>JAGQAX010000024.1:15820604-17020604 GCA_019142605.1 Cephalopholis sonnerati
CTCATCAGGAGGTAACTAACTGTTTGTAAAATAGATGTGAAATAGCGAAAGTGGCGGTTATGAATATCAATAATTACCTGTCACGTAGGTAAATAACTATTCTAATTGGAGGTAAGTTTTGTGTCTCATAGTGTCATCAGTGCCATTGTTTGAGAGATGACTCCCCGCGGTGTCTTGAGGGGGAATATTGTGTTCACTTGGTGAAATGAAATCAATTCTTTAAAAGAGAGATGAACCTAGTGACATTAATGCCCACTGGGGGCATCGATATCTACCGCTGTGACACACGCATCATTCTCGTAAGCTTGCCGTCTTTCCCTCTCATCCTCTCCTCTTTCTCTCCATGCTGCATCTCACCCCCTCCTCCCCCTCTCCGTCCCCTTCTCTCTCCCTCTCTCTTCTCCGTCTCTTTCATCCTCATCTCCCACATGTCTTTCATGGCAGAGCGTGCCACTGTTTTCGCCTGTGGTTTCCATAGAGACGAGTTGCTCCCATCTATTTCAAGCTACCTCCTCTGGTCTAGTGCTCGTCTAGACTTTCTGTTTTTTCACCCGCTCATTACATTTAAGTGCCAAACTAGGTAAATGGACAACTCTCTGCTTCTAATACCTTACTATCTCTTCAAATCCCATTGTACTGTAAACAGTGTGATCTCAAGAAAACAGCAAGTGCAGCCACACCACTATTTTTCTTTTCTTTTTTTTTAGTTTCTTTATCACAAGCTACCGACCGAAGCTACCCCACCGGCTGCTCACAGTTTGCGCTGCAAGGTCGCCAGTTTTCTTTGTACAGTTTAATTCATTCTGTCGAAATTGTCGCTACATGATGCCATAGCAACTGGGTGATACCTGTCGGTGCAGGCGATCTGAACAACACAACGTCTCACATCTACAGACAGAAAACAAGGGCCGTCACATACAAGTGAGAACAGCTCCGGTGCATATGCCTGTGCAAAGCAAATATGCTGCAGAGTGCTGAATAATATGAATGGTGTGATCACAGCAATAAGAAGGAACAGCTTTCTTTTTTTTTTCTTACAAAATAAGATTTCAAAGACATGGTATTTGGGATATAAACAGCGTAAATGTCTCATGGTGATGGGGTGTTGCCACAATATGCTAACAAATATCAGACGCTGACCTTTGTTATGTGTCCAGGGGTAAACCAGGTGGAACAGACCACAGCTTGTGTTCATGGAGCATCTATAAATAGTGCTGAGGGAGTACCAGTCAGGGATCAGTGGCCAGGTCACACGACTGCATGGGTTTTATTATGGCTACAGACTTAATCTGTCCTGAGAACAGTGTCTTTCCATTTTTATTGAAGAAAAAAACAAACTGGGACATTGAATTTGTCGATAATAAGCTACAGTTTCTAACTTCCCCGTGCAGCGTTGTGTTTCTGAAGCTGCTTTGCCTCGTTTTGTCAGTCGTCTGAGTTACCACACAACAGGGTGGGTGTCACTATTGTTTGTATCAGTATGTTTGTTTTGAATAGCGAGAAGAAAGATTAGAGATCACAGCAGCCCAAAATAACAGTGAATATACTGTACGTGTTCTGACAAAGTAGGTTAATGGGAAGTCGAAATTATGCAGTTAGAAGAGCTGAACTGGAATAAAAAGTGTGTGTTTCTTGTAAAAAGGGAAGGCGTTCCTGTTTAGAGCTGTGAAGCACATCTTCCATCACATCGACACAAAGTAAAAAGCAGTGTACATCGGAGCTGACAGTTGACTCGGCGAGAGCTTGTTTGTTTGTGGTAATTATGCTGATGTTTTCAAATTAATGTGCTGGTGATTGAGGTTAAAATGCTACACATGGCAACTCCAATCTAATCTGATTAAAGGTGTTTCACGCACGCTGGAGAAGCCTTGACTTTAAGCCGCAGACGCCATGCATGTAATCAGTCAGATGGCCCTACATCAGCCCCCTCTGACCGAGGAGACACTTGGGACTAAACAACCTGGAGTGAGTCCACTCTCCTCTGGAATTTGTTTACCCAGCTATGTATTTCCTGTCAGTCAGCTCGAGGAAACTTTAAAGGGGATCTGTTATGCTCATTTTCAGGTTCATACTTGTATTTAAAGTTTCTAGAACATGTTTACATGCTTCAATGTTCGAAAACACTTTCTATTTCTCGTACTTTCTGTGCTGGAACACCTGTATTCACCCTCTGTTAGAGAGGCATCCATTTAGTGCTTGTCTGTACAAGCCCCGCCTCCCAAAAAAGTCCAGTCTGCTCTGATTGGTCATTGTTTCCAGGTTTGCCACACCATCATTGCAGGTGGGGAATAGCAGCACTTTCTACTGTGAAAAATCACTCATAAAAGCTTCTACACACACCCGGACATTTACAACTACAACCAAGTTCACATGTTTCTCTAAAGCTAGCATGTAGCTTCATTTAGCAGTGTACGCTACATGGCATAAACAGCAGTGTGCCTGGAGCAGATGACCATATAAGGAAATCCGTCACACTATGACATCATACTGTAGCTAGAAACGGAGTGTTCAGAACAGTAGGATAACTGAGGTTTTTGCTCACAGTGATTGCTTTTGCATGCGTCTACTTCATTATTTAAACTTTGGCCATGTTTAATTTGAACATCCCATAATAGATAACACTATATATAAGACACAACATATGTGAAAGCATAACAGGTCCCCTTTAAAGGATTGATTTTGTTGGACTTAGTGACTACTACCATTAAACCCTAGAAAACACGGCCCATCATATGGCAGGTTTGTCCCTGTCGTGAGAAGAGCATCTGATTTAGATCCTCCCATCTCGTCACAGCACAGTTTGAGGGACTGAAGTCTCCACACTTCCACCTATCTTTAACTCACTGCCTTCTTGGTAGAGTTCCCATAAGGAACACTGTCAGCTCATACTCCCGAGCTGACTTATCACCATTGACAGGCATTTGTGTGAATGACGGCTCTCGCAGGGAAACCTTGGGTTTTTAAATGTTTGTCACTGCCACACCCACATCAGGAGAAATAAGCTTCTTTTGTTGCCAGTGCTCGCTGCTAGCCAGGGCCCAATATTTGAGATGGATGAATACTAAACAAACTGGGTGTTGCCTGGGTATTGGAGCAGTTTCTTTAGTTGAAAATGATTCCAATGAAAACTGTGATTTCACAGGAAAAAAATACAATCACTGGTTTCAGTAAATGCCCCAAAACAACATTACATTCAAGAAGCAGTCAGGAAGAAAAAGATGACTGTTGAACAGCTGAAAAACAAATCGATTCTGTGCATTTTTCCTTGTCACAACCTGGTGTCTACACTACTCACAATGCAGCTGGAGCTGCTAGCCTCTTGCAGAGATAAGGGGAAAAAGCTACACTACTTTCTAACTCTTTCTAACACAACCCCAAAATACCAGAATTACTAGATTTTGGAAAATCTGTTTTTGTGTGGTTGTGGTGAACTGCTCCTTTAAGTGAACTTGTCACCCACTTTAATCAACTCCAATTCTCTTTTACACTCTCCAGCTCTACGTTCTCTGCTCGTGCCCTGAGGTGGGTTTATTTCCCACCAACAACCCCCTCCTGTATCTCTGTCAAGATCCATCTGAGCTGCACAGATTGAGGTCTAATGGGAATCAACCGCAGCTCTCTTACTTCCACCTTGCTGCTATCCACACATCCTGCTGCTGAAGGAGCGGCAGCTGAGTGACAGCTCTTTGGAAAAACCACCTGGAACATGTTAGCAGCTTGTCAAGGCACGCTGCCTTGAGGGGTGGGGTGGGGGCAGCGGCATCACCTGCCTCTTTCTTGCACCTCAACCTCTCGGCGGTCTCCCTCCCTCCTCCTGACATTTCTCCCTGCCGCTACATGCATGAGGCCTTCACTTCATTTCTCAGTCTCTTATTGTCCCTCTGTTGAGCCCATCTTTTCCTCCTCTTATCTCTCCTCTCCCTCTTTCAGCCTTGGGATCAGGTCTCAGACCGACCTGAAAACAGGGGCGATGTAGTACAGAAGAAAGGCTAAATGACTTTCTGTCGTCGAGCTGAATGTGGATGTTTATCAGGGCTGGGACAGCTTGCTTCTCCCTGCTACCTGTTGTTTGAGGGAGATCACAGGCCTTTCACTGCCTTTGATATCACACCACCACCCATGTACTGTAAGCCTTGACGGCAGTTGGTTGTAGTCAAGGCAGGCAGACAGGTTAACAGAGTGATGGAGACAGCTGCAGTGGAAAGCTGCTATAACTGTGATGACCCTACATTGTTCCTGCACAGCTTAGCCAAATTAATATGAAGTAAAACCTCTCCAATTACATGTTAATTGACTAGTTATGAGACTAAAAATCCAATTAACCAGCTTTTGGAAAAGAGCAAGAAATCAGCACATACTTTTCAGATACTCTGAAAATAAACCTTTGAGTTGCTGCCTCTCCCCTCACACTGTTTTGATGTTCAACTGTCACAGTGTCAACTTTCATCAGCGTAACATCACAAGTAAGCTGAGCAGAATGCAAAACACAATCTCTTATTATCATCAGCTTCCATTAACAGACCAAGAGAAGAAATGCTCCACTTGGCTCGGCGCATGCTTCAGTCATAACGCTAGCTTATTATTGAATTCGATGCAACATGAGACGACTTTATTGTTCAGCCATCAGTGAACTTTTTTCTTCGGGCTTGATGAAGAATAGGGACGGACAGAACTCCAATATAACTTCTTTATTACCACTGAGGCGTTCCAGATGACCTTCTGTGATATTGGCTGACTGGCAGGCTGATGGAGGGCAGGAGGGACTGAGTGGAATTAAAGTACTTCAGAGTTGTGAGTGCCACCGCTGTGCAAGTGGCATCAGGAAGTGAAGGTGGCTGGAGGTTGGAAAGGTCGGATCAGATTGAGTACTAACGTCAAGTGAGTTAATTAGATAGAGTCTAACCTCCTTCAACATATTTTGGCCACAGTGCCAGAGAGCAAGGCACTGGTCTGTTCGTGGAAGGTAGGAGAAGTTTTATGTTCTAATTTCTACTCCAATTTACGCTGTTAAGTTGACACCATGTCTACACAAGGGGAGGAAATGAGCAACCCCTCGCTAAATTGGTGGTCCGTCATTGACTTGACCTGGGGGGCAGCATATTTTCTAGCATATTTTCTTCTTCACTTCAGCAGCAGTTTGTGGAGTCTGAGTCGCAGCGTGGATAACTGATCGGTAGAGCTGATCAGATAAGACTGACGGACAAGAGGAGCAGCTGCTGCAGAGGTAAGTGACTCCGAATTTTTAGACTGAGCACAGTGAACAGTTAAGTTGCACTTTCACTGTGCCTGATGTTCTGCTGCTGTGTCTTTACCCAGAGTACACTCTGCACTTTGAAAGTGCGGTGCAATGAATAACTGAACAGAATATATATGTATAAAATGGACATAATTCAATAGGCTAGGATTTTTCAAATTAGTTCTAGCTATGGAATATTTAGCCTGTAAATTTATAAAGGTTTAAAGCAAACGATCAAATGATGTGGGGCCTATTTGCACATTGGGAAAGATTACATTTTAAATGAAGTAACTGAGAGACTTTTTATTTTTCAAGGCTTTTCTGAGAGGTTCCTTTTTTATCATTTTACTTTGAATGACAATAGGCTGTCTTTAACCATTCAGCGCTGATCACTGTTGTGACAATTATTTGAGAAAATAAACTCAGCAGTTGGATGAAGGTTAGCTCCTTTGTGTTCTGTGTGTCTATAATCTGCTGTCAAGTTTGCGAGCTTTTGTTTTAAGTCTGTTGTGTCCAGACTGAAATGTCTCATCTGCTGTTGAATGGATTGCTATTAAACTTGGTACAGATAATCATGTAGCTTTTCATCTAGTGTCATCAAGGGGTCAAAATTTAATTTGGTCTGAAACTAAAGGCCTCAGCTGTGCTTTGTGTTCAGTGCTAATAGCAAGGTCAGCTCAGTGATGATGAACCATGGTAAGAGATCGCAGACCACAGTGTTGAGCATGAAGGTGCTCATGTTTCTGGTGACCGGTGAACAGAGTATACCCATTTCCAGCTAATGAACAGGCTCACAGCACCCAGCATGCCAATTTTATTAACAGGTGTTGTGTTAACAACTGTTTCCCTGTCAAGATGTTTTATTCCAAACCTCATCCCTAACCCTGACCACAGAGGGGGTTGCTACAAGAAACATCATTGTAACAGTAGGTTAACTTCAGCCACATCAGCAACACATTTCAATCGACACATAGAGTTGTCTTGTCTTGAGTGTGAGCTAGATCATTTATTTGTGACTGTAAACTTAGTTCAAAATTCAAAACTGGCCGAGAAACCTGAACCAGTTCATTTTAATCTGCGTGGACTAAGCTTTGAGCTAGCTCTTCTGAAGTGTGCAACACTGACCGAAGGAAATACACCTATGGTTTTAATCAATCCCTCAATCCCAACAGGATGGAGAGAAAGCTCTCCACACTCTGACCAACCAAAGCTAGTGGGCCAACATCAGTCCCATGGTACATGAAACATGTGCTTAGCAGGTTGCAGCAGCCCTTTAGCACCTCTTTGACCTTTCCTTGAGGCTGAGGCAGAGGCGATTTCTCTAAGACTGCAAGGGAAGCTCAGCTTCCCCTAAAATGTCAAAAATTGAATGGTCAAATATGTACGGCTGTGTTAACATTTCATTGACTACAGATGCGTTAAAACACGTTCATCTCGAAGACGAGTTCGTTCAGAATGAGCTACTTATCGATGTTGTTAACTTCTCATACATTCCCGTAGCGCAGTTTTCTCATACGGTCTATGGCATTTGCCTGTAGAAGCTGAGCGTCCATGCACTTCAATGGGACTGCAGGGAACAGTTTTTTTCATTGCCTCGAAACTCGACGGTCATTGGATAAATGCCACGATTTTGTCCCGCCCCCGGACGCTCAGCGTCTCTGGGGGTGAATGGAGCTGTGGGCGGGCCTCGGCCGGGCTGGACGCTGAGCTTCTGCATGATGATTGGAGGATCAGTCGAAAGGCTGAATCCTGTTTTGATTGACAGCTATTTGGACTAGTAGGTTCAGTCCCATCGCGGATTTTGCGAGTGAAGTCTTCTGACAGAGTCATAGCTGTCAAGTCTCCCGTTTTGGCCGGGAAACTACCGTATTTCACCCCTCTTTCCCGCCGTCCTCCCGTATTAGTATTCTCCCGTAAATGTCCCGTATTATAATAAAAACAACATTCCTCTGCCTCTCCAAACTGAACTGTCACTAACCTCGCGAGAACTGCCACCTGCAGTAGCCTGGGTGGCAGTTGTCGCGAGGTTAGTGACGACAGCGGGAACAAACCCGGAACAACAAAAGAGAGAGATGGATGGATGTGACGAAGGAGAAGGCATTCCTGCCAAAAAAACAAAGAAGTCCTGTAAATATCTCGAAAAATGGGACAGCGAATTTACTTTCCTACAGAGGAGCAGGATGGGGCACATTATGAACTGAAAATATGTTTAAGCAATAAGCCTTGAGAAGCCGTGAGTTACAGTGATTTTACAACGGCTGAGGGGCGTTCAGGGCCCCTCCGCCGTTGTAAAATCACTGTAACTCACGGCTTCAAGGGGCTTATTGCTTTTATAAAACGGTTACCCTACATATAGCCCATAAAATAAACACACGCGAAAAAAAGTCAACAATGTATTGGTAATAATGCAACAATAAAACTGAGAACTATTCATTCTTCCACCAAGCACGATTGAGTGGACAGAATGGTTGCCAAGCAACACAGACGCTGCGGTCTACCAGTGGGTTACACTGATTTTACAACGGCATGGAACACGGCTCAGCCAATCACATTTAAGGATGGGAAGCACCCGTTTTATAAACCATAAATAAATGTGCTTCATATACCCTTTGTGTTTTCATTTAGGCTGTATTATAACGTAGGAATGTTCACAGCATTTCAGTGTCAACAAAGGTTGGCCTATCAGATTCTGATCACCTAACTGTAGTTAGTAAGCGGTTGACAAGTTGTTTTTAGATATCTTGTACACCTGTCTTAAAATGTCAGGGATACTGGAGCTTGGTTGAGGTGGTGGGACGGCTCGCAGTGAGCGCCGGAAAATTTCCCTTATTTTCAAATCCAAAACTTGACAGGTGTGGTTCTATGGCATGAGTGTGGTTGAAAAACGGCTTCAATTAAATGTTCCTTTTATAAGTTACTGCCTCGCTAAAATATGACAAATTTCATGATGTAAATTTAAAGTGAGCTTCCCCTGTTTAAAAGACCAGCAGCCGCCACTCAGTTGAGGAAGTTCCCAAAAAATGGAAGACCTCCTGCATTGTTCCAGTGCCAAAGAACACATGTCATGAAGACCTTTGAGAGGCTGGTCCTGCACCACCTGAGAACCCTGCTAATTGCTTTCCTTGACCCACTACAGTTTGCATCCCAACCAAACATCCTAGTAGAGGATACCAGAAGTCATGTTCTTCTCCAGAACTCCCACTTCTCCAGGAGTTTCTGGTGGTGCAAAGGCACCCTGACACCACAACATGGACCATGGACTACCTCACTGGCCAGCCACAGCATGTCATCTTAAGTTGTGACAGGCAACACCCGCGCACCTCAAGGAACTGTACTGATGCCATTCCTCTTTGCTCTCTACACCTCAAACGCCCACTTGATGCTGGTTCCTGACACTTACAAAACTTTTCCTACGACTCCTCTACTGTTGAATGCATCAACAATTACAGCCAAAAGGAGTTTCCTCACACGGTGCAACAACAATCAGCTGAAGCTCAATATTAGCAAGACCAAAGAGTCGGTGGTGGACTACCAGAGGACCCCTGTCCTGGTTATCATCCAGGGCGAGGATGTGGAGGGGGTGGACTCATATAGGTGACTTGGGGTCCAAATCAACAAAACAACTGAACTGGTCTCGTAACACCAACACCCTCTTCAGACGGGACAGAGCAGAAATGATGGCCTCAAGGCTGACGAGGCCAACAGACTAACAAGCTGCTGAGGAAGGCTTAGATTAAAGCCATCTTAGTTAACCCTTTCATCCTCGCCATGACCAGCTGTGGCAGATGGGAAACTGAGCGTTGTATTGGCTGCTATCAGACTGTACAACAGCAGTGGACACCACTTGGATTATTATTGTGTTAATTTTGATTTATGCAATACTGTATTACTACCTTTCTCCTTATGCTTTATCATCATTTGCTAAATTCTGTATAATAAGGTGAATGTTGATGTTTATATTTTATATTCTGTTCTTATTTTTTAATATACCTTTTATTATTTCTTAATTTTCTCTGTGTATCTGCATTGCTGTCCTTGTGTTTCTGCAACAACTGAATTAATAAACGAGATTAATAAAGATGTTTCTTTTCTGCTCTTTTTACACTGAGGGAATTATTCAAAACCTATGCATTCTAAAATGGAAATATTGTTGATGTTTTTTCTAAAGTCAGACTGAACAACTTTGGTTATATTTTCATTTGAAAATTGGATAAACAGTCGACAATAATATACAGTATGAACATTAACTCATCAGACACTTACCTTTAATTCCACTTTAAACAGGCACCATCAGCACAACATCACCATCCACAGGAAAGCAAATGAGCTAATGGTAGGCATGCAGTGGGGGAGGAAAATAATTCAAAATAGCTGTCAGCTCATGCATGAGACAAAATTAACTCAACAATAAAGGATGAAACAGAAACAAGAAACACTGATGGGATATACATTTTAAAGATGGCTTAATGAGCGGCTGTAGGTGAAACATGCATATTCATTTGTGAGTTACTGGTATATAGTACGACACAGAGATACACAGCAGATTTTTCTTTGTTTGTTCTCTCAGCCCACAACAATGTTGAGTGATGTGCAAGTGTTCCATAATATGATTGCTTTTGCCAGTAATAACCACTGTAGCAAAGGCTGAGTTATAATATTGGAGTTACCAATCAAAAAGGAGATTATTGCTTTTGCTATCAAGCTGTCTAAATCTCAGATTGAATGGGAATTATCAAAAAAAGCTTTAAATCCTGCTGCCAACTTCCGATTCATTATCCTCATATTAGACTCAGCTACAGTTTGAATAAGCAGCGTCAGGGAGCTTTATATTAACTGGTGAAAGTATTCCCATCACTTCAATTAAAGCAAATGGGTGACAAAATGTTGGACATCAACACTATTCCCTCCTGCTGATCATCGGCAGCAAAGAGAGGAGTTATCTGCCAATTTGGTGGGTGTAAGAGAAAATGTATTGCAACAAATTTCTGCTTCCAAAGATGATTAAGTTATACAAGCCCTTTAGAAATTAAGTAAAGTTCCTCATACTACCTAGGGCTGTTCTTGCTGGCGTGGCGTCACTCTTGATCCAGAAGGAGACCCAGGAGAGGACGACAGTCAGGATGCAGGGGATGTAGGTCTGGATGGTGAAGTAGCCCATTCTTCTGCTGAGGTCGAAGTACACGGTCATGACCACGTAGTCACCTGTTAGAGAGAAAAAATGAAACTGTCAATTCTATCAATCAATCATTTTTTATCATATGATATCAGTAAGTATGATTTCAGTGAATTCTTCTTGTCAATTCTGTCAATCTGTGTATTCAAAATAGTTTAGTAATGATAAATAAGTGTCAGTGTTTAGGATTAGGCAGGGTCTATATTCAGTGGCCTGAGGGTAGAAGCTCTTCCTGAGCCTCTCAGCATTGGTCTGGTGTAATCGCTACTTTCTTCCCGACCTCAACAAGGAGAAAAGGCAGTTATCCAAATGGTTGGGATCCTTAATGATTCTCCTGGCCTTATTTTGGCAGCATCTGGTGTACACATCCTTTATGCAGGGCAGAGCAGCGCCTCTAGTGTGTTCAGCTGAATGAGAGTCTTGCTGTCAAGTTCAGTGCTGTTTTCGTACCAGGCAGTGATGTTCCCCGTCAGGACGCTCTTGATGGTGCAGAGTATAATATCCTCAGCATTTTAAAGGGAAGTGCCGAATTTCCTCAGGTGTCTCAGGTAAAACAGTCTCTGCCTCGCCTTTCTCACCACTGAGTCAGGATGCAACGCTCACGTCGGGCCCACTGTGATGTGAACACCAAAGTACTTGAAGCTGTCCATCCTCTCCACTGAGGACCTGTTGCTATTATGTTCCTTTGTTGTTCTGACACCAGTGGGTCAGGTCCTCTGCTTCTTTCAGATAGGTATTTTCATTGTTATCTGTGATCAGACCCAACACAGCTGTGAAGTCAGCAAACTCAATGATGGTGTTGAGAGTCTGAGGTAGCTACACAGTCAGGTGTGTACAGAGAGTAAAGCTGGGGACCCAAAATACAGCCCTGGGGTGCTCCTATGGGAAGGATACGGATGGTAGAGGTGTGTCCGCCAACTCTCACCACCCAAGTTCTGCTTGTCAGGACCTCAAGTGCACTTTAAGGTGTTTAATTCCAGCTCCTTGAGCTTTGTGACAAGCCTGGAAGGAACTATGCTCACCTGTAGTCATTCGATTTGAAAAATGCAGCCTGCAAAACATGTTCTGTGTGATCAGGGCCGAACTGTCCCTGTAGTGTGCTGCGTTTGTTTATGGCAGCCAGGATGGTTCGGGTCATCTATGGTTTCTGATTGTGGAATGATTAAACCATAGTCTCTGGTAGCGTTGCTGCTGTAATTTTACAGATTAAGTCCACCACAGACTCCGAGTTCATTGATGTCATCAGTGACGTTCATGGTGGTGTCCTGGAATTTTCAATTAAAAAGGTAAAAATATCTTTTTACCACGTTTGTGACCGAAATATCTCAACAACTATTAGATAGATAGCCTCATCGTTTCGTACTGACACTCATGTTCCCTACAGAGTCAATCAGGAATCAGGATGATTCATTCAGCCACAGGATCGTCCCACCCAGGTGCAAACACAGCGCTTCAGGCACTAATTTGTACCGACTGCCATCAGACTGTACAACAGCAGTGGAGCTACAGACTGTCCCATTCACTCTGAGCAGCAAGCCACACACACACACGATTCCCACAGTGTCTGGCACCCTCTCCATTGTCTCTATTGGACCTGATGTGCAAATATTGAACTCTGATACTCAAATATTGATACTCTACACACTACCTATACTGTATTACTTATTTTTCAGGTGCTCACTGATGGTATCATATTACTCTACACACTATATTTGCCTGACTTTGGTGCTACTCTGACGGGATTGCTTTATTGGTTCAAGTACAGCTCTGGTTATTGCTCTCTCATAGTTTCAATGTTGACTCTATGCCTTCGTCTATGTATCTGTTTTCTGTCCTTGTGCTGCTGCAACAACCAAATTTCTTGTCTACGTATCAATAAAGGTTGATCATGTCTTAATTTACGAATAGCAAGCTGACTAGCGTTGCAGTAAAGAACACCTAAACCGAGACCAAGTCATGTCCAAGACCACAGTGTATTGAGACCGAGACAGGTCGAGTCAAGTCCCACAGTGCCTGACATACTTATGATAAAAAGGAGAAAACACCATAGGCACTCCTAAAGTGATCTGTGAGATCCACATTTCCATAAAACCATGCACGAAAAACAAATAAAGATTCCTCTTCATTTGCCTCTTTTATTTCCGTATGAATATATGTGTGTATGTAGGAGTGTACAATAAGAAATGTCTGGGTAAAATATTCAAAGGGCGCTGCTGAGGTTAATGTTATGTGTGGGAACTTTTCTTTGCTTTCTTTTAGCAAATAAATAAACACAAATCAGCTAACAATCTGTTTTGAACTCTCCTCCTCTCCTCTCCAATCTGAGATATCCCTGCAGTTATTCTCTGAACAGACCTTGAAATAAAATCCAGCGTCCTATTTGTCCAAGGACAAAGACAAGACTGAGTAAAAATGCAGTTGACTCCATGACAAGACCGAGACCTGAACGAGTGGTCTTGAAACTGGCTGAGACCAAGATTGATCTTGAGTACTACAACATGGATGCTAACACATTAAGCTAAGATGGTGAAGATTGTAAACATTATACCTAAATAAATATCATCATGTTAGCATTACGACTGTGAGCATGTTAGCATGCTGACATTAGCATTTAGCTCAACTAGACTAAAGTTCCACGCAGCTCTTACAGTTGCATGTCACAACTCTGGACAGCTGTATTAATTTGCATATTGCAAGGTGACCTTGCTATATTGTAAGTTAGACTTCTTTTATTCACCATAAACTACAGACCATAAACCCGGAGGATGAAGCAGCAAACTGGCTCATGAGTCATTAAAAGGTCTGATATGAAGCTGGAGGCTACATCATGCTGTGCTCTTATCTTGGTCGTCACAACAGAGGCCAGAGAACCACATTTTACTGTGAGATTGTTACATAATTCTGCACTTTACCAGAGAAGTAATCATCAGATTAGTTAGTCCCAAACAATATACAAGTCTGTCTTCCTAGAAAATCTTCTAATAGAATTTAAGAGTAGCCTTACAAAACAGCCAGGGGCCAGAGAATGACCCCTGGGGAACACCACACAAAAAAATGAGCCATTTCATGTCCGTTTTCAGTTTTCAGAGACACAGTTTTCTAATGAGATCATTCAAAGTGTCTGAAGCTGTGCGAAGATCTAAGGTCTTCACTAACTTTAATTAAGACAGTGTCTGTGCAGTGAAGAGCTGATAAACTTCAGTGAAATGTGTCAAAGTTGTTATTATTGGTCATACAAGACATCAGAAAAATGTTCAGTTCATCTCTGACAGTATGGAGTGAAGTCCATAATTGCTTTAAGTGAGATAATTTGGATCAAATGGAGAGTAAGACTGACAGAGGACAGAAGGAGACAGGAAAGCTAGAAGAAATAGGTGGAAAAGGATTTACAGAGAGCAGAGGGCAGGAAGAGAAAAAGAGGAGACAAAAACCTTCACAGAGCCCAGAAAACAGAGGAACAATCTTCTCTCCAACTTGAGCAACTACACAATGCCGCAGTCAGTGTGAGGGGAAGAAAAACGAGGAGAGTGACAGAGTTTATTCTGCTGCCTCTTTACTGGTCCGACTGCAGTAGGATGCTTGTTATTGTGAGCACTAATTGACAGCAGCAGGGAGACACTGAGCTACAACAGTTGCTGAACAAAAGCCATTGTTCTGTAACCTTGACAAAGTTCTGCGCATCAGAAGAGTATTACTTTAAATATGACTGAAGAATGCCGTTTGATAATCTGCTGCCACTCAGGCACTTCCATGAAAAGGATGTCGGATTGAATAAAACATCTGTAGAAGAAGACCTTTTGTCCTCGGCCTCGCAGCTGAATCTCACATCACACTCAGGCTCAACACAGAATTGAAATAATCATTTTAATCGCCAGGTGCAATGAATGGAGCGCCGTGGCATGGTGACCGTGTCGGAGAGGAGTGTTTATCACTTGCAAATTAGAGCACGTAACAGTTATCTGCGCACTACTTTAGTTTTTGTTTTTGGGTGATGTCCACAGCTGTTTTTAGCCATATGGCATTTTTACATAAATCTTCAGGTAATTTTAATTAATGTCAAACACCCGTTTTGCTTCCACAATCCGTCACACTAATGTCCAATGCAGTCTTTCAGTGTTAGACAAACTCACACTACGCTAAACACCTGATGCTGAGAAATATCTGCAGGTAATTTGCATTACACACTCTAATGGGAGCTGACATTCACTGTCATGTTGTTAATTGAAGCTGCTGGTTACTGCTTATTTTGTGAGCAGTTGAGTCACTCATCATCAAGCATTAGTTAAACAAAGGATATAATGAGAAATAATGATCTACACACTGATTTAAAACTTTAATTTCCAAAGTGGATCTACAGGATCCAGACTAATCCAGGCAGTTTTTGATAGACAGTGCTGCTGCTGGGTGAAGTTTTTGACATCAAGTTCAAAATAGTCTATCTAAATAATGTCCAAACCTTACTTACACAAAAGATCCACACTTACAATTTCTCTCAACCACTATACACAGGGACAGAAGGAGTACTTAGAAAGCAATACCACTGTGTGCAAATACTGTACAAGTCATGCAAAAATCTTACTTAAGTGAAAGCACCACAAGTAAAAGTATTTATTATGTGGAATGGCCCATTGCAGAATAATATATACGATGATGTAGTCTATTATAGTACTGGATTATAATCACTGAGGCATTTACAGTTGTGTTCAAAATAACAGCAGTCCAACATAACTACGCACATCAATCAATTTTTGGTAGAAATTATGTTCCTACATGGAAAATAATTTACTAGTGGGTGTAGCAGAGTAACAGAAAACCAACAGACCCAACAGTCATGGCATGCATGCTGCTGATTCTGTGTAACTGAACCATTAATTGAAAGGGGTGTGTTCAAAATAATAGCAGTGCTGAGTTCAATTAGTGAGGTCATTGATTCTGTGAAAAAACAGGCATCAAACAGGTGGCCCTTATTTCAGGACGAAGGCAGCAAATGTTGTACACTCTGGCTACAGTGCATTTCTCTCTGAAAGTCTGAGTTAAGTGGGCTGTTCCAGACATTGTTCAGAAGAACGGCGTACTCTGATTAAAAGTTAATTGGAGGGGGGAAAACATAGAAAGAAGTGCAGAAAATTATAGCCTGCTCAGCTACAATGATTTCAAGTGCTTTAAAATGGCAACCAAAACCAGAAAGATGTGGGAGAAATGGAAAACTGCCATTCCAATGGATTGAAGAATAGCCAAAATGGCAAAGACTCAGCCAACGATCAGCTCCAGGGAGATCAAAGAAGGTCTGGAGTTACCTGTGAGTACTGTAACAATTAGAAGATGCCTGTGTGAAGCCAAGCTATCGGCAAGAAGCCCCCACAAAGTCCCACTGTTGCAAAAGCTACATGTGCTGAGGAGGTTACAGCTTGCCAAAGAACACACTGACTGGCCTAAAGAGAAATGGTGCAACATTTTGTGTTCTTTTTGGGTCTAGGGGCCACAGACAGTTTGTCAGGCAAGCCCCAAACACTGAATTCAAGCCACAGTACACTGTGAAGACGGTGAAGCATGGTGGCGCAAGCATTATGATACGGGGATGTTTCTTTATGATGTCGGGTCTATTTATCGCATACCAGGGATCATGGATCAGTTTGAATACCTCAAAATACTTGAAGACGTCATGTTGCCTTATACCGAAGAAGAAATGCCCTTGAAATGGGTGTTTTAACGAGACAACGACCCCAAGCACACCAGTAAGCGAGCAGTACTTGGTTCCAGACCAATAAGCCAAATCCCCAGACCTAAATCCAATAAAAAACTTCGGGGGGTGACATCAAAAATGCTGTTTCTGAGGCAAAACCAAGAAATGCAGAGGAACTGTGGAATGTAGTCTTATCGTCCTGGGCTGGAGTACCTGTTCACAGGTGCCAGAAGTTGGCTGACTCCACTGGCTCCAAAAAACCAAGATGGCGACGGCTGAAATGCCGAACTAGAGGCTTCAAAACTGAAGTCATCAAACAAATGGGTGACGTCACCGTAGCTACATCCAATATTTATACAGTCTGTGCTTTACACACAGCTGGGTAGCTTGATCCTTAATAATACAGCATAATCTATTAGTTCATTTATACTTTGTATTGATAATCTCACTCTACAAAGTGCCAAGTAACTAACGTTATCAAATAATTGTAGTGGAGTAAAAGTATGAAGTATCATGAAATGGAAATACTCAAGTACATCAAAACTGTACTTGTATGCCACACATCATACTCTGAAAACCTCGCTCACTGGAGAGGAAAACAAACACAAAATGCCTTTAGCTAGCTGAAAACATAAGATTTCAGCATGTCACAGGTTTCTTGTCTACCAGAGAGGAAAATTTATATTGACAAACTCAATATTGTCAGTCTATCTCAGTGTCTCTTCTCCTAAGAGTGCTTGTCTTGGAGAAATGTTTCCACTGAAAGGCCAAAAGTGAAATATTTTGATATTATACAATTATTTGATCAAATCACCAGGTAAGATAACCATTTAACCCACTGTATGTAAGATGGACGATATAACAGCCTCCTAAAAGTGAAGCCAAAACGTCTCAATAGCCCCCTGGTGGCTGGCTGCAGTACAGGTCATTGGCCAAACTAAAAACTCAAGTAAAGAATTTTTTTCCCAAAGATGGTTTTTGTTATTTTAGGTAGTTCTTATCACCCTGGTGTTGTGTTCAAGTGTTCATGTTTCTGATAAGTTTGGTTTTCCTTAATTAAGTGATGCTCTGAAAAGCAGGTTTGATGTCATGGTTGACAGCTATGAGTGCCAATGTGCTCTGCTTGCATGTTGGACAGGTGTAGGAGTTCACTGCAGACTCTGGCTTATAATGGTATTAGTAGCGCAAGATGGCAGCGGCTGTATCTGGGATTTTTTTTTTTTTTGTACCGTGGGAGTGGGTAGAAACGTAATGTCCATGTCCGTCTACACAGTCTAGCATTAAAGCTAACAAAGTTACCTTTAACCTCTACAGTCTGTCTGGAAACATTACAAAGAATGCTTGAAGCACACATTAACGGCATACTAAGCGTCAGGACACTAAGGGAAGCTGTGAGGCAGGTTATGTTATCTTAACGCAGGGCTAAAACTTGTCTAATTGCGTCAGTAATGTTAATGCAGGCCTGTTGTCAGTGTGTATAATGAAGGCAAAATGAGTTGAACATGATCTAACCTGGATGAGAATGATAACAGACACTTGTGTGCATGTAAAGGTACTAACTGACAGAGTTTGTGATGATGATGATCACAAATTCTGCTCTAAAATTTGCATATTTTTAGAGGTTCTTTTCATGTTTTTGTCCAATGTTAAGACTTGCTCAACAGCATGTAGATAGCTCTGGAGAATGGACTCGTTTTGAAGAATTACTGCTAAAGCAAATTGGGGAATAAAAATGGAAGTGGAAAATGGAGATAATAAGTAAGGCGTGTTTAATTACCTTTTATTCATATAGAGTCGATTCTGTAAATCCCATGGTTGCCAATACAAAAGTGCGATTAAGAAAGACCAAAAAGGGAATTTTATAGCCCATTAAGGAAGGATGCATGTAATCAGATCTTGTACTAAAAAGAATTAGTTGACTGTACATCACAAAGACGACTGCAAATTACCTGGTTAATGTTACAACAAAGGAATTCTTAATCACAACACAGTAGGCACAACATAAAACTGGAGTATTTTGCTATTTCACCAAAATAAAACTGTCTAGTTTTATGTTGTGTTCCCATTTATGTTTGAGATAGAGTGTGTGTTCTTTTAAGGCAATCCAAAAAGGGTTAGGATTAGAGAACATAATGCTGGTTAGATAATAAATATATAAATAAATGAGTAGGATACTGGGGTAAATAAAACAATTCATTGTAGCTTGAATTACTCTCCACTTCCTCCCTCTCAGTACAACAGTGCACAGTTGTAGAAGCACACCAAGACAGACAGTTCACAGAACGTCTAATTTGACAGTTCAGTGCCAGGAGATAAGTGTCATTTTGCAAAGTTATTCTTGCATATCTTGCAGGATAATACTGTTTAGCTTGCATTAATAATTGTATTGATGCTGCAAAAAAGTCCATTCCCAGATGGACTAACTATAGCTGTGTGCACACCCCGAGCAGTGCGGTGACTTCTGTGCTCCGACTGTGCATTGTAGCAAACAACCCCTCTGTTTACATTCTGTTAGGACAGTAACAACCCCTCTGTTTACACACTCCTGCAGAATACTTATTAGCCCGAGTTGCCTGCTCTACACTCGTCTACAGACTCTGTCATGCCATACGGTCAGGGCTACTGTCTGTTTGGAGGCTGCGAGGAAAATTCTTGCAAAAACTGTTTTCATTAATGAGCTCAAGACAACTCAGCTGAAATGTTGTTACTGTGGCTGCCTCCGTCTTTACTACACTGACACATGACGGCAGTGAAGCCAAGAAAACAACATGTATGAGTGCATTTATTTTCCTGCACTAACTCTGAAAATGTTTCCAGAATTTTGTATGTATAATTATTGTAACCTAACTCATCACTGTAGTATGGTTATTGATAATGTGGTTCAGAATGAGATTATGTGACAACAGCACATTCAGTTGTACCGTGTGTTTGTTATGCTAGTTTAATGTGAGTGGAGGCGTGCATCCTGCACACTCCGTGGAAACAGATTTCCTCTTGGGGACAATAGAGTGGTACACAAATTAGTCCTAAAACCATGAAATGATTCACATTTTCGCACTTGCAGTTCCCTTGTCTCGAAGTCAGTGGGTTTTTCTAATTGGTTTTTGGTAAGATGCCTGAAATACAGTCTGTGGTTAACACAAGCTGAAGAGACTTTCAGGTTTTGTTCTATGGCATAAAATATGTCAGTTCATATACCATATTTTATGTGTCTTAAAAAAGGCAATTAATAACAAGTGGCTACATGAGAGTCATATGACGCGAACATGGCCTTACAGCTTTGTTGTGGTGGTAAGTAACGCACCCATGGTGCAGTTTTTAATAGCCTAACGTTAGCAATTTACCTCTGGAGATTACATTCACACTTCACAAATCATAAAAGTGGTGTTAATTTAATTTTAATGAACAAAATGTGCAAATGTCATAAACTTTTGTTTGCCACAGAGTTTATTTTTGCAACAATCCAAAATCCAATGGAAAAAACCCACTGACTTTTTGTCAAGGGAACCAGGGCAATGCCAACTTTGGGGTTGGCCTAGAAAAAAAGGGCATCCCTGCACAGGCTAAGCCCTGCCCCCCTTTTTAACTACTGCTACACCTGTCAAGCTTTTTGTTCTTGCAAGGCACATGCAATTTAAAACGGTGACAGTGGAAGATTTACCACACAACATTCTTGGACATTTTTTGAAACAACAGTTTCAAAGCTAGATAAGAGCAGATTCCTCTCTTTTTCTCCTTTTTTTTTTGTTGCTAGGGACTATTGATTTTGTTGGCGAAAATTATATTAGATTTTCAATCATTTTAAGAGCTGTAATGTAGCTAATTACGCGGTTCCCAATTATTTTATCAGCTATGCCTTACTAGTTACTCAACAGAATGTTGTCAATTATTCTGAAGCTACTTAAGTTAACATTATTGCCTTGAGTTGATTAAAAATTGACTTTTTTTTGTTTCCAGCAGAGATATATTAAGTACCAGAGACCCAGACTTGAATAAAAGTACAGATACTCTACCAAAAAAAAATGACTCAAGTAGAAGTTGAAGTCTTCTTTAAGCACCACACTCAAGCAGAAGGATTAAAGTATTCAGTATTTTGTGTACTTAAGTATTAAAAGTAGTCTATTTTAAAATGTACTCAAGTATTGAAAGTAAAAGTACAAGTATGAAGTTTTAATATGTTATGTAGTTGTCGTCATATTGTTTATGCAATATCTTCAAGCGTTTAGCCTGAAGGACGCTCAAACTTCCTTTGGCTATAGCAGCAATACAAGGCTGGGAATGTACAAGACGTAGTGCATGTATATAGAGTCTTACATTCACTATCTAAACAAACTTAGAAGGCCCAAAACAGAAGGGCTAAACAACAGAATTTTGACAGCAAACCATCAGGATATTGAAACCAATTCAGCACCTTACAAGAAGGTGCTTACATCACTTGTTAGACCAGCTCGAGCTCTCGAAGCCCATGGACAAGTATTTCTGTTGTCAAAACAAAGCAAGTGATCAGAGCACCTTAAAACACTGAGCTTAACTCTTTGTAGAAGAGAACTCATTGTCAGAAGGGTTCTGTCGTCGCACCAAACCCAGAGGCAGAGCGGGAGCAAACTGAATGCCATGTTGTGATAAGGCAGTTGTGATAAGGCAAGTAAGTAAGTGGCAGAGCCATCTACCACTCTGGCAGTGATACTGTAATGGTCCATCAAAATATTTATAATTGTAGCGTAACGATGCTGCTCATAGAAAATGTATCAGAGCAAAAGTATTCGACTCATCAAAAATATGTAGTGGCATTTGCTTTTGCTTAAGAGGTAGAGAACTTACTACCACCAGCAGAATGCACAGCACTGCACTGAGCCATTAAATGCTCCTGCTGGAAGAAGACGTCATGCAAACTCATCTGTTTACACAATGGCAGCCAGCTCGTGACAAACAATCTTGTAATATAATTAAATGGTAAGCTAAAATACGTTTCTGAAAACAAATTTGAGTCAAGAAATAGGCAAATAGTTAAAATAATAATTTGATCAGCGCTGCTTAGTTTTACAGTTTGATCTCAGTTTTTTCAGCCTCTGTTTTCACAGTGCAGGAAACAGTTTGGCGCCCACTTCCTGTTCACAAACTCTCGCTATAACAGCTAAACAAGACACTAAAATGTGTTTCTAAAGACAGTTTTAAAGAGATATAGGCAATACAGTAACAGAATCTTGGTTTGTATTTGATCAGCACAAATGAACGACAGAACACAGCCACTAACATGAGCTAAAACTCTGATAGCATCCCAGAACTGCTTCCACGCAGTGAACAAATACAACACAGTCGTGACAGGGACATATTTAACATCACCTGTAACCCTTATAGATGCTCCTTGACCTTGGAAATCACACTCCATTACTTCCGTTGATATGCTAGTTAGCCCAGTATGCCTGTTTTTGATGAACGTGGCCAAGTGTTAGTCTTACCACAGCCCCATGCACACTATTTCATATAAAAAAGTCCAAAGCTAGACAGGCCTGCTGTGCCAAGCTCCATTTACTAAACTACGATCGGACACTTTTCTTTTTAAATGTCTGTATGCGTGGACGTGGCTCATCCACCTGTGATTTTTTTGCGATCAGACTAGTGAGCACAGTCAAAGGATGTAGGAAGGATCAGTCACATCAAGCAGAAAAGAAATATCAAATGGAATATCAGTATTGTGATCCATGATGCAATCAGAGATCACGGCACAGGATTGTCAGCAATTTCACAACAGATTCTTTACAAAAGGCATTTGAAGAATTTCCACGGTGGACATGTAAAGAAAGAAAAAGGAAGAACATCAGCATTTCAGCAATGTAACCGCAGAAAAGGGCATAATGGAAGCTTCTGGGGAATTTGCGATGGGATAGTAGAACAAAGCACTGAAGTGTTTGGGATTCCGCATTGGGGCCTTTTGAAGAGGACGCTGCTGAATTGATAACGACGGTGGATTTGCGGCGGAGGTCCCCAGTGGCGCTGTGGCCGGGGATCTGTCCACTCTGTCCTCATTAAAACAGCCCCATACCTCATGTGTTTATGAGGGATGAAGGATAAAGCTGGAGAGTTAGGACACACAGAGAGAGGGGGGGATAAGCGAGGGAGAGGAAGAGAAACGCAGCACTTTCGAAGTTTGTCATGATGTAAATTAATGATAGGTATTTTTAGCCGGGGATCTAATCATCATGCGTGTGGAGAAGGAGCTCCGGCAAGTGAAACAGGAAAAAGAAACGAGGTAATAAATGAGAAAACTGCTAATTTTCTTGAACAGCATGAGGTAGATGTGTAGGTTTGCCGTTGCTTTGGAGCATCTCAGCAGAAAATTAGTTTGGCTGTGTTTTGACGATGCAGCGGGAGTCCGGGAAAACATATAATTTATAAGGCCATCAATGTGTCTCGGGATGCTCATCAGTCACCTTTTTTTTGTGTGATCAGAAACGCAAAGATTCAGTTTCTCATCAGATACAAACAGGATGCTTGATGAGCATTCCCGATGGGTGATACACTTAAACAGGCATTTGTTAACGTCTCCAGTTAAAAAGGATACATTTGATTTAGCTGTGTCATGTTTGAGTACCGGGACAAACTCTACCACGCTTTTGCAAAATGAAGCTGTACAACTAATTTCCACTGAGCTCCTTAATAATTTGATGCCACTTCTTGTTATCTCTCTCCTAATCACGCCGAGTACTCCTGTTCCTCGAATATTCATGAACAGAGGTTCAGCTCTTAGAAAGCTAAATTAGGTCACATTATGCAGACGTGTGCACCGGAGACAAAAGACCGTATGGCACAAACTAGAAGCAATATATGCAACTCATAAACAAGGTTAAGAGGGGTTAACAATCTCTGCATCATGCTCTTTCTCTATCTCCCTCATTTATAATGCTTGCCTTATAAATCTGCCATGTGGAAGCATTAAAAGTGGATTAGGAAGTTGTCCATCCCATGCCAGTTGCGGGTATAATTACGGGCACCTGTTGGAGCAACAATATTTCTCTCTGCCTCCCAAACAAACTTAAATTAAATCATCAAAGAAAACAAGGCCTAATAACTGCACTGAAAGCTTGGGAAGAGAGAGGGAAAAGGGGTGAATAATTAAACTTCCTTTTTAATCTTTAATCTTGGTGATTAATGTCAGTGGAGAAACCTATTTGCCCTTACACCCGAGGGGAATACTTATGAGCTTTGAGCTTGTAGTTATATGATTACATTTATGGGCACGGTGCTAATGTTAACCTGTGCACAGCTCGGGGCACCGAGGTAGTCAAACGGCTCGAGAGGTTTATTTTGAAGGCTGTTGAGCAGCAATCCAGCTCTAGCTGCTACTCTACAGCTGAAACTGACCTTTGATCTCCTCGAAAAGTAGGGTTGGCGTGAAAAAAAGAGCTTCCCAGCATGAATTAATAAAGTTTAAAATCATCATCAGTTATAATGCCATGACATAAAACTGTTTTGTGACTCATGTGTCAGAGTTTTTGACCTTTTCTCAACCTTTTGTTGACGTCTCTCCTACCTGCTGTTGTCTTGAGCACATCTGTGGTGTTTCGAAGCCCCATGAAATCAAACTGGTAAAGCCTCCAGTATTTCTGGTCTGAAGTCTCCACTGAGTTGCGGTTCCACTTGTACACAATCTCATCTCGTGGGTAGCCATCTGGAAACCACACAGAGAGTGAGTTAGACGTGTACAGGAGAGGAGGAAATTGAAGGAAAAGAAAACAGCAAAGATTAATGCAGCAATGCAGAGCTTTTATTGTGTGCATAATTCACACACATGGTTGTATAAAGAGAAGTGGATACAGCGTTGGAGGCAGAGTCCCGCTCTTTCCTACGAATGTTGCTCAGTGGTTCATGAAGCCAAAAAGTTCCCCATCCTGGGTCTAAAATTACCCGGATCTTCACTATCATTGGGCCAATAGAGCAGGCACACTAAAGACTTTGCCATCCAAATGGCTGACGTCCGCTGTAGCCCTCCTCTAACATGAATACTAATAAAATGGTTTAACTATTCAGCTTTTCAGAACTTGAATGTCATTAAATATTATTGGACCAAGCTGATCAAATCCTGATAGTGAAACAAGTCATCTCATGGTGGTTGTGACACTCAAAAAATGATCAACTGATTTACAGCAGCCATTTTGATAACTGGGACAAATCATGTCCTACCAAGAAAAAACTTGACAAGACACTAATTCCATTTCTAGGATGAAACATTATTTTAAAATGATTTATATGTATGCAATAAATATCCTTTATAGAACATTTTAATCTGCTTTCATTTCTTTATCTTGTCCTTCTTTAACTTGCCCCGAAAAACAGCTTTGTCCTAGAAAAGAATTAAGAACTTCTAACAATTCAAAAGCCTTCAAGATCTAACACCAACAGTACGTACTACTCTTTGTTTTAAATATGTTTTTGTGTGAAAAAGTTTGCCATTTAAAGATGTGTCTTGGGTTTTCGTCAGCTCTGTCAGATTTCTACAAAAACACAATTTACTCAGGCATAAAAGGAGTTAGCGATATTCCAACGACTCCTGTCTCACTTCCTGGTTTCCAAAAAGGCAAGAATGCTGCTCAAGTGCTGTACGCTCTCTACCTTTTGATAAATTCATTAAATAAGAGAGCTATTTGGTGTGTCTCAACCATAACAGGTCGACTCCATAACCCTTTTAAATCAAACCTAAGTAAGAATAATGGGTTAAAAATAAGTATTTTGATCAACAATGAGAGAAGTTTTAGATACAATGGCTGCTCACTATGACTGCTGTGAAATTAATAAAGTAAACTTTTTGTCAACTCTCAGAGACATCAGCCCCATCAAATCTTACCTCTGACACTATTGTGTCTGAATTACTGGCAGGTTGGCTCATTACAAAGTGTAACAGTCAAGACTTTGATCTTTTAACATACATTTTCCCAACTAATTGAAGAGTAAAAACCAAAACCCCCTAAAATAAGGTCTGGTGACAGATATCTTTTTGGGCCTGAAGGCATCACAGACCCAAAAGTTATAGCTTCACTGTTGAGTTCAAAGTCCAGCGGCGAGGTCTGGGGCTGAAAATAAGCCAATGTACAAGTGCTGAAAACTGCAGTTCCTCTAATGGCCACTTGAGGCTGGCTCCAAGAGCGAGTCAATCCCCATTGATCCTCATGTTAAAATGTCTAACTTTACAGCTGAGATAAACATGTTTACAGCCTGGTGCGAAAGACAGTTTTAGTCTCTACAGCTAATTTACCCGTACATGACCACTGTACAGGGGTTTGAACTTTTATATTACTCACCTGTTTAATTTAATTAAGTTTAATTAAGTTTTATTTATGACCACTTTGAGTGACAGGCTGTCTGCAAGGCATCAAGACAGAGTCAGATCAACCCCTCGCTACTCCTCATCTCCACCCTCTCATCCAAATATGGTCACTTCTGCCTCCAAAAAACAAGACTCAAGGCTTCAAAATGTGAGTCCACAAACCAGTGGGTGACGTCACACTGGCTACATTCATTATTTTATAAACAGTCTGTGTATAACCCTGATTCATACGATCTTATACAGTTGTTTTTATTGGCAATTCAGTGGACTGCAGACCAACTGAGCAATTACTGTGAACTTGTTTGCTTGGAATCTGCTGTAGTGCACCCACGGTGAACAAGTAGCCACTCTCCCATGTAATTTAATCTTGTCTTAAAATCTTAATTTCCGTGGAATAATTTCACCTGTTTGGAGTCAATTGGTCTCAAGGATGCTCTTGAATCTAATTATATTTTAATGGAAACATCGAGCAGCCTCTAATGCAAGATACTGGGATCTTAGGAGGGGAAAGGTAAAGCTGCTTTAAGGAAAAACAAAATGGCTTGACTTTTTCAATATGAAAAGGTCACTTCTGTAGTGTGACATCATCAGTATTTCACATGCAGATCCTTGCCAGGTGAGGCAGTTTAACACAACCGCAAAAACAGCACGCAGGAGTTTCTATGAAAGCTAATACATTAATAAGAGTGTTTAAAAGAGGCTGGGCTCATTTGACAAGTTGAAGCAATTTTACATGGAAAAATGAGTGACAGCAATAATGAGGCAGCCTTGTTGTGCCCTGTAGTGGAAACCAGACTAATTATGTAAATAGTCTCATTTAGAGGATAGCAATCTATAACCATGAAGACCAATCACCATCATGCAAGAGGTGTTTTTCAAAAACTAATATAGATGGCAAACATTATTGCCATCATATTTCTCTTGGTGTGTTTGTGCAATTATCTTTAGTGCAAACAGTATCACCATTATGTTACCAGTGTATCTTCATAGCTACGAAATGTTAGTCATATTTCATGACTTTAAAAGCCCCCTGAAGCAACATGTTCTCTCACAATGTTATAAACTACACTCTTCTGTTGCTTTGGCTCTAATATTCTTCCCGTCTATCCCGCAAGCAAATAAGACAAGGGATGCCCACTGCTGCCATATTACTGTAAACAAAGTCCAGCTTTATCAGAGCTTATCTGTCTGTGAGAACAGAGGTATTTGCAGTCAAATTGAGTTTGACTTCTCCTTGTTAATTGTGCAGATTTTGTGCATGTTTCCCATACAGGTTCCCCCTTTTTTAACGAGCCCACATTGCTAAGGTTATGTACTTTTAGCCATTTAAACCAAATGCCATAGTGTTGCAACATTCAACATTGAGGAGTAACCATCATGCTTTCAAGTTGTTATTCCAGTTATAAGCAGAAACTAACTGTCTAGGCTAATCAGAGATGTTCTGCTATCATCTCTGCCTTTCTGATACCAATTCCAATACATGATAATCTGTCTAAACCAAGTACTGATCCAGTACCACTGCATTAAAACATACTGTATGTGTTGCCTTTTTACAGGTGGGAGTTTGCAGTGTAAAATACCACAGTTTGCTAATGGCTAAGAAAACCTATTACTGGAAATCTATTATTTTTCGCCACTCTTAAACAGTAGAAAACCAGTGGCTGCACAGTGCAGCTTGTTGTGTAGGTGGCGGAGAAGAACTGATTTCTGAGAAAACCTGCTAACTTATTTTGAGTGGTATTGCATCAATGCTTAGACTAGCATATTGGCTGATGTCAGATACAGCAGTATTGGAAACATATCCAATACTTGTATTGGTATCAGAACAACACTAGGCTAGTTAGCTTACACTCAGTCTAATTAGCCCATCAAATGTTAGCACTTATTTCACTGTAATTTGACAGCTCCTGCAGTGTTGTTGTTGTTCCACATTATAAAAAGATGTTGATATAGCCAGAATTAGATGTGACCAGACTGTGTGTGTGTGAATATCTGTATAAATATATGTATGTATGTTTATATATATATAAAAGAGGATGCATTTCAGGGCTTCTTAGTCTACAGTTTCCTTCATCCAAATCATTCTGATTTGAAAACTTTTATGATTTTCCAAACTCTCTAAAGCTCATTTTATTGTCTTTAAGGTGTAAACTGTGCTTATCTAACAATAGTATGTACCCATATGGTTGTACAAGGACTTCAAACTGACAGCTCCTCTCATTGTCTGAAACACTCTACAGTGTGTTTAGTAAAGATAACTTATCATAAAGTGAGGGGAAGAAAACAGCCAAGTCTAGGCACAATTTTTCCATCTACTGCGGAGCAGCGACTCTTTTCGACAGCCGTACCTGAATAAAAGGTCAGTAACAGTTTTTTCCAGCGTCAGCTGCTTTGGGAAAATGTTTAAACTGTAAGCATTCAGTCCCTTGTTCTGTACACCGACACCCAAACGTTTAACACAGGCCCAGTTTTTGGTGAGGTTTTCAAAATGAAAAGTTGTGAAAAACACAAAATCAGAGTGACAACTGCAGATGATTGACCATTCAAGAACCCCTGTGGAGGGGTTTCAAATAATGTAACAAGCTCTGTGACAGTCATGATGGAGGACGTTGTTGAGCAGGAGAGACTGAGGACTGCTGATTACATCTTTAAATGTATGACTCACCTGTTTCAAAGCACTGAGTCAAGGTTAATTGTGCATTTTGTGCTGGAAACTGTTCCCTTTGCTACTGGTTTAACTGAGCCACACAAGGTTTAAAGAAGAGACAGTGAATAGTACTATCAGTCCTTCTAAAATAATATTTTTTTGGGGGGGTATCTGAATGGTTTTAGTTTACATACCATGTACAATTGGTCTTAAATAAGTCTTTAATTAATCTACTTCATGCTGCTTGTATTTTAAGACTTTTAACCACGGTAATGTCAGCACTCTTTACAACTGGAGGGACTGAGGTGAAATTGATGGTCCCAAGAAGATGAATCCTATTGACTTTGGTGATCCCCTGACTCTTCCTACTGTATGTATATGTATGATTGTCATGAAATTTGGTTCATTCCCATGGCTTTTCACGTAGCACCCAGTGTTTCCCAATGACGCCAACGGAAAGTAGCTACACCCTGCTTGAAAATTAGCTTTTTGTTGCTGGATTACACCACATTATAATTCGAATATTTGTGACTTCATTACATTACTCTTTACACATGAACATAATCAGACCTGCAAAAATAATGACATCCCCATCAACCTTAGCTGCAGTTCATGGTAGCTAAGGAAAAGTTAGCATGCTAACATACTACTACTGCTGTTTACACTTGATATTATCATGTGTTTCAGTGATACAAACACAAGTGAACAGCCAAGACTTCACGTTTGTGTCTAATGTGTCTCCAGCTGACCACTTCTGTTCAGATTTTGTGCCTACGCCAATTATGGCTGCAAGGTCAAAAAGCCCTACGCACAGTTATTACACCTACATTCTCGCTAGCATGCTTTAGCTGGAGATATGGCTGTTAGCAGAATTCAGCACGTCTCCTTTCACAAGGCAAAATGATGGACGGCCACACAACTCTTTGTCCAAGTCGGCCTAAAATAGACAACTTACAGAGCATTAGCACACTGTCACCAAAACAACCACCACATCCTGCACTGATGATGTAGTCCATGTCAAGGATACATCAAGACGCACTGGTGTTTGCACTACAAAAGATATATGGTCAAATATGTTCAAGACCACCTCAACAGGTGGTTTGAGTGACTGGATCACAATGTGTCCTTGTGGTGTTTACACTTACATTTGGCACAGTCCACTTGTGATCAGATCACTGAGGATGCTTCTTAATACCAGGAATAAACGGGGCCTTTGGCGTGTTAACATTTAGCTCAAAGCAAAGCCTCACAGATCTGCTAACATGGCTCTAGAGTCTGAGTCTGTGAAGCCAGGCTATAACATGAAGTTTGTGACAAATTAGAGACTCGCTGCCGCTGTCACATGATTGACAAAAAGCAAAAAGACACGTACTGAAAATGTCACACATTTTGCCGTTTCCCTCACACAGCCAACTACCCTCTAGCCCTCAATCATGGCCAGCACTTTGTGACACAAATAACTATTACTCATATGTAATGGTATGTGCAGTAAAAATGTAAATACCCTACTAATGTCATGCCACAGAGGGTGTTCTTTAGGAAGTGATTGCTGCCTGTGGTGTTGATGTCTGCATGGGTCCTTGTAATCATAGTTAAGGCTTTTCATGGCTTTCATACTGAGCTCACTAGACGTCAGAGAAGTTTTCTTTTTTATTATACAATAAATAGACTAAACCCGAGAGCTTAAAAGCCATCAATTCAAAGCATGTTTTCAAGGTGTTAGGGATACATCTGCTATCAGACAATATTTGGACTTAATGAGAAAGATTAGTGAGGTCTTACAGGCATTCATCATGTTTACAGTGTTATATCTCAATAAATAAATAGACTGCAGTCATAATGGGGATGCTTCTAATTTGCTTCATGATGAAGAGACAACAGGTTGTGCATTACACTGGCTGATAGCGGTGGATGTTGCAGACTGTAAGAAAGGATTATGTGTTTGGACGGTGGAGAAAAAAGTGAGGGCTTTTTGTGTGTAGCTTCATTATCAGGTGTCACCCTGATGAAATCACCTCGTCTCCTTCATCTCCATCTGCCATAGGGCATGTCATTCGTAGGCTGGGAACATGTTTATGCAAAACAGACTGAGATGACCTGTCCAAACACTCACTAAGTGCTTTTTAAAAAGCCAGGTCACGTCATGTTGTGATAGATTGATGGAAATTGTTTCTTTAACTTGTCAGAGTTGGATGAAAATCTGGAGAGCAAAAGAGTTGACTCATATGTGCAGATATAGATGTCTGTGCTGCTGTCTCCAAAAATAACAAGTCCAAAGATACAAGGTAAAAAGATCGGGACGTTTCAAAACAGGCACAAACCAGAAGTTTTAAAAGCCTGTGTTCCGCTCTGAGAGGTAATTAAACCTCTTAAACTCGGGCACACTGGCCATTTTGAACTTGCTTTTAGGAAAGTCCCTGCATGTGATTTCCGCCGTTCCTTAATTATCTTGCTCTGATCGGAAAATCCTGAATAAAGCACAGTTTTCAGCGGGGGGATTTAGTCCTAACGCAGATATTTGCTGCTACATTTGTATTCATTACTAATGACCACTATCATCACTTTTTGCTGAGAGTCCAAATCTAAAACATACACCGTGAAATGATGCAGTAGTTTTTTTTATCAAAATAAGTTAGGGTAATTAACTATCAACATGGCAGTCCTCAGCTTCAGCAAATATGAAACTTCAAGGCTTTAATTCAGTGTTATTGAAGACCCTAGCTGCTCATCCGTTGAAGCCAGAGACTGAAAAAAAAGTCCATTCACACAGTCCGGGGAAAAAGGCTTATTACAGGAAATCCTTTCACTGAGAGCAGAGACATAATGGAAGCCCATTTGCAGTCAATAGTTCTTTCACTACCTACAGTACTGTGACATCCGGCCTCATCACACTGTGAACATAAATAGTCAATTGATTATCAATGCTGAGAGGAGGTTCAATAATGGCCGGTGACAAATACTGCCATCTGTAGGCGCATCAGGTAATGATTATTACCTAAATTAAATAATCTCTAACAGTGTGGAAGATGTCTGTTCCAACAGAATGACCCATCATACAAGATTAAATGGGATTTTGGTGCTTTTTAGGTGATGGGTAACTTAATAAAGGCACTGGTTAATGGAACGATAAATGCTTTGGAGGCTCTCATTTCACGCCAGCATCAAGTCATTGGTGGTGCTAATGCAGCCATCGTGCCATAGTTTCTGGCTCCGAACCACTAAAATGTACAACAACACAGACACAGTTAACACAATTAATTTGTTTTCCAACACATTAAAGCTGCCGTAGGCAGTTTTATTTTTTGGTGTCACTGGACAAAAATCCCATAATAAACTTTGAGCATATTGTAATTCAAGTCGTCTGAGAGAAAACTAGACTTCTATACCTCCTCTTGGTTCTGTTTTCAGGCTTTAGAAAATCTAGCCTGTGACAAGAGACTTTGGCCAATCATAGGTCATTTCAGGGAGAGGGTGTTCTCACAGGCTCTTCTACTAATAGAGATGCATGTCCCTGTGGTGAAAGCCTGATTCAATGGTGGAGAATCCTGCAGAGAAAGTTGCTTTTCTATGGCAACACTGCAAAGCAACCCAAAAAAAGGAAGACAGACTTGTAAAAATAAAAACAGTCTAAAAGGGAGTCTGACAAAAAACAAAATAAAACATGTTCATATCAGCGAAGTGATTCAACGATGGAGAGAAAATGTTACTAGTCATTTAGCCTTCTGCTAACGGCTGCAGCTTCATGATCACATTTATGTGGCTAATGTGTGTCCTACGCCTCGCTCCCTGTCACTACTGACCACCTCACTGTGAGAAAAGCAGGCAGCAGCTCCAAAGATGGACCGCCAGTCCAAGGCCACAGAAACCTGAATCCCCAGCTCCAGGGGACCGGACAGCCCAGACTCCCCACCGGCTCAGCAAACTTTCTGTTGCTGCTGTTACACAGGTTAGACCTGGTGCTGCCACTGGCCACCAGCTCGCTGTGACATCCAGTGCTGGCTGAATTAGAGCTGCTAAAGCTCTTTCTTAAGCTGAGTGAATGAGCTGCAGGCAACTCCACAATTAAATAAGATAACATAAATCAGTGTAAAGGAAACACTGCGTTACTGTATGAAGCATGTGCATACGCCTGTGGTTGTCTGGTGGGAGGGACTTAGGACAGAGGGGGGAGCTCTTTTTTTGCCTTTCCAGATTTTGCCTACCCCAGTTTAAAGTGATCCATTTATATTATTTTTTCATTTCACGGCTTGTATCACCCAGGATACACTGCCAATTTGGGGTATACTGTTGATTTTATAAGGTAAGTGAAATCAAGATTTGGTATCATAAAAACAGCCCATCAGTCACGGTCATTATTTACACCCCTGTGGCTCTTGTCCTTGGTTCCATCTCTTCATCTGTTAAACCCTCAGTCGGGGACTTTGGACACTGACTTGCGTGGGAAGTGTTTGATTCATTCCTGTTTTGAGAAATATTGCTAAGTGTAAAACCTATTGTGACTCAAGCTGAGATGGAGATGATTATTCATGCTTTTTATTTCATCCTGTCTGGACTATCATAACTCCCCCTTCACTGGTAGCCAGATGGATGGACGCCAAAATGCTGCTGCTGAGCTTTTGACCAGGTCTTCAAAGAGACATCATGTGACACCAATCCTGGTCTCTTTCCACTGGCTTTTATGTCTATCATTATATGTCTCCATTTTACATCTTTTGTCTTCATTGTGAAGCACTTTGTGACATCTGATCTCTTCCTCACTCACTTACCTAAAAACCATTATAACTAAAGAGTGTGTGTGGCTATAAATCACAGAAACACTCTACGATAAGCCTCATCATTAGCGTCAGTAGTGGCTCTCCTGCTGCTGGGGTCCTCACTGTGGCCCAATGCATTAGGTTCATCCTCTCCATCCTGCTCATTTGATCCCTCATCTGAATCTGATGAGCCATTGGGAGGCAGAACTATAATCAGGCTGCAAAATATGAGAGGATGGAAAGGACAGTAATATAAAACAGCTGCTGCAAACTGATTTATCCCCACAGACCCAACACTGCAGCAGCCTGAACTGTGCCTGAAATTTAATGTGTGGGAAATGTAGGTATAAATCTGCAGCATGGTTTTATGGGGCACGCCATAGATTGAGAGACGATAAACTATAGAGGGAGAGAGAGAGAGAAACGCAAATTAAAAGACTATTACAAGTTACTTTATAGGAGCTCTCAGTTCAGCACCACCAGTACATTTTACTTTTCTGCTTCACACAGGTCCCTCCTGCCTATTATCCCCGACTTATAATGGATTGTAGCAGCTCCAGTCCAGAGTGATACGACTGAGGGAGCCAGTAACACTGTAGTTTAGGCTTGTACCGAGTAAATCAACATTCAAATGCTGCACAGCCTTTTGTTTGTTGCATGTCTGTTCCCTCTATTTATATCGGGAATTTCTGCACAGTTCCATATAAAGATCAGGCTACACTAATGCTACCCCAATCCTGCCTTCCCTACACTGGTTACCTGTTGCTTTTAGAATTGATCTTAAGCCCTACAAAGCCCTGAGAGGCCTTTCTCCACGTTACATAACAGATCTTTCGTTGCCCTATGCTCCTTCTCGCGCCCCGAGATCCTCAGATGCATCTTTTCTAGTTGTTCCGATGTCTAGATTAATTCACAAAGGTGATAGAGCCTTTGCAGTCAGAGCTCCACGATTTTGGAGTGACCTGCCTGACGAGATCAGGGCCGCAAACTTAGTCTCATCATTTAAATCCTTTCTTGTTTAAAACTGCCTTTCTGTGATTTTAACTGCTTTATAATTGCATGTTTTTACTCTGTTATGTGAGGTCTATTTTTATTACGATTTACTGCTTTGTCTTTTATTTGGTTTTGTAAAGCACTTTGTAACTGTGTTTTAAAAGGTTCTACATAAATAAAGTTAATTATCATTATTATATTATTAGTAACTGAATGATTATTCCAGTGGTGGCTGCATGAGATTGTTCCCAGCTTGTGTGATCCAAACATTTCCAGTACATCCACAGCATTGTGAAGTCCAAAAGTCAAACCTTATTAAAAAGAGACAGATGTCATCACTTCTAAAATTTCACACCATGTTTATATCTAACAAAATATTAAGTTTTAATCCATGTTTGTTGGCATTTAGCCTCTCAAAAACAACATTTTCTCTGCTGTCAGAAAACTGCTCTTGCTCTCACACTTGCAGCACAAACAGGGATCACGCACCTGCATTAACACAGCAGCAAATCAAGCACCATAAATTACATTTATTCATTAAATAAAGTTGATTTGTTACAAAAACACTAACTAATTCAATCCAATAATCACTTTACTGAAATCAAGGATTTTGCAGGGATATTTTCTACTAGATGATGTCATGAAAATGGCTTTATTTGAAAACCTCAACAGAATCTTTGAATGTAAAAAATGAAAGCACAGCCCTACACTAGCTGTTAAGTAATATCTATATTCAGATATAATATAGTCAAAGGAAATTCAAAAGGTTTTCCAAAAATCTCCCTTTGATTCTTTCTAACTCATTCAATCACTCCTCTTTTTGCTGAACTGACAACTTCAGGCTGTTTAATTAACACTTCCTCACATACAGCGTTCCTCTTATGAGATAAACACAGGCCTGGAGTCCCACACATGTCTTTTCTTCAAGTGAATTACAGCTGCGATGATTTATCTATGTAGCCTTAGTAAATATTTCACTAAATTGAGGCTAAATTTTGTGGCTCTGACAGTCATTTGCGACAGGCTTCATAAACATGGCCCCTATAGATGATCCCCAATCAATGATTCCCTCTGAAACCAGGACACTTTAATTTAGAGCCTTTCATGTTCATGCTTTTTAAGGCCTTTTTAAGATTGCAGGTATAGGTAAGTTAGGTCAGTGCAAGTACAAAGTAAAAGACAGTATTGGGTTCAGTGGTAGGTTTAAAGGCTTGTAACATCAGAAATGTGGACTGTTACTGTGTAGAGCTGGACTCATTTTGACAAAGAGAAAGGAAAAGATTAATAATAAGATCACATATCTGTGGTAATCAAGACGCTCACAAGCTTCACCTTCACTATTTCATGATCTTTAAGGCCTAATATTTATGTACGGATCTGCAGACAAACTGTCACGGGACATAAAAACAACCTGCTTGTGTCGAGGTGGGTTAGCAGCAGAGGTTGTTTATGCTCATCAGGTGGCACAGCTCGGTTCTGGTGCTCGTTTCGGCATAAAATCGTGCCTTCATTACCACCTGCTGAGACGACTCTTACTGCCGAGCAAAGAGAGCTTTTTGTTGTTGTTATTTGGAGCTTTTTTTGTGTTCATGAAGCCCCATCTCTGATTTAAAAGTTCTGCTTCAGCAGGTGTTATGTGTATAGGCACTGCTTGCCCAGAATATGTGTGTATATGTGCATTTGTGTGTGTGTTGTGTTATTGCCAACACTCACAGCTGGAGAAGACAAGAGGACAGGAGTGTTCGTCCATTGGGAAATTATGGAGCTGCAGCTGGCATTCTGCGTTGATGGTCATCCTGAGAAGGGAGAGAGAAATACTTAGACAAAGATGTCTCAGATCCGTTATGCCTTGGCCCATGTAGCACATTTTGTGAATGCACAGTTATCATCTCTGCTTATATCACACCATGCACTTTCTGCGCTACACAATATGAAGCGCCGGCTTTGAACCAGATGGTGCAGGATCACACTCGGTTGCTTGGTTGATGTGTGAAATCCCTCAAAATGACAGAACTGTTTAATCATCAGCGTCGGACATGTTTGTGGGGAAGACGGCATTAACTAAGAGGTCAGGGCCCAGAGGCGTGTCAGCTTCTAAAAACAGCAGTACTTAGCTCTGATCACTGGACAAGTCAATACACCAGATGTTTTGGAAAAGAACCGGCGATAACAAAGACACAGGGGATTAGTTTTACATGCAAAATATAAAACGGGCTTAATTTATATTCTGCGCGTGTTACTTCAATATATCATCCTAAAATTAATTTTCACTGGATGCGATAATGGCTGTAAAAACGAGACCATCATGAAAATGAGCTTTTTCTTTTGACTTGTTCTGTGTTGTTGCGTCTTTGTCCCCGCTACAGTTTCTCATTAAAATTGACTGACTTAGAGCACAAAAGAAGAGCCCCATTCAAAGCAGGAAGAGGGCTGCCTGGCTCGTCTTGTTTGTAGGTGAACAAAGTGCAGATGACTGAGCTGTACAGTCCCAATTTGCATACATTTGGGCAAGACTGTCGAGCCGAGGTGAGGAGAGCAAGCAGCGGCGGCAAACACTGCAGAGATGCGAGTGTGAGAGATGTATCACTCAATGCAAATACGCCCCCAAACAAACGCCTCTTTTAGACTTAATATCCTTTTAATGAAACAATAATTTTCAGATTCATCACGGAGACACACATTAGCCGGAGTGAAATTAGCTATTAAAAGCCAAACATTTTGTGGGAAGTTTGCAGTTGTGAGAGGGAATTTCTTGACAGAATCTGTTTTTCCATCTGTGTATTTTTAGGAGTCAACAAGTAGAGGTCTTTAGAAGCTTCGTTAGCACTGAGACTCAGCTGCTGATTGGTTCTAACAAAAGAAAACTGCTCTGTTTTTGTCTGGTGCAGGCCTATTCACGGTGTCTAAGAATCAGACATATGCATTTCATTCTTTTAAAGACGTCCTCAAGATAATTTTAACCAAATTTAGGACATGGCAGGTAATATAGTGGTATACATTTGGTCCCATGCAGAGGTAGGCTTTATGTAGTAAATGAGTAAATGTGAGCTAGGTTAATCTACATTTTGCCAACAGATAAATACAAGCACAAAGTAAAAAGACAGTATTAGATTCAGTGGTAGGTGTAAAGATTTGTAAGAGAAATCAGAAATGTGGACGCCCACACTGGAGAGCTTCACACATTTTGACAAAAAGAAATTAAAAGATGGATAAATGAAAGTAGATAGAAAATCTGTGGCAATTATCAACCTCACAAATTAAAATTTAAAACTATTAAATGACTTTTGAGGCCTAATCATAATAACATTAAACTGAAGAAATTTTAAGACTTTTTAAGGACCTACAGATCAAACTAAAGTCACACATCTTTGTCTTACTATACTTAATCCTATGGAAAGTATCCCATCTGCAGTCTGTAGCTTGCTTAAGCTGTGTTAATTGCTTTGTTGACCACTTGGGAGGCTGAAAACAACAGTGGCATATTATCACCTTACAAAGCTGTTGTGGTAAACATGTTAGCATGCAGCTGCCTATGTACACTACCTCAGCTTTCATTTTAGAGGTGTGTTTCTCGCCATCTGATGCACGTCATTGCAATATTATCTCTCAGTTAATTAGAAAGATCTCGGTCTCTTTAGCGGTGAAATGCGCCACTATGTTCACCAGCTAGATGCTAATACCTGCGGATAAGAATAGAGCAGGTAGTAGACAGTCTGGTGATAAATCTCTGTGGGTTTGTGACTATGAGTGACTACGTTCACGTTGCACGTAATTATTAGATTGATTTTTAATGTAAAAATATGAATTACAGCAGCTTTGGAAACATAGCTTAGCACAGGCATGGCTGTAACATTAGCTGTTTCTATTTCAGCGTGTCTTCAGACCATAAAAGTTAATTGTAACGTTTTGGTCACTGAATCAGGGCTTGTTCAGCGTTTATTTGTACTAAAAGATCTTCTAAGGAGTCGAATGTGCAGCTTTTCTGGTAAATACATTTTGTTTGAAGGGTTTTAAGCCCGTTTGTCACTAGCTAAAGTTAGCTTTAGCATTGGTTTAGTATTGGTATTATAGGGTCTAGCTCCACTTTCTCATCGAAATATGGTCACTTCTGGTTAAAAAAAATCAAACATAGTGAGGCTTCAAAACAAAAAAAAAAGAGAAAAACAGGTGCCGCACAGTGATGTTGTGTACTGTTAACTGAATAGGTTTTATGAATAGGCTGATTTATCTTTGCTAATAATATATTAGATTTACGTTAATGTGGATTTTCAGGCACATTTTACCTACTAAAACTTTAATTAATTAAATTATTGAGAGGTCATTTTGCGACCCCCCTGCAGTGATTCTGAGGACCCCCTACGGGTCACGGACCCCCTGTTGAAGACCCAGGGTCTATGGTGAGAGTTTGTCAACAGATTTTTTCAGTGAGGTTTCTAAATGCGGCCCCCATTTACTTGAATTCATTAAGAATGTTTCCCTTTTTGGAGCCTCTGTTCGCTGTGGAGGAATGTGGGGAAAAAAATTGGTTTTCTTCACAAATGCAACATAACACAGGGAAAGCAAGTGTTATACAAATGGTTATTTTGTGGGTGAGGTAATTAGTTAAACTTTGTCGAAAGCTAATGATGACAGTGGCATTAACCTCTGAAACACTCCTTTTCAATTATGATAGATTTTAGGTAATTACTAGAGCTGTTTCTAGTAGCGCCTTTCTGTTCGTCTCCCCTTACAGTCATATTGTTGCAACTTTATTGGATTGATTCAACTCTGCGTGCCACCCCGCTGCAGCAGCAGCTCTGCCTCTGTTCCTCCAAGGGCTTGAAAACAAACACTCATGGTGGTATTTGCTATTTGACCAGGGTCTAGCTTGAAATCCTGAATACGCAGGTGAAATTGGATCCTCAGGACAGAAAAAGCTCATGTCAGAGCTTGAGGGTTCATAAACCCAGATGCCACTCAAATTTAAAAAGAACCTGTCCACTTGAATCCTGAGTGGGTTTTTTTCTCTAGCCACTGACACAGCGAGGGTTATTTTGTCATAAGGCCATGCACACACACGCACAACCCTCCCCTGTGTGTCATCTCTCTGGCACTGAGAAGCTGTCAGAGAGAGCACAACTAAACGAGCAGTAACACATGACATGTTGACATGTTGTAAGAGGAGTTTGTGTTTCTCTGAGCTGAGGTAAAGCAAGGCTTTGTAGCAAAAGCAAAGATACTCTAATTTCAATATTTGCAAAACATGCAGGGAGGAAACATAATTAATTATACTGAAGTAGAAGCTAAAATAAGTCAAGCCACCAGGAGAAGAGTAGTTAAAATTCTATTGAAGAGTTGCTGTGTGTGTGCAGGTGGCTGAGTGGTTAAGACACAACTTACCACAGCGTCCCTGATTTGATTTATTGCATGTCATACCCCTCTCTCTCTGCATTTCCTGTCTGTATCGCCACTGTTTCCATCAAGGTAAAGGTGAAATGATGCGTATCAGCTTTTTCTAATCTCGTCCTCCTATGATAATATACTTTGGGGTCGGTTAGGGAGGGGTGAGTCAGTCAAACTGAACTTTCTAGTCCAGGCAGACATTTTAATTTGAGCAGAATAAAGCAGGTTTCACACAACTGTTTTTGTAAGAAAAAGCACCTGTATTAACATCGTGTCAACAAGAATCTATGTGCACAGCGCTAAAAATAATCGAGGGCTACACCCTTCAAAGTCACAGATTCAAATCATCATTCAGTTTTTTGGTCAGTCAGTGTGCAGTGTACCTCTGGGTACGTTTCGGTCCCCAGATTTAGCTGCAGACTAAGCGTTCCTTGCTGTTACGCTGCTCTCAGTACACACAGCTGTGAACCCAGACCCAGGATGAGTCTGAGTGAGATGGAGGCAGCTGCCCAGAGGAAGTGAGGCTTCACCCCACCAGGCTCCGAGATAACACTATCTTCTGCCCTCTGCTTGGAACAACACAACTTAATATGATATAGTCTGTGGCTTTTGTTTGATATATAGTGTCAGCAAAAAATTTTCCAATATATTCCAAATGTAGCACGCATTAGCTCCGAGGGCTAACCTGGCTTGTTTGTTATATTTGGTGAATGTCACTGTGATTTGCTGAATCCTTGCATGCCTCCACGGTAAACTAAGAATCCAAAAATAAAGGAGTTTCTTGCTGTACTACAGTAACTAGAGTACTCAACAGCAGAACTGTATCAAAACGAGTAGCACAGTTTGAACTCCTCTCGACAGGAAGTGACAGTTGTGGGTGATTGAGAGCACAACTCCTAAAGTCTACGCACTTACCCAGGTGTGCGACTCCTCCATGTGTAAGACTGTTAATGTGGAAGTGTTTGAAATAGGAATGCTTGTGTTTGGGAAGTACTGAGATACAACTGGATAAGTGAGGGTTTGTAAATTGATGTTTTGATATAGTTTTGCTGATGTTAATGGCATCAAGAATGTTCTCAGTTGGTGGAAACCTACATTTTTATTCACAAATTTACACAAACAATGGGTGAGTGCCTGCAGGGTTTCTCACACGTTTATTTATTTGTGGCAGCCCACCACGATCAAAACATCTGCCGCCACAAAGACATTTTCTATTTTTGGAGCTGGACTGTTTGTTAGGAGTGCTGTTGAAATATATAAAAGTTTATTATTTATAGCAGCACACTGTCAGAGCACAGAGCATTAGACGCACTGAAAGTGAAACTTAACGTTCATTCTCCTGGGTGTAAACAGGGTCTAACTCGCTTCTGCAGCATCAATCATCAACTCTGAGAAAAAAAAGGAACTCAGGGAGAGCTCGGCCTGAGCTGTGTTCACTGACCCGCAAAAACTTCCGAATTTAGAGGGGACACAGAATAGTTGTCAGCTACTGCTGCACATACACTCTAATCTGTGTGAAACATTGAACTGATAAACAAATGATCACTTTGGGGGTTAAGTATTTTCTTTGTTCTCTGTTTGGGTTACCATGCTGGTGGGAGGTCTCTTCCTGGAGTGGCAAACGGTGTGGCCAAGGGCAGACAACTCCTAAATACTGTGGCCACCTCATCAGACCATACCCATCTACTGCCATGTCAGAGGGAGGAATTTGTGTAGTTAGTTTTTCCTTTGTATTAGCTCTAGATAGACCACCATTTTGTTTTCCTGTTTTGTGGTAGATGGTTTGTGTTGCTGTTATTTTGAGTTTAGTTCTATTTGTTTGACCTCTTTTATAGGCCTAGTTTCTACGTTCTTAGTTTGTATTGTTTTTGGCATTTGTTGGGTAAATAAAACCCTCTGTTTCCAAACTAAATCCTGTTTTTCTCTTTGCCTCACTGCTTGGTCCCTGACAGTATTCCTTTAAGATGCAAAACCATGCTTTCAGGGGCTTTACAGAAAGAGGAGGTGGGTGCTCTGACCTGCACAAACAGACTTGTGCACCAACATACAAGCCTGATGGGAACATACAGAGCATTTATTGGAAACTACTGCAACAGACATGAATTTAAGATGACTGCAGTTTGAATTAATCTGAAAAATGCACCATTAATTGCCTATTAATGAGCAAGACAGGTTCGTACGTTGCTGCTTGCACCACTCAGGCTTCCTTCCTTTTGCCCAAATATGGATGTTAGAAGAAAGAAAGTGCTTCAACTTGTTTGAAATATAGGATGATGTAACAGATGCCATGTCCATATATTTTTTTGCTTTTAAATTTCAAGTGTCTGTATTAGTCTCCAACACTTATGTTCATTAAACAGGATTTTAGATGCAAGTTGTCCTCCTGTGTTTAGTTGCTACTTGCCATTGATTCACTGTGTATGCTTCTTTGTTGGATCTCCCCACAGTCTTTTGTGTCTTGTATGATACTCTACCGTGTGTTTTTATGTCTTTTACCTCAGTGTGTAGAGCACTTTTCCATTGTTCCAGATCCGAAGCAGCTGATTGGGCGTCGTTATCCAGTGAGAGTCTGCGTTCTTGGAATTCCTAAAGATGGTGTCGGGCAGCCAGATCAAGCCGACCATATTGCTGGATGAATAAGAGGCAGAGAAAGACACACAGAGAACGAGATGAGACAGAGGGGCAGAAGGTGAGAAATGATTGCTGCTGAATTCCTTCAGATTTCTCTGAAATGCATGAAGCAGCTCCACTTCCCAATAAGAGGATAATAAAATACCCGAGCGACACAGGGAAAACAAAGCACATCAATCAATTTGTTCCATTAATTACAGGCCTCTTCCCGAGAGACAGGAGAATATTGTTCTTGAATGAGATATTCACAGTATGAAAATGTTGAAGCGCAATAGCTGCTACAGTGGAAACAAAGAGTCGCAGCAGCGTCTTGAGTTCATTTCAAAATATATTTAAATATAGAACACTACATTTCTCAATAGTATCAATGCTATAGCCGCAAAGTTGACATATTTGGAAAAACAGCTGTATATCCGCAGTAAATCCAGCGTACCTGTTGAGGGTTAGCCGCATGCTGCTGCTGCTGTTATACCGCAGACGGGTGTCCACCCAGGTCTGGGCGAAGATAATATCGATCTGGTACTCCTGGGGAGAGAAAAGTGGACTCAATATACTGATCTGACAAACCTTTTTAAAGCAGCGTAAAGACAGAAGGAGATGGATGAGGAGTGTGTGCTGAGCAGTCTCGGCTCAGTCCTTCTGGAGGAGCTGATAATGTGTTTGTTTGAACACAAATGTGTCCACATCAAAGAAAATACTAAAGCAGCGCAGCACTCGCTGGAAAAAAAACACTCAAATACACATTATGCTTTTGATATGGAAATTAAATTACACCATCTCACAAACTGTTTACCTCAGCACTTTTTTCTTTAACCTCAGCAATGACCCCTCGTCTAATTGTGAGAAGTTTTAGCACAAGAACACTGGATCAGAATTTCCTTACTTAGCATGTTAAGTAAGTTTGAGCATTTGTCTACTCTGCATTGTTTCCCTCTTGTGTTTGCACTACATGTTTAAGGAGAGTTTGGAGTTTGGAAGTGAGGTTTTAAGAGCTACTTATCTATAGTCAGTATTTTACATACAGTAGATGTCAGATGGCATGCTGCCAGTTTGGAGAAGCAGGCAGGAGTACTGCCACTGAAGCTGAGCAATGCACTGCTGCGGACAGGGGCAACAACATGTTCTTCAGCCAGCAAAAAAAATCAATATCAGTTACATTATATTTAGAATATTTTCACAGCTTTACCTCGGCATCAGACAGCCCTTTCCAACTGGGAACAGAAGTCGAAATATCCATTTATGCTCCCCCTCAAAACTCCCAGACTCCTTTGACAGTGTTACTGTGTGACTCTGGTGTTTTAGCTCATATTCACCAAAGTCTCTCATTAACAAACAAACTAACAGGGGCAGCAGTGGACAAGCAACTCCTGTGTTTTGCGAGGTAAAATTGTTTTTGTCAAGGAGTCAGGCAGCTTTAAAGAGAGCACAGATTAATTTAACCACCTCACTTCCCATCGAAAAGGGCTGCATGATGGCATAGGTAAAATATTCTACATACACCGATCAGCCAAAACATTAAAACCACTGACAGGTGAGGTGAACAACACTGATCGTCTTGTTACAGAGGACAGTGCACCATGCCACATCACAGAAACTGTTCAGGAATGAATGAATGTATTATAACAAGATGATCAATGTAATTCACTTCACCTTTCAGTGGTTTTAATGTTTTGGCTGATCGGTCTATACACTACACAACAACTGATTGAGTGACAAGTTACTCATGTAACCACTTGTCTCAGAGACTTCCTTGTTCCTCTGGAGAACTTGCATCCAAATATAACCTGGTACAATTAAGCTGACAAATAATGTCCTCCATTGATCTTTACTATCTTTATCTCACATTTGGAAAGATGTGGGTTCAGCTGACAGCTGGCTGCACAGCTGTCTTCACTCACCCACATCTCAGCAAACACTCCAAATAGCACACTACTGTTGCAGTACTAGCACAATGACACTTTGTGCTCAACATGAAAGTAATGTGGCTGCCATTGCATGTTAAAATCTTGACTCTTGTCATGGTGACTGTAAACACATGGAAACTAGGTTAGAATATCTTCAAAAACTTGTGCATGCCCATCCTGCAATGTCATTACTTTTATTTTTAACACTGCACATATTACCCACAACTCTATTTAGTGATATTGTTTTTTTGTAAAAATGGAAGAATGACAGAGGGGTTAGGCACACAAACAATCCTGTATTTGACATCACTCCAAACAAACAAACACATTAAACTAAGAAAAAAGCAGTTTCTGAAAAATAACAAACTTGTGACTAACTCTAAACCCACACTGCTTGTAACCTCAAGACAATCTTGACAAACAGAAACTCTATTAAAAGCTGAGTGGCTGCATTGAGCTGTTTCAACAACGCTGCTTTATCACCCTGTCTCTATTATTGTAGACGCCACATTTATTTGCTAAGACAATGTAACATTCATTAAGTCAAGTACTGATTTAGACTGTAATGCTGAACATAAAATGTATTAAAACCACATAAATTCAAACCCTATTACAGGAAACCATTTATTATTTGAAAATAAAGACTATTTAAAGATAAGGATTGTATAGTGAATACTTAAGGATCAATCTGCAACAGCCCAAAGATAAAACACATCTCAATACCCTTAAGTCAGCTGGGATTAGTCACAGCTTCCCAGTGCTCAGGAGCTGAGGACCTCCAACATGGCTGGCAGAAGGTCAGTACATCAGCTGGAAGCCCTCTATAGAATGTGAACAAGGTGGACTGATACCTCAACGATAAGGTCAGACAGTGAGAACTCATTGGAAACCATTAACAATCCTTAGCCGATATGAAAGGTATGAAAAGAAAAAATGGCATTCCAGGGTCTGTTATGTGAGACGATCTCAGAATGATCCTCGTTTGACGAAAAGCTGATCTGAGTTAAAGGGAAAAATGTGCAGTTGTTGAAGGATTTTCTCCAGAGGGCAGAGTTTGAAACTTTTGTTAAGTTAATCTTCAGTAAAAGTTTATAAAGTCATTTAACTAAAGATATATTACAGTCTGTACATGTCTGAAGTAGAGTAAGTGCACAAACACACCCCAAACATCACAATTTCGTACAGTGTCACTCACTTTCTGACTTTTCTGACCTTTTCCAAACACAGACAGACGAGACCTGACCTTCCCAATACATCTGTCGCCAGAATCCCCATTGTTACTGTCGGCTTGCGTGACCTTTGGAGGATAATGATAGGGTGACACACACGCTGTTAATTCAGTCAGCAAACCGCAAAGTGTTACATGTTACGCCTGGCGCAGATGAACTCTCAGAATGGGAATTTCTGCTTCCACTGCGTCCTTTTGGGGACTACACCTACAAGACAAGGCACTGAAGCAGGTCCATTATTCATGGACATTATGCAAAACAATGACAGCGAGTGTTGGGAGATATCTGACTGAAATTAAGTACGGAGGCTTGCATTATTCTCCTGGGGATCCATTTCAAAGTCAGAAAACCAAGGCGTTAAGGGAGTCCATTACTCACGGCTAGTGACTGAAAACAATGAAGCACAGACCTGCAGGTGAGATAATCAAGGGTGGCTTGTGTTGTATATTCTCTGCTGGGAAAGTCCAACATATAAAGTCAGAGACAGCGAGTTGCAAGTTCATTATTTAGGGTATAAATATTTTATTTTAGGTCTTAAAATATTCAGAATGTGATAAACTATTTCCCTCCTGTCCCAGACTAAGTTTTTCACAGCATGAGATAGGTATAGGAAGTATAAGGAAACCCTCATATGATAAAAAACAACAAAAAAAACCCACCTTTCTTCTATGTAGTGTGAATCAGATTCACTATCATTAAAAAGGTGAAGGTGCAGGTGATTATCTGTCATGCATATGATGTAAAACTTTTATTAATAAATGTTGGAATTGTAGGTTTCTGCAAACCACAGATATTGACACTGGTTTGGTTGCAATAAACATTGCTATAGAGTGCCCAACCTTTCCTTACAAAATACCTGGTTTTGTTGCTACAAACACAGACAGAAATGTCTTGATCTCTTCTTAAAAAATGCCCAATGTTGTTGCTATAAACATGGCTGAAAACATCCTGACCTCTTGCGAAAAAAATACCTGCTTTCATTCTACAATCATGGCTGAAAATGTCCGGATCTCTTCTTAAAAAAATACCTGGTTTGGTCGTTACATCTGGATATCCACCAACCTCTCCTTAAAAATACAGGATCTTGTTACTACAAACACGACTAGAAACGTCCTAACCTTTTGTTAAAAAATACCTGGTTTGGTCGCTACAAACACAGCAGGAAATGTCCCAACCTCTCGTTAAAAAATACCTGGTTTGGTCGCTACCGACAGGGCTGGAAACATCTCTACCTCTAGTTAGAAAATACCCAGTTATGTGGCTACAAAAAAAGCTGGAAACGTCCCAAACACTTGTTGAAAAATATCCTGCTTGGTTGCTACAAACGTGTGGAAATACTTGACCTCTAGTTAAAAAATACCCGGTTATGTTCCTACAAATATGGCTGGAAATGTCCCAACCTTTCCTTAAAAAATACGCAATTATGTCCCTACAAACACAGCTAGAAATGTCCTGACATAGTGTTAAAAATCCCCACTTTGGTTGTTTGTTGGACTTTCTATCGGCTGTTAAATCAGCCGTCTCACCTGGGTGCATTGCTATCCACCACCCCCACCTCCACCTGATGAAGCTCATTACATGTAATCTGTATTATGAAACTTAAGAAATGTTGATAAGATATGTATGAAACATACGAATATAACATAATCCAGGTTTGCAGATTTTGTACAATGCCAACATTTAATCTGGCAGCTGGGCTTTGAGCACACACTGGATATCTGCACATTAACTTGATGTTACAAACGTGGATAAAGATCAACAAATTTGGCCCCCTTCTCTTTGGGAATGCAAATACTGCTCAGAATCTGATAATATGAAATCCATTATTAAAGCCAAAGGATGTTGACAGCAAAGTACGTCTGACTGAAATTAATTAGCTTGACTTGAACAGTGTCAGAACAAATAGCTTCCTCCTTATCCAGCCTCATCATTTTTGCATGGAGGCGGATCGCTCCTTACCAATTACAGACGTCGCTCAGCCACATTTTCCGCATCCATGTACCAAAACATGTTTCCCAAGAGGGTAGATATGCTTAATACTTTATATCTTTATAACTTTGTGTTTAGTGGGAGCTTGATTGAAAACTTCACACTCACTGAGCCAGAAATGTTGTTCTCGCCTGGATGTTTTTGCAAACTTCCAATAAAAAAAGTGTCTGGGTTGGTAATGAAAGGCTGTCCTGGTAACATTTTTAAATTAATATTTAAACTGTTTCATGGTAGATGTCAACCGACGCTGCATCTTGAACACCTCAGAATGTCTCAACAGAGAGAAGAGAAGATATATATATATATATGTATATATTTTTGACTTCCAGGATGTGCTCCCTCTCAACTGTGACTTTGACCAATAGGAACACAGAGAGCCCTTCAACTGTAAACGTGGCGAAACAAGAGAGTAATGATGTGAAAGATAAAGATGTTTTGGTGCTGCAGGTGGAACTGTAAGGCAGGAAAGGTCAGTCGTTCTTTTTCAGGCTTTTCCAGTCAGAATTATACACACCGCTGTTGTTCAATTACATTCTTGTTCCTGGAAGTGGCAAGCACCTCCTTCCCCATGACATAACGCATCATAAAAGACATAAGTCTTGTTGTTTTGCCTTAAGGAACATCTAGCATAGTATATCTTAAAGTAAATGATCTGAGTTGTTCTTCCACTACTGATGTTATGCTCTCTTCTCTATACTGGTTTTCTTAATTAACTTACCAAAAAAGTCCGTTCAGCCTGACATAAATATTACACCACTTCAGCCTCCCTCATAAAGGACTCTACTCACTCTACTCACTTACTTCATTGCTGATCAAGTGGAATCTAGTTTGCTCTAACATAAAGTTTTGCACTTAATTATATTATACTTTGCAGTGAAGGAAATCTCAAACTTATGCACAGATCACTGACTAATGTATTTCTTCAGGCAAATCTGAAGCCGCACAGTTGGTATAAATATTTATAAGTGAAATATTTATATCTCCCAGACCTTGGAAAATTGGTCACTGGACTACATTTTAATCCCTCAAGAAGAGGAAAAAAAAGATACACATGATTTCTCTGAGTCATATGTCCATTTCTGTGCTGGTTCTCACAGTACTTCATCATCATGACCCATATTTAAAATATGCAGTCTTGTTCTCAGAGCCTTCATATCCACTACCCAAATAAACACATTCACCCAGAATGCATTGCTCTGTCCTGCAGGCAGCTTCACAGTGATGCTCCTTGTGTGTGACGGGCAGAAATAACGGTAAACACGACCATTCAACCACCGCTTAGGGGTGGTGATGAACTTCTGTCACATGTGTAATAAACAAAACTGCGTTACCTGCGGATATGAGTGGCATTTGAAAGATTGCTTTTGTGTATGTGTGTGAGCGTGTGTTTGTGGAGCTAATTTCATAAACATGCTTTTGTCTTGTTCGTCCCTAAGAATCAAATAGAAGGACCTTTGAAAGAAACAAAAGGAAATGATTTGCATACCTGGCTGTTTAATTGAAGTCTGTGAGGACGGAAGAAACACAGAATGAGAAATGACACAAACTGTCGGCTGTGTTTCACTGAGCATCTGGCCTGGGGTACAATCAACACCTGTGTTCTTTGTCTAACTCTAAGATGAATGATTTCATTTTGTTTGTACTGGTAATAGAGGTAGAAGATGTAGTAGAGGCAGCAGTAATGTGCATTTATCTGCCAGTTGTACTGGTACTAATGACGTAGCAGGAGTATCAAAAGAAGTAGTACGAGTAATGAAAGCGATAGAAGCAACATAAAGATGAGCATGGTCAAACTGTTTTGATAGAGAGTTAAAGAATGACCATGACAGAGCTAAAGGCTCTCAGATGAGTTTTTATTCTTGTGACATTGATTTTGAAATCTACCACATTTACAGTTTGATTATTATCATAGTCTCAGATTTACCTTCAAAAAAAAAAAAAAAAATTAAACCAAGCAGAATCCACATGGGCTGAAAAATGAAGCCAATGCAGAAGTGCCAAACACTGTTGTTCCTCGAATAGCCACTTGAGGATGGCTCAAAGAGCTAGTCAATCCCTGTAGACCCTACCATGTTAAAATATCCAAATTGACAGCAGAAATAAATATGCTTACAGCTTGTTACAAAAACAACTTCTGTCTCTATAGTAGTCTCTATATAGTCTCTATAGTAGACTGTATAGTAGTCTCTATAATAGTCTCTAAAGTAGACTCTATATAGTCGCTATAGTAGACTCCATAGTATACTCTATATGGTCTCTATAGTAGACTATAGTCTAGTCTAGTAGACTCTATAGTAGTTTGCAGATTGTCTCTATAGAAGACTATACAGGAATGGTATACTCTATATAGTCTCTACAATAGTCTCAGAAGTAGATTATATGTAGTCTCAAAAGTATTCTTTATAGTAGTCTCTATAGTAGACTCTAGTCTCTATAGTCGTCTCTATATAGTCTCTATAGTAGACTCTATATAGTCTCTAGAGTCTACTATAGCAGTTTCTATATAGTCTCTATAGTGGACTCTTTAAAGTCTCTACAGTAGTCTCTATAGTAGACTCTATTTAGTCGCTATAGTAGACCCCATAAAGTCTCTAAAGTATTCTCTATTGTAGTTTCTGTGGTAGACTCTATATAGTCTCTATAGTAGTCTATATAGTCCCTATAGTAGTCTATATAGTCTCTATAGTAGACTCTATAAAGTCTCTAAAGTAGTCTCTATTATAGTCTCTATAGTAGACTCTAGAAAGTCTCTATAGTAGACTCTATATAGTCTCTAAAGTAGTCGCTATTATAGTCTCTATAGTAGACTCTATAAAGTCTCTATAGTAGTCTCTATATGGTCTCTATAGTAGACCCCATAAAGTCTCTAAAGTATTCTCTATTGTAGTTTCTATGGTAGACTCTATATGGTCTCTACAGTAGTCTATATAGTCTCCATAGTAGACTCTATAAAGTCTCTAAAGAAGTCTCTATTATAGTCTCTATAGTAGACTCTATATAGTCTCTATAGTAGACTCTATAGTGGACTCTTTAAAGTCTCTACAGTAGTCTCTATAGTAGACTCTATTTAGTCACTATAGTAGACTCTATATAGTCTCAATAGTAGACCCCATAAAGTCTCTAAAGTATTCTCTATTGTAGTTTCTGTGGTAGACTCTATATAGTCCCTATAGTAGTCTATATAGTCTCTATAGTAGACTCTATAAAGTCTCTAAAGTAATCTCTATTATAGTCTCTATAGTAGACTCTATATAGTCTCTATAGAGTCTCTAAAGTAGTCGCTATTATAGTCTCTATAGTAGACTCTATAAAGTCTCTAAAGTAGTCTCTATAGTAGTTTCTATATAGTCCCTATAGTGGACTCTTTAAAGTCTCTACAGTAGTCGCTATAGTAGACTGTATTGTAGTCTCTATATGGTCTCTATAGGAGACCCCATAAAGTCTCTAAAGTATTCTCTATTGTAGTCTCTATGGTAGACTCTATATAGTCCCTATAGTAGTCTCAGATATTTTAACTATATAACATCAATGTTATTGAGGCTTACTGTTGTGCAAAATTAAGGACGTGGCTGCTTTGGGTGACACCTGGGTGGGTCCATTAACAAGTCACTACTATTGCAATGACATGTAACCATGGTGTAATCCCAGATCATAGACTGTATAAAAAGAAGGAAGCCAAAACATCTCAATCATCCCCTGGTGGCTGGCTGCTGTACAGGTGATAAGCCCCGGCCCTCTCCATATTACTGGATGGGACATGGGCCAAACTAAAAACTCAAAGTGCATGTCAAATACATTTTTCCCAGAGATGGTTTCTGTCATTTTAGTTAGTTCTTATCACCTTGATGTGTGCTCAAGTGTTTTTCTGATGAGTTTGTTGTAATAAGAAATGTAATGTTAAAAAACGGGGGGGGTCATGAGCTGGGGGGGTCAATAGCTGTAAATGCACTGTGAGAAGAAAGCTAGCAGCTAGCATTGGGGAGATGTACACCCTATGATCACTTCTAGCTCCAAGAAAACAAGATGGCGACGGCAGAAAATGCCAAACTCCGGGCAGAGAAACCAGGCTGCCAGAATGTGCACCGGACTGAGGCCAGTTTGACATAATGGCCAAACCGCATGATTATAACTTTCAGGTCCATCACATGATCCATTGGGCCCCAAAAGACTATTTCCCAAAGACTTATATTGTGAAAGAGAGCCTTGCAATCCCTGCAAAATGACTTGTTTCCCTCCAGGGATTTGATCCACTCAGTCTAAGAGAGCTGCACGAAATAATTTGATCTCCATTCAAGTTAGTGGGGTGCTAATCCAGAAGTAGCTGTCTTGGCCAGCAATGGTCTTAAATGTGCTTGCTCTATGGGTCCAGTGATGCAAAAGATCTGGATAATCTTACCCCTGTGAAGTCAAACTTTTTTGGTTCCATGCACCACCGACCTTCCAAAAAAATAACAGAGGCCCCGCCTCCAACACTGTATCTAGCTGTCTTTACTTATCCATCTTCAAAAAAGGAGTCCACAAACAAACTGGTGATCTCACAACGGCTATGTCCATTATTTCTATACTGTCTATGATTAAAGCCTACACCTATACTAGTATTACCCAACACAACACAAGGCATCTTTTCTTGTTTATCTCCTCAAACATATTTTCATACCTCATGTTTTTTGCCTGCCTTTGAACAGGTGATCTTTTTCCCAAGCTTTAGGAATAGCCCTTCAAACACAAAGTGCTCATTATTAATTTATAAGCCGAGTTTCACTTCAAACACTAAATTTCTGTATACATTGATTCTGAGGGAAAAACAAGCACAGGAGAAGGCAAAAGAAGAGGAATTAGTTAAGAGAGGAAACAGCAGAAGGTAATGGGATCTAACGAGGACAAAGAAAGTGATGAGGAGCGATAATGAGAGCTGAATGATTTAAGAGGAAAGATGCTGGAGAGGGAAGAAGAAAAAGTAGAAACAAAACACTTTTAGTGATCCCGTTGTTACCGCCATGTCAGCCAATCAATATCAGCTGACTTTCCTAATCATATTCAAACAAGTCACATCTAATGGAGACAGTAAGGCAGTGTCACACTTACATAACGCTGCAGCTGCTGGTTTTGCGTTGTTCCACCTGCTACATGCTGTATACTGACAATGATGATTGATACCTACAGGGCTGCATCTGTTCTACTTACTTATTTCCATACCTGGCTAATGGCATCTCTTGCCTTGTTGCATTGTGAGTGTCTTTATGAGCTCTGCTCTGTATAGCCCTGGAGGGTTTTATTGCTTTCACAGCTCACTCCTTCTTGGATTTATTGGAGAGCATCCTCGAGAGTGCAGCGACTCCACAAACGCATCAGCAGACAGGAATTTTGATAGTGGATAATTCTGCAAAACCTCCAATTCTTGCTTTTTATTATATCTGCGCATGGCAACTACACTATGGTTAAGATTAGGGAAAGAACAGGAAAACATTGTTGCCTTTTAGTTTCTGTCTGGTTTGTGTTTACACCTGCTTCCTACAACTGACCTACAAGCTGTAAACAGGAAGTTATATGCACTGACAGGAAACTACTTGATTGGATAGTTTCAGCGATCATCATCAACTTAGGCTAGTTAGAAAAGCCTTAATATGACATCACATGCCTATTTAGATACTGTAAATGATTTTTGCTACTGAATCACAAGAATCCATAGTTAGAACACCTGTTTTGTCAATCAAATGTAAATCAAACCTTGGAGTGCTGTACCTCATTTTGTTATGCAAATGGTGGACTTCCCAGTCAACTTAATCTCACAAGCAAAAAGAACATATACCCTTAGCTACTGCTGATGTTACCTCACCTTGCTCCTATGTTAGGATTCCTTCAATGTTCATCATCCACATTGTTTACCAGGACCCAAATTATTCGCAGAGGTCACCTTTTTTCCAAAACAAACAGACCTGGTTTTAAAACTAGTAAAAACACTGAATGAAGCAGTTGCATCTCTCCAACACTTTTCAGTTGACAAAGGGGTTCTAGATAGACTGTGAGCCAAGCTGCTGCTAACTTTAACTCAGCTTGTTTCTCTGATAACTTAAGATCCAGATGTGCTATGACTGAAATCCTTTATGCCATTAAAAGATATACTTTAAAACAACCAAGATCTAAAATGTGACGATGATGTGACTTCTGTCATATTCTGTTATTTTAGATTTGATTTTAGTTTCTAAGATTCCACTACTCCCATTGAGTTTCAACAGGTGTTATCCTTTTAAAAAGATCGCATATGACATTTATATGAGAAAAAACATTTTTTAATTTTATTGCTAGTGTTGTCAGGCCACAAAGGTTTCTCATCAACCTCAGAGAATGCAATTAAACACAGCGAATGCCATTTAATTTTTCTGAATGAACTCATGAGGCTGTCCTAATGCTGTCATGGTGTAAGAGGCGATGAACAGTGACCTTCTGCACTGCAATCAGATAACCTTTTCTTATGAATTTTCAGCCTCACTCTCCCAGCACCTAAATGAGTCACATCATTGAAGGTCAAGCATGGAAAAGTTACAAAAAACACAAACCGGCCCACACACACACTTTCAAATGCACACCCATGCACCCAGGCTACATTAAAAGGCACTTTAAAGTGACGTTTGACATCTGGAAAAAGTACAAACTCTCTGCTATACAAGAGGACAAAGAATTCGCAGTGACTACATTCCTCTGAATTGTATCAACGCCGTGCTTAGCACTGCTCAGGCTGTGGCCACTTCTCTGCTGTTAAAGCCAGTCAAAACTGAAGGAGGACAGCATGGCAGCCATTGTATCTGCTGGTGAGACTGGTGTGTATAACCAGTATTTATACCCCAAGATTCTAATTTAAGGTGAAAATCTTCTGAGTTCTTTATTTTGTCAGTTAGATCCTAAAATACTACAGAGCAAAATAATTAAAGGACCCTCACAGGGACTGTATTCAACGAACAAGTGAGCTCCAAGTGCATCTTATTATAGTTCTAGAGGGTGTGGAGTGTCATCAAACAAATAATCATACCCATCATGAAACCCAAGATGTGTTTCGTGTCCTGAATTGATTTAGACTCTCAGTGATGTTCAGATGATCATGTGGCGGGCTGAATAAGAAAGTGTTTGTGCTTTGTTTAGCTTGCTCAGAGCTGGCCCTAGTTGAAGTGATGTTTCCCACTTGGCATACAGCTTTTGATTAAATCAGAATGTGGATTTATGCCAAAATGAGGTACCAAGTAGTTTGTGTGAACCTGAATCTACCCCGTCTCCTAGACCTCAGCCTCATTAAGTTCAAGGACTTTTTGAAGAAATACCTTACCCTCCAAATGAGTATTTATATATTAATAATTCAGCCCTTGTTACACTGAATTTGTGAAGAAAACTTTGTTTTTCTTGAACACCTCAACGGTGGACGAACAGTTCAAAAAAGGAGAAAATTCTTGAAGTCATACGGTTCCCCATTTAACAACAGTAAAATTATGTTCAAAACATTTGTTTATAAACTCTCAGACAACTCGTGCAGTATCCAAGTCTCATTTATCCAGTCATACGCTCATTACTTGCCAAACAGACAGCACTTTCCGACAGAAACAGAAGTAAAACCCACCTATGCTCTATTCAAAGCCAGACCCCACTGACAAACCAGTAACTTTACAAATGGGAGCTACTGGTCTACAGCTGCTTCACTCATTTAGTTTGTTTGTTTGTGTTACTTCGGTTTACCAGAGTCACATAATAACTCAAGCAAACTAACTGATCAATGCAACGGTAGATCAGTAGCTCCTGTGTTCAGCAGGGTAAAATTACTGCTTATGTCAATGGAGGCTAGCTTTGAAGAGAGTACAGGTAAGTTCCACTTTTCGTTCAGTTCCCCATCGTAAAAGGGCAAGGGAAAGGACCGGATAAATGAGACTCGTTTACCAGAGTTTGTAAACTGATGTTTGAGGACTATGACTTTAAGACATCAGTTACATTCTCTGTTTTTGGATTCTTCTTCATTTACCATGGAGACATTCGAGAAAAGTACTCTTCATGAATTCGGCATATTGCAGGGTGAGTAACTGAAATAAGTATTGTATTCCTTAAAGATTAAAAGTTGACACAGCAAAATTGTTAGCCAAAAGTTGCCATTTTCAAACATCCAGCACGAGGGCAACATTAGCATTTATCTGTGATGAATTTAATTCTTATAATCACCTTTCGTCTCCTGCAACTCTTGAGTAAAATAGCAGTCTCTTTAGCAATTAGCTTGTCTGTGTTGGTGCTGCTGGGCAGGTAGCGTACAGCGCATTTGTCAAAACTTTTCCTGGTTGAAAACAGCTATATGCTGTGGCCAAAAAAGGGAATGAGAGCAGTGAAAATGAAGCACCACAGTTAAGTTTCGGACGGTGAAACCAAAACAAATCACTGAAATATGCCAAAACACTAATATGTAAGGGTAATTATGACACAAAAATATTACTGTACTTAAGGCACCATAGAGTACAAAGTTAGTCTTGTGTTTTTAGCAATGTCAGGATAATACATGTCTTCTTGTGTCCTTTAAGAGGCACTGCAGTGTCTTGAAAATCCAAGAGTTCTTGCAAAAAGGTCAGTTTTGAAGCCACATATTTCAGAATCCAGCCAAATTGTTGAATCACTGCTATTAATCAATGACTTTCTCCATTAGCTCAGAAACTTCCCTTTTCTACCCCTGAACTGTACATACAGTGTGCATTGTTTATCACTAACATCTATTACTGACAGCTACAAAGCCTCATTATCTTCTACAAGCTTGACTCATTGTGTTTCTTTAACAGTAAGACCCTGCAAAGTAATCCATAATGGATCCACAAACATTCTAAACAGCACATAAAGCATAAATGAGCAGCGAGTATTGAACAGAAATGAAAGGAGAGGCAGAGGGAGGGAAACACAATGTTCCTTTTAAGTATGAGAGTCTCTTCTGAAGAGGGTCAGAGCCTTTGATGTATGCCGCATGTGTGTGTGCGCACATGTGTGTGTATTTACACTTCACAGATAGATGCGGAGATACTTGATAGAGCTGAGAAGTGTGTGTGTGTGTGCGTATCTGTTGGTGAATCTTGTTTGTGTACCTTGTAAGTAAGTGTCCTATAAAAATAGCTTCATCTAAGTTTTCAGAGTGGAAGTTCAGGATGTCCTTCAATCTCTATGGACTCAATTATTCAGTGAGTCCGTCCCTTGTTGCTGTTGCTGTTGTACCGAGGGTGTACACTCTCTTTCATTCTGACAAGGTCTAAGTGCATGCACAGGTTGAGTCAGTTTGGAGGGAAACCTAAATTACAGAGATGAATAGAACAAGAACAAACATGAGAATCCCTGAGTCAAGGGTCCAGCATGTGCTCTTTCCCTCCCTGTCTTCAGACCTCCACGGTTTCAAGGGGTAGCCATGTTTCTGCATGCATTTAAAGCAACTGCTACTTTAAGGCAGCATTAAGCAAGCTTTTATGCAAAAACACACCTGTTTTATCAACCTTAATCACTTAAATGGAGCTGCAGGATACAGAGCAGCCCATCTCCACTGATTGAGACACCAGCAATTCAACCTGTCTGCCAAAATTAGATTCAAGAAACGTCTCCATTTAGAGGAGGTGAAGAGTTGAAGCTTAGGAATAAATTAATAAACAGTGTCTTTGTTCTCAGGCCAAGAAAAGAAGAAAGTGTTTATAATCACATTACTTTGCAGTGTGATGCATTTTTGCCTCAATAGGCAGATAGCAGGTTTTTTAAATTTCACCTGTCAGTCCCTTTTCACCCAAATCAAAGCAAAGAAACAACCTGTGCAAGTTAAAATGTACACTTTTTTCTGTTTGTTTGTTTGTCCCCGAAACACCAACAGCAAAAAACCCTTAATTTTGCAACACTACAGTCTTGACAAGTTAAAACTGAAGTCTTAATTTTTGAAAATAAATGCTGACTTTCTTTTGTAAATTAAGTTGTTTTTCTCTTTGCTTGCTCTCTGTCTTTTGTGAATAAAATTACATTACTCAATTCTGACCCGCAGTTTTCCTGGCTTTTATTTGACAAATACAAGTCTGTGATAATCCAAAAATTTCTCATAATTTCTGCTTATTTTACACAAAAACAAGTGGTCCATTGAACATATGAACTGAGTTTGAATGAAGTTGTTGAATGTTTGACACAGAGCTGAGTGATCATTTATACTTTTGCATCATCAACAATCAAACCAAACCATCACATCGGCTGTAATGCAATCTCTGCACTCATAGCCTATGTCTGACAACGAGATACTGCTTTGGAGATTAGCTGAAATGACCCATGCAGAGAAGTCGTAGGCTTGTCTGGGATATCTGCTGACTGCACTGGATCAGGCCAAAATAGCCCTCACCCCAGATGCTTAGTCATCCAACCAATAGCCAAAGGGCTCCAATATTGAAGTTTGGCTGGTCTCTTGGTCAAAAGCCAGAAAAATTTTGTCTTGAAGATGACACTAGATGAAATATGAAGGCAGAGCTCAACAGTAAGAACTGCCAGATTTCCTGGTGGCAAGTAAAATGCTATGTCTGGCATGTAAATCTAGCAAAACAAAATTAAACACATCAGGGTTTTTTGGAGCCGATAAGAAAGTAGTTAGGGAATGAGCCATCCTATTTCCATCTCATCTCTGTTGAAAGTTGCACACATGCAGCACTGATTGGGCGCCATACAGTTTTCAATATGCTAGAGTATTTGTGTAGCGGCAAATAAAAATGAATTTAGAGCACGTTGATTTCATACCCACTCGCCAGACTTGGTAAGCGGAAAAAAAAACTTTGAACCCTGAAAGTGATCCCTACACTGTTAGAGTTCATCCTAAAAGGGACATGAATGCCTGAACCAAACTGCATGATAATTCATCCAACTGAGGATCAAAAGTCATTGGCATCTATCCTCTGGAGAACATGGATATCTGTACCAAATTTCATGGCAATCCATCGATAGTTATTGAGATATTTCAGCCTGGACCATAGTGGTGATTGCTGAGGGCCAAAAAAGGCTTAATTTTGCAGCATTATTACAAAAACAGGAAAACATGAATGAGAAACAAGTTCCCATGCTGCTGTTGTCCCAAACACAAGAGCCACAAGAGAGATAATTACATTGTTGATTGCTCCCTCACAGGCCACCGTGAAGTGGAAAAATACACCGTGAATTGACAGCACTCGATTGCTGCAAATTAAAAGTACGGCTGTGCTGTATTGCCGTGACCTGCTTCGTGTTTTGGGTCAGTAATAACATCTTTGAAATGTGCACGCAGACTAATAGATGCAGGATCTCTGTGCCAAGGAGACGGAGGGCTGGGCTAGATTGATGGTGTGCCAATGACAATAATAATCTGTCCTCTCCATCTCTGACTCTCCGTCCCTCTCTTTGTCTTGCAGTTATGGAATGATGAATGTGTTCATCGTCGATATGTCCGCTAATTTGGTTAGCTTGTCTTTGCGAAGGACGACCTTGATCTCAAACCTGGATGAGGCAGGACGTGTGAAAAGAATAAATGAAAGTGAGATTTTGTCTTCATCAGCTGAGCCTCCAGCAAAAGCACAAAATAAAAGCAGAACTAAAAAAAATCTCAATAAGCACAAGTGATCAAAGACGAGGGAAGAGAAGCAGTAAAAAGTGTCTGGAATCACTCTGAACTTTTACTTCAGTGGATTTATCAGTCCAAACAATAAAAACGCTGTTCACACACACACACACACACATACAGGAGGAGTATGCATGTACAGGCTGCTGCTTCGTCTCTGACTTAGTGCAAAGAAGACAAAACACAGACTGTAAGATGGCACACACACACTGTACACACTGACACATAGCTGCTTTGAAATATTGCCTCTGTCAAACAGGGACGTTGTCTCTTGGCTGGGGTTGACATCTCTTCAAAGATTATTCATGTAAACACATTTATCTGGACTAATGTAGATGGCTGTCTGTACTGGATGTATCAATCGCTTTCTACTCACCAGAGACGAACGAAGACTGACATGTGAGGAGGACGACAAAAAAAAGTGCTTTTGATGGATCCAGAAATATGGTACAGATAATGACATGAACATAAAATGGTTTTAGTCTCTATAGCCAATTTCCAAGTTCATGACAACTTTAAGGTGGTTAGATTTTTATGTAACTCACCTGTTCACAATTTATTAAGGCTATAAGTTATGTATAATTGAGGGTGAAGTCACTTTAAATGACAGTTTGGTACCATCCCTTAACAAATTGCTATTACATCAACAATGTTGGATAGGTAAAACAACCATGGCATAACCCCAGATCCACGAAGTATTAGCGTAGCCGTGGCTGTTGCTATTTCAGTGTATTTTCAGTTCATGAAAGTGGATCATAACATTCTGGTCATCCAAAACAGTCTTTTTCATCATTTAGTTGTAGTAACAGAGGAGCAAGGAGTCAGGCTTTCAGTTTCTCAGGTACTCACGTTTGTTTTTGTGGTTGTAAGCCTGTTTTTCGCCAGCAAACAACAGCTTTAAATGCACTGTGCTAACTAAACTAGCAGCTAATGTTAGTTTTATTTCCACCCTCTCATCCAAATATGGTCACTTCTACCTTCAAAAATCTAAGATAGCAAGGGCAAAAATGCCAAACCTGAGGCTTCAAAATGGGAGTCCATGAACCAATGGATGACATGGCTACGTCCATTATTTTACACTGTCTATCCTATGTGCATGCGCTAAATGCAGTGGCGGAACTTAATTAAGTACAGAGGGAGCTCGGAGTAGAGCCGCTGCTCCTTCGCATCGGAAGGGGTCAGTTGAGGTGGTTCGAGCATCTCATCAGGATGCCTCCTGGGCGCCTCCCACTGGAGGTGTTCCAGGCACGTCCCACTGCCAGGAGGCCCTGGGGCAGACACAGAACACGCTAGAGGGATTACAAATCTCATCTGGCCTGGGAACACCTTGGGGTCCCCCAGGAGGAGCTGGAAAGCGTTGCTGGGGTGAGGAATGTCTGGGGTGCTTTGCTTGGCCTGCTGCCCCCGAGACTACATTTTTGACAACTTTAGTTACTTTGCAGATTTATATTCATTTTTACAAGCAGAAGTCCTGCGTACAAAGTCATGCTTAAGTTAAAGTACAAACGTATTAGCATCAAATTGTACCTAAAGTGCCAAAAGTAAAAGTACTCATTATGCAGAAGCACTTTTAAAAACTTTATATACTAGTGTGTAAAATCCAAAAACTATACGCTGCATTAAAAACAATCTAACCTAAGCAGTGAACCTACTGCATGACCTCAAACTGCGCACTGCTTAATTAGATTGGTGTCTGCCTGCATTAATATAAGCTTGTTGTCATGTGTATCCACACATACTGTATTTGCTATTTTCCTACACTGCTCTTCATGTGCTTCATCAACTGTAGCCATCAATAGCTACATTTCACCTCAGAGAAGAGGGTCATTGCACATCTTTACACCATGACACCTTTAATTTGCTGCTGGAGTGAAGCTGTGATAAGATACCAACCAATCAAGCCTTGAGTGATTTATAGTAGAAATATCTTTAGAAATACAAATAGTGAGTTTTTACGGGGAATGTGAGAGAAAGCTGAGCTGTGACAACTTTCACACAGCCACAAATAGCAGCCCCACACTTCTACACAGGTGAAAATTATCTGCTTTGACGCTTCAGTCAGATGTGAGCAGTGGAGAGACTTCACTGATGTTTAACGGTGGTATATACCACATTCAGAGCATATCTATGGTTCTGATTCAGAGTTTGGGCCAGGATTGCTTGCACACAGCTTGGGTGGCATACCTTCCTCACATTTCAATGAGGTACACAATGTATGACCAAACAAACACAAACAACTGGCACAACCCCCCCAGCCACCAGCCTCCCAGGCCCCCAGTAGCAACAGGTGATGTCAAGGTAATACTGTACTTTAGGGCTGTTAGATGGAGAAAATCGGACATGTGAATACATCACCTTGTGGTTTTGGAAAATGTGATGGATATTTTTCACTTTTCTTTCCTAATAGGCAACACAATTCTTTGAATAACCAAATAAGTAATGGATGGATTAATCAAAATAACCACTGACTAAAGCTCTACAAACTACACGTGGTAAATTTTAAAGCTGATTCTGATATTTCAATTTCTTCAAATTGAATTGTATTTAGGCAAAACAGAATAATATAATAAAGTTAGGCTGCATCTATGAAGATAAAACTACCTAACTTTGACTGAGGCACTCCTGCTTCTCCAAGTCACACTTTGGCTTGAACATCTTCAGTGTTCCTCCTCTATTTAATCTCTCAGGTGGGTTTAGTACCGCTGGTATCAGCAGGGAATCATGGCTTCCACTTGGTTTCACATAATCAGTCTATTTCATGGACAGAGCAGGTGGTCCTAATAATTTCCACGCCTGGTTGATACACACTGGCACGCTCAATAGTGGAGTGGTAAATCCAAGATGCCACCCACTCACTGGCTCAAGCATAGACGACAAGAACATAGTGTCGATGTCAAAGTGCGTCCATCTTTGTCTGTTAATTTACTGCCTGTGTTATCTGACTCTCCCAGCAGCAGCTATAAAAGCCCAGCACTTTCGCTTGACTTTAATGCCGCTAATGCCGTTTAATCACTCAACCATTCATCACAGTATGTCCTAAATTACTATCAGCTTCATTTGGCATTGCATCATCCCAGCCAGTGCCCATTACCGTTGGAGCAAATGAGGAAAGATAATGTGTTTTGTTCAAAGGAAGATGAGAAGCTTCCTGGAGTTTGGTCGCCGACTTACATTGTGGCGCTGGAGACAGTTGTGCGATCAATATGGATCATGTATCCGATACACCCTAGGGATTTGACCTGGTTTTTCATGTGGAAGTTACACACACACCCGTGAAGTTCAGAGGGAACAAACACTCTAAATGGAGGTCACATGATGGATCAGACTCAAGCAAGAGGAATGTGCAGTGTGAATGTGGAGCTCTGAAAAAAGAAAGTTAAAAAATCAAGGGCAGGCCGAGCCATGCCAGGCCACGCTGAAGAAATCAGTTGTTTTCTCTCTGACACTGTAACATTTCCTGACAGAAATGGATAAAAGGGGAAGACACACAGAGGCGGACAGAGACCGAGATAAAAGAGTTGTGACTGTGCACTAATTCCAGTCCAGTCAACCCCGGGGGCGGCCGGGGATTCACATTCCACTGACCAGCGTCCACCGACCCTGACAGGGTGAAGCCAATCAGTGCGTGCACAGAGGAAAATCACTGGAATGTCACAGCGGGATCCTGCATCCACTGAAACAAAGTTTGGGCTCCCACAGCGAGCTGAGCCCAGCCATGCCTCACTGACCTACTACAGGCTGCAGGAGTTTTTAATTCACAACAACTATATTATCTCCGATTGCTTGTGTGTGTGTCTGTGTGTGTGCGGCTGTCCTATTTCGCAGAAGTTACACACAACAATTTTACAATAGACAAAGAGTCTACATGATTTTTAAAGATGGACATTTGCGGTACACAAGTACAGTGTGAAATTATGAGATATTCTCACTTGAAATAAATGCTAGAATAAACATAATTTGCATAGCTGGTTGAAGTTATAAATAGAAACAAGGACATCCTGAAACAGCTCAACTCTGCCAATGGAGCTTTGAATTTAGAAGTAGGGACTACTTTGAAATTAGGGATGCATTTCATCCCAATGCATGTAATTCCAGGAGTTATGTTCCATAAGTGCTCCTAGTTTTCTGTTCTTGTAACTAACGCAGTGTCTGTTGTGCCTTGTTGTGTATTCCTTATGCACTGTAAGACTTTATAAAGACTGTGAAAAGAGCAAACTCTGACACATCTAAAGACTATGTGAGCTTTTCGTCACAAACTATAAAATTGCAGGGTCACCATTTTCAAGACTACAACTAGATTCCTATTGAGATTATTTCCCATCATGTTTCTGGTGGCAAAGAATACACCAAACTCCCTTTAGGAAATATGACATATTAACAGTTTCTATGTGTCTGCAAAACCACAGAACAGAAAAAGCATCAGATGTCTACAGTATCTTTGTCAATTCACCATCAATACCAAATCCAAACAGATAACTTCCCGCCTCAACTTGCTATCAGGCTCTGTTGGTTTGCTGTGCTATTTTAGTGGGAGGAAACCATGGAGGGGTACACTGCTTCAAAAATTAGGATTTCTGACTAAAAGAAGTGCTGGTTGGTGGATCAGATACACGCCCAATTGAACCCAGACTCTTTTCCCCTCCACAGCTTCACCAGTTCCTACTCCTATTCCACAGCAAAAGAGAAGCAAGACTTGATCACATTTCACCTCCCTGAAGTCCTCTCAATGTTTACTGTGGACCCAGTTTGCTGCGTCTTGCTTCTTGAGGGAGTGCACCTATTGGTTTTTGACCATGTTCGCACAAACCAAGACTAAAAACTTTCTAAAAATGTATCAAACACAGTTGATTTTGTCAAGATGAGACAAAGACTGACTTAAGACAGCTCAGACTGTGTGTTATGACCATCTTGCACCAAATGATCAAAATCACGGGAGCACCCACCAACTGAGGTAGAACGCTCATTATTTTATCCCAACATTTTTGTTCCAAATTTGTGTACTACGGTGAAATGGCTTTGAAAGTCCTTTGGTGTAAGGCCTGCCTTAGCAACAAGGGAAAAAGTTTCTTGGGTAGAGAAATTCACCTCACCTCAGAACAGAGTATTTTGATTTTAATTGAACGCCCCTGTTCTAGTCCCAGTCTTAAAATCCCTGGAGGTTGATTACAGTGGATATCCATGACTAAAAAAGCATTGGAAATTAAAAAACTCTTATGCCTTTAAACTGCAGAGGGAAGCAAGCAAGGTATTTCGAAATCAACCCCTGCCCCTGTCAGCTACCCCATGGCTCAGTGTTTGGACTGATGCATGCTTCCTTTAGGTCCCATAATCAGACGTAACAGATTCACAGGGCTCAACGTTAAGGCTTTGTCTGTGACAAGTGGATATTTTAAAGCGTAAATGAAAGAGAGACTTTCTTGTCCCACCAACCAGAAAAGCTAAAAGTCATTTAAAAAAATAATGTCAGTCTTTACGTTATGTGCCACTAATTACTCGTCTTTTAGTTAAATGACTGCCTTGATTGACCAATGAGGAATCGATCTAAATATTCCGCAGAGTAGGAGAAGAACAGTTGAGTCCTTCAATTTGCTGTCAACTTTGTGAGAAGAGTTCCTGCTAAATTCAAAGTGAAGTAATTCCTAATAGAGAGTGTACCCTTGTTCCTTTTTATTTTAAAATGGGCAAAATCATAATCTCCTTAAAAAGTAGCTACATAGAATGAATGGAAAACATAGAAGCAGAACATGGTAACTTACCAACTAGTGCTGCGCGATATTACGATATATATCATAGTGCGATAGAAAAATGTCTACCGTACGATATAATCCTCTATCGTTTATATCGTAATTTTAACATGTGGGCTGTGGTTAGCTCGGCTAATGTAACTGTAGCAGGTAGCAGTTTACGTCACCTGCAAGAACTCCTTTACGGTACTGCTCTATTACCAACCATCCTAAACAGATTTAAGGCTGCTGACCTTTCGTAACAACAAACCACGAACACTGTTCTCCTAGTTGACAGCAAGTCAAAGGGTATAATGTTGCATATTAGCACATTAAAAAAAAGTTGTTTGTCTGAATTGGTATTCTGTATCCGCAAGTTAATTACTGTAATTTTTACCTCAGACAAATGACTTTCCTGCCTGGACAAGTGAAAGGTGTATTTCCATGTCCAGACAACAATTGCCTATAAAGTTAATTTCAAGCCCTGATCCAGCTTTATTGCTACACAACTGTAACTTCACACCGAACACTCCCTCCTCCTGCTTCCTCTGTCACTTATCTGCCTTTGTTCAGACTCTACACCAACAGAGCTCTTATGCTGTAGCGTCAAGATCTTGGATGCCACAACCAAGAGCTCTGTTGGTGTAACGATGACTGCTTCGGAAGTCTGCAACCTTTGATTCCAGCCTCTCATTAGAGCCGCGCTTAATATCCATCACCAAATCAGCTTTCTTGGAAAGTCTCAGGAGACGTTTCAAATCAATTATTTAAGGCTACTGAAAATGTTGCCTATGTAAAAGCAATAACATACTTGAGATTCAGCTGTTTTGGAGGTTGAGCGTCTGTCCTTGTTCCCACGCGGCACCTCTGCCAAGTGCAATATACAGTGGCACTATGCCACTTTGCTTAATGATTACAGGGCTTTGTTGATCACTCAGTTCTGATTGGCCCGGAAGAGGTAATCTGAGGTCTGCTCAGATGTCTCTTTCCCATTTAGCCATGGGCGTCTGGTCCATTTCTTTGATTTCTATTCATATCAGCTCACATCTACCAAAAGGCTGTTTACTGCACACTGTCCTGCTTTTCAGTGTGAGCTTCTCAGTAGCTTTAGTCTGTAATGAAAGCATCAGTTTCATCTGTAGTGTCAATTGATTGATGTCATTTGTAAGCAGCCATGTAATAAGCAGGGTCCTGGGGGAAGGAAGTCATCATGGTAAAAAAAAGCCCCCTCAGTGTTATCAAGAGCCCTCTGCTGAGTCATTCTGCAGGGGCTTCAGTTGGAGCAATGACCACTTTGCTATACATTATCCTTTTATTGTGTAAATCACAACAGAGTGTGGAGGTTGGATACAATAAAAGCAACACCTGTTCAATGTAAAACAACCCAGTGTAATTCTGGCAACAATTGAATCATAGGCAACTGGACTTAGATTTGTCTAGAAGACGTTTCGCCTCTTATCCAAGCGGCTTCATCAGTTCGTAACGCAACCGGTCTGACTAGTCCCCACTAGTAGTGGGGACTAGTCAGACCGGTTGCGTTACGAACTGATGAAGCCGCTTGGATAAGAGGCGAAACGTCTTCTAGACAAATCTAAGTCCAGTTGCCTATGATTCAATTGTTGCCAGAATGGAATTGACCTGGATAAATGAGAATATCCACAGACCAACCCAGTGTAATAGCCCTGCAACTGATCTTTGCTTTTGTCAACATTATGTTTACTTTCTTTAGGGGTGTGTGAAATGTTTTTCTACTCATTTTCTTTATTTATAATCCTAAAGACTTTGATAAAATCAGACCCCATTTTTTATACTATTTAATGTCTGCAATAGCCAATAGAGAGTGCTTGGTACCAAGTGCAAACCTTTGGGGCTGAAAAATTAAGCAAACGCAAGAGGTGCCAAAAACTGCAGTTCCTAGAATGGCCACTTGGGGGAGAATTTTAAAGTACTTACCCATATAAATGTTATTAACACTTAAAGTTATGCAAAATTAAAGGCATGGCTGCTGTGAGTGACAGGTGTGTGCAGTCCGTTGACAAGTTGCTACCACAGTGACAATGTTATTTAGGCAACGTAACCACAGCGTAACCCAAGATTCACAGACTATAAGAGTAGCTGTACCTGTCACTATTTCAATGTGTTTTCAGTTCCTGAAAGTTAATTATAACGTTTTGATCACTGAAAAGGTCTTGTCCTGCGTTTGGTTGTACTAAAAGACCCTAAAGAATTGGAAGTATGTTTTGTTTTAATGGTTTTAGGCCTGTTTGTCGCTAGCAAAAATTAGCATTACCATTATTACATTGCTGTACATGCACCATGCTAACCAAGCTAGTAGTTAGCTTTAGGGTTAGTGCCACCCTCTCAACCAAATATGGTCACTTCTGGCTCCAACAAACCAAGATGACGATGGCTAAAATGCCGAAATCAAGGCTTCAAAACAGGAGTCTACAAACCAATTTGTGACATCCCAGTGGCTACTTCCATTATTTCGCAGTTTATGCTTGAATTTCCTAAGAATCCCACGCTTTTAATACACATGACATGACACTTGAACTTGCTCAATGTATTTACATTTAGTAATCACTTTTGTAAATAGTAGATCTTTGTTAGTGGCGGGGTCCGCCATATCCATGTCAGATTCAAGTTGCCTTCACATGCACAACTGATTTACAGGGAATTATTTAACGTGTGATTCAGCATTATTTTACCTCACTGCCTCAATGTCCACTTTTCACTCTCTTAAACTGCGTCAGAGAAGTGTGGAGTTACTGTGAATGCCGCTGCTTTAAATTAAAAGTTTATAACTGGCTTTTATTTTGAAGAAATCAAAGGAAAACACAATGTATTTGGCACTGCTGTTAGAGCTGTGACAGAGTAGCTGCTGCTCAACAAGTGTTGGCTGCCTCCACATTTCTGAGACCTGCAGTATTAAACTGCACTTGCTGTTACCATGGTAACCACAGGTGTCCCAAATCAACTGGGACTGAAACATTAAGTAATACAACTTTCAGTGTCAAAAAGTGACCATGGTTGGTACTAGGTTTGGTCAAGTCAAGTGAATTATATTATAATAGGCTAATATCACATTTTACAAATTTGCCTCAAAGGGGCTTTAAAGTCCAAGTATAAGGGCACCCTCTGTCCCTAGACCGACCCTTGCTACGGATACAGGAAAAATACTCCCCAACTACCCTTTAAACAGAGAAAAGAGTGGAAGAAGTGTCAGCAGGGAGTAGAGCAGGAATCATCCTCTGCCAGAAAGGACAGATGTGCAGAAGATATTATGTGCAGGTCAGTTTGATCACGTCTCTTTCTGCACTCTTATGAATGAATTAATAACAGTCTAGGAAAATACAACCAATCTGCAGCTTGCACAAAGTTCACAGTAGTTTCCAAAGTGACTGTGCATCTCCTGTTGGCTCCTCAGAGTCCACAGCACAAAAACAACTTAATGTTCAACGACACCATTTTGCATCCCAAATTGAATTTACCCAATTGCACTTTGGAAGGAATCGTAAATGTCTTCTGCTAAACAACTGCACAGTAATGCTCTGGCATAAATTATTAGGGTTAATTAGGAACAACTCCTTTCAACTGTATTCCACTGTGCCAAAGCTCTATCTGAAAAACATGTTCAACAGGCTTGCCTGCTTGCAAGCAGATACCGACTTGCACCATTTTTACAGAATAAAATAATCAAATTCTGAAAATAACAATGACAATACCATTACATGACAAAGGCATGCAGAGCACTGCACATATTGGGATGACACACAGTGTAGCACATTGTCCATGCACATTTTTTTTTTGTATTTAATTCTGAGGGAGCAGATGCAGTCTTAAATAATATAAGTTGCAGGCTTGTGCTGACAGTAAAGCTAAATTGCTTTTATATTGGGGAATAGCTAATGTTGCTAGGCAACAGTCACAACTCAACATCTGCTGATCTGGTGAGTTCAAAGATAAAACGCTTTCATTATCATGTCTAACTCAGTTAATTTTTTGCTAAGCAATGCATTTATGATGCTTTGACACTGAGTTTTCAGGCAGAAAAATGTCATATATGAGTGTATTGACAGCACTGAATAGGCTGTTGGCATTATACATAATGAAAGGCTGCAGCCATTTAATCTACTGCACTTCACTCAAGGCCAAACAACAGACTGCTTATGCTTTAAGTTGTCTGAATAGTAGCTATTTTCTCATTACCGCTTATCAAGCTTTCAGTTTCTTCATTTCATATATTTTATGGCATCCGATCAGGCCTTACATAATGAAATATGCATCGATCCATGTCCTGGTCTTCTTCCAAAACCATTTTTTCCTCCTAGTCAAACTTTCTTCTGAGGATTACCATGCTGTTGCAAAAGATCCACTTACTAAATAAATCTAAAAAGCATAACTAACTGGAGAAAAAAATTACACTTTGTTATGCCCAAGCTTAAGAAGAGGTCTCCTCTCCACAGACACGAACTGCTGTCAGACTTGATAGCAGAGAGCTTTGATGGCAGAATTTCTATCACACGTCTAGGCTTTTCACTCATTTGCTTAATCCGTGCTGATCCATGGGACGCAAACAAAGCGTCCACACCTGTCTTCCCTGGCTTCCTTCAGCACAGAAACAGCTGTGGCGGCCCACATGACCTCCAAATACAGCATGAGTAATGGCAGCATTCATGTATGATGATGCTAATGTCGGACAATGGGTGAATCTGTGTGTGTGACCAGGGGAGAGAGAGAGACGGCTGTAACTCACCATATCAATGGATGACACAGGCCCGATGCTGTTGATGTATATGCCCACATCGATGACTGTAGGTTTCACTGCAAGAGCCAGAAGGAAGAAGGGTGAGTGATGGCTGCACATATTGTACGTGGGATACATGAGACTGATACAGGCGATCATTCCATTTTGTCATTTGTCTGTGTTCGCATGCTGTTATGTGTGACCAAAAGGAAATTTAAAACAAAGGATATGATCATTCAATATCACCTGGACCTGTGGCACCACCAGAAATTTTTCATAGGGGTGTCCAGATGGGGCCACTGGCAAAACCAAAACCAGATAGCTGAATTTCAAGAGTTCTGTTATGTCGTTGTACGTAAGCTACTTGAAAACTTTGTAGTTATGAGTTAAAGAATCGAATACTGATATACTTTGGTTTCTTATTTTACAGCTAATTTTACAATTTATGTGATGTTTATAGACTAATACTGGTAGTTCAACAACAATCCTGTTTTAATGTGTAGGTATCTCTACATGTTAGGCTATTCATTGTTCTTCACATAGTTTGATTGTCCTCTGACTTAAAGGTCCAGTGTGTAAGATTTACGGGGGTACATTGAAGAAATTGAATATAATATAAAAAGTATGTTTTCTTTGTGCATAGTCACCTGAAAATAAGAATCGTTGTGTTTTCATTACCTTAAAATGAGCCGTTTACATCTATTATGACTGACTGTCATTTTTCTACAGCGGCCTTGATCGGGCGACCTAAACACTCTTGATATGGCCATTGCCTTTTTCGCGTTGGCCACCACAGTAAACAGCCCCTCTGCAATAAGAGTGTTGAAAAAACATTGATTTTTAGCGTGAAAATGCTTTTATCCAATGTTTTTATTGGTTTAAATCATCTGGTCCAAGATCTCTGCGGATAATTCAGCACCCGCTAAAACCTTCTGAACAATCAACACTGAAGGAATTCTAAAATTCTAAAATTCTCCTCACCACTAGATGTCACTACATTCCCCTAAATCTCAAACACTGGACCTTTAAAAAAGACAAATATAAGGCTTTAATTTAAAGGAGTACATTAGCAGCTAAACATTTACTAGGAACAAGACTTTTAAAGTTTAGGGGACACTTGTGGGTACCAACAGAAGTTAAGACTTCAAGGGACTAGGGTTGCTTTCTTCAACGAAAATTATGACGAAATATCTTCGTCAACGAACCTTTATCACGTGAGGAAAACGAGACGAGACGCAATGAAAATGCTGGTCACGTGACGATAACGATTATTAAATATGTAATGCCATATTGTTGACGAATAAAAACGAGACTAAATGTGGTTTACAAAATAAAAACTATACTAAAATGTCTCTTCATTTTCGTTGACCAAAACGAGACGTGACAAAATGTTATAACGTTGTATCGTCTCCTTTAGTAGTTTTATTATTATTATTTTGCTGTGTATTGTGTGTTGTCTGGGGCTGGGCGACGTCACTTCCTCAATCCCGACTAGCGGTAGTATTTGGATTCAGAAGATGCAGCTGCGGTGGGTTAGCACTTGGTTAGCACAATTTAACACAGAGAAAGAGACCTATGGCCAGCCAGGGATTGTCTTTGGGAGAAAAAGAAGAAACGACATTTGGACACACTTTCGTTACATAGACATGGAGAAGGAACCGGAATGTGTTGTGGAAAAAGATGGGGAGAAATGCGGCCACAAAATCACAGGAAAAAACACCACGAATCTTAAGAGACATCTCAAGGCATTCCATAATGACATTGAGGTAAGTCAAGACATTAATGTAACGTTAGTTTCTATTTTAGAAAGCTTATGCCAACTCATGAGGCATAACTGAAAAGAGACTAAAGTACAATTTTCTTTGACTAAAACTAGACTAAAATAGTCATGGACAATTCTGACTAAAATAAGACTAAAATGCTCAGACTTTTAGTCGACTAAAACTTGACAAGACTAAAAAGAGTATGAACATGACTAAAACTAATAAAAACTAAAATGACAGCTTGACACAAAGACTAGACTAAAACTAAAAGTGAAACAGGCCGCCAAAAACAACACTACAAGGGACCATGCCAGTTGTGTCCTTGCCAAAATGTGGAGCATTATTTAGCCCCCTTCCCAAAAGGCTATGCCAACATGGTTGATACGAATGGATACCTTAGCTTGTCTAGTTTCACAAGATACATCTACCTTCAAACCATTTTAAAAAAATCAGTGCACCAGAGCTTCTTAAAAACAGTAAAGTTGGCCTCCATCTATTTTTGACAGGGGACTGGGGGGGCAGGAATTCTACCACAGTCCCCTATGTCCCCCCCTTGGGAGCACCACTGACCTGGACAGATAAAATGAGTCTGTTGCCTTTTTCCTTTCCACCTACAGTGTTTAGATTCAAAGCTGAAGCCGTGCTTCCTGGAGCAGGCACCGTGTTACCATGGCAATTAATAGCATTTCAAGTGAGTATGTAGGATCTTGGCTAATTTTGCTTGGCAACAACATCCGGTTCTAGGAAGAGAAAATTGGAGCATCAGAAATGTGGAATGGTACCAGAGCTAAATGCTGCAGCTAAGAATTTTGTTTGTTTGTTTCATTGCTGTAAAACTGAGAAAAAAGACAAAATGCATCTGACGTGCTGGGGGATAAAAAAGAAAATGGTGGATCAAATATTCATAACAAGGATTTCAGGCATCATTCTGGCTGCATGTGTTTAATGTGTTTGTGGTCACCTGTTTTGTGTTTTTACTAAAAGGAAACCACCCAAAAGGTAGGTTTTCATATTCAAACATAATGTCCTTTTATATTTCCAGGACAAAACATCTCAAACAACATGATTTCTCAGAGTATTATATACCAGCCAGACTAATTCAAGGACACAGTTGTCATTCATCTGGTGTTTACCGGGTCAATTTGACTCTAGACATTTGTTTTATTGCCACACTGCAAAGCTGGAAGATATTTTCCCAGTACCTCGTCTAAGTCTCTAAGTAACACACCCACACACAGGCACAAACATACACTCAGACCTGTTAGGGGGCGTTTGGTATAGCATGGGGCCTCAACATTTTGTGATCATGTTTGGCTACATTTCCCCAACAGTACATGATGCATTTCAATTACTATGGTGACCTCAACATTTTAATTTGTCCCATTAAAAAGATACCAAATCTGTTTCATGACATCATTAGGTCTATTGAAACAAAAATATTTCCCATGCAGCATTTCTTCCTCTCTCTCTCAGACCGAACACACAAACTGTTTTCTCCCTTTGGAGTGCCACTGAGCACAACAACTGCAGAGCCTCTTTCAGACAATAGTGTAAATGCAGGTTAAGCTGTTTTGGTTACAATGCACAGACTGAGGTTAAGCACAGTGCATGTGTGAGAGCTCTTGTGCGTCTACCCCTGCGAGATAGCGTTTGTTTGATTTTCGCAGGATTGTCACCAGCAGATCGGACGTGTGTGGAATCTGTGGCCTGCCTGGGAAAATGTGCTCAAGTGAAGCGCGGAGGGAGAGTCGCCGTTTACTGTCGTGCTGTGTGCCAAAGGTTAGATGTTCAGCCAAGTGGTGTGTAGTCAAAGCTCTGTGGGAAGTTTTTTTCTTTAAAGTGTGGAGTCTTTTGAAAAATAGCCAAAAAATAAGTTAACCCAAGGGTGCTGTGTTTTATGCCCACATGAGGATTTTACAGATCCACTTGTAGCATTGTTGTGAAATTTTAAAGAGTGCTAACATCTGTCTTTGCCTCTTTTATCTGCGCTGTACAATAAAATTGCTACACTTTCCATAGTCTTACACTAAACATTGTTGCTGCCTTGTCCTTATTAGCCTGGCCTTACTAGTCCTTATCATATAAGCCTCAATGTTGCACAAGATTGCAAATAAACCCACACTGTGTTCATACTTCTTCCCTGCAGAAAAGGTGCCTTCGAGCAGTGTGCTTAACCCCTGACCCCTCAGTCCAGCTGCTCGCTGGGGGCACCCCAGTAGAGCAAATACCATTAAAGGAATACTTCTCTCCACAAATGACCTCCTATATATTAATTGCTTCCCCTATGTTACAAAGAATTGGTGGAGAATCGTTGAGTCTGGGAGCTGCTTATCAACCGCTGCCTCAATCAGTTCATTTTTTTGTGTGACTGTGTGACTATAGTGTTAGTTAGGATTCATTCAAGTCACACAATAACACAGATGAACTAGTTAGCTAGGTAAATAGGTGGTGACAAAGTAGAGCAGCAGCTCCTGTGTTCAGCAAGGTACATTTTTTGTCTGGCCTTGAAGAGACCACTGATAAGTTTCACTTTTCGTTTAGTTCCCTGACAGAAAGGGCCGCCTGTTAACGGATGCTATTAGAAACTTTTGCTGTTGTTAAATACGTCACTAATGCCTGGTTCACACTACGCAATATTTGTGTCCATTCCAGCAGTCACTTTGTCAGACTGCGCAGTTGTGGAGTCATAAAATCGTGCCGTGACTTGGCCGACAGACATGACAGACTACACGATGGTCCTCACCAGTCATTCCTAGTCGTCTTTCACGACGTGCGTGATGTCATTGGGTTATTCTTGTCCTATTTTTTATTATTTTTACTATTACTTCAGTCACTGTGGCTGTTCCTGTACCAGCCGAAATGTTCTTGTAAGTAACGTAGACAGTGCCACCAGTTAGCTGGAGCTACACTGAATGTTGACGTCCTTTGCTGCACATCATCTCCTCTCTCTCCCATCTTTCTCTGTCACTTTCATAAAAAAATAGAAATGCCTTAAAAAAAATAACCTTAAAAAATAAAGCCAAGCTGCTCGCTATCCAACATTTGGAGTCTGCTGTTTTACAGAGCAGCTTCCAGGTGTGAATGTCGGCACCCGAATGAATGTGAAGCAGGTTGATGCTGGGAGAGAACAAATATTCTTCAGTAAATCTTCAGGGACAAATAAAAAGGTGAGAAAAGAAAAAGAACACAGTGCCTTTAAAAGGCATCTATTTAGTTATCTTCCGACAGCAGCACTATCAATTAAGAGCACTGAGCGACGGCACTTTGCATGTAATCTAATAATGATAGTTGTCACATGTTGGGGAAAGAGCTACTTAATGAATCCATTACCCATGTTCTATTCATTTTAATGCTTCTTTATGGTTCAATGACATTGAAGACGTTGTAAATTGTCTTCACAGTCATGTAATGCTGTGAGGGTGATATGAGTAGCAGAATTGAAGTGCACGCGGGTGTGTTCATGTGTGCACATCTGCGTGTTATGTCCCCAGGGACCTGCTGTGCTGGGCCACTGATGCAATCAGTTTTGGTTAGTGAAGGCCTGCTGGGAGGCTTTGATTCAATTCCAACAGCATGTTCTGCTCCACCAACTGGACAATGAGGGACAACAATGCAGATGCACTGCTGAAATTATTATTATTTGTCCATAATTCAGCTCACACTACGCTCACAGATATGTCCTCTGTGATCCTTAGGCTGATATCTTTATTCATTAAAATACAGCATCCAGTTCAAAGAGTGCGATGCTGATAATATGACACAATATTATTTTAAAATGATGCCTTTGGCAGTCACAGTGAAGAACCTGATGGTCACTATTTTTTGTGGCTTGACAGAGGAGATAGTCTGTATTTTTCCCCCACATTTCAGCAGCATGGCCCTAAGGATGGCAAAGTCGGTCAGTTGGTCAAACACTAGACTGAAATAACTACTGGATGATTGTCATGCAATTTTGTTAAGACATGCACGGTCCCCAAAGGATGAATGTTAAACCCTTTGGTGATCCCCTGACCTTTCATCTGGCACCAGCAGACCAAACTGATCACTCATCCAGTGAAATATCTCAACATTTACTTGAGACAGTGTTTGCACAGAAGTTCAGGTTCCCCCGTGGATTCCTAGTGACTCAGATGGTCCCTTGACCTCCCCTCCAGGGCCACCATCCACATCTTTTTATGCACATTTTGAATTTGTGCATTAAAAATTCAAGTAAGTGCAATGGAAACAGATGCAGCTAATAAATGACACTACAAGCTCTCCTCATTATCTAGTTGGCTTTGAACACATGTAGAAATGCACACAGGACTGTTACCAGAACTCTACCAAGAGTAGAGAAAAACTCTTTGTTTCCATTGTCTGGTGTTGTCTCTGTTGTTATACATCCATTTGCCTTCATTTCAGATTTGACCAAGTGGCAACCACCAGGGCTAAAAAAGACGAAGCATCGAAGCAACATTGAAGTACCGACAACTGCAGTTCCTCTAATGGCCACTTGACAATGGCTCCAAGAGCGAGTCAATCCCCACAGACCCCCACGTTAAAATGCCCAACTCTACAGCAGAAATAAACCTGTGCCTAGTGCAAAAAAAACAGATTTCAACATTCATGACAACGGTACAGGGGAGTACTTCAAGCTTAAAGTTTTGCATAATTAAGGACGTGGCTTCTTGAGTGACAGCTAGGTGCTATCTGTTGACAAGTCACTACCAAGGTGTCAATGTTGGTGAGGTACTGTAACCACAGCATAACCCTGATTACAGAGTATAGGTGAAGCGGTAGCTGTTGCAGCTTTGGTGTGGTTTTCGTTTACTTCATGAAAGTTAACTAACGTTTTGGTGACCAACTTATGAAGCGTCTGTTTGCACTAAAAACCCTCTAAGAAGTTGGGGGTTCAGGTTATCCAGTAAGCAAATTTAGTTTTACGGTTGTAAGCCTGTTGTTGCAAGCAGAAATCTGCATTAGTGCTGTCACAGTTAACCGTTCTGTAGCTTTAAATGCACTGTGTTAACTAAGCTAGCAGCTACTGTTAGGGAAAGTTACACCCTCTCGTCAAAATATGGTCACTACTGGCTCCAAAAAAACAAGATGGCGACAGCCGAAGTGGCAAGCTCGTGGCTTCAAAACAAAAGTCCACAAACCAATAGGTGACGTCATGGTGGCTATGTCCGTTATTTTATACAGTGTATGGGTTTGACTGGCACTCATTTAATTAGACATCTCTTTGTGCCCTCTTCTGCAGCGGCACCTTGACGAGAGTATTAGTGCCAGCTACTGCTTTATTCCACAAACCAACTCCCAATATTAGCATAATGGTAGTGGATGCATAAGCGCATAAATTCGCATTTTCGTTTCCAAATTTTCCAAAAATTCAGTTAAAATTTGTGCTACATATAGTTGGAAACCCAACTGACATATATGATTTTTAGTCAAATGTCTCAAGAACAATCAGAGAGATTGCCGTGAACTTTGGGATCATTTTGACCGTTGACCACGAAGAAGTACTTCTCTTGATTTCTACTTTTAATCATTTTCAAGTCACAACAGGGTTTCCTCTTGGCATCCTTCTGGTCACTGGCTAGCATCTGTAGCCTTCTTTTGAGAACCGTCTGGCACCATCACCGGGCATCAAGCCCCCAGAGCAAGCTCAGAATCAAATCTTTATTGTCCATTTGGGGAAATCTGGCATTGAAGGCGCACAGGACAATGCATAATCACAATGTACAAATTATAGAGAAATACAGACGCAGTCATTGTTCATTCAGGGTAACCAGGGGCTGGTATTCTAGCGTGCAGTGGGAAACCCCGAGACACACTGCCAGCCTCAGACAGAGATAAACAATGTTATGGCGATGCAGACTAGGCCAGCTCATCTGCATGTCTTTGGATTATGGGGCGGAAACACCTGGAGGGAACCTTGGTGACAGTGTCCCTCCTGTGGGACCCATTTACAGTGGAAATGTAGAAAATTTAAAAGTGGAAGCATGGGGTGGAAAGCTGATCTGTTACAGCTTAGCAGCATTTGGAAACTGGGACAACCTGAAGGGAATTGTCCTTAATTTACACCAAGGTAGAGGATGACACTCTGAATCTGCATAAGATATGTTGTAGACAGACATTAGTCAGCTCGATTGAGTTACAGTAATCACTGCCTCTTCTTCAGTTAGATTTATTTACCAGTGCAACACTGAAGGAAGCAACTACAATCCAGTGTTTCCACCTTCTCTTCAATCTTTTATTCCCCCCTCTGGAGGTGAGTGTGAGTCTTTGAGCAAACACAGGAATCACAAAAGCTGAGCCGACCTGACATATGTCCAAATAACACATGACGGATTCATGTGGGACGGTGCATAGGAAATGACGACAGTGCTGTAAAAGAGAATATTCAGGACAGATTTTCCCTTCTTCTGTGCTGTTTATTTCTTTTTTTATACTTGCGCGTGAGAGCTTGTTTGGCTCTCTTTCATCTCTCAAAGAGAAAAATAAAGTTGAAAAGAACTTCTAATCAATATGGGAAGAAAACATCTACCTATCAACCTATCTATCTATCAACCCAATTATCCTCTTCTAATGGAGACACCATGATCCACAGAGGCTAGATGAATTCGTCCTCCTCCTCTTCATGTTGCTCATCCTCCTCCTCCTTGTCTTGCTTTTCAAAAGAAAAAAGCATGACAGGCCCCATCTGTATTACCACATCACCCTGTGGGCCTCGATTAAGAAGAGAAGGGCTTTTATGCCTGCTTGGCCTGGCTGGCATGACAAATGCATTACGCATTGTCAGCCCCGGTACACACACACACACATACACACAAACACACACACGTATGCAGACATACATATCCCAGCTGACCATTTAACTCCCATATGTTCTGTGTCCGAGGAGCACTGCGCTGGGAGTCCTGCAGGACTCAGTGGGCTGTCAGGTGCTATCCCGAGGGCTAGCCTCACATCTTCAGTGTCACTTTCTAAATCGGTGTGCTGTAAAATAATTCATCACATCCTGTTTACCAAAAGTCATCTACAGTACCTTAATCCCTCTAGCTATTTGCCTCAGGGGACTTCATCAGAAAAACACTGTTTGACAAAGCCTTACAATTACAAGTGTGTCCTACAAAGCCAAATTCACTTACTATCAATTGTGTTGAGACTACAGTCTGACTCTCCCACATCAGTTCACTGTCACTGCCCATAAGCTAACGCTGAAAAGAGGGATGTGATGAGAACCAATGCTTCGATTCCAAGCTGATGCCAAAATTCCCAAAATGTAACCATACTAATTTTTTCCAGTATCATGGGTAAGATAGGCACTGGAATTCTGACAAGGCAGCATTTATGCCTGCAGCTGTTTAAGTCTGCCTTTAATGCTAAAGGAAGAAGAAGCACGCCTACCAGCACAAAAGAACAACAGGTGGAAGATGGCAACAAGTGGGGTTTTTTTGGGGAGTTTTTCCTTGTCCGCTGTGAGGGTCCAAAGGACAGAGGGATGTCGTATGCTGTAAAGCCTTCTGAGGCAAATTGTGATTTGTGATATCGGGCTTTATAAATAAAATTGATTGATTGATTGGTTGACATTACATGTATAAGTGTTGAACAACAGCAACAACAGAGGAATATGTTAATAAACTGTAGACTACATGTTAAAGGAGAAGTTCAGTATTTTGCACCTTGAGCCTCATTCCTGGTTGTTTATGATGAAATAGAGTGGTTAAGACCAAAATCTTGATGATTGCTCCTTCTCTGAGAATTTGAGAGAATCTGGCTTTACCCTGCCTGTCTTAACAATGCTGTCTATGGCCATGTGTAAATCTGTCCTAAAACCACCTTAAACGTTGGTTTTCAAAGCCATGAAACTCACCGAGTGGTCAGTGGTGTTCGTTGATGTTCCAACATGAAAATCGTAGCAAACTGTGGTTTCTGTGATGATTTATTGACATTTTGTCCATGCATTGATTTTCTATAGGAAGCCTCATTGTCCGTTGGTAGTAATCCGCCACCGGAAATGGAAAGGGGGTTGTTTACGACAAGGTTGTAGTCACTGTAGTCTTTTAGCTCAGCGAGGAAAGTGCCGGTTCGACATTCACTGACTCCTGCAGTCGCTGACCACACAAAACTTGCCCATTATTGCTCGCTTGTAAACAACCTTCGCAGTACGATGCCTTTGAACACAACACCAGCCTTCTTCTTCTGCTTCTTTCTGTGTCCCATTACATTGCAATGGTTTCCTGCCGGTTGGCGACACTCACGTTAAGGAGCATTATCGCCATCAAGTGGGCTGGAGTGTATAAAGCTTCAGGGTCAAACGAACGATCAAGCGGAATTTTACACACGGGTGTGAAGCAGCTGAAAAAATAGTTCCACAATCAAGATGAATAGTGAAAACACGGATGGAAACCACAGTTTGCTACGATTTTTATGTGGGAACATCAAGGAACACCACTGACCACTGGGTGAGTTTCACGGCTTTGAAAACGAACGTTTAAGGTGATTTTAGGACAGATTTACACATGGCCATAGACAGCATTGTTAAGCCAGGCAGGGGAAAGACAAATTCTCTCAAATTCTCAGAGAAGGAGCAATCGTCAAGATTTTGGTGTTAACCACTCTATTTCATCATAAACAACCAGGAATGGGGCTCAAAGTGCAAGATACTGGACTTCTCTTTTAATATATCTAAATCTTGAACCCACATAGACTAGGACTTTGCTTTCAAGGTAATCATCAGGGAATAATAATAAATATAAAAAAATAAATTAATTAAATGACAATATTTTTAATAAAGGGGGATTTATTGTTATTTTTGTGTGGAATTTCACTGCTATTGCTTTGGACTACTAACTTTCAGATTTTGTGACGTGCTTAGTTTCAAAATAATTTCTCTTTGAACAATATCCTCATGTCACTTTACCTAGAATGATGGAACTCTCCCAGATAACCTATAGATTTATATTATGGTACTAGTTTTACGTGGCTCAGCTTCATGTCTTCTGTCAGGCATGGTGTTTGCCTCTAAATACTACAATATTTATGTGCCTTGCCTGCTGTTGCTATGGAGAGGAAGCCAGCCTGAGGCGTGCATCAAAGCGGCTGCAAATTCAAAATGCTTCCCTACATTTGAAAAAAAAAAACATGGTGCAAAAGTTGAATTCATTCAAAATTGACCCAATATTTCAAAAGGAATTGTCACATTACATATCTCCGAATAGTTCGCTTGGATTATTTCAGTCTAGTCACAGTTACAGGTCACACAGTTCAAGTCAGCTATGGATCCACAAGAGCAGTGGAGTCTGCACACGCTGTAATCTATCACTCCATACTCTGCTGCACTGGTACAGCCCATGTCACCCACAGTAATCACACATCATGTCATGCATGACCTCCCTGCTCCCGTGTTAGTATGTCTAAAAGCCCTACAGCCCGCAATGCCTTTGGGTTTGCATAGAAAAGCTGTTACTGCCGCAGCTACAGTCGGCCAGTGGAGAACATACAGTCCCTGCTGTTAGCCCCATGGAACTGAAAAGATGTAAACAACAACTAGTTATAATTTCCTCATGTGTAAATACTTAATGTGCCACTGTTAGTACCACTTATCATTAAAGGTAAAACAAAACATGGAGCTACTACTGCAAACAGGGTGTTTTGCACACATTCAGAATAAAAGGCAGATTGTACCTTGTGGAACTAGAAATACCACCTTACAGTTTTATACCTCCACCAACCACTTAAACTGCAGTTTTAACCCGTGTCTGTCGAGACTCATGACATACACCGATCAGCCAAAACACTTAAAACCACTGGTGGGTGAATTACATTGATCATCTTGTTACAGTGCAGTGTTCTGCTAGGAAACCTTGGGTCCTGGCATTCATGTGGACGCTAACCCACGCACTGTTGCAGACCAAGTAAACCCCCTGATGGCAACGGCACTTGTCAATGGCTGTGCCCTCCCCCCAACGGTGCCACCACACAAAAACTGCTCAGGCATGACCAGAGGAACGGGACAAACAGCTCAAGGTATTGACCTGGCCTCCAAATACCCCAGATCCCAATCTGACTCAACATTTGAGGGACATGCTGGTACCGCAGAGGTACCCCTAGTCCATGGTGGGTGCTCCTTGGACCGAACTTGGCTCTGACTTGTCGAAGCATGAACACAGGACCTCTGGGAGGAGTCCTATAGTGTCTGGCACCAACGCTTTGGCTTCAGATCTTTTGGGTCCTGTGGGTTGTGAGGTGGGGTAGCAGCACGTCCCATAGAGGTTTGATCAGACTGGGATTTTGGGAAATTCGGAGGCCAGGTCAGTGCCTTGAGGTTCTTCAGGCCATTCCTGAGCAGTTTTTGTGGTGTGGCATGGTGAACTGTCCTGCTGGGGGGCCAATGCTACTGGGGAGTGCCGCTGCCATGTGAGGGGGGACCTGGTCTGCACTGGTTTTTAGGTGGGTAGAACGTGCCTGGTGGCATCCACATGAATGTCAGAACCCAAGGTCTCCCACCAAAACATTGCACTGTACCAAGATGATCAAAGTGGTTCACTTCACCTGTCAGTGGTTTTAATGTTTTGGCTGATCTGTGTATGTAGTGAAGACTTTGACAGGATTTAATAAAAGGTATCATATTTTTTGGGGAAACTGATTGAAGAAGAAGACTGCATTGCTACATCCTGTAAAACCACACCCAACAAGATGGAATACCAAGTTTTTAGGGCATTCTGCCTGCACACACACACACACACAGTGACAGAGCTGACCATCACCATCACACAACTAAAGTTTTCTAACAGTTATTAACAGGTTTGATAAAAGAATTAAGCTTTGTTGGGACTGTTTAAGTGCTTCTGTGTCCGAGCATTTGTCAGGCATTGTCCTGGATTTGGAGCCTGTATTTATATGAATTCATGTTCAGCCCCCTGATCCCCTCCCCATGGCAAAGAATAATGGCTTTTGCACAACATTACGATGCCACAGTGAAGCTGACCTATGACCTGTTGCTTTAAAATGTCATTGTTTTTTTCCTATTTAACATTTGTGTGAAACAACTGGTTTATATATTCTTGAGTTTTTACCAAAAACATGTTTCATGAGGTCACAGTGGCCTTGACCTTTTTGAACACCAAATTCTAATCAGTTTATCTTTGAAGCCAAATTTAGAGAAATGAACTCCACAAGACGCTGAAACATTGCTTACATGAGAATTAGGCAGATGGCTGAGACTGTCAGTTATGTTTGACTGGGCCTCGTCAGATGCAACTCTGCCAGGGATGCAACAAAGAACTGGTGGGTAGCCCGGGCACGTCAGTCAGTAACTGACCTTTAGCTCACACTAAGTGGTATAAATTTGTCGCTTAAACTGCAGTCAACAATTCTGTACTTTCATGGCAGATCAAAAGATACACATATCAGAGCCACTGTGTGCCTGTTCTTTTCAAAATGCACCGCTCTATACTTCTGGTTTTGATTGTGAAGCTGCTGCGAGCCCGTGGTAATTTACAGCTGCGTTCATCATAACAGAAGTCATGTAAATATGAGCTGACAACAGGAATATTTGTGTCAGCCCTCTGGTGTCAGTGGTAATCACAAGTAGGCCATGCAGCCATTTTTTTTGTAGGTTCCCAAAAATCCCTTTCGGCATTACAGTGAGTGATTGAAACATGTCAGCACAAGTGCACTGATGGGGTTTAAAAAGAGAAGACTTACTGCTTGATTACAAACACAACAAAATAAGAGACAGCAAAAACTAAACCTGAAAATTGTCATGTTTGATGTATGCAGTCACGTCCAAAAATGAAATATATTTCTTCTTATATGAATGCAGCATTAAACACCAGGCAATCAGCGCACAGTACCAACATCGAGTTATCATAAATGGCATAGGTCTAGACGCGGTGAGGGGGGTTGCACAGTGGCTTCCAATCTTTATGTATGTGACTGCAGCAGCTCCACTTGGGAAGAAGCCTCTCTCTGCTGTCTTTTCCAGCAGTTCTCAGCCTGCATGGCTCTGCACCACACATTGGCAAAGCAGCAACTTTCCGAGGCACACACACACAAAAACTGTTGATTGCTGAAAAATGTCAAAACTGCTCAGGAGCGCCAGCAAACAAAAACAGAGCTAAAAGGACTTGACAGATTTACATAAGAAGCTCTCTAAACTAAGTTTTAACGAAATTGATCTGATGAATTTGTTAGATAATACATTTATTTACTTAACATTTGAGCTAAATGTCAGGGCACACTTTCAGGGCTCACGCTGGTTGTAAAACACGAGACAATTAAATTGAGACGTAGAAAAATCAGGTGGGTTGACAGACATATCCCTTAGTTTTATATTTCCATACAAACATTGCATTTGGCGATTTGCACTTAATGAACACAGACACCTCTCCAGTAGCCCAACATCCACTTCCCACGAACTAACCAGTTAAATTCTAAAAAAAAAAAAAAATGTTGTGAAATACAAGAGGCGCTTTTCTTTTAATCCAGCTCTACATTGTATCAGTAGCAGAGGTGGGCAATATGGCCACAATTAATATCATGATATTTCAGGGTATTTTTTAAACAATATTCTTAACGATATGGCAAATTGTTTAAAAAAATATATATTTTCAAATTAAGAAAATAGAATTGCAACAAAATAAGTTGATCTCTTTAGTTTGTAAACAACAACAGTAACTCAGAGTGAGATTCAGATTCTGTATACAATATTAAAAGTTCAACAAAATAAAATCTACCACAAATTACATATTTAAATAGTTCCAAAATATATTTAAAAAAATGTACCCTGGGAGCTTTTGTGTGAAAGCAATTAAAGGCCTGTCCCAAATATAGGTCTGTTGATTTCAGTGATTTAAGCAAATAATAGCCTAGGCTACTAACTGAAGTTTTACGGTATTTAGCAATGAGGTAATAGTTAGTGACAGTCCTGTAATGTCCTGCATTATATTCACAGGTGAGTCTAATATTATTTATCCCCTCATGTATGTAAACAACAAGGACTAAAAATTAGAAACACCTCTTAATATAATACAGTCCAGTACAACACCACCTATGACCTCAATAATACACACAGTTGAATTTACACATTCCAAATAATGTCGACAAAAACCACAAGATTCTGAGCATTCTTAAGACAGAATTTATGGCAAAGAATTGATTTGACTACTGACTGAAAATGAATGATTCTTCGGACCAAATAATACTTTAATATATATATGAAAAAAAGCAGGTTGTGCATGCCATGTAATGAGGTTCACTATGAAAATAAAGTTGGTTTAAGTGTTTATGAAAGAAAAAAAAAAGCTACACCAAAACATAAAAATTCCGAAAAGCCCTCTCGGACATTTTGCACGCACTTCTTTGAGATGGCTCCTAACTTCAGCTTGTCAGTTTCCTGTCTACTCTCAAGTCACGCAAGTGAGGTGGCAGCCTTAAATATCAGATGATGTGGTAAAAATAACACCGGTGGAACAGAAGGCAAGTGTTACCCTGCACTGCACAACTAATGGTGCAAACTGATGAAAAGCTATTGAGGGTGAACCTGTGTGAATATTTTTAGCCCATACTTTTTGGTGTGTATGACGTCTGTGTGTTTAGATTTGACTAAGGTATGTCTCTAAGAGGAAGTGGTGTGACATTTATGGCTCGTCATGTGATGACGCTGATAACTTTAATGGCCTAATACAGTTTAGATGATCCATAATACTTGTTCAAAAATATGTATTATTACGACTGAAAACTGTGTGTTAGATTAAAAAGAGGAATAAAAATAAACATAGTGGGGACTTTCTTCTCTATCATTTTCCCTTGGCTTCAGTCTGATGAAAATGTGGTTAAACTCCACCAATTAAACCATTTCTGCCTCCAAGAAGTGTTTAAATAACTAAAATTGCATCCCGCATGTGGCAGACAGGCGCCATCTGCTTCTCCCAAGCAGGAAGAAGCAAAGGCTAAAAATTATTTGCAAATGCTATTTGACCCACATCTGTAAATTTCAGCAGCTCCTCACTCCAAGGACAAGCTGCGGCGAGCCATCTGCACTGCTGAGAGGGACATCAGCTGCAGTCACCCGCCTACTGGGAGGCTGTAGTCCTTCATACGCAGGTGATGTTTACTGCCCTATAAAAGCTGGATCGTTTGACCGACTTTCCTCTGGCAGATACTACAGGTCCAGCAGTGGAATCAGAGCACCTAATTATAATTATATAAATTTGTCTAATATGATGAATATTTCTGGAAACACATGGGATGTGAGTGCTGCCTAATTTGATGCTATACAGCAAAGAGAAACCAGGAGAAGTCTGGATAAAGGGCCTGGATTGTCGGCCTGTGCCTGAACCTGTACAGTGAGTTATTAATTAAAGCGTCATAACACTCACAACCCTTCACTCATAACCCTGCGCATGAAAAGAAAATTGACACTGAGGTAATGACAGGCTAGAGTGAAGTTGTGAAGAGCAAGTTTGATACAGTCAGAAATACTTATAGGAATAGTTTGCTCATTTGCTGTCTTGTATTAAAGTTAGATGAGAGGACTGATACTTTACTAGCGGTAATCGTCAAGTGAGCGGTGTCGCTCGCTAGCTCGCTCCCACTAGACCCAGTTGGGTGGGCAGCGCGGCAAAATTAACCTACAGACCAACATGCATAAGTGCTCAAAAACATTCTCAGCAGTTAAATGTTTAACAGTTAACCACTGAGATCCCAAGCTGATCTGAAACCATTTGCTTTTTAACAACCAGTAACTACAGAGCAACATCATTTATTTAATGTCCTCTTTGTGTCCCTCTGATGAATGGAAGTCCAATATTCACTGTCTTTTAGCTCTGTCTGTGGTCTCTACCAACTCCTTCGGGAAGCATCTGTCTCTTTTGCTACTAATTGCTCCACTACGCTCACCAGCGAGTTGATGACTGTGTCTGTCTGCTGTCTGGTGCCAGGCAGGTCATGTACAGTTGGGTTTACAGTTTGTTTTTAGGATAAATTCACAGACTTGGCAGCTAAACACTGAGCAGACACTTAGCATAAAGCTCCATAAAGGGAAGTTGCAGATTGAGGTGACAGTTATCTGTAGGTTCATCACCATGAGCGACGCCTTTCATATTGTCACATCGGTTTTATAAAAATATAAATTATGGCTGCTTTTAGTAGAAGCAAAGCACTTATTTCTTCCCCTCTCTAGCCCTCCCTTTCTCTCTTTATTTTCTAACCTGGTGCCTTTGAGCAAGAACACTCAACAGCTGCAGAACCGTGGCTGCACCGAGCACCTAGCTGTTTGTTCATCTACGTGAATGAATTCAAAGCAGGGTATTGCTGACGCACATTTGCTCAGCAAATCTTCCTTGGATAAACAAATATTATTTAAATTGAAGAGAGCAGCTCCACCGGGAGGCCCTGCAGAGTGTGTTTTATTAGACCCAGCCAGCAAACATGTTATAGAAACACCAGCTCATTTCACTGGACAGAGATAAAAGATGACATCAGGGGTGCCGAGGACTTGGTAAAAACTCATATATTCTCTTCATGAGCGCATAAAAAAGTAATGTAAGTCTTAATGAAAAGACTTTCCCATCAGACAGATATTGACCTGCTGTGTAGGTGCATATGCGGTGCTTGTGTGTTTGTGGGCTGTAAGTGTGTGTGTGTGTGAGAGCACATGCTGTACTGTACCAGATTTGAATTTAGTTCCCTGAATCAAATATAATAGATCTGGGAAAGGAAAGGTATTTCTTCTCTTCCCTCTGAGGTTTAATGAGAACCAGGCAAAGGGAAAGGTCTCACTGCTTATGAATCGCCACCAGGCAATCACACAGCTAACACCAAGCAATAACTCTGCAAAATAGTGGAGGGGGGGCAGGGGATGCTAGTTACACACAGACACACACATTTATGCACGCAATGAGGACAGCGTTTTAGAAAGTCTCTCAATTCAATTTTGGTTGAAGAATGATGAAATAACCAGCTCTTACACCTGCTTTCACGAGTAAATGAGCAGCATATCATCCATTTATTGAATTAATTACTTTGTGATTTGACTAAATTAATGAGTGTGACTCATGAGCTATGGTGTGGACATCATAACCGACTTTAAGACTTTTGTTCACACATTGAAAATTGTGGAGCAAATAGAAAGCTTTTTGGCTATTCGCAGGATATTGACTGAAATGTATAACAATGCAAATAGGCCTCAGATGTCGGGCATGACGGAGGTTAAAGCTTTAAGGTCTTCGATGGGGTCAGAGACAGAATATTAGGCACCTTATTTACACACCAAACCATTGTCAGACTGGCATGAGACTGATGGGACATCGCAGTGCTTGGTTTCTTGGCATTGCGACTTTTTCCACAAGCAAATTTGTCACTTTAACACACAAAAATCAGAGACATCCATCACAGCTGGAGACGTTTTGGAAATTTAATTAGACTTTGTGTCCATCAGGTAAACAATGAATTATGCATTATTTTGCTCCCCTGGTGCAACGACTATGGGAACTGTCTGACTCTAAATAAGCTGATGTGGAGGAGGAGATTTTAGCAGTTTCAGACTTTCAGATGATGAAACACCTGTCTCCAGTGAAGTTAGGAGTCTCAAGAGTGGCAAAAACGTGAGAGTAATGGCCCAATTTTCTGACTGCATTAGGTAAAAGCCAAATCTTAGAGATTTTAAATGCCTAATTAACTTACTAAAAAATTCTGAATGATCTGAAACTATTTCATTAGTCATTTTCAGTAATATCGATGCGCTAGTAACAGCTAAGTTTTCTCGCTTTCTATTATTGTTAGTGTTGACTACACCCATTCCACGGTCGCATGCTACTAACCAAGAAAGGAAAAGGTGGTTGGATCCTTGTTATATTTCACCCATTCTTGAGAACTGAAACAAATCATGTCCAAGCAAATCATGTCTGGGGTGAAACATTATTTTTAAAGGATTTATATCCATCCATCCATTTTCTAACCGCTTATCCTCTTGAGGGTCGCAGGGGGCTGGAGCCTATCCCAGCTGACATTGAGCAAGAGGCAGGGTACACCCTGGACAGGTCACCAGACTATCACAGGGCTGACACATAGAGACAGACAAACATTCACACTCACATTCACACCTACGGACAATTTAGAGTCACCAGTTAACCTATCCCCAATCTGCATGTCTTTGGACTGTGGGAGGAAGCTGGGGTACCCGGACAAACCCACGCTGACATGGGGAGAGAACATGCAAACTCCGCACAGAAGGGCTCCGGCACCCGGGATCGAACCAGGAACCTGCTTTTATTTTCCTAACTCCTTAGCAACATAAAACGTCCTTGTCCCAATCAAGAATTCAACTAAGACAATTTTTAAAAATCTGCTTTGATCAGTATTAAGAGAACTCTTATCAACTTTGAAAAATAAAATGGCTACTCACTACGACGCAACTTTTGGTCAACTGCAAAATACGTCAACTCTCTTTCAACTCTCACCTCAGACATCCATCATGTATGCTATTTAAGAAAAGATTAAAGTTTAGTAATCAAGACTTTCATCTTTCAAAATAGGTTTTCTCGGCCTAATTAAAGAGCAAAAATCAAAAACCTTAAAAAATAAGGTTTTGTCCCAAATTTTAACTTATATGTCCTTATTGTTCATTTTTATGGATAATCAAAAACAGTGTTGAAATTTCATAATTTACTGTTTAAATATTAAACTATTAATGTTTAATGACAAAGTGCATTTTAAATACTGCACACTCATTAGATCTCATGAGGTAGTTTCTTTTTTGAAAAGAAGACGTCAACAACTTTTCTTGGTTAGCAGCAGCGACCAGCAGAATGACTGTGGTAAACATAAGCAATAAGAAGGAGATGGAAAACAGAGTGTATCAGTACTGCAAAAAATTAGTGCTGAAATAGTTTGAAATATCATAATTGATATGTATCAATAAATCAATGACAACACCGCCAGATTAACTGTCTGATTCTGCCACAGTAAATGCATACATGGAAGGGAAATAAATGTCACAATGTGGCATGTTTTACTGTATGAGATTTTTTATTTATTTGGGCATCTGTAATCTCCCATAAAATCTAGCGCAATCAGAAAGAAATACTGTCGCCAAAGAAGCATGAGATACAAAAAACCCTCAGCTCCAACAAAACACTCCCTGTTATTTGGTCTCCATAGACCTTCCTCTAAATGACTGAGCTTAACTAGAAATACAAACCGCACAGGTGCAAGCCCCCCTTTCTCTTTGTACATTTTCAAAGTCTACCCACCCCTCCCACATCACTAGCTAGCCACGGGTGCTTTGGCTGGAGTGGAGTGGACATGGGAGACACAGATGGAAATCGATTAAATGGTTAGAGCTCACAGGGATGGGAAATGTGTCAGCCATGATCCAGACCCAGCTTGGTCTTATTACCACCTAATGCACTTCACTTTGGTATCAGCGGCCCGCTGTAAAGCGCTACACGATTGCTTGGCCATTCCTTTGTGGTTTCTCATTAACTCGGGAATGCTGAAAGAATGAAAGGCGAGGGTTTACGGCGCTCCACAACCTCTCTTTGGAGATGAATTAAACATTTTAAGAGAAGCTAAATGTCTGGTCAAGGCCTGCTGTTTGCCTCCTCAGACAGTGTGTGAGTGTTTATTAAAAAAATGGCAGAGGAAGCTGCATTAATTTGCAAATATTTCTGTCAGCATACTTGTGCTCACTTGGCAGGTAGCTCCATATTTTTAAGCATTAAAGAGGTATAGAAGTTCCAAAGGAGAGTTCTCATTAATTTGCTAATTTATGCAGTAAGATTTTCCAAAAAATAATGAGATCATCTTATCTGTTAGTTAATATAATCACAATGCCTGTCAACACAAAGGCAGACATCACCATGGCGACGTGAAGTCCCATGTGCAGTGTACCATTGTGGCAGATGACAATACATGAGACGATATGGCTATCAACATGAAAAATTCATCCACAATTTAATTTGCAGCTTGCTTTGAAAAAATGAAGCCCAGTCATTGGCTGAAGTCATCTGGCAATTCATTGGCTCAAAACTGGACTTTAGTTGATCCTGAACCATCCATGATGATACCAAAACTGTCATAGCAGGAAAATGTTCAAGTGAACTTTGAATTATTTTAAGAGCAGAACTTTGCGTTCAAACGTAACTACTTTTCATAAACCTCAGCTATATAACTTAGCGCCAAGTGCATACATTTGCGTTAAATGTGTAATGTGACAACGCCCAAACATAATTCTTTTCCTAAACCTAATCTATATAATTTACTTCACTAACCTCACCTACATAACTTTACACTGAGTGCAGTGCACTTAACATAACCTACGTAACTTTATGCTAAGTACATAAATTTGTGTTAAATGCTTAAGTTGACAACACCCAACCATGATTCTTTTCCCACACATAACCTACTTACGTAACTTGCGTAACGTACATATATTTATGTTAAGTACATAACATGACAACAGCTAACCATGATTTGTTTCCTAAACCTAACCCATGTAATTCACTTTACTAAATCTCACCTACGCAACTTAGCACCAAGTACATACATTTGGGTTAAATGTGTAATGTGACAATGCCCAACAATGATTCTTTTCCAAAACCTAATCTATAGAATTTACTTTACTAAACCTCACCAACATAACTTTACACTGAGTGCGTAACATGACAACACCCAACAATGATTCTTTTCCTGAACATAACCTCGTAACTTTACGCTAAGTACATACATTTGTGTTAAATACATAATGTGACAACGCCAAGACATGATTCTGTTCCTAAACCTACCCTATCTAACTTAACTTTCTCTAACCTAACCTACTGAACTCTAAGTACATACTGTAAATTTGTGTTAAGTGCGTAACATAACAACAGCCAACCACAATTTTTTTCTTAAATCTAGCCTACCCTATATAATTAACTTTACTAAATCTCATCTACGTAACTTTATGTTAGGTGTGTAACATGGCAACGCCCAACCATGTTTCTTTTTTTAAACCTGTCTTAGAGTTAAATTGGCTTGGTTAAGGAAAGTAAAGTTACCTATGTTTAGTAGGGGTGTGCCATCTTAGGCACCTCACGATTCAATTCAATTACGATTCAGGGTGCTACGATTCGATTATTAAACAATTATAACGATTATTACGATTATAACAATTATTATGATTATCACGATTATCGATGAATCTTTTTCCCCATACAGGATTTCTTTTAAACAAGGTATATTTGTCAGCATTCATTAAATAAAATCCAACACATTACCCACAACAAAAAGCTGCTCTAATTACATAAAGTGTAATCCATAAAGTGCCTTTAGAAATAAGACTTCTTTTAACCAAAATTCTCTGCTGTTTTCACAGATTTCAGTACTAGCAAGTTTAATACAAAACAAATAGCTTATTCTGCTTATTCAGAAATAATAAGTAAAGACTTCCAAACAAAATCCTTTACATATAACTTATTTTAACTAAAATCCTCAGCTTACACACAGAGTAGCTTTTGTCAGTGCTCTTTCTGTCTTCATGTTCATAAAAACCGAAATGCCTCCACACACTGGATTTCAACCCTGAAGAGTGAACGTCGCGCTCAGTGACAGTAGCCAGCGTCCCTTAAAACTGTCCGGGTGCCTTTTTTCTTTCTGGCCAACTTCCGGGTGTTGCGGTGTGTTTCTGTGATTTTGCTATCATGGAAAATAATCGATTTTTGAACATTTGTTAATCGTTATTGATCGTCACACACCCCTAATGTTTAGTACAAAAATTTGTGTTAAGTATGTAACATGACAGCACCCAACCATGATTCTTTTCCTAAATCTACCATACATGATTTACTTTACTAAAACTATGGAACTTTATGTCAAATATGTCTAATCCATTAAGTACGTAACGTAACGATGCACAACCATGATTCCTTTCCTAAACCTAACCTAAATAACTTTAGTGTGAGTACTTAAAAGTTATGTTAAGTATGTAATGTCACGTTCTACAACCATGATTATATACCAAGTGTAAAACTAAAAAAAAACAACAAAAAAAGCAACCACTGTTAAACCTGAGACATTAAGCCCCTCCAACACACACACACACACACACACAGAGCGGAAGAGACATTTGCATCATAGAGCTCATAAAAGGTTACTCCATCCTCCAGCTTGTGTGTGTGTGTATGTCTGGGAGTGTGTTTCCACTCATGTCTGCTGCGTCCATGTGCACCTTGTGTGCCAGAAGCTCCTGCTACTCCCTCCCCCAGGTGACTGTCCGCTCAGCTAACCTGGCTACCTTAGACGTGAGGAGAAGTGTTTGCCAGGATCTAAACTCCTCTTCATCTAATGAAATGTCACTGGACTTGAAATATTGAGGAGGCTCGTCTGAGAATTGTCCTTTCAGCTGGTGAGGTGTCACCACTGTGCCAAATGTCAGCTCTGCGAGGATCAAGGAGAAGAGGCCTGCCAGGACAGAGTCAGCCTCAAAGCCACCCAGATCTGAGCCAGAGGTGCTAAGAGCAACTATTTTACTTTGTTGGAAAATGCTTCAATTTTGGGTGCCTCTTCCTTTAAGTAGCACCAGAAGGATTTTCAGAAAGTCTACATCTCAGTGGTCTAAACAGCATCTAGTACCAAAAGTTAAGGCAGTGGACATCAACTCTTCATCCTCATAGGAAGTCATGAATCAACATGTAAATGTGACGTACAAACTGTCATCCAGAGAAAGCTGTTTTTATCCTCACTGCTTTTTGGAGCTGCCAAGCAAATGTGTATACTTGCTGCTTTTAAGTTAAAAATAGACAAGTTCTTGATAACTCAAAAAAGAAAAGAAAATTGCTCCAAGTTATTGTGGGAAATCATTCAACATGTATCTCGTCAGAGAGATCATTTTAGAGCGGCCTTGATTAGTCCATTGTCTGTAAATAAATCAGCACAGATTCTGATAATATATTAATCATTGTAGTCTTGTTTAAGCATGTTTGACTTCTTTCTTTTTCAAACAAAAATGCCAAATATTCACTGGTTATAGCTCTGGCTCAGATGTGAAGGTTTCAGGGATGCATGGTGCAGATTTTTTTCAGCCGATACATCCATCCATCCATTTTCGGGGTCATGCTGCGGGGGCAGTAGGCCAGGCAAAGCACCCCAGAGGTCCCTCTCCCCAGCAACGCTTTCCAGCTCCTCCTGGGGGACCCCAAGGCGTTCCCAGGCCAGATGAGATATGTAATCCCTCCAGCATGTTTGGGTTACCCCGGGGCCTCCTACCAGTGGCACATGCCCGAAACACCTCCAGCTGGAGGCGCCCAGGAGGATCCTGATCAGATGTCCACACCACCTCAACTGACCCCTTTCAACACAAAGGAGCAGCAGCTCTACTCCCCAAGCTCTCTCCAGATGTCCGAGCTCCTTACCCTATCTCTAAGGCTGAGCCCAGTCACCCCACGGAGGAAACTCATTTCGGCCGCTTGTATTCGCAGTCTCATTCTTTCAGTCACTATTCAGAGCTCATGATCATAGCTGAGGGTTGGGACATAGATGGACCACCCAGCCAGCATTTGTATGTGGGGCCCATGTGGGAAGTGGATGGGTTGAAAAATGGGCCCCATATGGGATTGTCCATGGGTTCCATATCAGCCCCATGCCAGTTGCCCACATCAGTGGCTTTGCCCAAGTGGACCCCACATGGTTATGCTAGGACTTCCTGGGTATCAAGTGGATATGGGCCCAAAATATCTTGGGTAAATCCACACATGCAGGCAACTGGCATGGGGCCGATATGGAACCCATGGACAATCCCACATAGGGGCCCATTTTTGCAACCCATCTACTTCCCACATGGGCCCCACATACAAATGCTGACTGGGCAGTAAGTCGAAAGCGTCGCCCTCTGGCTCGGCTCCCTCTTCGGCCCGGTGAGGCGCCCGTATCACTGCAGAAGCCAGACCAAACCGCCGATCCATCTCACGCTCCATTCTCGTGAACAAGACCCTGAGATACCTGAACTCCCTGCCTCGTGGCAGCAGATACAGATGACCAATAATTACCTGCTCCCTATGGCCGACAACTCATACAATCACCACAAATTTCACATTTTTGTATTTTAAAAAGAAGTGTATAATCTGTAGTGTAAGAAAGGCTAAGCTGTAGTGAGAAAATATGAATTATTTAATATTTCATAGCTCTGACCTACCCAAATCTAATTATCACAAACCCAACAAAAACAAGGCACAGTTCTGACTCTTCCATACCTGCCGACATTATGCGGAGAGAAAGAGGGAGTATTCTGGGGTATTGACAAATGGCCTGCCCTAAACGCCCCTGCCTCCATATTACCCTACACTAGAGGTAAATGACTTTTAATCAGTCATAAATTCATATCTAATGGGCCGATTAATTATCAGTCGATAATTAATCAGCCTGATATATATCGTGCATCCTTAGAAGATTTTCTGCATTTCTTTGACATGTGACAGTACACAGAATGAATTTGGGTTTTGGGACTGTTGACAGAATAGAACAAGCAGTTTGACTAGAACTCCATGAGCAGTGGGAAATCTTATCAAGGACTTTTTACTATTTTCTGAGATATACAGACAAACCCATAATCAAGAACATGATTGGATGATTAATCAATGATGAAAATTAAAAGTGCAGCCATTAGTAATTCAAACATTCCCCTAAAGGTGTTTTCAGACCAACGCAAAGCTGATTTTTTTGTGTCGTACAAAGTCATTTCATTTAAAGCAAGATGTGAATTCACACCAGGCAACGCAAATAGTTGAGATTCTCCTGACGTCACCCAGAATCAGAAATGGAGGACAAACTTAGTGTTGCCATCTGTGGGCACCCAGACCCAGAAGAAAGAAAGAGACAAAAGAAAAAAAAGAGAACTTGGAAAAAAGTGAGCAAAGCAGAACCTATATGAATGTGCTGGGTGTGACTCCCACAAACTGGCACTTCAAAAGTCACTAAAATCTATTTAATTTAAATTACTGAATGTAGTGTATTCTACATACACCCATAAACACAATTTTGATCCAGTTGGGTAGTTCCTATAATGAGAGTTATGCCCCGTTGAGAAAATATTAAACCAATTCATTAACTGTATCTAATGATTTGAATGTAATGCAGTTAAAAGGTACTTCAATCGGAAAATGGACGATTAACAAAAAGGTCTGCACACAATTTTTCAGAATAAGCCTGCATGTCGTTCATTCAGTGCATTTTTCTAGGTTGCTGATCCTGTCACTGTTTTAAAAATCCAAATACAAACCAGAAAATGAAATAAAAGCACAGTTTGAAATGATCTTTTACCCTCATGCACCTCTGTTCATTTGTGAAAGGCAACTCAATTTAAAACCTCCACCTGTGTTTGTGATAGTTAACCACCTCTTCAGGCAGACATACATCTTTAAACTCAAAGATCAAAGAGCATCATCAACTGATGAAAGTTACTTGGGGACATGAGAAATCATGTCTTTCATGTGAAAATATAACTTACTTTGGCACTGAATGGTGGCTGTTCACCCTTATTAGTCCCAGTCACACACAAAAAAAATCCATTGAGTTTTTTGAGTGTCAAGATGAATGCAATGCCATGCTGACCCAAAGCTTGAAGACACACTATTAACAGAGGCTGAAAGTCCCTGAGATATGCTTCATATCACAGGTTTCAATTATTTCTCAGCTGAATGTGAAAAATTACTTAGACTGACTCCTTACAAGAAACTTCTGCACTTAATTCAAGTGCAAAATTCAGCACATGGCCTTCATCAGTGTGATTCCCCAAAGCCTTGTTCACATTACACGACTGGCCGACCAGTCTTGAGTTGCGGAGACTATCGTAATCTTTTGAGTGTTCATACTTGGCGACGTGTGTTTCTGTCAGCGGGAGTCTCGCCGACTGTGTTACGACCTGTGTGTGCACACCACAAGATTCCCCCAGCAAGCCCTCGCCGACAGAGCCCCAGATAACACAGTGACGTCACCAAACTACATTTTGTCACGCGTGAACAACACAGGATATTAAGGAGTCCCCTGGCGCTAAAGTTTAACATGGATGTCTGACAGCTTGGAGCTCTGCAGGTCGTTTGCGCCCTGCTCTGCACTGAGAAGACACAGGAAAAGAAGAAAAAGATTTGGATGAAGGAATGGGTTGCTGCACACGGACTGCGCGGGTTGTCAATTCTGCAGAGAGAGTTGGAGGTGAGTTCTATTAATGAAACTTGGTTGCCGCTGTGCCGCTAGCCTATTAGCTTGCATTGTACTGTCTATAGTCTATGCACGTATTCTGACCCAGATTATTGTACCTTTCATAGCTGAATGATTGAACAGGTTTTCGGGAAATGCTACGGATGACAGTGGAGGACTTTGATTTCCTGCTGGGGCTGGCAGAGCAGCTGGTCAGTCGTGTCAGACCTCTCCAGTTTTCTAGCATGCCAGATAGCCAGTCCCAGTCGCAGACAAGGGCGCGACTTGCTCGTAAGCGTGTTCACACGTGAGGACTCATCATGGCAGACTATCTGCCGACTCACCTCCAACCCCAGGACTTCTTAATGGCTCTCAAGATCCTCTGCGACCTCAAAATCGGGGTGAAAATCGTGTAATGTCAACCAGGCTTAAAGCACAGCTTAGCAATGACACAACCAGGAGTCAGGGTGTCAAACCTCCAACACTTAAGTTTTTAAAGCAATTGACAAATACAAACTAAAATCACCTTGTGGTTGTATGCCTCTGCGAGCCCATCAAGTCCCAGTTACAGTTTACATCCATGTCTATAAAAACATGGATGTTTCAAACACACTCACGGCAGCACTGAAGATCTAAACAATCAGCACAGTTTCAAGGTGGACACCCAAGACTAGAGTCATCATTCAGTATATGACCCTTACGCTCCTGAGTTGTGACGTTGAATAATGGCCAGAGAAGCATTTTTGCAAAACATTATGATGTCACAGTGAAGATGGCCTTTGACCTTTTGAGTATAAAATGTTATCACTTCATCATTATATATAATTCAACACCTGTGTGAAATAGTGCCATAATTAGCACGAGTTCCTGAGTTATGGCCAAAAAACATGTTTTGTGAGGTCACAGTGACCTTGACCTTTGACCTTCAACCACCAAATTCCAATCAGTTCATTCCTGTGTTTGTGCCAAATTTGAGGAAATTCCCTCAAGGCCTTCTTGAGATATTGTGGTTATAAAATGAGACAGACGCAAGGTCACAGTGACTTCTTTTAATCACCAAAATCTAGTCCGTTCATTCTTAAGTCCAAGTGGCTACTGGTGCCAAATTTGAAGAAATTCCCTCACGTATCATGTATAAAAGAATGGGAGGAAGGGACTAACGAACTGAAAACATGATGCCTTTGGCCAAGGCTATCGCCAGTGTGGAGTTGCCAAAACTTCACTCACCGAGTTTATAGTTTAAGTACATTGTATAAGTGATTTAAGTGGCTCATTGTGGGACGGTGTCCACTTACAAATATGATCAGAGAATGCACAAGCTCTTTTATTGCTACTGATTAAGTCCATCTTAAAGTGACAGTAGGTTGTATTATGTCCACAGCTCAAAGGGATAAATTAAGGATTTTAGCATTACAATTTTTACTGTTTTTAATCAAAAAGAGCTTTGTAGTTTTTATACTTAACAAGAGAGATTTTCTATGTACATCCAAAAACACTCCTTGTGTCTGTGACTTTACTCTGAGACAGTTTATATTGTAGTTGTTGCCGTTTATAACCTTTTGTTGTGTAGTTTTATTATGAATCTTCTGTACAGAAGATGTGGCATTTTTCCGAGGATGATCATCTGTGTCTAGCCCTGATTAGATTATTGAAAATCTGTTGTCTCGCTCTGTGTGTGTGTGTGTGTGTGTGTATGTGTGTGTGTGTGTGTGCAAAACAAATTGCATTAAATGTCAACAAATACAGTGATGGAACAACATCAAGCCACCGTGCCCTTGTGTCCAAACCAACAACAGACAACACTGTCTGTTGTTGCCTTCAATAGAAAAAAAATTAACCAGTCCACTCAGCCTCTCTGTCCCACTATAACCAGTCCACTCAGCCTCTCTGTCCCACTATATCAGCCTTCACACCATGTTCCATCCACTCCCATTCATTTGCAGCTAAAGTTAAATCACAGCCTCTGAGTGAAAGACAAACACTCCCTTGTTATTTCTGGCACTGGGACACAGAACAGAATACAAACCCAGTCTGAACTTTCTAAGTAAAGAATGTTAAGATCTGATTTCCGCTGGTTTTGCGCTTTAATAAAACAAAGGATATATCTAAATCTTTCATCAAACAAGGGGAAAATGTAGAGCTGCTGACGTATGACGTACGAGGATATGAGTAGAATTCATGCAAGCCAAATGTTGCGGTGCCTACATCCCATCCTCCTCATCGCGTGCTGCGCCCTGGAGTGATTGAATCTGACATGACTTCTGAATCAGATCTATGAGGTTTTAATATAGGATGCAAAGTGGGTCAAACTTTCACTCGGGTTCCAGAAAGCCACAAATCTCCACCGCAAATACCGACGTGAATAATGCAGCAGCACGCGGTAATTGATAGTAAGTAGGGGGAGGTGTAAAAGGAGGGGTAATGAAGGAATGGAGGGAGACAGGGAAGGGACAAAGGAGAGAGGTGATTGACTGAGAGTGAGACAGGAAACAGCTGCAACCCAATGATGTCTGAGCTGCTTTGGTTTCTATTTCCGACACACACCTGGCTTTTATCCGAATCAAAGTCCTTCTCTTTAGTGACACACACACACACACACATTAAATCATGCACATCATTTGTGTGTCAGAGTGTGTGAGGAAACCAGTGACCACAAATCATTTAAATAAAAAGCAAATGAATAAATATAGATGGATAAAAATACACAGTAGCTGTTTGTTGGTTACAGTCACACACACACACACCTCCTATTGAAATGCACACACAGTCTTTCCCTTTCACTCCCACCCACAGACTTAATTGTAAGCGCCAGACATATTCAGGGAGGCAATAATGGCGGATATGATTGCAGCAACCTGGTCAGTCAATGTAGATCAACAGCTTGTTAGCTATGGACAATTACAGCCTTCAGTCACAGCGGCTGACTGCCATCGCCCACAAGCTGCAACTGGATTAGCTACCTGGCTATATTGAAAAGCTGTCAGGGTGATTGTATTTGCATGCAGGCTGACGCTGAGCCGTGCACCTGATCGGAGTGGAAAACAGCGGGCTGTTTAGGATTAACTTTTTGATAAACGATCAGAAGTTTAAGTGATTTCAAATAGGAGCAGTTTCTTAAGGTGGCGATAACTTCATCAGATGTTTTGTCTCCCTATTCTGAGCTACTGGTCACGTATTTCTCTTGAGATCAGCACTGTGGTATCTTCTGTCTGTCTGTCTGTCTGTTGGTGATTATACCTACTTGCCAGTTCTCAGTTTATTGCAAGTTTATTGTTGTTTGTTGAGGCTTTTATCTCCAGAAATCCACACAGAAAGCACAGATTATAACTTCAGAACTATCCTGACAATGGTCACATTTTCACAAGTTTTCTTTAGTATCAAAGTGATCCAGGGATAGTTGTCTGCATGTCCATGGAAACACTGTAAACAAGACATGCTAACAGCTAATTCAGCATACTTTCAACTGCGCCAAATAGTTAAAATCCCCATTGGCTACCGCCCTGACGACAATAAGCCTCTGCTGCAACAGCCAGTATTTCAACAGATCCGGTGTAGCAGACGACAATGCTTCAAATATGGATGTTGCTGCAAAGACGCCTCATATTCTAGAACATGGATGCTTCAAACAAGAGCGCGGCTCGGGCTGCATTTTCCTGACCGAACCCAACCCGAGTCCGAGAAACGTATAACCGAGCCCGGCCTGAACCCGACAGACTGATTTTTAAGTCCGAACCTGACCCAAGCCTGATACAATTTGTAATCTGACAGTTATTGTTACCATGGTTACAGCTTGTCTGTTTACCGTGATCACACATGGATGGTGTGTAAGCGACCATCAAAAAGCTGCTGTTACACACAGGACACACACTCATTTGGAGCTGAGCCTGTGTTGTGTTCAGGCGTTGTCATGTAAATAACAAATTCAAGCACTTGAACAGGCCTTGGCACAACACAGCAGCATGTCAGGTGTGTCGAACCTGAGCAAAATTTTTGATTTGTTATCCAAACCCAACGGAGTATCCACACTCACACATGCTCAAGTCAGCACAGAACATACTATACTATCTGCAAACTTTCAAGGTGGGCACCCAAAATTAGTGTCACCAATTCAGTAAGTGACCAAACATCTCCCCCGCTGATCCTTCGCTATGACGCTGAGTAATGGCCAGAAAACCGTTTCTACAGAACATTATAGTGACACAGTGAAGCTGAACTTTGACCTGTTGGATATTAAATGTCAGCCCTTTTGTTTTATCAGACATTTGTGTGTCGAATGCCACGTCGGGCTAGTAAATCTAGTGACTATGTTGCCCGATTAGGCAGGTGGTAAACACTCTAAACAGGTTATTTTTTCAGGAGCTGATAACAGAAGAAGTTAAAGAGTGAGTAAAACTCGACTTCAGTAGATTTCTGATGTACTTGATGTACTGGTTTCATTTTAAAACAGGCTCAGTCATTTCTGAAATAAGCTGAGCACTGTAGAGTTCAGTACATGCTACTCAAACTGTAGTAAATACAGCATTTGTTGGGGACTATTTTTAGCAGTGGATGAATACACATTTGGTGCTCTAATGAGTCTTCAGAGCAGCAGGACGCTGTATGTGGTACTGAGTCAAAGTAACAGTGTGTGTGTTCATGGTAATACAGAAACATGTCACTGAGTGTAACAGTGTCCTGATGTGTTTGAATAGTTTCTGGACAACAGCAGATGGCTGTCTGTGGGCTCAAGACTTTCACCTTGCTGAAATCTATTTGTTTAATTTTTGGAGGACTGCTGTATTTTTAGAGTGTGGCTCAGACCTAAATCGAACTCCTTGAATCAGCCCTGGCTCCCAAACTCTACATGTGCGTGGCTGCAGAACCCTCGCAGCATACAAAGCCCTCCACTCCAGCCCGCTTTGTCCTCGACACCCCGGTGAGCACACACGCAAAAACACTGACACACTCGCAAACGCTCCACCGCTCCAACGCACTCAGGCACATGCACGTCTTCGCACAGTACACGAGGATCACACACAGCGCACGCAGTGATCACACTCTGAATCCAAAAGGAAAGTGACACAATAGGGACACAAAAGCATCTCATCTTCATCCAAGGCGAACTGCTTCTTATCGGTTAAGGTGAGGCTCAACACTTGTTCTGCTCGGGGGAAATGTGGGGCGCTTTTTCACAAGTGGACCAGTCACCCACTTTATATGAAGATTAGGCCCGCTGCTGACTTCACAAGACTGGAAGAGACAGGGGGAAAACAAACAAGGGAACTAAGATAATAACCCTGTTATGCTGTATCTTGGATTTCTACTCTTATTTTCGGTATGTTTCGCTCCACTGCAGTGAGACTGAACTGTCCTTCTGACAGCGTCAAAGATTTCAAAGTAACATAAATCACAACTTCAATTACTGCCTTGTTGTTTCATGCCGCCACTAATCAGTCAACCTGCAGTTTACATCCATGTCTGCACTTATAATTCGGAATATCCCTGCACACATTTACAGCGATGTTCAGCTAACATTTACACCAGTATGTAATGAGGCCCGTGTCCAGACGAGCCAGCACACTGCTACATACTGACCAACTTCTGCCCCCTGGTCAACACACTCGCCACGCTCTCTCTTTACCTTTCTTGATAAGGCTACGAGCCCCCTCTGTTGTTAAAGAATGTCTCCATAGCAGATAGGTTTTAATGATGTCATGCAAACATGAATCCAAGGCTAAAACGCTGATTTGCGCTCAGAAAACAACTGCAACATTTATATCCAGGATGTCAAACTGACTCAGCAGCAATAACAGGTTAAAAAGACAAAGACAGTTAGAAGCTAAAGCCCAACTATAGGCTACAGATCACAGTGTAAAAGTGAACCACCACATCACTGCTGATCGCCACAGAAGACAATGAATATAAAGGGAAACTTTGCTGATATTCAACCAGCTGTGTCATCGCAGTGTGTGCAGATGGGGGAAGCCAAACACCGTTCATCTGCACACACTGCCATGACACAGCTGGTTGAATATCAGCAAAGTTTCCCTGCTTCCCTTCACTGGGTCCTGTACAGCAGGGTCGGTATTTATGCAGGCCTTGTGCAGTATTATGAAGAAAAAGTAGAAGAAGAAGAATGTTTTGTACTGAGCTACTACCACCACAAATGATCATCATTAAAAAGCAAAAGTAGCATGTGTAACTATACATTCAGTAGGCTATATCTTCAGTAGCTAGCTAGCTAACCCTACACTTTTCAGAGTTTGATTTTGTTTTGAAGCATGGATGAAATTCCTGCTTATCTCCTTCCAACCTCTCCAGGTAACGAGTAGCATTAATACATGCACCCCAGGCTCATTGTTTGGCTCGAAATCCACAAGACCAGCCTGAAAATGAAGAAAATCTGAAACTACTGCATCAGACCACAACCATGTTGTTGTTGAACCCTTGTCGGAGCTAGCCGAAGCTACACTATCACCCCCTTTACACCTTGCATCAACACGCGTTTTTTGCGATCGGATTGCAATCCGATTGCTCGTGACCACATGAAAGTACAGGTGTAAATACATTTGAAACGCACTGAGGACGCATTGTTATCTGATCAGCCAAACCACTTTTGAAGGTGGTCAGGGACGCATTGTGACCCCATCTAACACAAGTGTAAATGCAAATGCATCTCCAATCCACATGCAACAACTCCGTGGATGAAAACAAGTAAGTGAGGTGCGCCAGCTGGACACAGGAAGAAGGAGGAAGAAGATAACAACAACACTCACCGGGTAGCGACTGCAGAGAAAAAGAAAACACAGTGGTGAAGATAGTTTGACGTTGGATATTCACAGATGTTCACATTTTCATTTTGGGTTCAACACTGATTTCCACCTCCATGTCATAGGCAGAAAACAATGCGCATCACAGGGTAGGGCTGTTAACCCAATAGCTTTCACATAACTGGACCCAGACACCACACACAAATGTAAAATGGTTTGTTGAAGTTTGTTTAAAAAATTCTTATAGAATAAAAAGTGTGTTTTTGTGAGTGTTTGTGTGTGTGTGTGTGTGGGCGGGGGGTTAATAGTTAATAGTCCTACCCTGTGTTGCTCATTGTTTTCTGCCTATGATATGGAGGTGGAAATAAGTGTTGAACCCAAAAAGAATATGTGAGTATCTGTTGAATATCCAACATCAAACTATCTTCACCACGGTAAAGAAACGCCGAGGACGGAGTCACGGTGAGATGAAGTGTCTGCGCTCCATTTGGTCTGTCAAAAGTGTCCATACAAGAACGCAACTTCATGGGTGGCTAACATCTTGTTTTTGTTGTTATTGTGGTGCACATGATATGACGTTGTAGTGTGCCACTAGGATGTAACGTCAGCGGGACGGAGCGTTATCTGATAGCAAACGGATCTGGATGGGACAGCAGAGACGCATATTAATACCAGGTATAAATGTATGTGGTCATACGCTATCCGATTGCTATCCGATTGCAAAAAACGCATGCTAATGCAAGGTGTAAATGGGGCCTGTGATGGCCAGTCTGTGGTCAAGGGATGGGACTTAGCGAGGGTACCTGAGCGTGGAGACAAGAGAGAAGAGGGAGCCACCAAGAGAAAGACTAAGGACCAGTGGTAAAAGGCTTAGTTTGGGTAAAAGTAACAACTACATGTTGATTGTATCTGTATTAACAGTTTAAATCTGCAAAGTAACTAATAAAAATCAGCAAGTATCACAGGCAACTAACATGGCTGGCTAATGCACACAGCGCATTTTGAAAATACAAATGCTAGCTCTTTAAATACTAGTTTTAAAAGATAGAGGCAGCATTGAATTGTCACATAATGTACATTATAATCTGTACATAAACACAGAATCTGTATTCAACACACAAAGAGTACTATAACGGGAGTTAATGGGGGTGAAATTAGTGAGTTTTCATAACCCAACATTCATTCGTGGCCAATACACATCTTTAAAGAAACAGTTCTATATTGTGGGAAACATGCTTATTTGTATTTATGATAAGAAGATCCAAATCAGCCTCCAGCAGACAATAGCTTAGCTTAGCACACAGAATGGAGACATGGGGAAACAGCTTACCTTCCTACCAGCAACCCTAAAGCCAAGTTCAGACCAAAGAGTCGCCATGTTTGCTTTTGTTTTGTTTTGTTTTTGCTTGTGAGACCATATTGCCATGTCACACTGTGGTCTGTGCTTTGTGTATTATTATTTGTCTGTAATAAAAAAAAAAAAAGTAAGAAGATTCGCAATCAGACGAAACCATTTTAGAACACTGCAGAGAAAAGCTGTAGCGGTGTGACCTGGCTGGTCGGAGCTCGACCCAAGCCGGCTGACCTGCAACTCCACTGGTCAAATTGCCAGAGGCTGGTTTTAGAACATGAAGTATGTCACCTGTTTCAACAGCCAATCGGCCTGTATTTGAGTCAAAATGATCGTTGATGGCATGTTCGCTTGCTGCAGCAGGTGCCCCATCCCCACCGAGCCTTCTGTTTCCATCCTCACAGTGTGCCAGTGTCGGACTGTAGGATACTGCTGCTGCTCACTGTATGTGCTTATACCCCTCTCTCACTAACACACTCTCATTCACTGATGAATTGGCGCTGGTTATTTATATTATTGTGGCATACTGATTATAAATACAGTCCATCTGATGGTCGTTTTGTTTCTGTTTCATCACTGCTACAAATGCAGCTATAGCCAGTATGTCACTATCACTATCCTCATTCATGTTTTATGAAGCTACAAATTATGTTCAGTCACAAAATAAACCTAGAAAGATGGAAATCAGAACAGAAGTACAGAGAGGTCTTGCATAGAGATGATACTCCGTCTCATCTAGTTGCATTGGTGTGAGCTGGCAGGTGTTTAGAACGTTGCAAAACACCGCATACCAAGTGGTTGCCTTTTTTAACTCCTCTCATTGCAAATCTTTGGTCTGACCTGGGCCTAAACTCATCAATTAACATGTTGTGTTTAAAAAAGAAGTTTAAATGGGCCGGCAAATAACAATTTAGAAGGGCACAAAAAGGGAGTAAATGTATGACCAGCGGCACAACCACCCCCAGTCTCCCCTACTGTACTTAAGCTTAAGGAGGATATTTTGCCTAAAGAAGTGAGCTCCACTGTGAGATACAAATACAAGTCTAATATTGAATTAATGGCCAATTAATACAGAGATCTCAAACATGCTTAAAACAACAGTATGTGCTCTGGTTCCACAGCCAGCAGCATATAAACAAGCACAACTACAGAGGGGAAGTTGCTCACATTTAAAAAAAGAGGCAAACAGAAAAGCAGTGTTTGATACGCTGTGTGTGTGTGTGTGTGTGTGTGTGTGTGTGTGTGTGTGTGTGTGTGTGTGTGTGTGTAAAAAGAGGATGACTTTGATTTAGACAAAATCCAGGTGTATCTCGGAAATGAGCCACACTGTTCTGACTTCAGTGGCTGGCTGTCTATGTGAGTGTTCCTGTTTTGTGTGTGTGTGTGTTTCACAGAGATTCATTGCAGCAGTTCTCAACTGAACCCACTCTTTTTTTTACAATGACTTAAATGTCCCAGATCTGTCTTTGACTCAGCGTCATCTTCCCGAGCGTGTGTATCTCTACGTGTGTGTGTGCGTTTTTTGCCCCGTATGTTTCCGCTTCCTCACATTATCCTGCTAAGACATTAACATTTCATGGACGACACCGAGGTTTGTCAACTGGATCTCATCAAAATTTCATCCTTAATTATGGAAGCAGAGCTGGAGGGAGATCCCCCCTCTGCTGCCCGATTGAACCGAGCCGAGCGAGCCGCCGGCGGAGGCGAAAAAAATCAATTCTCACCAGGTTACTGCCTGTGGAGGCTGGGTGCCTGGTCATTTTAAATAACCTAAGAACACAAATAAACAGTCTTAATGATCTGGAGATAAGTGTTCCCACCAGAGTCTTTCCACAAAGTCTTTTGAAACTTCATCTCAAGCGTAACTCCACTAAAACTCCCAACTGAAGCCATTACAAATGAAAGTCTTTCAGGCTTGAAGGTGGCAACTTCAAGGTACACAGAGTAGTCTCAGACTGAGTCTTAATAAACCTCTACTTCAAACCCACGAGTCCTGCAGCTGAGAGACAAATAGTTCTACTAAACAGACTGTTTAAAAAGCACACTCCTAATTAGAGGAGAAGTGGTGTTTGGTAATGTCAGTTTGTGAATAATATGTGTGTGTTTTGGCGCCAAAAAGGGTAAACAAATACGATATCTCACACAAAATAGCAAAAATATGAAAAGAAAAGCCCCAAAATCGATGTATTTTTAAGCAGCAAAACTTTGTTTTTTTGTCTTTACACTTCCATGAAGCATGTCACAACCCCTCCGATTTTGCAGCAGCCACAACAGTCAACATAAATGCATCATCGACTCTATGTGCTATAAATATTATAAGCTGTACAGGCTTAAAGTGTACGGGGGCCCCCAGGCGTTCACCTGCAAAATGTCTAGAGCTGCAACAATGACTTGTCAACTATGAAATAAATCGCTAACTAATTCAATAAACAATTAATAGGTTTGATTTTTTTTTTTTTTAAGAAAAACAAAAAGTGAGTATTTTATGATTTCTTTACCGCTCAGTGATGGAATATCTTGGACATGGATGGATGTCGTCTAGGGCTCAGGGATACACTGGTCAACACCATTTTCTGTTTTATAGACCAAAAAAACTTATTTATGAATCAACAAAATAAGCAAGAATAAAAATAATTGTTAGCTGCAGACCTAAAACTGTCACTCACATTAATACTACTGACTAGGAATAGACACAAAATGAATGCAAAAGAAGCAAAGAGACACAACTACAAAAACTGGCAAAACAATTAACAAGAGATGCAAATGACGACAAATAGACATAAAACAACCAAAAAGTGACACAATATAACTGCAAAAAGATACAAAATGACCACAAAGAGGAACAAATGGTAAATAGCAAATGGAACTGATTCTACAGCACCTTTCTAGACATCCAATCATTCAAAGCACTTTTCACATTACGAGTCACATTCACCCATTCACACACACATTCACACACTGGTGGCCGAGGCTACCATACAAGGTGCCACCTGTTACTCAGGTTTTAACACTCACACACCAATGGAACAGCTATCAGGAGCAATTTGGGGTTCAGTATCTTGCTCAAGGATATTTCAACATGCAGGGGAACTGCCGGGGATCAAACCACCGATCTTTCAACCGGTAAACCTACTCTAAGTTTGACCAAAAAAAAACCAAGAGCCATAAAATAACTACTAAGGGACATAACCCCCCCCCAAAAGACAATATTACCTAAATACCACAAGAAACAACAACAGAGACAAAAAATGACCAGAGACACAAAACCACAAAAAGAAACACAAAATAACTGCAAACAGGCACAAAATGATTACAAAGACACAAAAACCCAAAAAGACACAAAATTACCTCAATGGGACATGAAACAACAACAAAGACACACAAAACAACCACAGGAAGACAAAAAAAATCACTAAAAATAGACATTAAAAGACCAAAATAAGACAAAATTACCTCAAATAGACACAAAACATCCACAGGAAGACACAAAATCACTAAAAATAGACATAAAAAACACATTAAAAAGAAAAAAATACTTAAAAAAAACACAAAACAACTACACAAGGAGACCCACAATGACCCCAAAGACACATAAATGGCCCAAAAAAACTCAATATAATGCCCAAAAGACACAAAAATAACAACAAAGAGACACAAAACAACCACAGGGGGACACAAAAATCACTAAAAATAGACAGAAAAAAAAACAAAAAAGACAAAACGACCACAAAGAGACACAACTACAATTACAAAAAGACACAAACCTAAACAACACAACCACAGGGAGACCTAAAATAACCCCATAGAGACATACAACGGCCAAAAAAGACTCAATATTACCCTAAAAAGACACAAAATGACCACAAAGAGACCCTAAACAACCACAGGGAGATACAAAATGACTTAAGAGGAACATAGAAACACCCTAAAAAAAAGACTAAGTTACCTCAACAAGGCACAAAAAACCCAAGACACAACAATTACAACAAACTGAAATAATCACAGGGAGACACAAAACAACCAAAGGAAGACACAACATCACTAAAAATAGACACAAAAAGACATTAAAAAGACAAAATTACTTCAAAAAGACACAAAACAACTACAGAGAGACACAAAAACCAAAGACACACAGTGACTACAAAGTGAAACAAAACCAACACAAGAAGACCAAAGTGACCCAAATGAGACATAAAATGACCAAAATAACTCAATATAACCCCCAAAAGACACACAAATAACAATAAAGAGACACAAACCACCTAAAGATGCATATTGGCTACAAAGACACATAAAACTGGTGGTCTCATTATCTGCACATGACAACCACCACCATCAGCAGAGTGGCACCACTGACAAGAAGACACACTGAGCTGCTGAACTACATCTGCAAGACTGTCAGACTGCACCAACAGCTCACATGGCTGACTGGCATCACCAGAGGTCAACATGCTGAGACACATTAACCATGACACAACACACAAACTGCCAAAACAATAACACTATGGTCTTTATCTGACACTGAAATGTGTACTCACCGGTCATAGGAGAATACTGTTGTTGTTATTTACAAAATGGTGGCTCCAGCGGTTTCACGTGAGCGTCCATAGCAGCAGAGCCAGGTGTGTGCTTCACCTGTCCCGTTCCTCACGTGCGTCTTTAACCAAAAAAAAACACGGAAAACTCGCGTGCCGCTGATGTGACAGGCAATGTCACAAACACACACAGCTTTAAAAACTCTTAAAACATCCTGATATGACTAAAATAACAGTAGCGTTTCTGACAGTGCTCCCGTTGTTTTGGTTTCTGCCAGGTGAAGTTCATCACACTAATTACCGTCACTTGCTCCAGACGTTTCTCTACGTCACAGTCAACTTCCGCCCTCGTTTCTTTTACCGAAGCAACGAAATGTCTCATAACATCATAAACAGTCACCTCGCAAACAATGTTTTGTTGAAACAGTGTTAGTTTATCAACATTTTTGCGAGTACAGCCAAAACATGCATAAACTCATACACAAACTTCCTCCCTGACGCACGCGCTGTGAGCAACCAATCAGAAGAGGAAGTCAACTTGGATCGATTTTTTTTTTTTTTAAATTAAAATTTGAAAACTATCTATTTTAATATAAATCCATCTTGTTAAATCACTATTATATCGACGTTTGGTTAAAAAAAATTAACTAAAAGAAAGAGAGGACATGTTCGGGGGAGCTCGAGCGCCTTGTCTTCAGCATGCTGCGTTCAATTGAAATCGGACAAACCGTACATGGCACGGTAAAAATAAATAAATATGTTGCGATGGTGATGCCATATTGTTTACGCCAATGGAACTAAGTATATTAAATAAAACAATTTCATGTTCATTGCTTTATATACTTTTCTCTAGTAATGTCCAGTCCACATCACCCATGTTTTCGCTGGTGTTACATAACATCCAGTTGTAAATTCCATCATGGAAAATGGCAAAATGTTTAAGTATTTTAACTTTAAATGCAATGCCCAGGGGCGTAGCACCAAAATCCTTAGCCCTATGCATAAACAGTCTCTATGGGCCCCTGACCTTCCACTTGATCCGTCTCTATCACACACAACTTTTGATTTTTTTTGTATTATTTTTTGTTACAAAATCGCTTTGCATTCTTTCCATTGCTGTCTTTCTTTTATTTTTTTGGAACCTACATTTCTCTTTCTTGGCAAAAGACATGACATTGTGCGTTGGTGTTCCAGCAACATAGGCAAAGGTGGACTAAACCATTCTGCCCATTAAAGGGTAAAAGGGGCCCTAAGACAGTTTCCACTATTTTTTACACAAAGTTCAGTCTTTCAACCACTATATTATAACACTTATTACTCAGAAATAAAAGATTGCAAACAAACTTTCAGTCAAGGTTTTTCAAGGCCCCCGGCATTCAGTCTCACTTGTCCCCCCTGTACGACACCCCTAGCAATGCCGGTACTCTCTGCTGGCCTCACCTAATTTTACCGTCCTGCTCTCGTCCATTAAAACAACATCTGGTTTGCCATCTAGCGTCTCCCTGATCCCATGTGAACAGAGCATAAGTAAGGATTTAGGTAACACAAGGTGAGGAAAATGTCACAGCAAGCTGCAGGAAACAGAACAACAACTAAAGCATCTTAAAAAAGTTCAGAAACACACTGTGTTTATTCCAAAATGTAGAGTAGAGCAATTCCCAAATGATTTCCTCACATCACATCAACGAGTCCTCTGATTTTGTCAGCACATTGCTGATTGTAAGTGCAAAAATCCCAAATGCGGGGGAAAGCGATACAGGAAAAAATGTTAACAAAGCAGAAGTAAATTGGAATATAAGAAGAAGAAAGGGAAAACAGATCCTATAGGGACACAACAAGATATAGAACATCTGAACACTACAGATGAACAACATGACACCATTAGAGCTACTGAAGGTGTCTTTGTGCCAAGGCTGGTCATCATTCACTCAGAAGCACAGATGTCTGCTTTGATGCATCCTGTCAGATATAGCTGCATTTCTCCAGCAGCCTCCTGTCTATCTAAATATATACATATGCAAGCAGTACATATACACAGGACTATGGTAATGACTCCACTCTTAACACAGGGAGCTTTTCCAGTCAGTCCAGCCCACCAGTGAAAGCACTGTGGGGATCAAACCAGTAACCATTTGATTAGCGGTCAGCCTCTCTGCCTCTGTGAAGAGGAACATTCCCCCTCCAAGGAGCTCTGATTGTGCCAGGAGCATAGCAGGAATAATGTGGGTGCAATCAGAGAATGATTTGGACTCCAGCTACCGCCCTCGACCTCTCATCCACCTCCTTCTATATACAGCATGTCAGCCCTGTAATCTCCTGTAGAGGTAAGATAAGAAAAGAAACCCACCCCAAATGTTTCTCCGTGGTCGGATTTTTCTTGACCATGATCTCTGAAAAGAAATAAAACAGTCCTTTGAAAACAAGCTTAAGCAGGTGGAGAATTTTCTGGAGCCACCTTCAGTGTATCTAAAAGATGCTAAGTCAATAGCCCTGTTCCTTATAAACTAAATGAAACATCACACTTGCCTGTGACTTCTCTATCTATGTTGCTATAGCAATAAAATCAACATTTGAGCATGTACAGCTGTACAGAGCTCACTGTGTTATTTCCGAAACCGCCTATCCTGTTGGGGGGGCTGGAGCCTATCCCAGCTGACGTTGTCCAAGAGGCGGGGTTCACCCTGGACAGGTCACCAGACTATCACCGAGACAGACAACCATTCACACTCACATTCACACCTACGGGTAATTTAGAGTCACCAGTTAACCTGCATGTCTTTGGACTGTGGGGGAAACCGGAGCACCTGGAGAAAACCCACACTGACACAGGGAGAACATGCAAACAATTCTGTGGATACCTAAAATCAAAAGTACCGTCCCAGATTGAGACACAGTTTTTGGATTTGCTATAAAGTATCGACACAATGCTCCTAAAATTGTCTTGGTTCGTGCTTGAGATGCAACAATCAGTCAATTAATCAATTAGCTGATCGTTGCCATGGTGATGATGTCCAGCTCTGTTTCAAGAAACTTTCAAATCCGTCCATACTACGAAGTTTCTGCCTAGCACAGATCAGTAGCTGTGGAATTAACCATGAGTGGAGCTTTCTGTCTCTTTGAGTCTTGACTACTGCATGCATTCTACTCGTATTTACATCAACAGGTTGTAGTTCAAAATTCTGCTGCTAGGTCGCTCAAAGTTCAAGACTCGTGGTCACCGAGCTTTTCCTGTCGTGGCTCCCAGGCTACGGATCAGTCTCCCTCTGGAGGTCGGATCATAAAACTCTGCTGAGTGTTTTCAATCTCATTTCAAAACCTGCGTATTCTCAAATCTAATTGACGCTCCCTTGCTCTGATTTGTGCTTCTCTGATGGTCAATTTCCAGCCAGCTTTGAAGCTTTTTTAATTGTCTTTTTGCAAGTGAGAGCCACTTTGTAACCCTGGAGATTAAACTGAAATTTGATGTACTTACTTACAAAAAATTTACTGCTCTTCTTTGTTATTTCTAACAGTGAAGCAGATATCTTTGGGTTTTCGTCTGCTATATGGCACATTAATTTGATATTGTCTGACATTTTAGAGACAAAATTATTTGATTAATGAGACAGTTGTTGGTTTCTGCTGCAGCTTATACATGATTCAAACACCTTGCTTTTTTCCCCAGTAACCAAACAATGTTAACAAGCTGCAGGATGGTGTCATCATTACAAGCTGCCCAAACATACCGAACTTCACCCTAAATCCTAGCAGACATCCCAAAGTGTCCAAATGTAACAAACATGGCTGCTGGCATTTTGAGGACATATGTACATAATGATGGAAAACACATGCAGAACATCTCCATTTCATAGAGAGGTGCAGCCACACAAACATGGAGTCCTGGGTGTGATTATTTCCCTCAATGATACACGATGTAAAGTTTGGAGGGGACACAGGAGACATGTCCATTTGTCTCCCCAATAAAGGACTTTTATTTTGAAAAGATGTTTTACCTTGAATTGATGCAGAAAAGGTGCGTAAATTCAGCAGAATGCAGAAAAATTAAGCACCTAGAGCTCAAAATTTTCTGTTGGAGGACCCCACCACACACACACACACACACACACACACACACACACACACGCACACACACACACACACACACACACACACATACACACATTGAAAGGAAACCTACGCCCTTGCAAGAGGAAAACAACCCCCATCCAGTGTTGCAGCCTCACTGGTTCCAGCACCACAGACAGCTCCACTCCCAGCCAATTACAATCAGCCAGTAACCCTGACCTCCACTAAGTTTTAACCCCATGTAACAAGCTTTAACTCATCCCCATGACCCGGCCTTACCTCCAATGTCCGGCCGCAGCGTCTTGTCATATTCCTTGAGCAGATTGTTGAGTATAAGTGTGGCATCCTCCTGGTGCGACCTGGGAACCAGCATTTGATTGACAGTGGTGTCGTTGGGATCTTCATCGTCGGCGCCATAATCCAGTAGATCAGAACTGGGGGGGCGGGTTGGGGGTGAAAAAGAAGGGGTGGTGGGGGTCGTTAGTCATGTTGATGTGCATCCAACAGCATCATAAAAAAACTTTGTCGCAGCAGCATTAGTGGGTGATGCTTATGTTTGGATGCAGTTTAAACTGACTGTCAGACTGTATATGTGCACAGCAGTGTGAGTGTGTGTGTGTGTGTGTGCGGGGAAAGCCCTTAGAAAAAAAACATGATTACCAGCCACACATGAAATCACACCCCACATATGAACTTTTAAAGCTGTTGATCATGCAAATAAAAAAAAGGTGCAACAACGACTCACCGAGCACCCTGAAGCACAAGTATGAAGAGGATCACCACAAACTTGATTGTCATTTTCCCATGCGCGGATCACCTCCGATCACTGAAACTGGTGGATGGAGATCCCGGCGTTGCGCTGCTGCTGCTGCTGCTGCTGCTACTGCTGCGATAAAGTGCCAGTACAGTACAGTAGGTGTGTGACCATCAATCCGTGCTCTGAACTTCCTCATCCGCCCACACACTTTCTCCTGCGTGTCATCTGCGACCACACAGCGGTCTCTCAAACCCCCCCTTCCCCGATCCTCCGTGCGCCACGCAGGGGTTCCTCCGGGACGCACCCGACGATCAATCAATGTGATCAGTCCGGCGGAGGGGGGAGTGGGATGGACGGGATCCAGCGGCGCCCTCCTCCCTCTCTAACGCCTGTGTGGGCAACAGAGGTTGGGTGACGCTGTCTGCTGCTGCTGCTGCTGCTGGTGGTGGTGGTGGTGGTGAACCTTGAGCATCTTGCGTGACTCATACAGCATGCACAGGATACAGCACCTGGACCATAATTGCATTATCCAGATGTAAAACAGTGTTTTTTTCATTCTGCGTCATGATCAAAATTTAATTATTTCACCTGCATCAATGAGGATGTGCTTTTGGATTTTAAAAAAATCATTTAAGAGTTAGTAAAGGGTTAAATAGTGCTGATTATTATCTTTTTATTCTGGTTTCCTCAACACTTTATCTGCCAGTGTGCTGCACCATGCACATCATAAAAAATATGAGAATAAAGACATAAAAATAACAGCAGGATATCAGTTTTACCCATATTTGAGTTTTGTTTATATTGATGCGTGCCTGATGATGCCCGCCACTGGAAGTCATACCCAGGCTTTACACACCCCGTTTACGTACCACAGAGTCACAGCGAGCTCTCCCCCACACACTCAAAATAAGTCATTTCTGAATAGGCGCCCAACTCAGCAGGGCAGCCTCACAAAGTTGGGAGGCTTTTTGACGCACACAGGAGCACAGGGAGAGGCTGCGCTGCCCCCTGGTGGCCGGAAATGGAAGAGGAAAAACACAGGGAGCAGTGTTAGACTTTGACTGCAGTGCTGCAACCAACATATGAACCTCTTTACTTAAAACATGAATGATTATTAATCATTTCCAATTAAGCGTTGGCTCAAAGGATCAAAAACCTGTGTTAAATACTTACTGTTACCTTTTCAAACCTGTAATATTTCTGTGCACCCTCAAATATCCTAAGGCTGTTTGTAGGTTTTTGTCAGATATGGATGTATGTGTGCTCCGTCAACACATTCTCACTCTGACCTCGTCAAATATTGACGTTTGGTCATGGACTTTCGATGTCTAAGGTACCCTGGGTGCCTTGGTTGTTGACGTTCTGGGTTGCTGTGTCAAGTTACATGCATTGTCTTCTTTCAAAATACACTTCTGTTTCTACAAGAAATTTACTGTTTACACACTGTCTCTTTCAAAATATACGCACTACGTCGGTACAACACTGAATTGGCGTTTATTTTCCTTCAACAACAAACACGGTTTAGGTTAGGTTTAGGAAAAAAGAGCAGAGTTTGGCTTTAGAATCTTACGGGACACAAACGCTGCTCTCGGATGAAAGTCGTTGTTTGACGGATCCCTTCACCACCCCTTCTGCCCGCCCCTGCCGCATTACTTTCGTCTTTGTCCCGTCTTGTTTCTCCCTGACACCACCAGATGCCGTCAATCTATAATGGCAACTGGCCTCGAACCATACCAACGTTAAAGAATGCCTTTTTCGGTTGGTTTCCGACGTTGCAAGTCACTGCCCAATTGCCGGATTTCAATGACAGACCAAGAGTGAGACCAGGCTCTCATTGAAGGGAGCCGACTGGGCACCAGGTGCTCTGTCAGGTGACCTGGCCTAGTAGGTATTTGAGGGTGTATTTCTGCATTGTATTTTGTCTGATGAAGAGTGTGAAGCTTGAAACATCACCTCAGTGGTAATTTTATGAGAGCATAGTCTAGTGTGAGAACTCTGTTGGTTGAGAGACAGTTGAGAGACCAAACTAAACTAAACTAATTTAAAGAATGAGTACAGAACCTCCAAAGAACGATACAGGAGCTCAAAAGCTTCTCTACTGGTTCTTCAGCTTTGTGTACTGGGGAAAGAACCAGTAGAGAACCTCTTAAGAACCATGCAGGTGCAGTGCAACCTTTATCTGGTAGCGGTGCTGTATATAGCACCTCAACCCACGCCTACAAAGAACCACTGAGGAGTCAACATTTTTCTGTGTGTATGACATTAATACTTGTCTGATGATAGGCATTAGTAATAAGTACAAATACAGTTTAGTGTAGTGGTTCACAACCTAGGGGGTGGGCCCCTCTAAAGGGTCACAAGATAAATGACAGGGGTCATGAGATTATGTATACTCAGAGAAATGGCGGGTCCTTGAAAAGGTCCGGGATTTTTTTTTTTTTTTTCACGACAGCTGCCTACAAAAAAGGTCATAAATACACACGCAGTCATACACATACACACACACCTTACATAACCACCCTTAGTACAGTAACAAAAACAGTTTGTGTATCTATAACAGCAAGAATACTATTTTTGCAGATTATTTTTGTTTGTTTTGTTTTGTTTTGACTATATTTCCGCTTCTGTTCACCCCTCTGTATGTTTTAAATGGAAGGCTACACTTTACTAAAGCAACAATAGAAAAAATGATTCATGCGTTGGTAGATAAAGCTTAAAATAAATACGTTTTTCAGCTTAAAAAATTGTTTGTTACATGAAAGTGCTTTTGTCAGTTGAAAACTTATTATAAGAAGTTGGTCAAAATAAAAAAAACATTTTTGACCATTTGGGTAAAATGGAATTAAAATAAATGAGTTAGAATACCTTAAATTAAATAATCTGGCCAGTAAATATCACCACTCAAATATTAAGTTCATTCAACTTAATAAAACTTTTTAAGGCCAAAGCAAATCTTGTTAGTTACACTACACTGATTGGGTTTGTCAGATTATAAAAGACTCATTGGATTGGAACTACCCAAAAAGATGCATGCAAAAAGTTGAACAAGTGGATTACACAATGTTTATTTTTGCTGTTTTAATAAGTAATATTGTAGAGTTATACACTGGAGCAGTGTTTGGGTGAACATACTTCCCTATTACCCCTTAAAATATACCAGCAAAAGTGAATATATTAATGATTCCTCTCTCTTATAAATGACAAGATGTCTAATGCCTTTGCGTCTGTTTGCTTAATAAAATCTAAGAAGTGAAAGTGCTTCATCTATAAAAAGCTGGTCACTCGCTGTTCATCAAATACAGTGATGAAAATAACCACAGCTTTAGATGCAGCAATATAACTGAAGTTGATTTGTCTTTTCTGGAGAAAGGACTGACAGTAGATAAAATAGACAAACAGATTTTTCCCAGATGTGTGATAAGTGCACACAGACACTATATGCATCAAACTATTTTTATAAAGCAGTTAAATATCAACAGGGAATCAGCGAAGATGGATACACCAAAGAGCTGCAGTCAGATTCCTCTCTTGTATTAGCAGCTGTAATCATGATTTAATGAAGCCACATGAGCTGTAAGATGGATTCTATAATACACAACAGCTTCGCCCCATGATTAATAATGAATGCCGTTGTTGTTCATCCTTTTTATTTGATCATTTGAAGTATAATACATAAAACAAATACAGTACATAAAACAAAGAATGAAGAACACAAATACGTTGTTAAGCCCAGCTATAGCTACAATGGCTTTGCTGCATTTTTTTGCAAAATTTAAGCAAAGATCTCAGTTTAATGTTTCCTCCAAAAAAGTTGTTACTGATGCTCAAAAGCAAGAGAAACTCCATGCATGAGTAATGGCTATTGACGGCCTTCCTGGGATGTAACGACCGCTGCATGTGCATTACAGTCCCCAGTTGGGAGACCCAAGTTCAAAACTCCAGTCTGCTTCACTGCCCATGAGCTAGCTCCGGATAAAGTACGTATAATCAATCCTAAATTTGTCCCGAACATGCACCAGCCACAGCTGTCCAGACACCACAGAGAGAAAAACAAGCATTTGTCATCGGCTGGGCCAGTCGGGGCTTAAATTGGAGTGAAGCGCTTTGCTGTAAGGGGCCCCCCTGAATGGGTGAAAGTAACTTAAGCGGAACTAAATCCCTTTTCTAACAGATGTATGGCAGATGAGTCTGTCACAGTGGCTGAAGGAAGAAGGGAGGGGCAGGCAATCGTTTCTTGGCTGGCAATAGAGAAGAGAGGGCTGGTTAAATGGATGGATGGATGGATGGATGGATGGGTAGATAGGGGCACTCATTTCTTGAATGGCAAGAAAGATGTATGTATGGACAGAATGAAGTGTACCAGTAGTCTATTTATCAAAAATAATGAAGTTTTGGGAGCCATAAAAGGAAATGCGTCAACTTTTGTCAAGGGGCCAACATTTTTGTTTGACGGCCGGATATGAGTCGCTATTGGCCACTGATCTACAGCCATGCAATCTCCGAACCCATCAACTATCAGTCTGACGATGATTCAGCCTCTGGGGGGCGACAGACAATATTTCTGGAGTTGTGGTGTGTCCAGCGGATGTCCGAATACAACATATTCTCACTCCGATCTCGTCACATATTGACATTTGATCACGGACTTTCAACGTTCAAGTAAGACCTGTAAGGTACCCTGGGTGCGTTGGTTGTTGACGTTCTGGGACGCCGTGTAAAGTACTCTTCTTTCAAGATACACTTCCGTAATCACAGGAAATTTACCGTTAACGTACTGTCTCATTCAAAATAAACGCACTACGTCTGTTCCCTTAACAACAAAAACATGTGGTTAGGTTTAGGAAAAAAGAACAGGGTTTGGCTTTTGCAGGACGTGAACACCGCTCTCTCAGGGGTTAAGTCTGTGTTTGTTGGATCCATCCACCACCCCTCATGCCCGCCCCACTCCGACTTTTGCCACCTTCATTTTCATCCTTGCCCTGCCGCGTTTCTCCGACTCCAAAAGCTGCCGTTAAACTATAATGGCAATCATCATGCCGACGTTGAAGGACGCCTTGTTTCGTTGGTTTCTGATGCCGCAAGTCATTGCCCAAGTGCCGTATTTCTACAATTTCAGAGTGAGACCGTGCTCCTGAAACACTTCTGTGTGCTAGTCATTGTTTACAGTCCGATTAGCAACTTTAAAAGCGAGAATGGAGTTGGATTTGAGAGCAGCCTGTTCTTATTCCTAGGGCGTCAAATATTTTGTCACACTCTTTAGCATGTGATGGTGACAGCAAGGGCACCCTTTAGCGTCTTTACGAGACGCATCGGGTTTTGACTCCAAATTAAATCCATCCACTGCAGTGCTTGACGCTGAGAGCATCTGACGTAGTAGAACGAGTGAGAAAGTCCTTGTAGGGTGGGAGGGAGGTATGGCGGATGGGTCCAACAAAACTTCTTTATCCAGGAGACCACAGCTCCTGTCCCATGTGAAACCAAAAGTCAATTTTGGTGTCACATAATGTTGCAATAATGATAATGATAATTGCATAATGATGCAATTTACATACGGTTGTTGTGAACTGATGTCACTCACGTAAAACATTTATATCACGTTATGTTACTAATTTAAACCGAAACATGACCTTTTTCAAAACACAACCAAATAATTTTGTGGTCTAAACCTAACTGGGACAACATCCCAACATAAGCAGCGTGTTACAATATAGTTCAGATCTCGCTATGAGGCACCAGGTAGCGCGAAAAAGAGCCTGACCAAGGAATAAGAATGGGTTGTTGAGATACGACTTCTATGACTGGATTATTTTTCTACATAGTCAAAAAGTGAACAAAAAGCTAAAGCGTTGTCAGATGATAACCGAAATGTTCTGAGATTGCATTTCAGCCGATGCATTTTGCCTCTTTTGCCCTCCACATGGACTGTTTACCTGAATGCAACCAAAACCTACTTAAATGTGATTGGTCAATACTACTCGCACTATAAACAGACTACAAACAGAAACCAGAATACTTTCAACACCAAAATCTTGTCATTGAAAACTAGGATGAAGCGAGTATCTGGTACAGATAAAGAACTCTTTACAAGTATCATCTGCATAAAGTGTGTCAATATCTGCACTCATAATAAAGAAAAGTCCTTACTTACTTGGAGCTGTTCTCCAAGAAACGTTCTAATAAATAATAAATATACCAACTACTAATGAACTCATATTAATTTCAGGCTAAAATAACACTTTCAATTTAGGCCACACCCACTCGTTAAAGCCACACCCATCTGAGTACATGTACAGGTACAGACAATTTAGTGGGTTGAACAAAAACAGATACCGACAATAGTGTACTTGCTCGTCACTAGTAGTATAGCAGTAGTCTGTTTATCAAAAATAATAATTAAGTTAGAAAATAATAAAGAAATACTTCAGTTTTTGTCAGAGTGCCAGTTTTGGGCCGATGTTTGCTATTCACTGGTCTACAGCCATGCTATTGTGTGCTCTAATGGCTCTGTAAGGCTAGACTTAGGCACAGCAGTGCTTTAAGCCAAATGCTAACATCAGCATGCTAACAATGATAATGCTAACATGCTGATGGTAAGCAGGTATAAAAAAGAGCACAAAAAGTACAGCTAAGGCCGATGGGAGTGTTTATGTGGAGGACAGACTGACACTGCCTTCCATAGAGAAAAGAATGGAGGCTAAATACACTTACATGATTAGGGACCAAGATGCTTATTACAGTTTCATTTCCTTTGGTAATAGAACTCAAAATAAGGCTTCATCAGCTGAAATAAAGCAGCACTGGAGCAGTTCAGCTCTGACAAAACAAACAAATGACCCCAAACTATGTGGAGGACTCAGCTACTGCAGGCGTCATCAGAAACAAAAGGGAAATTAGCACGTGTCTTGACGATGTGAATAAGCAGCAGAGTCAGAAACAAGCAGGGAGTGGAGGACATACACAGAGGTTGGAGGTTGTTACTGGGTAAAAGGATGTCTGGTCTGTTCATCTGGACTTGCTGCCATGGCGACCACAGACAGACAGATGTATAGATTGCCTTTCAAGTGCATTTCATTGGACTTCCTTTTACACGGCTGCTGCGCTTGGACAAGCACTGAAACGTAGCTTTGCTGATAGACACCCACCAAGCGTTTGACAGATAGCAACACCTTAGATTTACATGAAATTCAACATCAACCCAAACCAGCACGAAAACACTACAGAAAATTATGGCACAAAAATCCAAAATGAAAGCGCTTTAGAAAGAAGGTCCGAATTTCACAAAGCAAAGCAGGTACAGTAGCAGCTGATGTCTTTATTTTGATGGTTTTTCCACCAAGCCATTGTATCTTTGACAAAGCCCCCAACTGCACTGTTTAAACTCCACGAGATTAAACAAACAGTGACTCTGAGGCAACTCTTCTGCTGGGAGCAGGGGTCCTTTTGTTCCTGAGTATGTCTCACCATAGTCCAACAAGTCACACAGGCTGTGCTATGGTGGGCTCGAGCCATAATGCCACAACATGTGCTCATTGCTTCCAGTGTGATCAAGTCAATGTAGAAATAGATGAACAAAAAAATCAGATCCAAAGATCAAAGGTTTGATCCGATGTGAGCTCCTCTACAAGCGACAGGAAGAAAAGAATCTTACACACGTACACACAAACATTAAGAAAGATATCAGACGAAAACATCTTCAGAATGTGAAAGTCAACATTAGACTTTGGTTTTTTTTTTTTTTCTTCCAAGGGCTGAAAACTCAAACGAGAGACATTGTCTTTTTTGTGTCAAAGCAAAGTTTAAAATCAAAAGTTTATTTACATGATTCCCTTGTGAGACTTGGCCTAATTTCCCCCAAATTTTCGTAGCTTAAAGGCCTGATAACACTGTAGTTTAAAGTGGCGAAAACAACTGTGTGAAAATCAGTTCATTCACTTCAGAGAAAAGAGAAGAAGCTTAGCTACTGTGACTAACAAGCACTAGCATGTCTTTGCTGGCGAGCATGTGAGCAGTTAGCTCTTCAGCTACAGTAGTTCACCAACTGAGCCTGAAAGCCAACGAGCTTCTTGAGCCACATATTCCACTGTGCCACAGGCCTTTACTGTACGTTTAATGACACATTTTCATCTTGCTCATGTGGAATTTATCCAATGCAGTTCCAGTACCAGAATGCAGAAAATCGTATGATAATGATACTGATTGTTATTCTCTTTTCTTTCTGTCTCCCCACATAAGAGCATCAGAATTCCCCTAGCAAAATGCCCTTGTGACTGTTATATTCTTCCAGAAGGCGAACATGTTCTGCTTTAGTGAATGGAGATTGGTCAGTTGTGATTTGTAGTTTAACAAGACTTTTAATTTACCCAGAATTCATGGCAAATTAGTCTTACTGAAAAGGTAACTTCAGTATTTTTCAACCTGGTCCCCGTTTTCCCATGTATTTGTGTCTATGATACTAACGGGAACAATTTCTAAAATTGGTTCAGTATTAAGTGAGAAGGCTGCAGCCAGCAGCTAAGAAACAGGCTGCAATGTAACCACTCTGGGCCTATGGCACCATTAATGTACGTACGTCCACTAGAAGGGCTTGTTTTTGCCACTGATAGGCTCAGATTGTTATTATTTGTAACTTACAACATTATGGAAAAGATCCCTACAGAGACAGACCTCTTTGTTAAAGGGTTAGATCAGTTTTAAACTCAGAAACAGCCCCAAGATTGCTGTCGCCAAACCCACCAGACTCCAGTATGTATAGAGACAATGTATTTTCACATCTACGGGGGGAATTGAGGGTATATTTCGACCAAATCAGAGCTGGTGATTGTTGGAACAGTGTTAAAGAGATTTTGTAAGTTTTATTTTGATTCTGGCGACTTTGAATAAAGTTTACTTTAACTGTTTTTACTGTTTATTCAAATGGAGTCTGGTGGGTTTGGTGAAAGCAATATAGGGGTGTTACTAGCTAAACAAAATAGATCTAAGGCCAGTCCAATGGACGCCGTACCCTACACCATGCACCTCCTGTCTATTTTTGTAAGCTGAAACCGTTTCCCTCAGTGGAAACAGAGCTTTTTCTTACTCTTATTTCACAGATAAGAAACAATAAACTGTGAAGACAACAAAGCCTCCACAAAAATAACATTTTAAGTCTTGTCTGTGATTTATCCTGACTTCATATGAGCAGAGGATATCTCTGCTAGCCACTAAGCTAGCTTGTACAATGTAAAATGCCCTAGGCTTGCGCTAATAACATTAGCATGTTATATTTGTTTGGAAAACGTGTTTAGTATAAAACAGTTGTTTTGTCAGTGAACCTTGTGAGTTGTGAAAGAGTCGAATTTTGTAACGTTACCTTTGTTAAATGTTGCTGTTGTCCCTGGTTTCATATGAGAAGAGCTAGCCGCTAAGCTAATTAATACAACATAAAATGACATAGGCTTGTTGTATTTGGGGGGAAAATGTGTCCAGATAAAGACAAGTGTTTGTCTGTGAATGCTGAGAGTGATAGTGAAGCCAAATTGTGTACCTGTGTTTGAAATTGTGTCTATTAAGCCATGCGAAATGTGTGTTTAATGTGTGTTTTGAATCAACTTAACTTTACAGCACTTCACAGAAACCTCTGCTGCCAACTAGTGTTTTGGAGGTGTAACTGCAGAGTGATACAGACACGCCACTGCACAAGTATACCCTTTACTTTAAAACAAAAAGGTCTGTCTCTTTAGAGAGCCTTTCCATAATGTTGTCAGACAAATAAAATAACAATCTGAGCCTGTCAGTGGCAAAAACAAGCACTTTCTGTGGACGTAAACTCATGGCGTGAACACGCTCTAAGTAGTTACGTTGCAGCCTGTTTCGCAGCAGCAATCTCACTTAATACTGGACCAGTTTCACTTAGACACAGACCCACGAGAAAATGGTCCAGGTTGAAAAACACCAAAGTTACAAAGGACTAATTTGTTGTACTAAGTTGTTAAAATGAAGGCAGCTTTGATGAACTGACACATCTATCTGAAGTCTGTTACTTCGTTTTAAATCAGTCTGTCTTAGTGACACTGACCCCTGGAGCTGGTGGTGTTGCAGTGTTTTGCCCAAGTATCAGTCAGAAGCATGCTTGCCTAAATAGGGGTTTGCACCCCGGTCATCTCACCGAATGACAGTCTCCAAACTCTCACTCTGCTGATTTGTATGTCACACACTCTGCGTTTCGAGCACTGGTCTCTCAGCTGTGAATATTAGTTTCCTAGCTGAGTGACCTGCGCTCAAAATTCAGTGAAAGCACATATCCTAAATTTGTCCTGAACACCCCATCCACAGCCGTCCACTCACCCAGTGTAAGTGGGCCAAAGAAGTTTTTCCGATATTCTTGTTGGCAAGCTGCCCGAAATGACGACTTTTTAAAAAAAAATTTATGAATGAAAAAGCATCTCTTAATGTAAAAATCTTTCGAATACTTTTTTTTTTCACCTTTAGGTAGCATTCGTCATTTTCCACTGAGACTCTGTCTGCCAGTGCTTTTGGGAAACCAGGCCTGCAGCAGAGGGCTTTGAATCTTCAAGTAAAGATGTACAAAGAGACACACAAGCACCCACTGCAGCAGGAGAAAAAATGGCAAAGGTTCTTTTTTAAAAAAGAGACATAAAACTAAATTATTAATGCACTTGCAGCATTAATCTCGAGAGATGTTTCTTCCACACTGTGTGGAAATTAAGTACATTTTTTAAATCAATTTTTCAAATGCATGTTATATTGCAGGGTTTTTCTCCATAGCATAAGCTCAGTGCATTTCAAGCCTCCATGACAAGAGTAAATTTAGGAAAATTGCTCAAAATGCCTACATTAGTTTATTTAAAACCTCAAGTAGTAGCCATGAAGTGTGCTCCCATACCTTAAGCGGTGATTGACATATACATGGTTGGTATTCAAGACAAAGAGGAGTCCTTTTGAGGAGAGCGTCATGCAAACTGCAGCAGGATAGATGAGAAAGAAGCAAAGCACCCGCTCTCTCGTAGTCTTAGAAGCAAGTTTCTTTGTGATCAAGCAGTTTTTTAGGCCATGAAAAACAGGAAAGGGATTCTGTTGCAGCCTTGCATCCATTCAAAGTGCTTGAATTAGATAGTTGAGTATAGTTTGTTTTTGTTCTTCAAGCGCAGATATTTGTTTGTTATTTTTTTTTTTTTTTTGTCTTGGGCAACGACCTTACAACAACCCCTTTTCCTTTTAGTCCACCCACTTTCAAATTAGACCAAACTTAATCCCCTAATACAAACTCTCTGTCTCAGGAAAAAAAGGAGAAAGATTACGTTGAGCTGACCACTCCTTTCACCACCGGTTCTCTGTTCAGGTACGTGGCCCAGTAGACGAGGTTGAAGGTTCCAAAGAGGACGGGAAACACTATCCGCGACATCTTGTCGATCTTGCTGACGCTGTTGTAGGTCTTCTTGGGGTCCACCATCTTGGTCTCCGAAGCCCGGAGCTGCACCGACGTTGTGTTGGAGATGGTGGAGATGGACACGTCCTTAGTGAGGTTGGGGGTGTAGTTGACGCCCGCCGAGCAGACGTTGTTGGGCTTCTTAGACAGCACCATGGGGTCTCGTTTCTACAGCGGGACAGATTGCATTCAGCGGTGAATTAGTTTTCAAACCCTGCTGTTTTGGGATAATCAATGTGTTTAATTCTGTCTGGTATAATTAGTGCTTTTACAGGCGAGAAACATTTCTGGCAAAACAGTCAGGGATGCTGTGTAATTGAATTTCACACAGGTAGCAGTTTGATTTATTTATGATGACTGCAGTATGCAGGTCTGTGCTTTAATCCAGCTGCTAACAGATGACTGACAGTTTCCTGGTTAAACTTAAGCATGCAGCTTGAATAGCAATCAGTGTTGTCAAGTAATATATCCTGATGATTCCTGACGCAACTTATGTGGTCTAGTATATAAATCCTTTTTATAGTTTGTGCCGTTAACACATCTAAAACTCTAAGATAAACTTTCATTTGGGAAAACTGCCTTAATGTCATACATGGAACGATTTTGTAAACAATGAATACATTACATTTGCACATTTTTTACGTGTCATATCAACATTTCTTACGTGGTGTAGTGTATGACATAACAATGAAAAACACCCGCAAAGCTGCAGACCACTGTTTTAGACCAACAAACAACAAAACTGGTTGTGATTTAGCGAGTCATTGCTGTGACCCATCGCTATTTTACTGGTGGTGATAGTGCCACGAAAAGCAGTTGTTGTTTCCAGAGACATTGCTGCTTTTCCAGCGGTCACTATGCCCTGAATGCAGGGTACTTTCAGCCAAAACGTGATCTTTTCCTAACCATAACCGAGTGTTTTTTGTGCCTAGCACTGTTGAAACATGAGGTTTCGACATGTCAACTAGAATGCAATTGTAACATATCCATGGTTTGCATAAATGTACAATGACAACATTTTACTGGCGACTGTGATGACCACTCTTGTAACTACATAGCTAAGGCCAGGGGACAGTTAGCTTAGCCTTAGCTTAGCACAAAGAGTGGAAACAGGGGAACAGCTTGCTTAGCTTTGTCCAAGGCTAACAAACTCCTTCCACCTACTGCTAATAGCAAAACAATGTTTCTAGGGAGAAGTAATCACAACATTATTCCTATTCCTTGACTGTAATATTTTGTTATCCCCTTCCATTTGCATACACAGTGACCTGAAAATACTCAGCACATGTACAAGTCACAGTCACCCTCCTTGTGGCCCTAACTCGCTGAGAAAATACTTCGAAACTGGGAGAGTAGACTAAAGATCAACACCTTCCAATGGTTGGATTTCCTCACACAACAGACAACAATGGAAAAACAATCAGCTTTCCATAAAAAACCAACTTGAAAAGTTCGATAACATATACTCACCAATTCTCAAAGTCTTTTGCTGGAGAGCTAATGCCACAACCTAGGCATGCAACTAGGGATTCCAACGTGTATGTATAAATATATACATATATTTTGTTAATCAGTAATGTCTGGAAACCTATTATCGCCTTAGATAAGCGGTCATATTTATTTTTTATCCTTGGACAGAGCCTGGCTACCTGCTCCACTCTGCCGCCAGTCTTTATGCTTAGCTAAGCTAAGCTAACCAGTTTCCTCCATGCACCTCTTGTTATGTATTTATCATGCAGACATGAGAGTTATTGGTCTTCTCATCTAAATCTACGAGAAAACAAATTAGTGTGTTTCTGAAAATGTCAAAATATTGCTTTGAGCTATTTTACGGTAGGTAGGTAGAAAATCAGTGTGAAAAAAAGTTACTGTATGCTTTGTAAAATGGCCGTTAGTACAACCTACTGTTCCCAAGCTGTACCTTAGGGTGCTGTGCTTCCAGAGCCTTCTTGCCATCCCAGGCCCAGCTCCTCTTGGTGAAGTAGTTCACTGTGGCAAACTCGATGAGGGCAGAAAAGACGAACGCGTAGCAGACGGCAATGAACCAGTCCATGGCTGTAGCGTAGGCCACTTTAGGGAGCGAGTTCCTGGCGCTGATGCTGAGGGTAGTCATGGTCAGCACAGTGGTCACCCCTGGGTGCAAACAAAAAGCCGTGACAAATTTAAATTGAGTTTTCTTTTTTTTTTTTTTTTTACAGGCTGTCTGGAAACGACTAACAGTCTCCCCTCACTCAACAAAGGTGGGCGCTTTAATAACTCTTAACTGCCAGCTACTGCAGTGCTGCTGCTCAGTGGCCAACTGTTATTACTCTCCCCTGTGTGGCTGCGCATGACAGGAATATTACCCAGACAAATAAAAAGCGTTAATAGTAAATGAGTAAATGAGTAAATAAGCAGCTTCGCTCACCAAAGACAGTCCTCGCAGGAACTGATTCTCTGTTTAGCCAAAACGACACCTGGGACAGGATTACAGTCATGAAACAGGGCATATACGTCTGGATGACAAAATATCCAATCTTCCTCTTCAGGTAGAAGTGAACCATCATCACAGTGTACTGTCCTGAGGGGAGACAGAGAGATAAAAAGGATATAAAGTTAGATAGGGACAATAAACAAGTGCTTAGATGTCTCTTAATGACGGAGATATCTGCCTTAAAGGGACAGTTCATCTGAAAATCAAAAATACATATTTTTCCTCTTACCTGTAGTGCTGTTTGTCAGGCTAGATTGTTTTGCTGTGAGTTGCAGAGTGTTGGAGATATCAGCTGTAGAGATGTCTGCCTTCTCTCTAATATAATGGAAGTAGATGGTACTCGGCTTGTGGTGCTCAAAGCACCAGAAAATGCATTTAAAAAACTCAACAGCAATGTCTCTTTTATAGAAATCATGACTCTGTTACTCAAGATAATTCACAGACCTTGTTGTGAGCAGTTTCATGTGGGAACTATTTTTCTTTCTATCAAACTGTGGATTATCTTGAGTAATCAGGTCATCATTTCTAGAGAGAGACATTGCTGTTGAGTTTTTTTAAATGTATTTTTTTGGCACTTTGAGCACCACAAGCCGAGTGCCATCTAGTTCCATTATATTGGAGAGAAGGCAGACATCTCTACAGCTGAAATCTCCAGCATTCAGAAACTTACACCAAAACTTTATAGACCGATAAACAGCACTACAGGTAAGAGGAACAATATGTATTTTTGATTTTCCTGTTAACCGTCCCTTTAAGATGAACCATAGCAGGGTAAATATTGTGGGCACATTGTGGACTTGTTATGTGATATGTGATTTGACCTCCTGATTTGTTGGGTTACCACGCAGGACAAAATCATCATTACTTTCTAAATTACTGTTTACGACTACAACAAACTTGACAGCTAGAAAAGTGCTCATTAACTCTTCTCTTCCCATAGCAAATGTGTCTCTCCTCCTTCCTGCTATTGCATTATGGAATCATTAGAGGTGGCGCAAACTGCAGAACAGAACAGAGGTGGAATGGTTAAAAAATGAAGCTTGAACATAACGGCGAAATGAACCTGACTCCAAATCCATTATTAAAGTGAAAAATGAGAGCAAGTGGCGTTAATTATTGCGAGGACGTGACAATAGATTATTATGCAGTTAATGTCTGGGATTGGACCACGGGGCGATGACAGTTGGAGGTAAATCCAGAGGAAATGTAGCGAGATAGAGAGAGAGAGAGAGAGAGAGGGAGACACAGTATTCAGTTAAACAAGTGAAGATTGCATTTGAGGCTTTAAAAAAAATCCTCTCACCAGCAGCAGTTTGTGACTGCAGGCGCTGGTAAACTATGAAAAACCCAATGACTATATTCCACACACTAGGGCACATGTACACAGTCTCTCTCTCTCTCTCTCTCACACACACACACACGCAGAGTAATACATGAGGCTTTCTCCAGGCAAAATCGGATTTTTGAACCTCCCTAATCCCTGGTTACAATCTGCATCCTGCCATCAGTGAGAGAAAGAGAGGGAGTGTGGAGGAGGAGGGAGGAGGAGGAGGAGGAGGAGGGGGGAGGCTTCCTGTCCTGGGATCCTCACACAGCACTAAGCCCCGCCCACTCCGCCCTGCCAATCCAGGCACCGACACGCACACATACACACTCTGAAACACACATGAAGCATGATCTCTAACTGCTGACAGCCACCGCACATACACACACACACACTCTGACACACACCTCAGTCTAAGCCACGGAGAGGGACACTCGCTGCTGCTAATCACTGGTGGGATGGAGGGGGGCTAACCGTGTGGACATTTTCTGTCTTTTCTGTTGTTCTTTTGTCATCTGACAGCTGTTTGTGGAGTAATGATCAAACGCTCTTGATGGGACTGGCTGGCGTGCGAGGGGAAGAAATCCAGAAAATGCACTGTGGGCTTCAACTGACAGCGGCCTGAAAGTGAGGCAGACAAGAGCAACACGACACACTCATCAGCATCACCGCCATGCCTCGACCAGGAGATCCCCAACACTGATTAGTTCTTACTGCGACCCCATCACCTGGGCCCTCTGACGCCCTCATGACTCCAGGCCGTCTGGCTCACAGATACCCTGTCAACTGCCGACCTGGGACACCCCAGGGTGGCCTTTGCCCTTGATGCATGGATCCCGACAGGACCGGGGGCAGAGGAATGAGGAGGAACATGTTCCTCTGGTGGATCTTACTGCTTTTCTTCCAAGGATTTGTATTTCACAGTGTCCACGGGGAACTTCCTTTTATATCTGGGAACAATGCTGCCATGCTGGTCAACTGGTGAGTAGGAAAAAATGTCTTTCACCTTTAACTTGCACATTTAAGACGTCCATTAGGTTTCTTTACAAGCCCTGCAAGTCCCTACAAACTCTCCACAGAACTAATGCTATAGCACATCTTATCTACTTTTAGAGTTATTTCAGGACAGATACTGCTGTCTGAGACGGTGGAAGTCATAACCTTCAAGATGTCTGTAAAGAGAAACTTGTGGGCTAAGCTCCTCCTCCATGTCCTCAAAAAGGAGTGTTTTCTAAGATTAGATGTGCTAATTAAAGCCTCACAACATCACATCCATGCAGTATTGTGAGCCATGCACCTCCATACAGGAGGTTTCAAGATCTATCGTCATTATCAACCTACAAAAAAACTTCATTGAAGCCATGCAGTGCGAGTCAGGAGATGATCTGCTGCTGCTCAGAGTAACAACACAAGAAAGGCCAGATTATCATTAATTGACTTCTCTTTTGAATTTCAGCTCTACAAGTGCTTCATTACTTTGTCTAGACCCAATAAAGCAGCAGGTGACTGTCAGACTTGTTTTAATCAAGCGAGGAAACAATAGTAAACTCCAGGTGGCATTTATCAGGGTAAAATAAATCTACTGGCCTTCACAGCGTGCACATGAACCTATCTGAGCAATTTTAATAATGTTTCATGACTTACTGTCTTGTAACAGTCAGATATTTTTCAGACGTGTCAGACTTGAATGTGCTAAAATATTAAATATAGTCATGTAGCAGGGCCATGCCACACAAAGAAGTGTGAGAAGTTGTTGCTAAAGTCGCAAAAAAATCGCTTTACCTGCAGCCTGTTATTCCCACATCGGTGATTACACCTCCAGTGACACTTGTCAGCTGAATCCAAGGTGGTAATATCCCATTTTCAGCATGTTCGCATGTTTAGCATCACTAAAAGTGTCATATTTGGTCTGTGAAAGTTATTAGCAGGAGAGTCAAACACATACTGAAAGTAAATTAACCTACTGGACTGAATGTGACCCCCCCGGAGCCAAAACTCATCAGCAATCTCCACCACTGATTTGGATGGTTTCCAGACAGAAGCTTTGAGCTGCATGAATGATGATGTACTGCCTTCAGTCCTTGGGCTAAATGGAATTCACAGATAATGTTTAGTATTTTCTTGTAATAATCAGAACAGCAGATGGCGGTTTGATGATTTAGGGGTGGACAAATACTGTCACATAAACTGTCAGACATGTAAATACATTTAAAATGACCTTGAGTATTGATTAAATGTTAGAGTAAATGACATTTTTAAGAGGATAAATGTTGTTTATGCCTGATCACTCATATGAGAAGAAAAGAGTGGTTGGTGTCATTAGTTTATGTTACAGGAAGCCAAGTCTGGTTGGATGATGCTGAAAATTGATCATGTAATTTGACGATGGAAAGTGGCCAGCAAGTATGCATAACTTAAAAACTATACCTAACATATATATGTGTACAGTAAGATATAATAATACTATTATAAGTGGCGTGTCAGGCATTGATATAGAAATGTGGATGTCTCATTGGCCACTGGATCTACACCAACGTCGCCACCATATTGGAGAGCTTGCCTGTAAACAAATGAAAGTAAACAGGGGAGTGGTGGTTTTTCTGGATAAAATGTACTATAACATTTACATTTTTCGACCAATTTCAGTGAGTCATGTTTATACTTGAAGGTTTATAATCTACGTATAGTAGAACAAAAAAAGTTCATTACAAATCTTGATAGTTAGGCTATAATTGCTGCTGGACACTCAAGAGAGGAGTGTGCACAGATTGTACCTGGTAGTTGGCCGTTGGCTGTCGTTTTTGCGGTGCATTCAAGTGCAATTTTTTGGCCAGGAGACAGGTAATTTAAGGCAATTCAACAGTCGGCCTTGTCGCCACTAGTTCTTCAATGTCGGTTTGGTTTGTCTGGGCCTTGAAGTGAATTACTTACATCAAGGAGGTGGAAGTAGACACCTTTTAAACAATAGCGAGCATGTTAGCTTGCTAACGCTGTCTGCATATCAACTCCTTGGTCATAACAGAATACAGTAACTTTCACCACTGCTCATTTTAGAGAGGCCACTGCAAGAAAACATGTTCCTTATGTTGTATAATGTGTGTTTAGATTGGTCCCAGTCTGTCAGCAGACAGTTGAGAAATAAAATAGTTGCTGTCCCTTTTATCCATAAAAAACTTCCTTTCCTGTCATACTTCTCACCTCAAATGTTTTCAGAAACATATTTATTGTACTGTTTAGCTGTAAAATGAAAAAGCTTGTGACCCGGCCACCATGTTGGAAAGCAGCTAGACCAACTTTCTCATTTTACAGCTAAACAGTACACTAAAATATTGTGTCTGACAGTTTCAGCAAATATGACACAAAGTTATTTTCACAAACGTTACCAACTGCAGTTTCATGGATACACACAATGTGTTCTGGTGAATACTGAAAGTAAATGTAACTTTGTTTGTTTACAAAAGAAACCTTCAGAGGGCAGCTTTAACTTAGAGTATATTCTGGACAAATTTCCCCACAAGGCAACTTGATAAAAACATGAAATTTTACAAGTTGGTATTCTATAGAAGGCTGCACAGCACCCTGATTTTGTTAAACATTTCTGCCCTTTTTTATTGTATCAGTGTATCTTAATCTTTAACATTTACGTTATGTTGTGTGTTTAAATATTAACGTGTCCATAGTATTTTATTTATATTTACCAGAAGACATTTGCCGGGCAGATATTCAGCCTTTCAGCCATCCTTTTATTAACTGTTCAACTAACTTTAACTAAGTTCACATTTAACTTAATTTTTGATTTTGATTACTTATTTTAACCAATTTTTTTTATTATATATTTGTGCCACTGTATTATTGTTAATGAGGGGAAGTGTGGTTGTTTTTTATGAGCTACTTAATTCAATTAATTTTCCTTCAAGGATGAATAATATTCTGTCTGTCCATCTGTCTGTCCATCCGTCTGTCTGTCCATCTATCTACCCATCTATCTATCTATCTATCTATCTTGCAAACTGGTCAACATGGCAACTGATCAACCATCCAGTCAGTGAACCAGCAATGCACTTCCTCAACCAATGAACCCTTTAACCCTTTCCTTTAAAGCAGAGGAAGGTTTCACTTGTGGCGTGCAGATAAAATAAATAAATAAAAGAAAATAAATAAATAAAAAAAACAGGGGAAATCCACACTTTTAATAATGATTCTACTAGAAACTGGAGGGAAGTGTATTACAGTTCCATTTTACATAAGAGTATTAAGCAGATGCCTTTCAACGCCCCCGCCCCCACACTACCCCCCCATGCGTCAGAGCGAGTCTGTCCAATCCCAACATACAAACAGACACACACAAATCTTTTTTTTTAATCTTTGTGAGGACCTAGCTCACATTTTAAGTCAAACTATTTACACTTTTCAAAATATCTAAATTAAAAGCTTCTAATCATACTCACGTAAATCAATCTTATCAAAATTCCACCCTAATATTAAACCTAAACTACATAAACCTGACTCATAGATACAACCTACAGTGACCAGGTACCATCAAAATGTCCTGACTTTGTATTTTTTTTAACCATTACTGTGAGGACATTTGGTACTTGCGAGGATGGATGTACAAGAGCACATACCCACAAACACACAGATACACTCAGCGACAGCCAACCAACCAATCCCTCGCTGATCTGTGATGTCATCTTCTTATGCAAAAGCTGATGGGTGGTTGGATGGGGGGGATTAACCCTAGGTCTCAGGTCTCTCTCTAGCTCCGTGTGTGTGTGTGTTTGTGTGTGCGCGCGCGTGGGCTCATGCGGGGATAAGTGTTGTTTGACAGGGCTGTCCGGGCCTGTAGACAGCTGGTTGTGTGAGGGATAGGCTACTCTCCTCCACTAGCCTCCACTCATTGACTCTGATCTCCTGATAATGTTTCCCACATTTACTCTCTGCCTCGCACGCCCATCTCTCCCTGCAGCGTTTATCTTTTCTAATCTAGAATTAGTTACATCATGTTATTTGGTATTACACTTATCATGCATCACATACAGTATGAATTTAGCCATGAAAAGGGTGCACAAGAAAGGAGAAGAATGAGGGGGACTGTACCAGTGGATACGTAAAGGGTAGAATTGTTCCACTGTTGACGTGTTCAAAGATTCTTCTCCTTCTTTTAACAAGTTAAAGGGTAAGGTATCATTCCATAGCTGTCTTGATGTCACAAAACCCCACAAAAGGCCAACAATTAGCCATTAGCTTTGTAGCTTCTAACATTCCTCCTTCTCTACCTTGTCATTTCCTCAGACTGCTAGCACCCAAAGAGGAGTAAATAGCGTACTTGTTGGGAGCTGATTTTGTTTCTGCTGCTATTTACAGCATTTATTTTAAGGGATGTGAAAAAACTTACAAAAATATATATTTAGTAGGCCTATATGTTAGCATTTTATTAATTTCTGTAAAGAAAATATATACATTTTATATAAATTTGAAAAAAAGAAGCCTTTTAAGTATGAATGATTGTTAAAAATAAAAAATAATATACATAATACAGATAATCCTATAAAAAGTCCAATAAATATCAGGAAAACGTCATATATCAGTCAGGCATTTGGGTTATTTGCATTGTATGTCAGTTATTCTGTACTGTTTAAGTTATACATCGAATATAATATGGAATATTAAATAAATGTGTCACTTAGTCAGGGGTCGTTCATTTACTCAGTGATTGAAAAGAGGTCCCTTGAGTGAAAAGGTTGGGAACCACTAGCGTAGCCAACTAAACAAGCTAGCTAACAGACAAAACTAACGTTAACTTGCTTTTATGACTCATTTAGGACGAAGAGTAAAAGCATAACATGAAATGTTGATGACACATCTGACCTACACTTGAAGAAAACACTGTTTAATAATGATGTGAACTGGAAAGATGAATATTCTAACATTATGCTAAGAATGTCATAGCATCAGAGAGGCTAACATAATCAGATATTTTCCAATTATTCTGAACTGCATGAATATTTTTCCATGTATTCAGGCATACATACACTAAATGTTATATATCATTTCCCCCTAAAACTGTGATATGATGTTACAGCCACAGTGCTCCATGTAGCTATGAGCTATGGTGACTATACATAATTGATTCCTATTGAATGGACAGCACTGCAGGCGTTTCCTAGCAACAGATATTGCTGGCTTGCTTCTTTTGTCAAATAAAATTATATGGACTGGATGTCTTTACATTCACATTATTCATAAAGCATACTGTAGTCTTTTCTGGTTACATTAACAGAGTGTGTTATTAGCCATTTGCGTAGATTGAATTCACGCCCCATCCTCATAACTGTACTGTGTATGCTACAGTTCATGTTATACAGCTGTATGACGCACATGGTACCTATATATCTGTCTTACGTCACTTGTGCTTTTGTATTCATCAAAGCATGTCCATCTTAGATTAAGTACTACTCTGTTGCTACTTTTGCTACTTATTGTACTAATGCTCCAAGCGTCATTAGCGTCTATGTGCAGGTTTTATGAACATGGGAAAATATAATAAATATATTATAGGAAAACCCGCCAAAAAAGGGAAACACTCCTTTCCTACTGCCAGAAGACCAAAGCTGTGTGCATGGCTCTACAGTAGACGAATATGCCTGTCAGAGTTTTTAGCAGTGTTTCACATTTGATATCAGAAACGTGCCATAAAACAGGGTTAGTAAACACAAGAATGCAGCATGGAGGCCAGTGAAAATGTGATGTGCTTACTTCTTTCTTATCTCTTACATCATAAGTCTCTCTTTCAAACCCCATGCCGACCAATTTGAAAAGATGCTTGAGTGCTGGTTGGAGGGAGATGGACAGTATTTGTAGTGGCACGTCTTTGCACTGTGCCATAAAAGGGGCAATAATTAGCACATTCACTGCAAGTCCCCAATGACAGCACCAGGCTTTGAAGCCAACTTGACATAGTGACCAAACTTTGGGATTACACCTCTTGGGTCTGTTATGTGATGCCACTGGGCTCAAAAACACTTTTTCCAATAGACTTAGATTGTGAAGGAGATATATGTAAAACAGTGTTAACATTTTTTTGAGTGAAAGTAAGGCAAAATTTGTACTTTTGGGTCAAATCGACGCCATTCCTTACGCCGTAGCCTGACGTGCACCTTCCCAGAAATGTAACTACACGTCACGGTGATGCAGACCTCCTGTCTATTTTTGTAAGCTGAAACCATTTCCCTCAGTGAAAATACAGCTTTTATTTACTTTAATTTTGCAGATAAGAAACAATAAACTGTGAAGACAATAAAGCCTCCACAAAAATAGCATTTTAAGTCTTGTGTGTGATTTATCTTTTGGGGATTTATACTTTGCGATTTCTAATTTATACACTGTAAAATGCCATAGGCTTGTGCTAATAACGTTAGCATGTTATATTTGTTTGGAAAACATGTTTAGTATAGACAGTTGCTTTATCGGTGAACCTTGTGAGTCGTGATAGAGTCAAATTTTGTAACGTTACCTTTGTTAAATGTTTCTATTGTTTCTGGCTTCATATGAGTAGAGAGAAGTATGCTAGCTGCTGGGCTAATTTATACAATGTAAAATACCATAATCTTGTGCTAAAAACATTAGCATGTTGTATTTGTGTGGAAAATGTGTCCAAATAAAGACAAGTGTTTGTCTGTGAATGTTGCGAGTTATAGTGAAGCTTAAGTACTTGTGTTTGAAATTGTCTCTATTAAGCCATGTTTAATGTGTGTTTAATGTGTGTTTTGAATCAACTAAACTTTACAGCACTTCACAGAAACCTCAGCCGCCGACTAGTGTTTTGGAGGTGTAACTGCAGAGTGACACAGATATGCCACCGCACAAGTATACTTTACATGCCCACTATGGTGTTGACCACGTGCGAAGGCTACCGCGTAGGGTCTGTTGCACAAATATAAAACCCCCTTAACCCTGCAAAATGAATCGTTTTACTATCAGGATTCAATCTATTCAGTTTGATAAGATTTCAAAAGTCTAAAAAAGTCACAGGTTCAAATAATTTAACCACCACTCATGTTAGCAAAGGGATAAAATGGAACTTAGTCACTGAGTTGGTGAAAGTCTCTGGTGCGCTTGCTCTATGGGCCCAATGATGCAGAAGATCTAGGCAGTTTTATACCCTGGAAGTCAAATTTTTTTGGCTTTATGTGCCACTAAGCAACTCTCATAGCAATGAACGGGGCTCTGTCTTCAACTCTGCATCCCGTTCCCTTTATACATCCATGATCCGCTACACATTAGAGTTTGCCTAGAGGGCTTTCTGGCAAAAAGTGCTCTGGGCAGAAGTGTATTTGTTTTAATTCAAAGCACGATTTTTTTTTACCCCCACCTTAACCAAAAAAATCCTTTTCTGGCAGAAAGCCCTGTAGACAAATTTCTCCCAACAGCATGTCCACTTGAGTGTCATGTTTCCATCACTGCCAACTGGAATTGGATCTGAACTTGACCCTTTTCTTTGCTTGCATTAGCTTTAGATGTGCATTTTCTTTTTTTGTAAATTCAAATTTGTTTCTTATCCATAGACACACACTCACACACAAACCTACCTCTGCTTGTGTGTATGTTCTCTGTGCCAGCAGTTTGCCCGATAAGATGGTACTGGTTGAGTCTGGAGCCGTCCCCTGCCACCTCCACAGACCTATCAGCTCCTAGAGTCCAAGTGTAGACGACCTCTGACACCGGATAGGCATCTGAGACAGAGGGGGAGAGAGATGACTTGAAATTAGCCTGCGATTTAGAATTTAACACATTCATTTGCAATACATGAACATCCAAAATGCAAGTTAAACTACTTAGTAACAGTTGATTTCAACCCTGTCATCGCTGTATTATGTGTAGCCACCCATGTGCTTGTGTGTGTGTATTTGAGCGCTGGCGCCGAGTCTTTCTAGCACTTTTTGATTAGACCACAGGCTCAAAGCCAAAAACAGAATTTTGCTTGCACGTCTGTATGTGTGTGTGTCTGTGTGTGTGTGTGTGTGTGTGTGTGTTTGTGTGTGTTTGTGTGTGTGTGTGAGGGGGTGGGTGGATATTTGAGTGTATTTTTGTTTAAACCACACTTCTGGGTCAGAGGTGAGCTCCCCTGTCGGCAGGAACCAGACCGAGTCAGATTAACCGTAATGTGTTGCATCACACTTGTGATGAAAAACAGAGCTCAAACTCTGCAGCCTCTCCTGCTATTTCATTTATTCATGCAGAATCCCGTACAAACACTGGACATCGATCTATCACCTGCCCCCTGCTGAGGGCTGGAAGATGGAACGATGAACATCGTAACTGGCACGGAGAGGGGGATTTATCCCTTTGAGTGTTTTAGATGTGAAATGTTTGTCCTTTTTATGTGTCACAGTTCAACCAGAGATTCAATTTTTATTAGGGAATAATTTATACACTTTATATTCAACACACACAGACAAAACAAACCTTCAAGGATGAGAGCAGGGAGGAAGCAGGCCCTATAAAGCTATTTGTGATCATGACAGCTTACATAAAATTTTGAAAATACTAATTATCGTAAAACCATACTCTAAAAATGAATGAATGAATGAATAGAGTATGTGCACGGGGCAGTCTGTGCACATTTGTAAGTGTGACAATTATGTATGTAACATTAACGTCTACAGGACAAGTACATTAAAGCAGTCAAATGTTTCCAACATGTTTTGCTGATTGTGACAAACACCAATTAAACCCTTTGCTTGGCCTCGTGTAACGAGGTTGTTTATTTCTGTCCAGTGCATAACATCTTGAGCGTTTCCATTCTGGGTGCTCACTTGGCAGCTGGCTACTGCTGTACTATATATGTAGAGCACTGTCAGGTCAAAGGCCAGGACCCTTAATTGTAGGGTAGTTAGATTGCAATAAGGGATTATTGGTGAATTTCATTACGCAAAGGAAGAGCTAAAGACTTTGGCAGGCAAGGCGGTGCACCTGTGCCAACTTTTCAACAGTTCACGCTTAATGCTTTGCTGCTCCCGTCTTGTGTGTGAGGCAAGGGGAGGTACATGGCAGCCAAACTCATTATTTACTATACAGTAGCTCTGCACACTCTGAGTGGAGCTGCAGGAAATATTCATCAAAATAAATGCAGAGGGTTTTACAAAATGTGTTCTAAAACAACACAAGTGACAGACATATTAAAATTCTGTGTCACACATGTCAATAATAAGCTCAACAAAATTGGGAACCCTGTCGACAGGAAAAATGCTGGCATTATATGTTTCTGCAAACCATGGATACGTTACATTTGTATGTTGTTATGTAGTGTATACGGTGAAACAGCAATGCCGTGGTTAACTCATGGGTAGGGTTAGGCACAAAATGACTTGGTTATGGTTCAGAAAAGTTCATATTTTGGCTTAAAATACCAAGTTCCCAGCAGGAAAAGCAACGATGTCACTTTAAAAAACAACCACTCCTTGTGCAAAAAAATCCACTGGAAAAACAGTGATGGGTTACTATAAAACACCCAGATTTGGTGCTTAAAAAGCTGCTGGAAAAACAGCCAGGGTGTTACTATTAAACACAAACATTTTGTGTTTATAAAGCTGCTGTAAAAACAGTGAGGTGTTGCTACAAATCACCCACATTTGGTGCTTAAAAAGCTGCTGTAAAAACAGTCAGGGTGTTACTATAAAACACAAACATTTGGTGCTTATTAAACCGCTGTAAAAACAGTGAAGTGTTGCTATAAAACACCTGCATTTGGTGCTTCAGAAGCTGCTGGAAAAACAGTCAGGGTGTTACTATTAAACACAAACATTTGGTGCTTATAAAGCCACTGTAAAAACAGTGAGGTGTTGCTACAATACACCCACATTTGGTGCTTAAAAAGCTGCTGGAAAAACAGTCAGGGTGTTGCTACAAATACCCACATTTGGTACTTAAAAAGCTACTGGTAAAACAGTCAGGGTGTTACTATATAACACAAACATTTGGTGCGATAAAGCCACTGGAAAAACAGTCAGGGTGTTGCTACAAATACCCACATTTGGTACTTAAAAAGCCACTGTAAAAACAGTGAGGTGTTGCTACAATACACCCACATTTGGTGCTTAAAAAGCTGCTGGAAAAACAGTCAGGGTGTTGCTACAAATACCCACATTTGGTACTTAAAAAGCTACTGGTAAAACAGTCAGGGTGTTACTATATAACACAAACATTTGGTGCGATAAAGCCACTGGAAAAACAGTCAGGGTGTTGCTACAAATACCCACATTTGGTACTTAAAAAGCTACTGGTAAAACAGTCAGAGTGTTACTATAAAACACAAACATTTGGTGCTGATAAAGCTGCTGTAAAAACAATGAGGTATTGCTACAATACAACCACATTTGGTGCTTCAAAAGCTGCTGGAAAAACAGTCAGGGTGTTATAAAACACAAACATTTGGTGCTGATAAAGCTGCTGTAAAAACAGTGAGGTGTTGCTACAATACAACCACAGTTGGTGCTTCAAAAGCTGCTGGAAAAACAGTCAGGGTATTACTATAACACACAAATATTTGGTGCTTATAAAGCTGCTGTAAAAACAGTGAGGTGTTGCTACAATACACCCACATTTGGTGCTTCAAAAGCTGCTGGAAAAACAGTCAGGGTGTTACTATAAAACACTCACATTTGGTGCTTATAAAGCTGCTGTAAAAACAGTGAGGTGTTGCTACAATACACCCACATTTGGTGCTTATAAAGCTGCTGTAAAAACAGTGAGGTGTTGCTACAATACACCCACATTTGGTGGTTCAAAAGTTGCCGGGAAAAACAGTCAGGGTGTTACTATAAAACACAACATTTGGTGCTTATAAAGCAGCTGTAAAAACAGTGGGGTGTTGCTACAAAACACCCACATTTGGTGCTTCAGAAGCTGCTGGAAAAACATTCAGGGTGTTACTATAAAACACAAACATTTGGTGTTGATAAAGCCACTGGAAAAACAGTCAGGGTGTTACTATAAAACACCCACATTTGGTGCTTAAAAAGATCACGACTGGTTTTGTTGTTTGTCGCTCTCAAACAGAGGTCTGCAACTTGGCAAACATCTTGCTCAGGTGTCATACCATCCACCGTCCCCTCCACCTCCAGATGATAAAGGTGGCTTATATACCACATCACTTTAGGGACGTTGATATGATACATATGAAACGTCCAAATAGAACTTATTTGTGATTAGCATAAATGTACAATGGCAACATTTTCTCCTGCTGCGTGAACTGAAATGGTTGCTTATCAGTGTCTTCCAAATTGAGCCAATGAAAACTACTTTGTTGAGCTTGGGAAAGTTAAAACCATAGTTAATATAGGTAGAATAGTTAAAAGAAACCCACAGTGTTGACTGTGGGTCCAAGAGAGAATATTAACTCCAGCTGTTTTTGGCTGGTATAACAACACCAAGCAGTCTGATATAAATTTATTTATTTGCTCTAACAAAAGCTACAAATGTTAGCATGTCTTGCTAACTAGCTGAGCACTCCAAGGTCAAGGAGCACTTCACTTAAATTAAATTACACTGGCTTGTGGGGTTACAGGCTATGTTTAAAAGAGGCCCTGTTCACAACTAGCACATCCACTGTGTTGGATATCCTCACTGTCCTGGATGCTCGCAGAGTTAGCAGCTCAGTTCTGCCCTTTATGGTGAAATAAGGTGAAAAATACGGTTTGTTTTTGCTTCAATATACAAACAAGTATGTAAGCTGATACAACAGGATAATGTTACAACAAATAACAGTACATATTTCCTAGCACTGCCTAGCTTTACACTGCAATACAAGAGCAATGCTGTTCCTTTTGTTTGCAAACAACTGTGAAATCAACAGTCATCAGCAAGAAATTAGGAAAGGCCTGAGTGTTCAATCTGCCACTGTTATCACTGTAAACTGAATATGTGCTCAGCAAGAATGAAAACTTGACAGGTGTAGCAACAGCAACTAATGGAGTAGAGTTTAGAAAACAGTCGATTACTCTCACAACTGCAAAAGGTCACCTGTCAGGAAAGAACATAAAACACAGGTTGTTGAACCAGTGCTGTCATTTTTGTGGTACAGACAGACTGGGTAGTTTGTTGACTTTGTAGTATCCATGAAGAATTAGGGCCGTGGTTTGGCTTTGGGACAGCTTCAGCCCTCTCTGTGACCCTCTAAGTCCTGAACTGATGCTGGTTAAAGAGCAAATTCTTATCCTTATCAGACCTGGTGGCTGGGATGGCAGACGTCTTTCTGCTGTTCAGGTTTATTTATAGGAATAATTCAGACATTCACATCTGAGAATATGAAAGGTTCCAAGAAGGAGAGCAATCATAAAATGATTCACTACTACATATGTTCAGAGGGATCATTGTGGGTTGAAGACAGGACAAGCTGAGAGATGACTCATTAGAGCAGATTTCATTGTTTTCCCTCTGCTCACGTGGCCAGGTTTTGTGCACCTCACATCATTATCTGCATCCTTGTGCACTTATTCGGAGAACAAGCAGAGTCTAAACACCCGTCTCGCTGTAAACACCAGCTCTGCAAAGTTCCACATGACTAGTCTTTTTCTGTGCTGTTGATTATGGCAATCATGCGGTAATTCCAGAGAAAGCAGTTTTCTTTAGCGACTGTTTTTCTGCCTGTATGAGTTGGCTTCGACCTGTGGCCTCACACTAAGACAGATTTAATGTAACTGTTACGGTTGTCATGGTTTTCCAGACTGTTCATCACAAAGGGTTTACAGCTTGTGTGTCTGGTGCACTAACAATACCAACACTTGCTGCGAAACTAGTGCACTGTTCCTAACTGCCAAAGATATATAGTGAAATAAGGAAGTGCAGCACTATAGCTGCCATTTGGTTTGTTTAAAAGGATTGCATCTTGAATTAAAAGCCACACATCACTGGGCTCACAACTCTAACTCCTCAGTGCATTTGTGAGAGCACTATGGCTGAAGGCCAGCAGCTGAATTAGGATACAGGTAGCCAGAATAAGGGATCAGCTGCCCTTTACCTGGGCCAACTTTAGAGCGGGCTCTCATGCTTTTATCACACACCAAATCACTTCTCTGTCACCAAACAGGGGACACAAGGAGCTATGGAGGATGTCAGGTGTATGAATGCTTACTGTTATACTGCTATTATGACCTTCATAATGTGGCCCAGGACTGTGCATACTTTAATGATCTGTTTCAATGTGTTAAAATGGGCGAAAACACTAAAACACATGTTGTGCTATATGCTGCCTGCACCATCTATCGCAATGATTTTTGGAGCAGTTGCACTAAAAAGGCCTTAAATGCAGACATTTTGCTGGTCAGCCTGGAAACCCTTTAACTCTCTTAACCTTCACTGCCTCTGTAGCTCCTGCTCTGTGCCTTTGTAGGGCAGCACTGAATGATCACATCATGACATTCCGAATAAAGGAGGAGGGGGATGGAGAGATTTGGTGGCTTTTTTTATACACGAGGGATTAATTTTGCCCATTTTTCATTACACCAAATGTTGTCTCCTTTTATCCCTCACTGATGTACAATAGTAAACAGTGGGTACAGTGGACTGCAGTCTTTTTTTATTTCTTTTTGCAGTGCAGGTTTAAGGAAACAGCCCGGGCACTGTATGATTCTGCAAACCACAGACACATTATACTTGCATGTTTCATGCATATTATATCAACTGAAGTGATGTAATGTAAGAGCATGGCATGTCACCTAGGCAAGATACCCGCCAAGCTGCGGACCACTGTTTGAGACCAGCAACAACAAAACCAGTTGTTTCTACTGAGTCACTGCTGTGTTCCCACCAGGGATAATGCCATAGAAAAAAGGGCTGTTTTTTTACCGAGGCGTCACTGTGTTTCTTGCGGGATTTTGCTATGAAAAGCTGTTATTTTTGACAGAGACATGGCTGCATTTCCTGCCAGGATAGTGCTACAAAAAGCGACAGTGTGTTACCGAGACATCGCTGTGTTTCCTGTTGTGATAGTGAAACAAAAAGGGTTTGCTTTTTGCTGAGATATCGCTGCATTTCCTGCTAGGATAGCGCCACAAAAAGCGGTTGTTTTTACCAAGACATTACTGCATTTCCTGCCTGGATTTTGCCACAAAAAGCAGTTGTTTCCTCACTGAGACATTGCTGTGTTTCCTGTCAGGATAGTGCCATGAAAAGGGGTGGTGTTACACCAACACATCACTGTGTTTCCTATTGGGATAATGTCACGTAAAGTTTTGGTAATAGTGCCATCAAAAGCAGGTATTTTAAGCCAAAATATAATCTTTTCCAAACCATGACCAAGCGTTTTTTGTGTCTAAACCTAACCCTGTGGTAACCACAGTGCTATTGAAATGAAAATAAATAAAGTTTCAACCTATCTACAACATGTACAAATGTAGAAGTACATTGCTAATATTTATCATGGCCACTGGATTAAACTATATCATCATGCTGCAGTAATGAGAGTGGACGTTCAGCACATTTGCTGCAGTGTTATGTGTAATGTTACCTGAGGACAAAGGCTTAATCAGGAGGTGATCAGGTCAGGCTGAGAGCTGCACAGTCTCAGAGCCACAAACAACAAAAGAGATATTCTCCCTACTGTTACACTTCACCTTGTAAAACCACAGTGCCATCAACACATTATTCTGATTATACACTTACACTCCTCACCTGCAGGGTATCGCACCTTGGCGATTAGGTTAGAGTTTGCCATGGGCAGGCCCAACAGCTCCTTACTCTGTAATTGGATTGCAGTCAAATGTGCTTCCCTTGAGTGTGGGTGGACTGCGACTCACAGAAATCTGGGGATAAGAGCCTCATCCTTTTAGCCCAAGAAGCTCCCGAGGTGTGGCATTTGGCCAGATCTGTCTTTAAATACCCCGAGGGCCACTCAAGTTTCTATACATGTCCTCGGTGGTAGGACACACAGCCAAGCTGTCCTGTTAAGAAGGCATTGGGGAAAACCCTTCCGATCATTGGCCTAATTAAGTGTTGGAGAACATGCGCTAATCTCCTCTTCTCTCTGTGACCTCGTCCAATGTTTTTTAATAGTAGTTGCAAGGGAGGACCACGAATATGTAAAAAAAGCTGCTCAATCAGCAGCATCAGACATCAGTGATCTGAGCCAGACTAATACGTAATCCTCTCTGGTGGGTCTACCCTGTGAGGAATCCGGTCGCTGACTTCCTCTGTATATTGATCTCAGTCAGTGTGCATGGATATCTTCACACATATACACTCTTTTGGCTTTGACTTATCTAAACATTAAACTTGCATGACACTTAGTTATGGCTTTGATGCTAGAAAACTTAACACACCAACACCACAACATAGTCTAAGAAGAACGCAGTCCTTCTCTTACTGTACTGATTATAAATACACAAGTTGAGTTCATGAGCAATGAAACCCACCTTTGCTCACTTCAGTTTACTCAGGGGTTTTGCTGCTACAGGCTCACTTGTTCTTTAGACCGAATCTGCACTTAGTCTCGCTAATGGTGGCTAACGTTAGCATCCTTATAGGCGACTTAGGTGGAGTGTATGTGGAGAGCATTAGAGCAGTGGTTCCCAACCTTTTTCCTTCAGGGACTCCTTTTCTGTTTTTATTTTATGGATATTTCATAGTATATTCAATGCATAACACTGCAGGATGTCGGGTTAAAACGAGTAATTTGGATGCAATTTGATATTTTTTAGGGAACTTATATATGATTGTCTTCCTGTATTATTTATTTTTTGTATTTGTAACAATCATACATACTTCACAGATTTCTTTCTGTTGACAAATTCAGCTTTTTCCTTCTTCCTGACTCTAGGCCTTTGTTTTATTAGCACTTTGGTTGTTTTAACGGCGTACTTTTATGATGCAGGACGAGGATCTTAGGCAGAGAGTGAAGGCTCTGTGAACGTAGCTTGTGTTTGGGTCCTCACTGTGCCCTTATCTGATGAGATGTCTTCCAAGTTTATATCTTAAATAATAATCTAAACTCTAAAAAAAGACAATTTCATGTAGTTTTCTTTACAGAAATGAATGAAATGCTGAGCTATAGAGTTTTCTTACATCCCTTAAAATCAAGAGGGCTTTAAAAAGCTTTGGCAGCACCTAGTGGGGGTCGGGATAGAGTGAAAAGAGAAAATGAAAAGGCAGATGAAGAAGAAGATAAAATTTCTTTGTGTTTTTATTGTTGTTTGTTAGTTAGCACTGAACGTTAGCAGACTTATTGCTCCATTACTGAGTCATTTTGCTGACTGTACTTCTCTTGTGCTATTGTTACAACAGCATAGCATTTTGGCTAAACGCTTCCAAAGTGAACTTGACAATCACAGATTTAATATAAGAAAAGCACAGTCAGCAATCTGCAGTAGATAATGACTTCTCAACTGAATCTCTGCAGCGGCGTTCTATCAATTAGCCAAAAACGACTCCTTATTGTTCTCTAAATTTAGATTTGTAGAACTTATTGCGTCGCACTGTTTATCACCATTGTACATCATCATCACAATAGCTGGGATTATATAGTGACGAACAAGATGAATGTAAAAGTAGGTATTTACTCACAGCTGCCAAACTTGAGAGGGCAGGCGTGTGCATCCATGGGGAAATCCTCCAGCTGCATGGGGCATTCTGCTGATATGGTCAGTCTAATGCAAAACACACACAATGACTCATTAAGCATGTGTAGTCTTACTCCCGCAGTCGTCACCTTTTAACATTTAACTTAATGTATACACAGCACTGTGCAATTACAGGAACAGCTGCAATTGCTGAATCACTAAAATTACAGGGCACCAAAACAAATAAAAGGAAGGTTGCAGCTTTACCGTCTTTGCAATGATAACCTTTAAATAATCTAAAAAAAGAAGAAGAAGAGGGAGATTTTCTCTCATAGCAGCACAATGATTGCAGATTCACGCATGACACTTCCAAGTGCAGCATTCCCCCCTTCACAGTGGCAATACTACCACCTGCTGGTCACACAGTTCCTCTGTTATTTGTCTCTCTATAAAGGATAGGAAAACTTTTCTAAATGACCCTTTGGACAACCTCTCATGCCAGTCCTTTTTCATTTTGCTCAGATACAAATATTACACATAATCTCTATCTCATAATGGACGCCATTTAGGTGCAGGACTTGAGGTGAAGTTTATCTCCTGCTTCATTTAGATTTATTCAGCCTATCCAAAGCACGCCAATAGCTTTCCAAATCTAATTTTCTGCCAGTCATTCAAGACGTGGTGTTATCATTTTAGCTGCCGTGACGGTACCTCAGTGTCCTGAAAGAACCGCAATGATTAAGTGAATCAAGCACACACACATCATAATTGTTCTTTTTTTTTTGCAATCTGTCCTAGATTGAATCAAGGCCCTTCTGGGTATTTTTGCTCATTGCATGATGATAAACAGAAATACAGTGATATGATGATGTGGATTCACTGAACTTAATGGGCTGGAGGATGAAGAATTAAGTGGTGTGGAAACCAGAGCACAAAAACACATGTTTACTACATGAAATGTTTCCTTAGCATAGGCCGCGTTAACCACTCAGGCGTACCTTAACGTTAGCTACAGTATAAGATTATTTTTCCTTCAGTGAACTATATTATAATCTTAATGACAACTGTGTCACCAAGATGTGGCAGAATCCTCCTGGGTCATGTTTTTTTTATGCTCCAAAACCTCCTGCATGTATGTATCTACCGCAGGAGGTTTCCCCAATTATATCATTAAAGCTAGCGAAGCATAGCAAAGTGGGATAAGAGGCCACCTCCGGTCCCCACAGAGTCGACTGTTTTGGGGCTCAGCTTGCTTTCCACATCAGTGCAGGATTATCCAATTGCATTATTGTGTCTAAAACAGCTGAAGGATTGTGTGTGGAGGAGAAGGGAGAGTGTCTTTGGGATAGATAAATGAGAACATGGCTGCTGGCGATCATACCATGTTCTAATTATTCATGTGGCCTTGCCCCATTAGCAGGGATGCCTGTAAAGATAGTGGCTTTTAATTTGGGGGTGTGATTAGAGCCTGAAAATCAGTCCCTTTAAAGACAGAATCTATGTTAAATATCAGGGGTAAAATAGATTAGAATAAGAGTCGCGAGTCTGTCCAGCCGGTGTGGAGCGAGTGGAGTAACACGCCAGAAACAGACCAGCATACGCACCTTCACGCCCGTGGGAAATCTAAAGTTTCCAATACGCCTGACCTTGCAGAAAAGTCGAGGAACTTGGACGTCGGGACGAAACAGAAAGGGCTGAGTTTTGAGTCCAGCAGCTTTGTGCTGTATTAACCACTGAGCCACCATGCTGCACCATCTGTCTTTTCACACTAACAAGCACATTTTTAACTTGTATCACATACAATCGCTCTCATGGGAGTTGGGGTTATATAATGTATATCAAAGGTGTGAAGAAAAACACAAAAATGAACTGTTAGAAGTGTTAAACCATGAAAAAAATAAGGTTCAATAATAACTGTCATTATAAATCATACAAATTGTCAGTATGATTATATAGAAGGCGAACACTATGAGCATGAATGGCAACTCAGCTGTACCTAAAGATAATGGTGTGTTATGCACTCACTCCGTGGCAATATAGAGGCTTCAACCAGCTGTGTATGATGCAGCCTCTCTGGTATCCGGCTATAATGGGCCGCCATCAAGCTCCATGTGCATTAAGCTCGCAGAGGGTTGTGAACAGGGGTGTTTCATGAATTATCCACGGAGACAAATGCATAGAAATTTGCTCCATAAAACCCAGCCGCTCCTCCTCAGAGTAATGCTTTTCAAACGACAGGAGAGAGGAGCTTTCATTGACACCCATACGTGATGTGGAAATGGTGTGTGTGGGTGTGGGTGGGTGGGAGAGGATTTAATGTTTGTAATGTGACATGACAGTATGTCTGTGCCTCTGCTTACAAGTGTGGATTGTACATGTTTTAACTGTAGTATCTGTGTGTGTGTGTGTGGATGAATCCTGTGGGGATGGGCACATGTGGTGCTTTAACTCCATATACTCTTCATAATGAATGCTAAGTGCAATGAAAAAAAGTGTATGTGTTTACAGTACTGATGAGTGTTTCTGTTTGCTGCGTGTGGATCTTAATTTAATTTAATTCAATTTTTAATTTAATTTTAATTTATAATTTAATTTTTAATTTTCTTTATCTTATTTTTTTTGAAGTTTTTATTAAATTTTTACATTTTTAAAAGAGCAAAATATTCCCTCACAAAGACAAAATAAATAAATAACATAATAAAATACAATAATGATAAAACATAATATTAATAATAATAAATGAGAATGTAAAAAATAAAAAATAACAAATAACAAAACAAGGGCAGAGCAAGGTCAGCAGTATATAGGCAAATAAATCTTTATTGTATGTAAGAGTACTATTTATAACTACATTTGTGTTAGGGAATTATATTTAAATTGACATTTTTGCTCTAAACAATCAACTATTTCTTTACTCTACTTATAAAACACTGAAGAATAGAGCAACACATAATGCAAACAGGCATATAGAGAAACAAAAAACGCCATTGTTGAGTTAGCTGCAACCTGCAAGTACCCAGATGGCCTGCGTGAATGTGTGTGTTAGTGTGTGTTTATGCGGGAAATAACATCAGTGCTGCCTGTGGTTAAGCTCCGCTGGTAATGACAAGCGCAGCACTGTAACAATTAGACGATTAAAAGCAACCTACTGCTGCTTCGTTTCAACTGGAACCTGATGCCATTTTTAGATTAGGGACTCTCTCTCATGCACACTCATGTATACATGTTTGCATTCAGACATAGGCACAGATTTCCATAAAATGACACATATGGAAATGAAGGCGCGCGCACACATGTGATCCCTCACTTGTTAAGCCCTGAGGTCAAAGTTGAGCGTCATTATAACTGATTAGTGCAGACAACATGCTTGACACCCGCAGAGTGTGTTTATGTGTGCGTCAGACGCATGTGACAAGTAGGTGACTATAAATACGCCCATATTTAGATATGTATATATGTCAGGGTGGTTGCATATGGATAATCTGTCCTCCATCCAGCATGATTCTCCCTGTGGGTGGCACTGGTATCAGATAGAGTGCTCTCATCCGTGATACAGTCACTCTTAAGTCCTGCAGCTACAGTAACTCCTGAGGATAAGCACAGAATTATTCTAATTCTCTGGTGCAAAGGTCGCAGTGAGTCCTGCTGGTTATGCTGCTGTTACAGTGAACAAAAACAACTATTTGTACATCAGAGAGTCAATTTATCGAATTTATCATGTCTCAGTTTCTTTTCCTCAGTTCTTTAAGGGGCACACTGCCTAAAATAATCATTCCAGCATGTTCTTTTTTATGGTCAATCAACATTTGTGAACATGAGCTACTCTCTCAAAGCCAGATATCAGAGGGGGGAGTCTAAAACATGTGATTTCAGATTGTATAAAGTTTTGTTGATACACAGAATGTTAGTTTTCTTTTTATATATACCTAAATGAGCTTTATTCTATTGTACTGTTCTCAGGTCTGAAACAGAAAATGTACCCATATACTCACAACATTCCCCTGGGTGCTCTCAGTGTCATCTATAACATCTCTTCCAGTGCATTGTCTATAGAGCAGCTACAGACTTTATACCCCACATTATCACAAATTTGAGTTTTAGCACTCTACTTTTTGGATTTGGGAGACAGTTGTTAATGTTTGGTAATATTTTTGGACCGTCTCAGACCAAAAGAATAACATGTCTGAATTTTGACCATGGGTGTAGTTCCCCTTTAAAGTTTTTAAGGTCCAAATACTGGTTGTTTAATTCAGGGTGATCACCATCTGGTTGTCGGTCTGTTTCTTTCTTTTTTTCCCAACTTACCACGACATTACTGCCAAAAACTGTAGTTCACAATGAGGCTGCTTTTCATAATGGATGATCGCCCCATGACGTCTTTTTTTTCCCCTCAAAACCAACATTTAAAGGGACACTTCCCGTTGGTGTTTACATTTACCATATAATATGCATTTGATATTCTGTTATACTGCTGTACCATAATATGTTACATTATTTTACTATATTATTACTATTACATTGCACCTTATCCCATACCTCATTCTATACTGTGTTTACATGTTATGCTTCTTACCACATATTATATATTTTTTTGTTATATTAATAAAGACAACACTAAGTTTCATAACATTAAGGGATACTTTGCTGATTTTCATCCAGCTTTGTATCATAACAATAGGGTAATATATGTGAACTGTGGCACACTTCCTCCACCTGACCAGCGCCAAATCATCCTGCTTATTTGCCAGCAAAAATCCAAACTACAGATTATAATTCCTTATAGTTGTACGTCAACAGCCACCGCCAACAGAAAGAGTATAGAAGACCAAACTCAGATCAAACTGTAAAACTAGGCAGAGCTGATCAAATAAACCAAGATTGTGTTTCTGCATTGTTTAACATTTTAGTGCACTGTTTAGCTGTGGTACAAGAGTTTGTGAGCAGGAAGTGGGCACCATTGTGTTTCCTGTATTGTTAAACAGAGGCTGATAAAACCAACCAAGATTCCGTCACGGCGTTGCTTATTTCTCTCCTCAAATGTGTTTAGAAACCTATTTTAGTGTACTGTTAAACTTCACTGTCACCATCTGGCCACCATATTGTATTTTTGTGTCAAAACGGATGAGGTCATATTACTTAATGTACCGGCAGGAGCGTTTATTGGTCCAGTGCGGTGCAGTGCATTCTGGCAGTTGTACGGTTTCTACCTCTTGAGCAAAAACTAATGCCACAGCCTTTATCTCTGGTCATGTAGCACCAATTTAAAAAGACGAAATAAAATTTAAAATAGGATCTTTCCAGCAGTGCTTCTTTAATCACAGTGTATATTATTCTGGTGTACGCTGTTAACCTAATACTAGACTCGCAGCTATTAATCATACAGTGTCACTTTGTTGCCTAACTCCATTTTTAATTGCTCTGGTTTAGTTCATTCTTTTACTTCTGCTCCTATACTACTTGTTTTATTCTTATTTGTATTTTTTACTTCTGTATTTATCTGTACTTCCGTATCTTATCATTTCATGTCATCATATTTCATACTGTCTCATAAATGTCTCAATATGAGTTAATCCAAACTAAAAGAATTAAAAGAAATGCAAAATTCTAAGGAAATATTTGCTATTTACTTCACTTTTACTGCAATAGAGACTTTTCCAGGAGAGATCAAATGCCTGTGATTGGCCACTTGGTGACACTATTCTCCTGCAGTCTGAGAGAGAATACAGTGATAGGAGCCCTCTGTGTGTGACTCACAGTTCCAGCTGTATTGTGTTTTGTTGGCCTTGCAAGCTGTTTTTTCTTTTCATTTCTATGTACTCTTAAAAACCCTCCCTTCACTAACCTCCAGTAAAAGCTGCAGCACACATAAATGGGAGGTGTCCTCCACCTGATTTAAGGATTCTGAGACTCAATACTGGCATAGAAACACTGCACCTTGAATCGCAGTGAAGTGCACCTCTCTGTGGAATCTCCAAATGCAATAAGTACCACCAACCTTGAACTGCAAAGGGCTTTATAAATTACTCACAGCTTATTATTCAGTGTTCTTAAATGCAGAAGGCAAACATGTTCATGTGAGTACATGTGCACTGGAAACTACCTCATAGTGTAGAGCAAAGTGCCGTCATCCTGCAGCCTCAGCAGCTTGTTGGGTGTGGTCATGTTATGAGCGATAGACTTCTTGCCATTAAGGAAGAAGGTATCGGGGGTCCAGATGTTGCTGGCCAGCAGGTTGTTTAACGGCAGCATCTCCATGGGCCCTTTGAAGCACAGGCGCTCGTCCTTCCAGCTCTGACGGAAGAAGACATCTATTGTATATTCCTGTGACGAGAGCAAAAGAAAAGGTTGCAGAGAGTTCTGGTGGAAAAGGCGAGAAACAAGAGCCCTGAAACAGTAGCGAGAGCCATGTAATGTGATGTCAGTTGAACTGCACTCTGCTCCCATGTTTACCAATCTCTCTGCTCTCTGATCATTTCATCCCAAACATGCTGAGGGGATGCCAAAGGCAAAAGATCTTCCTCTGGATGGAGTGTTCACTGTGTCTGTTTCACTCTCAAGTTTCAGCGCATTTTGTCTGGTGTGTATTTACCCGAAAGTTGCCTGTTGCAGCATCATGTTCTCATATAGACTCATAAGATTTGGGTACTTTCACACAGAATTCTTCCCTAATGGAGCGTTTGTGGCATTTTCTTGTCACATGTCAGAGTTACAAATAAGTCCTTTAAAACAGATCAGCTAACTCTTTCCAGTCAATTGTCAATCAGCACAAAACGCTCTAACATTGTGCTGACTGTGACAGTAGCTCCTCCTTTATGACTTCATAAATCCACTAAGACTTTGCAGTTATGGTGATCAAACACTGCGGTGTAGAAATCCATCATAAAGTTGCTCATGTGTGAAATATCGACCCGCTCCAAGCTCAAAAAAACAACAACAAACGAACAAGAAACAAATACTCCATCCCACAGAATAATGACGCTGTTAGCAGGCTGACATATGAGCTTCTGTGGACCGCAAAACCATTCAAGTCTCTTGCCACATTTCATTAATCAATCATGCGCCCTTGTCAATACCTTTTTTCAAGTCAATTATAGGGAAGTGGCAACTGCTGTGTCAAAGTGTGCCAGGGATATGGCAGGGTGTAATAGAGGATTTAATGAAAGAGGAGATTTAATGCATTTTGCTATCCAAGTGGAACCTTATAGTTCATAAGAGAATGGATTAATAAAGGGATGAATCATTTGGAACAAGTTGGAATGGGCCAGCCACATTGCATCAAATCTTATGTGTTTAAGTCATCCACATTCATTTGGTCTCATTTACAAGAAACCATCTTCAAAGACACAACCAGGAGCTGAGTGTCCTTCCAGGGAACAGCATTAGCGGTGATGTCAGTCTCATGAAATGTAAATACATGTTTCCATCTATAAATACCGACTGGGTGGGCTTTGGAGACGTGTGTGTGTGTGTGTGTGTGTGTGTGTGTGTGTGTGTGTTTGTGTGTGTGTGTGTGTTTGTCGAGCTCAGCCAATCATTTTGTCTGCATATGTGTGGTGTTTGCTGCAGATGAACTCACCATCTCCGTGTCAGACACCGGGCCGAAGCTGGTGACAAAAATATTCGTCTTGATCTCTGTGACGTTCTCTGTTGAGAGAGCGCAGGTGAGAATGTGTGAGGGGTGGAGAGGTCGCAAAAAGACGATGAAAAGCATCATAATTTAACTGACTTTAGAATAAAATATACAAATATAAAATCCATAGTGGCATAGGTGTAGATTTTGGGGGGACGCAGGGGCAGCACAATGCATTTGCCCCCATTAAAACATTAGCAGTGAACTTATATTTTGACAAATTCAACAAATTTACACCATAAATCAAAGCAGCAAAGGCACAAATTGGTGCATAAAAATTCACCAGAATGCAGGAAATTGAGTGTTTGATGCTCAAACACTGGAGGAGGAACCTCAAGTGCCCTGTTTCATAAGTTAAAACGAAAGCTACGCCCTTGATATTGGGGTTTATTAGCCATCCAAGTCAAGTCTTCCCTAATATTTGGGACCACAGCCACATAAAACATCTTTTAAACTGATGTAAAATTACATTTACTATATATTTACTGTATATATTTTGCATTTTAACTGCTCATTGGAGTTTTTCCACTGCTTATTTGCAAAGTTAATCGCAGTCTATATGTCAGAAAATGGTGGAAAATGTCCAAAGTGATTGCTTAAAATATTACTTAAACAATTATCTGCTTATCAGAGTAACTGCTGATTTATTTTCTGTCAAGTCACTAGTTGATTAATAGCCGGAGCTCTAGTTTCAGAGGCATTTACACATTGGCAAATATAAACTTCTGAAGGAAAAACTGGCTGGGTATAACTTAGGGGCATGCCAATAGTCAGATTGAAAGAAATAGAGCAAGTGAATAAGTGTCCAGCATTAACACTGGCATTTAAAAATCTGTGTCAGTTGAGTGGCAGCTGAAAAAATAACCCCGTGCTGTCAAGTTCAAGTTTGTTTGATTACCACGCGGGTTGGCTGGTGGAACTGATAGCTGTGAGAGTATGCCACATACATCAGTATTCATATCAATCCACACATTTCCATAACGTCTCTCACAATGCATTTCTTCTGAAGATGATGTGAAAAAGGTAGCACATTATTTCTTCTTCGTTTGTATCAGCAAAACCAACAAAATCTCTGCTATGCATATAAATCTCGTGTTGAGCCGGGATTGGGCACACTGGTGGAGAGCAGCTTGTTGAATGCTGAATGAAGGCCTGAATGTTTTTCTGGTATGTATTTATAGGCCCTCTTGTCAAGGGTAGCAACCGTTACCAGGACGTGAGAGCAGGCTTTTGCCATGACACATCACGCGTTTGGCATGAAAAAGCCCGGTTTCTTCCCATTATGGAACGAGTACTGTCTGTACATGGGAAACAAATTGAAGCGAGGACCGGTGTCACAAGGACAGATTTAAGAGCTGGTGGGAAAATCAGTGGAATAAATGCAGTAAGTGCCACGCCATTAGAGAACGCGGAGGTAGGGGCGGTGAACATGAAAAGCTTTTATTTCAGTGGGCCCTTAGAAAAAAAAAAAGAAATCTCCATCTTTGAATGGCAGTTTGTCGGCTCTCAAGGTTATCTCCTGTTGCCAGGGTGAAGAGCGTGAATAAAACACCACAGCACACTGAATTCAGATGGCCTGATTGATTTACTCCCCTTACCATGGCGGTGTACAAGAAAAGACCGCATGCGTTTATGATCCTCGCCACAGTTCAGAAGGAAACACAGCATCTGACACGTGTGCGCCTTCACCTGAGCTGACAAGGGGGCAAAATTCCATATCCGCTCACACAGTTTCTACCCATGTTATCTGTCAGGCTCCCAGCAATTTCCCATGAATCAGTGCATGTAATCGCAGCAGGAAATGGGGCCTCCCATAGCAGAGTCCAGGTTAACAGGTTAGGTTATCATGCCAGCAGGCTCTACTGTGGCATTATGACATTAGACTGTAAGAGTTGTTTTCAAATAAAAAGGTCTAAATGACATTAAAATGAGAAATAAGATCCCCTGCAAACCTCCAAGCCCTGGCCGGAGCCTGTTGTCATAACCTTCAAGGAGCCCGTCCAGGATCTGGGTGAAAACTGTGCTGTTGTCATTGGCAGCCGCCTCCTTCTGAGCCTCTGAGGAGGACAGGCAGACACTGGGAGAGGAGAGGAGACAAGGGAACAAGAGTAAAGACACTCACAACATCCTGGTGCTGGTTAAACTACAGGACGTCAAACATGACATGGTTATTGTGATTAATTAGCTTGCCGCATTAAGGACAGGCTTGTTGTGATTAATTATTGAACATAAGCACTGCTTACAACTACCAGTAGACATAATTAAGGCTTTGACATGTGATCCAAATATAAACAAATGAGTTCCCCCGCTAAATATGGCAAGAAGCGAGGCATTATGTCTGGAGGATGAGCACATTCTCTGTGGCGAGAAAATGAGGGAAATTACTTTTTTCTTTGTGCAAAGAACACTGTGTTCATGCACAGGAGGGTTACGAGCTGGGTTTGAACATGTGATTTAAAAGCCATTGATCTACTCAGATGAGAGTGGACTATTCCAGTGATTTACTGACAGCATCGCCAAAGATCTTTTTCGCTTTCCTTGAGTGCAGGACAGCCACTTAAGCGGTGATGTAGCAGAGTGCAGATCGGATATGCGATTAAGAGAGGAGGGCAGAGCTGGCAGGAATCCTCAGCAAATACAAATATATGGGGATATACAAGGGAGACATTTACAAAACTGCACATGGGGCGACTTTAAAATTGAACTCACGACTGAATGTCATCAAGCAAATGGCAACTTTAAGACATTTTGCCTCCATAATAAATACACTTTACACAGCTTTTATTTGCATTCCTCTTTAAAGCTTAATGATCACACTGTTCCAGCTACTGTTTCACATCATGTTTAGCTCTTATTTACCTATTTTGCCATCCACACAGGAGCAGGAGGGAAAGGATGAGCCTTGCCATGACTGAAACTGTGCCCATTTTGTTGGTTAGAGCTGTAACACACATCCACAGACACAAAACAGGACAAAATTGCATCAGAAAAGCACCACATATTATAGCCAACACATAAATAACAGTGTTTCACTCTCCTCTGAATATGATCAACTAAAAGGTCTGGCAATCCTAACAAGGCAGCCCAACTCGCACAAAGAAACTCTTCACCCCGCTGCATACAGAGGCAGACCATTACAGGAATCAGTAAATCAAGTGGCGGGACAATCTGCTCAATGAGGCTGCAACTCTTTAACATCCAAAACCTCTACCTCACAGTCCTCACAGATACTGCACATGCTGGGATATGATACAGAAAAGATAAATAATAGGGGTATTGTTTTCTGCAGTGTTATCCCCATTGTGTAAAGCTACCACTGCGTTTGAATCCAGCGCATTACAATTCATACGGGCCACCCCCCTCACTCCCCTTCTCTCCTCCACCATCACCTTTTCCCCACTCTCCATCACCAAAAACATGAATCTCCTTCCTACTCCTATTTGCCATGCTGTGTCTAATTAGAAAAAGCCAGAGGGGAAAAAAGGGGGAGCTACCTGAATGCAGATCCATCCCCACCATGGTGTGTTTTTGGGGGCTTTTCTTCCCCAAACAGCGACTGGAGGCTGGGGGTCTCCGTCGGCAGTGATGAGACTGGGCGATCACGGGTTCAATCACCTAATCCCCGTCGGTTGTCTCCCCTCCTTCTTCTCCTCAGCTTCTCCACCATGCGCTGTTTCTCTCTCTCTGTCTGTCTCTCTCTCTCTCTCTCAGTCAGCGTTTCCCCATCAGGCGGTGTTGTAGTAGTCTGTCTGGTATCCTCCTCCTATAGGCTACACCGCCTTCCTCCTTTAGTGCCTGCTGCACCGCGTCTCCTGCATCGCCTCCAGAGGTGTTGCAGCAGCAGCAGCAGCGGCGGCGGCAGCAGCATCACACGGGCTGCCTCCTCGCTCTCATCCGCCAGCCTCGGAGGAGACTGGGTTCACTCCACATTTTTATCCGTCTCTTTCGCTATACCGCCTACTGCCGGTGCGAGACAATGAAGTGCTGCAACAGAGGCTAATCATTTTTATAATAGGTGCTGCCCATTGGTGGGCTGGGAGGAGGAGGCGCACTGGCTGTGGAGCTGAGGGTGGGGAGGTGGGGAGTCAGATGTTAACAAAATCAGGTGCGGGTTTTCAAGCTCTGTCCCACCGTTGACGCTTTGTCAACAAGTAAGGCAATTAAAAAGCTATTAAGCCACCAGGGCCCATTAACATTTGTCGTCATCCCTGACAGATACAACTCAAGTTCCTCTTCTTCACCACATGTCATGGTCCAAATGTATTTATTTAAACTTCATTTTAAAATGGATGTAATCCAACACTAATATATCACAGACTAATATATAGGTCTGGCTGAAGCAGGGCATTTTAGCCATTTATCCACGAGCTTTAGCCTAGTTATATTTAAACTATTACCATGACTTGTAGCTAAGTTTTTCAAAGGTTTAATGATATTAGCCTTGACAATTTAACCATGTATCCAATAGCTACTTCAGCTTAAGTTATCTCCTACTTTTTTAGCAAACTATTTCCACTGTTATCCAGTAGTTTAGCTATCCATTTTAACCATTTATCAATTGCTGCTAGCCATTTCATTTCTTTATCCTAGCTATGCTAACCATTTATCAACTAGTTTTAGCATGCACCCATTACTTGTAGCTAACTACTTAAACTCTATTTACAGAGTTCATCTGTTAATTTTAGCTAACAATGTAAACTATTTACTAATTTGAGCTAACAATTCAAACTGTTTACTCATTACTTTTAGCCAACTAATTTTTTTTTGCTAATTTTAGCTAACTATTTACACAGTTAATTCATTACTAGCCTACTTTTAGCTAACAACTTTTAACAGTTTATCTACTACTTGTAGCTAACTAAACTATTTTAAATCACTTTTAGCGACTTAAACTGTTGATTCATTACTTCTAGCAAACTATTTGAACTGTTATCCATTAGTTTAGCTATCTGTTTCAACCTAGCTATTTCAGTACATTATCTATTAATTAGCTTAGCTATGCTAGCCATTTATCAATTAGTTTTAGCATGCTACTTATTACCCTTAGGTAGCTATTCAAACTTTTTACTTGTAAACTAATTAAACTTTTTATTAAATACTTTTATCTTACTATATAAATGGTTTATTTGTTAATTTTAGCTAACAATGTAAGCTATTTACTAATTTTAGCTAACAATTCAAACTGTTTACTCATTACTTTTAGCTAACTAAATGGTATTTTGCGAGTTTGGCTAGTTTTAGCTGACTTAATCATTATTACTTGTGGCTAACAATTTAAACTGTTTATTCATTTCTTTTTGCTAACTGTTTTTTTTGCTAATTTTAGCTAACTATTTACATAGGTTAATTATTACTAGCCTACTTTTAGCAAACTACTTTAAACAGTTTATTACTTGTGGATGACTAAACTTGCGGCTAACATTTCAAACTGCTGAGCTAACTAAACTGTTTTTTTTTGTGCTAATTTTAGCTAACTATTTATACAGTTTATTCATGACTAGCGTACAGTTTATCTATTACTTGTGGATAACTAAACGTGTGGCTAAACTTTCTACTCATTACTGTTAGCTAACTAGATTTGTTTTCCTAATTTCAGCTAACTGCACAGTTTATTCATTACTAGCTTACTTTTAGCTAACAACTTTAAACAGTTTATCTACTACTTGTTGCTAACTTAATGTTTTTCCATCACTTCTATATATTTAAACTGTTGATTCATTACTTCTAGCAAACTATTTACACTGCTATTTATACTTTTAGCAGCCATTTCAACCATGGCTAGCAACCTATACTTTTATCTGACTTTTCTGCTAGCTTGTTAGCTAGCTTTATGTGCTGTTTATCTGTTGTAGCTAATTAGCTGAGCTACAGATTTACCACAGACCAACCTGCCAACTACACAAGTATCCCCGATGTTACAAGCAGCCATGACTGGGAATCACAGGAATATTAAAACAACAAAATGTGAGAGTTTATCAGAGGAAAAAAAGCATTGCTGGTTAATTTGACGGAGTCCGTGAGGTGTCATGGAGGAAGACAAATCTGTGCTGACTGAGTGACATAATACATAAAAAATGAGGCTTTGTCAACTCACTATTTTCTTTTTATCTTTTTTTCCTTTATCATATATTTGCATCCTGTATGTACCGTCAAAACAAGCCTTCCCATGTAAATCCTCCTCAATAAAGTCTCAGAGCGAAGTACTTATCATCCTGACGGTTGCCATAAGAGGGTAGCCGAGCTCCATGTTTCGTAGACGATAATTAGTGTCTCATATTTAACCTCCCTCCACTTCCCTAAATCCGTCTGGAGGTGCAGTGTGTGGACGAGAGAGCTGCAGCAGAGACATCTAAGACACACAGTGTGTCCCCTCAGGAGGCTGATTTCAGCACCGCGGACAGCTCTGCACAGTGATGATGACCGCTTGGACAAGTGTGTGAGGGAAGAGGAGAGAGAAACACAGGCGTGTGTGTGTGAGTGTGTGTGTGAGTGTGTGTGTGTGTGTGTGTGTGTGCAGATGAGAAAGTGGGGGTGAGGGGCTCTCCCAGAGGAAATCAACTGCCTTTCAATATTTGCCCTGCAGGCATCCCACTGTTTTATATTCCTGCTTCACTGCAGGCTACAAACCTTGGTATAAGCAGCAGAATACACACCACACAGATCAATCAACACACACTACATACAGGCAGGGTTAAACCAACACAAACACACCTTTTAAGGTTAATAAACTTCTAAAATGTAAACATAAAAGTAATCTAAAAAAGATTGTCTCATAGGAAACAGCAGTCTTTGTTCATCTTAATGGTTGTGATAGAAATCATTAATTAATGTTTTAATTGGCTAAACGCTGTTTTATCATTAATGATGTCATCACCCTTTTTTTCCAGGAACGCTGTTGACGGAAACAAGAAGTTGTTCGCCATCTATGACACGAGGTAGGAAATGTCACAACAACACACACATGATTAATTAATGAGCCCCTCCGACTGCGTGGGGCGCGCGCGCAACACGCACGCGGTCCTAATTATCCACGGAATGTCTGGCGACTCCAATATTCCTCAGCCTAAATAATGTAGGGTACCACTGAGCCCTACATTTCAGATAAGGAAAGGAGACCATTATAGGTAATTAACAGGCTGATCAATCACACGCATCGATTAATAGGTTGATAAATGCAGCCTGTCCCTCCTCGATATTGTTCGGGTCCCGCCATTTTTATAGGAAACATAGGGGAAGGGGATTGGCGCAGATAGAGTGAGGAGCACTGTAAAAAATGTCCATCTTAACAAGGCAGTTGGTGTGAGACTGGGTCTAATTTTTATGAGGAAATAACAATTGACTAAACTCTATTTCAGTACATTTCTAGCCTAAAAACAATAAAGCAAAGCTGATAAGACCATTTAATTTCATTAAATAAATATAGAATATAATCTTGAAATATGATTTTGTATCTCACATAGACGTGAAATGATCTCACCTATAAAAATATATATACTGAAGGAGCACTGTGGTGGTATGTGACATATAGTAGTCATGGGGAGTACGGCTCAGCCCATGAAAAAAAAAAAGTATAATGTTCTCTTTGGCTTTTAAAGTCTCTGAAAATAACCCCCATGATGTCTTGAATTGGGCTTGAGACTTCAAATTTTTTGTTTAAAAGATATGGGCATTTATGATTCAGGGAGGGTAGAATGTAAAGATGCAAATTAGTTGCATTATGGGAAATGTAAAGTCCAGTGTGTTTGATGTTTGAGGCATACTGAAGGGGCTAAAAGTTCCATTTTAAAATCTGTCTCTCATAAGTCAAATAATTTATAAAGTGCATTGCTAAAGTGCTGAGTGACCCTTTAACACCCACATCCTACCAGTTAACACACCATAAAGATAAACTATTTGTTAAAAAAAAAAAAAGTTAGTGTTTGGGCTGCCTAAAAATTTTAAATTGACTAAACTTGAGAAGACAAGTTGAGGTAATTTTGTTGTGACTCAACTTGTCTTTAACATTTCTAAAACAGCCCAGACACAAACCTAAGTAAGAAGTACTTTATTTTTACAGTGTAGCACTTAAATACAAAACAAAACACAAACAAACAAAAAAGAAAAACAGAGAACTTACTGGCTATTTTACAAAAAACTCATACTTTTAGCTGAAAAAAAAAAAAAAAAGGAAAACGTGTTACAAATTTGAGAATGAAAGGAATGGGGCTTTACCATTCAGGGAGAGTTGAATTTAAATCTTGGTTTAACTTGTTTTAACTTAAAAAAAAAAGGTAGTGTCTGGGGTGCCATAAAAATTTAACTTGACTAAATTTGACAAGACAAGTTGAGGTAATTTTGTAATGATTCAACTTGTCTTTTTAAATTCAGTCAACTTACACTTTTAAGGCAGCCCGCACACTGACCTAAGTTAGAACAAATACTTTTATTCTACAGTGTAGCACTTTAAAAAACAAAAAAACAAAAACAAACAAAAAACACACTTGCAATTTTAAAAAAAACAACTCACATTTTTAACAAAAAAAAAAGTGTTACAAATTTGAGTATGAAAGACAAAGGACTTTACCATTAAAGGAGAGTAGAGTGAAAAGATGCCACTGAGTTGCATTATGGGAAATGTAGGATCCAGTGTTTTTGAAGTTTGTTGCATACTATAAGAGCTAAAAGTCAGCATATCTTGGCCTCTACCAGTTTACTTTTGACCATTCCTTTTTAAAATCTGTAACTTGTGAGACCCATAATTTAATAAAGTGCACTGTTAAATTGCTGAATGTCCCTTTAACACCCTCATCCTACCAGTTTATACACCATAAAGAGAAACTATTAGTTTTAACTTAAAAAAAAGGTTGCAAAATTAAAGTTGACTAAATATGAGAAGATTTACAGTGTGGCACTTGGAAAAAACAAACAAAAAAGTAAACAAGAATTTAATAAATAAATAAATCTGATTTTTAACTGAAAAAAAAAAAAAAAAAATCTGTGTTACAAATTTAAGTATGAAAGACATTTGACTTTACCATTCTGGGAGAGGTGAATGAAAAGATACTACTGAGTTGCATTATGGGAAATGTAGGATCCAGTGTTTTTGGAGTTTGAGGCAGACTACAGGAGCTAAAAGTCAGCGTGTCTTGGCCTTTGTTGGTTTGATTTTGAAAAGTCCTTTTTAAATCTGTCTCTTGTAAGTCCCACAACTTAATAAAAGTACATTGCTAAATTGCTGGAGGGGGGCCTTTAATCCTACCAATTTACATCACTTACAACAGACAGATGATTTATTAGCTGTTTGAAAAAGATTTAAAATACTTCCTGGATCGGAAATACGTGCATTTTTATTAACAAGAAAGGAAACTAAGATTTAGCTGCTGGGATATTTGTCTTGCATGTATTTTAGAAATCCTTAAATAATGACCCCCCTAAATATACAGCCTGTACTGCAGCTACTGGTGGGTATTTTTTACAGTGTGCAAGTGTTGGGCTTCGTCTCTCATTTGAACAAGCCGAGTGCCTTCACCGCCACCAGCAGCAGCATCCCTGTACACCCTCCTCATCAATATGCGCTTCAGCTCCTGAATGTAAGAGCCTCTTCTTCTTGCACAGTCAGACACGGCAAAGAAAAGCGGAGCCAGTGTTCACGCCGGGGAGGCGATGTCTGCCCATATTTCATATCTGACTCCATCCACAGCGAGCTGCTGACTTTTACCCCCCTTTTCTCAGCCGACTTTCTCCTCTCGGGCAATCAATGGATTTACTCTGATTTGCGTCCGGAACCGTCTCGACTGTTGCTGTTGCTGTAAACAACGGGGAAAAAGAAACAAATAGGAGAAAGGGTGATGTTTGCTTTGCACAGGGTTCGTCAATTTCGCGTCTTGTCCGCACTGGTTGTCGGTTCGATTGTGTGTTGCGCGAAAAGGTGAGTGCTTTTGTCATTCTGTGAAGTCAAGGTTATTGCATGACACAGGAGTCAAGGTGATGTTTCCCCTCTTGTTTGTGCTGTCATTCCAGCGTCAATGAACCGGGCAACATGTCTTTCGTGAAGGAGACGGTGGATAAACTACTGAAGGGGTATGATATCCGACTGAGGCCGGACTTTGGAGGTATGTGCCGTGTTATTTACCTCCGTCAATTTCCCTTCACGCCTTAGGCAGCTTTATTTTTGGCGCCATTCACAGTGTTGTGGTCAGGTGTAGAGGTGTAGGCCTATATACATAATCTGCTGTTTAACCTCTTCCAGGGGCCCCTGTTGCAGTCGGGATGAGCATAGACGTGGCCAGCATAGACATGGTGTCAGAAGTCAACATGGTGAGTGCATTCACACATAAACTGTGTTTCTCTGGGTTTACTCCACCGCATAATACATGCAGTCCTGCCTCTGTACATTGGCACTCACACAACATGCAGCTCGCTCACTGTAGTTGCAAGTGCTGATGTAAATCCAGTTTTTCCTCTGGAGCCATTATGTGATGCTCAGATGGATGGGCTGGGTTTCCTGTAAGCAATAAAACATCTTTATCTCACACACTGCCAGCGTAGTGTTACCTTACATGCAAAGCTGGGGTGTAAAAAATAAACAGAACACAGCTCCCAACAATGCTGATCCTCAGACAGCAGCTCACTTAGAGGATAGATTAGAGCTGCAACAATGGTTTTAGCAATCAATACAGTCCACATACAATGCAGGAGGTAGAGTGAGGAAGAAAAAAAAGCAGTGGTAATGCTGGAGTCTTCACTCTCAGTTTAAATGTTTTTATCCCAGCCTGTGCTTGTTAACCTCCAGAGCCACAGTGTTGCACGAGTGTCCTCCCATGAGGCCCCCTGAGCGGAGAGCTATCAGGGAACTCTGATTGGATTTGCTAATTTGTGAGCTGGATGCAGTTTGGCCCGTGTTGACACGTGTCCCCACATGCAGGAAAGTAACTTCAGGCTATTGTATCTTAAAATATCAGCCGGCGATGACCCACATTGCATCAGAAACGAGCGACGCCTTCTCGCCACATTGGCCACGTTTTCAGTCCTTTTGCAGGAAAACACGATTTTAAGACCCCGTTGAACTGAAGCAAGGTGGGAATTGTTCGGAATTGCTTTGGATCCGCAATCACTGACTCCAGATCAGCAACTCTGCTCTGACACGTTTCATGGGCCATTGCCTGTGTAGGTGTTACCATTATGACTTTTATTAGAGATGATGGCTGGTGAACCCGTGTGCTTTTACAACAATAGTCACAAAAGCACCGCGGTCATAGGGCGTCCAATTCAGCCATCACAGAGTACAGTACAGAGCATCATTTCACACGTGTCTACTGAAGAGGGAAAAGGCTAGAATTCAGCTGCACTGTATTAGAAATGATCATTATTTATCTAGTGGGAGGTATGTGTGTGTTTGTGTGTGTATGTAGGCAGGCGATCAATAGTAATGACTCAATAGTTTCTTCAGCAGGTGACTCCTGGCTTTCACTTTGCAGTGCTCAGGGGTTGAAACAAGAGCTCCCTGTCCTTTGACATTTCAACACCCCCCCAAAGCAACACCTAGAAATCACATTTATACACTACTAATTTGTGAAGCCAAGTATGGATTGTTGGAAACATGATAGCTCCCCAGATTATATACACATGAAGAAATATTTTAGTTTTCCACCTAAAGCACTGTCTTACCTGTAGAGCTGATGTGAGACTAGATATTTTCTTAGGTTTTGGATGTTGTAGTATCAAAAGTCTATTCCTGCTTTTAAAGGCTGAATTACAGTAAAATGGTGTAAATTTCTGAACTTAGACTGTTCAGCCTAGTCTCCAGAAGATGATGTTTGACTTTGTCAGCCCATAAAGGAGGGGATGGAGGATGGCTTAGCACCTAGGTGAGATACCTGCCAAGCTGCAGACCATTGTCTGATACCAACAAACAACAAAACCAGTTGTGTTTTAGTGACCTGTGGCTGTTTTCCGCCCAGGATTGTGTCACCAAATCCAGGTATTTTAAGCCAAAACATGAGTGTTTTTTGTGCCTAAACATAGCCACACATTAACCACAGCCTTGCTCAAATGTAAAGAAACTAAACATTTGAAAATATCTGCTATGTCATAACTTTTAAATGCAATCGATCTTGGGTTTGCAGAAATGTACAATGCCAACATTTTTTCTGGTGACTAAAAGACAAGCAGTTTGAAGACTTGCTTGTCATTGTATGTCAGTGTATTTATGGATATATTCAGTTTTGGTTTATGAACACTGATGTTCATATTTAATCCATGTTACATGTTTTGGAGCCTCTTTTTCTGCTCCTGTAAAAGAGATTTTTAATGTCTTGGTTGTATAAAGGTATGTACACATTTATAGAACATAAAAAAAAAAAAAAAAATCAAAAAGTTTTTGTAGTTTCAGCCCAACTTCTGATTTTCAATATTTAACCATAATTTTATTGTATTGTTAAATTACAACTGAGATATGTTTCCTCATTATGTTTATAAAAAGCAGAATTTAGGTGGCATTATGAATATTTCACTCAAAATGTATTTGCAGGTGAAAATTAATAGTAAAAAACATAATTTCTAGAGGACAGAGTTTACCAAAGTTACACTAATATGAGCCTAGAAATCTAATGAATTCAAATAAATCACATGAAATATCACAACAGTAGAGATTGTGATGCAAAATCCTGAAAATTTAGAATAATTTAACATATTTTACAATAAACTATTGTTTTAGCTGAGCCTTTATGAGCCATGCTATAAGCTTTGTTTGCCAACAGTTCAGTGGCTAACATTAGCCATAGCAACCCAGCTCTTCTCCACAGAGCACATTTAAACCTGGGGAATCAGACAGCTGAGATCACACTTAAATTGATAATTAATTAGGTGTATTTCTCATTGCCACCAGAGCACTTGGGGACTGTACATGTACATCTGTGCATCTGCGCTCGTTAGATGAACAATTCCTGGCTGCGATCCAGTGTTGAAGCCAAAACAAGACTGGTCAAGCTGTTTGTTATTTTCACGCCCGCGTTTGACATTTGGTGGATGCTTTTCATCCGATGCCGGGACCGTCTGCGGCTTTAGCATGGAGGACTACTCCGGCGGGAAATGGATAATGAGTGCTTTTGTCCTGACAGTGACAGTGCCATGGTTTATCCATGGAGCAACAGCACAGGCCTGATAAACGCTGCTGTCTCCATTTCTTTCTTTCTTTTCTTAGGCTCCATCCTGCATTAATTTCAATAAAACTTCAGCTGCTAAATCCACTTCACCAGCCTAGTGGAATGACCCACAGGCATAATTGCGAAACTAGTTTTAAAAGTTGACAAGTACTGCTTGCTATGCTGAAATGAGACCTGGATCCTACTCAGCGAGTTCTATAAGGAGCACAGATTTGCAAAATAATACTGCCAAATTTTAGGCTTCGTGTGACATTCTCTCTCATACAAAGAGAAAAACAGAATAGTACAACAATTTATGATAAAAAAACTGCGTGTAGACTGCCTACGGTCTTTGTGGTGTGTGAGTTGAAGTCCTGCAGCTATAACTTCTCATGGCATCTTTGCAAAAAGGGTCATTTTCAAGGAAGATAATGAGGTATAATGTTAAGGTCAGAGAACCTTAGCAATGTTGCAGATAAATCAGTGCAAAGAGCTCAGGTTAGGCATTGAACGTGTGGGTGAAGGTTCGGTGAAGGGGTAGTAAATGAGTGTCAGTCAATAGACTGTCCTTCGAGGTATTAAGTGTGTGCTCTTGCATTTGAATGTGCAAATCTGTCTTAGAGAGAAAAGATATTGATACTTGTAATGGACTGAGAACAAACACATCCTCAGATGCTTGGTCTATGCAGGGCAATGATGCAAAGTGCTGAATTAGGGACTGTACACAAATTATTAGAAGGGTGGGGATGTCAAAAAAAGGGAGGGTTGCGTATGTTTCCATTTTACAAAAAAAATAGCAGCTTGACTTTTTTGAGGAGAGCAGAGAAAGATATTTAAATTTTTTTCTCCCATCAAATGTATATTATAGTCTTCCCATACATAAAAAAATAGTATCAAGTAGTCGCTAGTAATTCTGTCTTTGTAACAGGACTTTATTTTCCATTAAGATTCACTAGCTAATATCATCAATGTATTTTTTCATTATTTGTTTATTGTTCTTTTACTATATGAAAACAAAACACAAAACGCTGTTTGTTCTGTTAGCACCGTTAGCTGCTAGCCACTAGCTCAACTACCTCTACCCTTGATTAGTTCTCAAGTAATAAATTTGTTGCCAAGTAATTTTATAGTCAATTAATCAGTTGAAGTAATTTTTATTAAGAAAAAAAAAAGTTTAGCACTGTTAGCACCATTAGCTGCTAGCCACCAGGTCAACTACCTCTACCCTTGATTAGTTCTCAAGTAATAAATTAGTTGCCAAGTAATTTTATAGTCCATTAATCGGTTGAAGTAAATTTTATTAAGAAAAAAAAAAAAAAGTTTAGCACTGTTAGCACCGTTAGCTGCTAGCCACCAGGTCAACTACCTCCATGTTGAGAGCCGTACGCAGACAACCTCTGAATCGTAGATACACTGTGAATATTGTATTTGAGCTGCAACGATTAATCGAACATTGATTAGTTTTCAACTGATAAATAAGTTGCCAACTAATTTTACAATCCATTAACTGGTTTAAGTATTTTTTATTAAGAAAAAAAAGTCAAAATTCTCTAAATTCTGGAGTCTTAAATGTGAATACTGTCTAGTTTCTTTACTCCTCTATGACAGTAAAACGATTATCTTTGGGTTGTGGACAAAAAAAGGCATCTGGACGTCATTTTGGGTTTTGGGAAACACTGATCAATGTTTTTCACCTTTTCTTTCGACATTTTATAGACAACTAATCGGGTAATCGAGAATTCAATCAACAAATTAATCTACAGTGAAAATCATAGCTCTATGCTGTAAAGAGCTCTTCAAATGAGGAGGTATCATGTAAGAGTAGTTGAGTGGGAGAGCATGGCACAGCTACATCCAGTACATCGGATAGAGTTGCCCGAACTTTGCTCCAAAAAAGCCTCGTCCTTGCATCCTTACAGATACTTACATAGTGCAGGCAAGTACCTTCAAGTCCATCTGAGCATAAGGTTCAGAATAGTAGGAGATGATAACCATTTCATGAGATAACCCTTCCTCAGAGTGAGATAAGTCCTATGGATATAGTTGAAATGACTGCTGATGATCTGGGCTTTTAGAAGCAAGGACAATCAAGGACCATATCTTCTCCCGGTCAAGTAGATTCTCTCCAGTGTAGTGCTTTGGGCTCCTTAGCCCATACACATATAATGCAGAGAGAGGGATGGGCGATGAGTAGAACCTTCCATGGGACTCTGTCTTTCATGGTTGATCGAAGTTGGAGACAGGAAAAAAGATGAGCTTGGTAGATCGCAACTCATCAGAGTTACAGAGCTCATTCTCATTATAAATGCTGGCAAAAGTATGGACACCTTTAGTGCTCCAAGCTGGGCGTGAGAATGGGACCCCCAAGGGAGAAGAGAATAGTTATTAAAGATTGGGCTATTAAGATGTCATTTACAAGTACTATTACATTCCTTCGCAGCAAGACGCCATATATTCTGACAAAAGGAAACTCATTATGGGGCCAAACTGTAGTTTAGCTCATTTCAAAGGAACAGCAGAGTAAATCAGATCTTCTAATATATGTGGGTTTGCTAAATTACTCTCTATAGGTTTCCACCAATATGTCAGGTTTGAGAAGCACAGAATCTGGATCTTTACAGATATTAGAGATTAAATTATACTTCTGCCAATAGCATTCCCTTCTTCACTTTAGTCTGCTTCATAACATAAAGTTAAAAAGTTGGTCTGCATGATAATATACTGGAGCTTTTCATTTAGTATTTAGAAAATGGAGAGCGACTGGAGTATCCATCATTTTGTTATGTCAGCTAATTTGGAAATTTCCTCTAATTTGGGCATTGATGACGCAGCAGAGCAAGAGATTCGTCTTTTGTATTCTGCACATTCGTCGTCCTTGTCATAAACACGCATGGCACATACATTACCCACAATGCCAATGCCGACAGTTCGGCTGGCAATTCAAGTGTATAATGCTACCAGTGGCTATTGTAACCTCTATCTGGTTTGGTAAGCTCACTTCTTTCTAAAGGTTCATTTATACTCCCTTCACATATGAAAATCTATTTCAAAGACTGTAACCGTCACTGACCACACACTTACATGTCTATGTAGGCACTGATACATCCACTGGAGGGCACTAGAATGCATGGTCCAGTCTCCTCCCAGATGTTCAGTGGTAACTTTTGGTCGCTGTGCCTGGGTGAAGGAAAATCATAAAAAGCCCGTTTTCACATGGTATTAATATGAGTTTTGGTGATCTGAACACAAGTGGACAGGTTAGAGGCATCGCCGTTCACACCTGTGAGCTGACCATATGCTCAGATTTTATTACTGCCTATGCCACAGTTAATGCGCCCACACTCTTGCTAGCTACTTATTAGTCACGTTAGCGGTTGTGTTGGTACAGTTGGAGATATCACTGCCAGCAGAATTCAACATGTCTCCCTCAATGATGGACAGTCACGCAACATTTCGTCCAACTTGTAAAACGGACAAGTTATAGAGCATTAGCGCACTTTTACCAAACAACTACCACTTCCTGCATTGATGACGCAGTCCTTTTAGGGACGCATCAGGATGCATTACCATTTACGCTACAAAAGATGAGGTCAAATGCAATGTGTTTTGATGGTTGTTGATACTTCTCTATAGTGCGTCCACTTAAGATCGGATCACCCCGGATGCGTCTTAATACCTAGTATCAACACACTCATAGTTTTTAAAGATTTCTGACCAAGTTGCATAACCCCTCCTCAAAAACTTTTAAAAATATCTTTGTCATATCCTATGGTCGTGTCTTGCTAAAGCTATTGGCTATGCTGCCCCCTACCAATTTCTGGTGGTACTGCTCTGTTTCATCTGTATCTGAAGGCTCTGTCCTTGTCCGTGTATGTTTCGTATGCAACGTTGAGCATAAATAAGCCTGACAGCCCAGGATTTTTTTTTCTCATTTTTAAACGTGTAGTCTTCAGCCAATTAAGCTTTTTTGACACATGCAGTAGTAGGCAGATGGCCACGTGCCCAGTGCTCTATACGAAAAGTTTTGTGAGAAGTGCCACCCCAATAAATTGTGTACAGTCCCTTAATCTTGATATCAGTGATTATATCCAAAGTTTGCTAACTCACACACAGACCTTTAATGTTCATACCTCAACTCTGGTTTAATTTTATGTGCAGTGGGACTTCATTTCATCAACCCACATCAGAGTCAGCACAATTAGCCTTGGGACTTTTACTGAGCTTAACACTCTGGCAGTCTGGTTCTCTCTGAGAACTACAAGATGTAAAGATTTATTGACTGAGTGACTGAGCGAAATAGAAAAGAGCAGAGAAAGCGAGGGGTCAAGGATGTTAGAAATCCAGGGAGACAGAAAGGCAGAGAGAGGAGGTGGGAGCTGATCGAAACAACCCGCTAGCTGGCAAGACGGCAAGTGAACATGGCATCTGGCTCGTCCATGAATCCACCTGGCAGGGCAGGTCGACCAAGTCAGCCACTCAGACGCCTTCGCGGGGTGCGAGCTCCTGCACTAGCAGATGCTAAAGCGTCTGAGAAAGGCGCACTAATTACCTCTGAGGTTTGTTTGTGGTGTGCCGGGGGCCTGCGCTGATGAGAAACACATACTAGGACAAGATCAGAGCAAGGCAAAATAGATTATGTGTGTGCTGAGGCAGTGCTTACTTGGAAACTAGTTGTTCACTTAGGAATGGATCACTCTCACAAAAAAATGTGTCACTTGTTAGTGCTGTGAGGGGAGTTTTTAAAAGGCTTTTTTTGGTATCGGACAATTGGTTTAATGTAATGTTTGGAGGTGGAAATGAAAGTATCAACTGGATTTACTGCAGCACAGTGTTTGCCTGCATTTCAAATGTTTTTAGATATTCCTATTAAGAAAGTTTAAGTGCATAATAAGGGCACTGTGTGTGGGTGTGTTTTCATTATCACAACCTCCTCCTGCAGAAATGGACAAACAGGCGTGATTCTCTGTTGCACTAAGAGCTATCAAGGCCTTTATCCCGGCCCATTATCTGTGCCTCGTGAAAGTCATCATAATTTGGAGGAATTAAATTACAATGAAGGTAGCTCTCCTCGCACAGGGGAATGGTCAGAGTCGGCACAGTCGGTAACAGGCTGATAGAGCTAGTCATCCATACGCCCACGGCTGTGTGTGGGTGTCAAAAAGGAAAAAAAAAATCTGTCATTATGGAGAGGTGAAAAGATCTCTCCATCTCTGTTTCTCCAAATGTTCCTGCTGCCTGGTTTGTTTTTTAGAGTGCAACACAACAAACCCATAAAGTAGCTCTCCACTGATCTGACTATTCATCAGGTTATTTAAATGCATGTGTGCATCGAGATGTCTGCTGAATGACACCAGGGTGACTTCATTAGCAACCTGGTCTGACCCTGGCGATGCCACAATCACCAAGGTAACCACATCCATATACTGCATAAAAGAATGGAAACAGATGTTGCCGATGCACAAACTATGTCCCCCTAATTATCTTATATAGGTCTTCCAGCTATGCAAAAAGAGCATATCTTTTCTGTGTGCTCTGAGTGTAGCTTAATATACCCCCATGTCTTTTATCTGGCATCCGGCTTCCTGCCTGACGGAATGTAATTGGCCTCAGGAGAGAGCGCGCTGTAGGATGAAGTGATGATCACTAAGATTTAGAGTAAGCAGAGGGGGCGCGTCGTGGTTTGCAGTGTCAAGCAACCGAAAGGACGCGTGATTTGCAGGGGGGATAGCCCGTTCTACTGACTCTAACTCTACAGCCCCGTCATGACATTAGCCTTGCTCTGAGCTGCGTACACCTTTAAGACACTGCACGTCTCGGTCTGGGGATTCTAAAATTGACAGGCGCCGGCCTCATTTCCTCTCTCAGTGCCACTCAAGCAGCCGTTATGTTGTAGCAAATAAAAAGGGGCAGGTAAACTATGAACTGGATTTATGATAGGGGTGACTGAAAAGGTCATCAGTCAACAGTCTGATTCCACTAACTGTGATGGATAGGGAGGATCTATGAGGTTTAGGAAGGAGAGAAAAGACCCCTGCGGCAATAAAATAAAAGAACACTATGCCCCTGTTTATTTCTGATTTGAAGGCTTAAAGGAAAAGGTCAGGAGAAATTGAGTCTTCCATATTTAGCTTGATTTTTATATCATTAGTGAGTTGGGTTTTTTTGGCATTTCTATGCCTTTACTACAGTTATTTGTAAAGAGATGGCATGAAATGTGGTTAGAGGGATGTTCAGGACAGGCTGTGCTCATACACTGTTCCTATGTATACCTACAAAAAGTATTGCACCACAATTTGTATGTAATCCACACAAGCATGAGCCAGTAATTTGTGTATAACCCATGCAATCATGAAGGCTGCAATGGCATGACCAATGTGCTGACGGGAGTAAAGACGGTAGTAGTATAAAGAGTGAAAGCACATGTAAGGAGGGAGGTTGGGTTGTTGGATGTGTCAAGCAAGCTAAGGACTTTTCCACAGGAGATGTGTTTGGTGTGGGACCTTGTGAAACCAAGTGAACTTCAAGTTATTTTTAGGAACATCATCACCATGTCTCTATTCCTAAACTTATGTATTTATTTCCTAGCCTTTGTCACTTTACATTAAGTATGTAAGGTGACAAAATCCAATCATATTTCTTTTCTAAACCCTAACCCATGTAACTGTACTTGCCTTAACCTAACCTACATAACTTTACTTGCCTAAACCTAACCTACGTAGCTTACCTTGTCTAAGCCTAACCTATATAACTTTGCGTTAAGTACATAACATAGCGTCAAGTACGTGACTTGCCTAAACCTATTCTACATAATTTAACCTGCCCAAACCCAGTAGTGTATCCCCACTAATAGAAATGGCAGATGATGGAACAACTGGAGTAGCTGTGGTAGGCTCTGAGGAAAATGGAACGCAACCCGATAGTCCTTGCAACAATAACACTACTTGTAAACATGAGGGGGGACAACTTTGAAGCTTGTACCATGTTCCCGGGCATTTTTCAGCCTTGTTTATGTGACACATCGGGCCTCATGCAAAAACATTTTTGCTTCCTTATAAGTGTCACTCATATGAGGCGTGTTCATACAAATCAAATTCAGCTAACTCTTTTAATTACCTGTTAATTGCTACTTTAATCCTAATTAACTCCATCTGTTGATGAGGGGGTGAGAGTTGATCATTAGCATGAAACAACATGGATGAATTGTTCAGTTCTAGGAACTCCCTGAGAGAAAGTGTCCACTTGGGAGCTCCATGAGAACTACATACCTTCAAGGGCCTCTTTTCTATTTGCATTCACATCACCAGTAAGAACACTAAAGTGACAAACTGTACTGTGAGGCGGTTAGTATAGCATGTCAAAACTTTGTTGTACTTCCACTGTTGCATGTATGCACAGTAAAACCTGGAGTTCACTGTTGGTCAATTTGTCAGTGTTTTCTTGCATTTTTTTGTTACAAGCTGTTGTTTAAGTTTTTGTTGTCTGTTAACACAGTTAACAGGTTTTTTAAAAATTTGCTGTGTTCAACCAATCATCGTACACTTATGTCACTCATGGTTTCCCTTGTGCTGGGAGAGAACATACTCTAAAAACTCCCTCAAAATGGCATTCTGAGACGACGATTGTTCCTACTTGATGCGGTGCAGACACAACAAAAAGCGGGATTCTTAGACCTAAGTACCAAGACTACTCCGGTCCAATAAAACAACTATAAGTGCTACTACTGTTATTTTTTCTTGTTGGATGATACCTAATCTTTGGCGACTTCCTGAACAAAAGACCTCTGAGACCTGTTTTGACCCTCAAGCTGTGCCTTTGCTAACTGCAGCTGTTATTTAAGCATATGACACACTTTTGGGACCATTCAGTTAAAAAAACATCCTATGCTTTGCATTTTTCTTAAAGACCAGCCCAAAAATGGGGCAAATAATGTCCAAAATAGCAGGTTACATTGATGAATTCATCAGTTTGTTATAGTTTTATGAGAAAAGGCTAATTCTTCAAACATTAATTTGTGTACAACCTTGAAAGGAAAGGATGTAAAGTGTACCAATAAATATATAAAAGGATAGTGTACAGCTCTGTGTACTGCAGTGTCACAGTGGCTCTGTTCATATAAGAGGGAAATGTTTTATTTGTACAAGTATTTACCATTGTTTGCTTCCTGTCTTTCTCTCTCCCTGTTATCTTGTTATGAGGCAATACATCATAGAATATTAGACAGTGAGGAAATGAGCCTATATAAGGAAGGCCAGCACTGTCATTTGGAGGAAAAAGCCCAATTCAATCACCTCCCTGTGTTTGCTCTCAATAAGGGACAGTGCTATTTTTACCATTCTATAGCAGCAGGAGGAGGGGGAAGGAAGTCACTGAGGGATTCCCCCGCACTGCGGTGATATACCGCCTTAGGGCCTTCCCGAGGGAGGGCTCCGAAATTACATTGAAGTGACTCAAATTGCTTTACTTGAACGTGGGTTCATATGGAGTACACAGTGATTACATATCGTAGCATCGTTTTCTCTCTCCAAGATGTGAAGTTTATCCGGGGGAAAAACTTGCAGAGCTTTTGTCATTTATTTTTCATGTTGCTGTTGAGCGGAGCGCCTGTGATACGTGTCAGATGTAATGATGATTTCAGTTGATTCACACATTTTCCCATTGACTCCCATTGTGCTGCAGCCTATGATGACGAGCTCGTCGCAGCATATGCCGGGGACGGAGAGCATATGCCATGTGACAAACAATGTTAGCAGGATATTTCCTAGATACTGGTGGTATCACGACGTAGCAGTCAGTACGCTAGCACTGCAGAGAGGGGGAGAGATTAAATTGAATATGGGTCAGTTCACAGCCAAAACTCTGCTTATCTGAATTCTCACACACCCTGAATGAAAGTGATTATCCAGTCGAGTTAATTGAATAATTGAAGCTTGCTGGAAATCATTTCCACTGGTCACTGGTATTATCTCTGCTGAAAACACATGCTAATAAGCAAACAGCAGTGGTAAAGCTGTGTGTATTGGGAATTCGTGCGCTGGGGGAGATGGGAGAGTTGTCAATAATTCATAATCCATAGTCCTAGTTCACAGAAAATCTTAGCCCACCTTCCTCAGGTTCCAGGGCAGGTATGCTGCAAAGCTGCACTCATCTGAAATTCAATTTGATTGTCTCCATGCAATATTGATGAGGATTCCTTGGCCGCGTGTTTGTACAGGCTACATGGTTAATTTGAATCATTTATGTGTTACGAGGCGTGTGCGCTGTAGCTGCCTGCTGCGCTGCCCACCTGCTGACACACTGGCGGGAGATGGAAATCCATACCCAAAGTGAGATACCGCTCAGGGGAGAGGGAGGGGAAGGAGGAGTGATGTGATAAGGGTCAAAACAAGGCTGTGTGAAAGACATTAGTCACTTGTAGAGATTGATGGAGGGTTAGGTTCCAGTGGTGATGGAGGAGAGGGGGGAGGCAACTCCACTGTACTCAGTCTTACTGCAAATTTAATTTTCACCTCATGCTGTGATCGCTGTGATCAATCCAAATTGACCACTTTAATGAGACTGTGACTGATGACACTGAGTGCCCTCAATGTCATACGATCCTGGAAACTGACAGAGATTTATTTTCGGAACAGAAGAGCTCCATGCTCTCACTGGTAACCTCCCCGCGCAGGCAAGTTACTCCAAGGAAGAAGCTATTTTATTTATAAATATTCTGTGGAACAACGTATTCATCCACCAGAGCTGATTCAGTGGAATCAGAGAAAGTAGTCCCTGCTTTGTCATAGCAGATTTAACCTGGGAGAGACCCTGCGGCCACATAAAGAGCTATTGGGCCCCTGTTGACCCGGCTTCCTCCCACTCCATGTGCACTGTGGCACTTTCAAGAACCTATTAAGTGCCGTTAACACAACAGACGACACATGCAGCTTAATTATAATCAGTCAAATCAGTTTGCTATGGCCATCATAGATCATAGATGTGATACTTTTATTAAACACAGATGTATTCAGGAAAACACATACGCACTATTGAAGCATAATATCAACTAAAGTAGTACAGATCTTAAAAAAATATTTTTAACAAAGGACTCAACTGACATTAGTACTTCAAATGGATCCTTCCTAAACTACTTTGATTTATCATGTCAGACTGGGTTAAAATAATTGAGTCGTCTGATTCAAATCAATCTTCATCTGAGAGACCTGACATCGATTTATAAAGTCAGAGATTGATCTTTAAACATAAGATTTTTCCCACGGTTGTGTGAAGCTTTAACACTGTTAATCTCGCTGGTAGTAAACGGGTCCTAGCGCTAAATTATTAACGACCGTAGTCTTGAGAAGCTCTGACATTACTGTTTCCTTCACCTGTTCCTGTTAGCGTACTTTTTACGTTTTGGTGTAGAAATGCTGCAGTGGAGACAGAGAAGTGAAGATAACTTGAGTTGATGACAACTACCCTTGTTACTGCGAGTGCAATAAAACCTTCACGAGCACAAAGCCAATAATTAATCAATACAGCTGATCAGCAACATGTAAACATGAAGAAAAGAGATATTTCAATCCGCTCCGCCCGCAGTCTCTCATCCACCACTGCGAATATCACAAGCACAGCATGCTTTCCAGCTATTGTTAATAACAGGCTAAAACAACACCTATTTATGTGTGCTGGTTTAGTTTAGTTTGCCACATATCTTAAAACTTATCAACACTAATGTCACTTGCAGGCAGTGAGTTTCCTCAGCAGCAGAGAGGACAGGAGGACTGATACTGACTGATGTCTGTGTTCGTTGTTCTTTCTAAACGTTACTCAGTATCGTGATGTCAGGAATGTGATTCATTTTCCTGATATTTTAGGTTTGTTTTCACTGAGATATTGAGTTAATATAGTGACTTTGCTGCTTCAGTATTACTGTTGCTGCCCTAACAACATTTAGTTTTAATCACGTTCTGAATTTATTCTTTTTTTTTTTGATAATTAATTGTAAAATGTATAGTATTACATCTCGGATAATCTCTTTCAAATACTGGCAAAAACTGAAATTGTAACTAAAATAACCCAAATCAAATCGACATAGACTCAAATCAAATTGGAAATCGAATCAAATCAGGACTGTCTGAATCAAAATTGAATCAATTCAGGAATTCAGTGGCAACACTCAACTCTATTACTATGTGATATTGCTCTGAGGGGGCAACCTCCGTTGCAGAACAATTAAGCCAACACAGTAGTGCCCAAAACTGCAGTTCTTCAAATGGCCACTTGAGGCTGGCTCCAAAAGTGACTCAATCCTCATAGACCTCCATGTTAAAATGCCCGACTTTACAGCACAAACAAACATGTCAACAGTTTTGGTCTCTGTAGCTGGTTTACCTGTCCATGACAACTGTACAGAGAATGAATTTCTACATAACTCACCTGTCTAAATGTTAGCATGGCTTTAAGTAATGCATTTCTAAGGGCAGGGCCACATTGATTTCAGGTGGGTGCCGTCTGTTGTAATGTCGTAACCACAGGAACAGTGTTGGTTAGGTAACGCAGCCATGGCGAAACTATAGATTAACAGAGAATAGGTGTAGCTGTAGCTGTAGCTATTTCAGTGTGTTTTCAGTTTACGAAAGTTAATTGTAACATTTTGGTCTCCTAAAAAGTCTTCAGTTCAGCATTTGGTTACACTAAATGACCCTCTAAGGAGTCAGATATTCAATTTTCTGGTAAGTCCATTTTGTTTTAATGGTTTCAAGCGTGTTTTCCAACAGCAAAAATAGCATTATCACGGTTAACTATTGCTGTAAATGCACCGTACTAACCAAGCTAGCTGCTAGCGTTAGGGTCAGCTCCACCCTCTTGTCCAAATAGAGTCACTTCTGGCTCCAAAAGTCCAAGATGTTGACCGTCAAAATGCTAAATACGAGGCTTCAAAATGGTAGACCACAAACAAACAGGCCTAGGTGACATCATGGTAGCTATGTCCATTATTTTATAAAGTCTATGACTGCACTACCATAAAGTTAGAGAGGGAAAGCTTTATAAAAAGAACAGTCATTTCAGAAGCGGTGACATTCTGACTTATTAGTCCCTAGAACTGGTCAAGCTCCAAAGGGGCCTCCTACATTTCCCATAATGCAGTTCAGTAGCATCTTTCATCAGGCCCCCTGCCTCCAACCCAGGTTCCCTGTGAAACTGTTCTATAGTGCTAAACTCAACTTGAGATGAACCTGATGACATCATCAGGGTTAATATTTTGTCAGACTCAGAAAAGCTCCAGAGGCACAGAGGATGTTATACAGCTGTTTTCACATGCTCAGTAGAATCAGTAATTAAAGGGTTACTCTGGCCATTTAGTGTTCCAGTTCCATTAAGTTAAGGGACCAACAAAAGCTAGTTTAAAAAAAAAATTAAAGCATCCTTTCCTCACTTATAGTCTAATATGGGTCAAAAATGCTGGATCCTACAATTCCCATAATGCAACTCAATAGAATCTTTCATTAGTCTTTCCTTGTTTACTAAATTGCCATTTCTTTCAAACCTCACACCTTCAGTTTGTAATGAAGGTTGTCTGTTACAAAATTTAAGCCTAAAGCCCAGATGACATCATCAGGGTTAGTTCTTAACATAAAACATGACAACATGGTTGACTCAAAACATGCCGGTTATTCTGCAGTGTGTGTCCCAGTCACTAATGGGTAAATGACCAATGGGATTTTAATGAAAGACAGTGTCTGCCACACATACCTCTAGGGCTTCAAAACTAATGATCATTTACATTATTGATGAAGATATTGATTCGTTTTTTGATCTATTGGTCAAACATTTAGTCTTTAAAAACAGCTGAGGGCAGTGAAAAATGGCCATCACAAGTTCCCAGAGCCCTTGGTGACATCTTAAGATTGCTTGTTTTGTTCAGCCAACACTCCAAAAACCAAAGATATTCAATTTACAAAGACATAAAAGACAGAAACATGGAAAATCCTACCATTTCAGAAGCTGGAAACTGAGGCTTTTACATATTTAAACAATTATCAAACTTGTTGATTTGTGCTGAGGTTGAAGATTTTTATTGGATATTTATTTATTTTTATGATCATATTTGGCCACAACCAGAATGGCTCTATGGTTTTGGCTGCAGATACCAAACAGGGCATGGTTCCACCACTATACATTTATGGCTCAGTGCCAATCAGCTTTCCTTCTCATGCTGGGTGACCAATCTGTATCCTGTGCTGACTAAGATCTTCTCTGTTCACATCTCTGTGTGCTAACCAATCCTAAAAAAAAAACAGGTTCATTGAGTTTAAGTATTAGTAAAAAAAAAAAGAAAAGAAGGAATAAATAAACACGCAGTCATAATTTTATTTAATTCTATTCTTTAGTTTATCTCATGCAAATGCAAAACCTCAAGTGTTTCCTAAGCTTCACTAACACAGTATTGAGACAAAACTATTTCAGTTACATAACATTTTTGGGAAGCCTCGCTCATTGCAGTGGCTGTTTTAATCTTCATTTTTATTTGTGTTTGGTGTAAACCTGAAATCCGCAGCACCAACGGACATGTTTGCCTTTGCCAGTGCCAGATTGGTGCGGGCTGGTTTCATTTCAACGCCACAGCGGGCAGAGGGGAGATCATGGCAATGCCCCGAGAGAGAAACAGAGAGAGGGAGAGAGGGAGAGGTGCAGACAGACTGAGAGAAAAACAGAAATAGAGGAGAGAGACTGTTAGCTTGGGTAAGTGGATTATGTGATGTGGAAGGAAGGAGGGAGGGGTTCTGTTCTCTATCTCCGCTGCTGCTTCTGCTCTGGTCAAATACTACTTGAATCAAGCAAAACAAAAACATGTACTTGCTTACCGTCCTATTTTTTTTAACTTACACAACCGTCCTCAAAAATGCTTGATATCCCAGAACTAATAGTATCCTCATGGCTGGATTTAAGTGCCTCTTGCCAATGCTTCTTTGGCTTAGGTGCCAGATGGCAAGGCTTTGTTACTCAGCCAGATACAAAGACTATCCAAATCTTACATGTTTGCAAACACTTAAGTGGTTTAAGAGAAAACCAATAATTAACTCATTTGTGAAGCCCATTTGTAAAATGTAGTTTGAGCTCAGCGGGCTAACTAAAGATTAATAGTTCAACACATAATTAATCTCACATTAGGAACCTTTGAGATCTGATTAACTGTAGTTTATTGCTTTTTCTGTTTCATTATGTCATTAGAAACTAAGAAGATTTCAAAATAAACACTAAATTCATCATTTAGGGACTAATATTGAAATTTTTTCCTCCTTTTTTCACTACTTGGTTTCACATACTAAGCAACAATTTAATCTGAACAAGTCTATATTTATACTTAAGGCTCTGTGAGACTGGAGCTAACATGCTAACATGCTAACAGTGACAGCGCCAGCGTTGCCAAGTGGGAAATGTAGGATTATCGTACCATCGACTCAAATCATGGTATTTTGAGGGAAATGATCATACACAAGTCATAACCAAAATAACAAGCCTACTGATGCACTATAGGCAAATATAGTCACTCTAGTATTTACTTTTTTGGTTTACTTTTTTGTCATAGAGAAACCTTTCCTTGCTTCTGTTTTTCCTTTTCTTCTTCTTTTGTTTTGAATCTCATTTGTGCTCGACTTCCTGACAGGTCCTAGCATCTTGTGGGGTGGGCGCAGCTGACCATTCAGCCAATCGTACTCGTTGTTCTGAGACAAACCTGTATCTCACGCTAAGCAAAGCGCGATTGGCTGGAAACATGTCACATGGGAGCAGATGCCCTCAGAGTTCACAAAAAAATAACTTTGCATACTGACCACACATTCACGAAATGGTCAAATTATCGTACATTTGGCCTTTTTTGGGGTTATTGATCAGAGGGCCAAATTATCGTACAAATATGATAATTATCGTACACCTGGCAATGCTGGACAGAGCTAGCATAGCTTATAGCTACAACCTAATGCATTAAATCACAACGTTTATGTTTTAAACCATAATTGGTCCTGTTAAAATAAATAAAATAAATAAATGCTGAAGCTTAGAAGATAACTATTACTGTGTTCATCGTCTTAGTTTATCCCTTTAGCATGTTAGCATTTGCTAATTAGCTGAGTTTGATGGGAATCTCATTAGTTTTCCAGGACTGACAGACCGCTGCTAGCAGGGCTAAAAATCATTGATAGATTCATTATTAATGAAAATAGTCATTACTCAAGATCCAGAACATGAGGTTACTACAACAAATTAGAAACCAAAAAGAAAATAAAGCAGTACCCATACAAAAAAAAGGAGCCACCTGTTTAAATGCGCTTATGAGATAATGGGTAATGCTAATATATAACGTAACAATAGCTAAGTAGCAGTAATAGATTAAAAAAAAGTCATAAAGTCAGTGAATTGATTAAATAATGTCAGTTACACTGCAAAGAAATTAGCCACTGTATGCTACTGATCATACTACACTAAGTAAGGCTGAAGCAGCAGAACCCATGACTGTATTTAATTAAACAAGGGTGTGTTTTAATCAACCAGCTAATACAGCTAAGATTGCATTTACAAGTGGTAAAAGAACTCCAAAGCTTTTTGATAGAATATGGGGAATGGGGAAGTACCTATTAGACTAACAAATTAGGTATGACCTCAGAGGATAGCACAATATTTCTTAAAGTATATATTTCCATTTGGGTCCCCTGTTGAGAGAAAAATAACAGTAGCTTGGCATAAAAGAAATCTGTATTTAAAAAACAGCTGACAATAATTTACTGTGTTCTCAAAGTCCTGTGAATCTCAAGAGTCAACCCTTTTTGAATGAAATGAAAGGCAACATATGTTTAAGAAGCTTTTGGGCACCGTTACAGTTCAACTGTGAGGCTTTGTGAATCACTGGGAATACACTACTGTTGATGTATTAGGTGAAATTTTCTTTGAAAATTTCCACTAAAGCTGCAGCTCTATGAGTCAGCCTGCCCACGCGCTTGTTGTACAATGGCACATTACTTTATGGGTTACTGAATTCCAGAAGGGAGGGCAAAGGCACTTCTGAGAATTTGGCTGCAGCGTGTGGACCAGTTGGCCCACTCTCCGTCCAGCTTGTAGGATGCTGTGTCATGTCATAGAAATATTAGGAGCACTAACATTGGGGAATAAGCAGAATTAATATTTTAGTTCTGTTAATTATTTGCTTGTGAGGTCTGCAGCAGCTTGGTCAATGCAGGGGAATTTCAAGAGTCTGTATAATTTAAGTAATGAAAAGATGACCTAATCTTATTGTCTTTTTTTCCTGTGTTTGTCTCCGTAGGACTACACATTGACCATGTATTTCCAGCAGTACTGGAGGGACAAGCGTCTAGCCTACATAGGAATCCCCCTCAACTTGACCCTGGATAACAGGGTTGCCGACCAGCTTTGGGTCCCTGACACCTACTTCCTCAATGACAAGAAGTCTTTTGTCCACGGAGTCACTGTCAAAAACCGCATGATTCGCCTGCATCCAGACGGAACTGTTCTCTACGGCCTCAGGTGAGTTCTGCTTTGCACTGCACCAAGACCTCCCCCTATTTGCCCAAATCTACATATGGAGAAGATATAATGTGGTATAAAGTGGCAATATTCTCTGTTTTTTTGGTCAAAAAATCTGAAGATGGCGCAAAGACCAAACCCAACAAGGGATTAATCCTTTCACTAGTCTCTGTTGCCCTTTATATTTTATTTGTCTGTGTTATCGTGCTCCATTATGTCCCTAAACCTATTGAAAAAACATCACTGAGCCATACTGTTGCACTGAGTGACACATACCTTCATTACCATGAACCTGGGCACTGCAGTTTCTTCTTTAATTCCACATACACTCTCCTGCTGCAGGAAATACTCTTTAGATCACTAGATGTGTATCAATCCGCAACTGAAAATAGTTCCCTGACAAACACACAGTTTCCTCCTGTTTGAGTAATGTTTGCTAAAAACTGCAGTGCCCAGCTGTTTTAGACAATTATTAAGCAAAATAAAATGGTGTACTTTACAGATTTATGTCTTCAGTAGGACCCTATGGCCTAGGGACAGTTAGAGTAGGGAAGTCAGAGAGTGTTGAGAGATGCGCTGTTTGGTGTAAAACATCGTTGGTTTGGGTTTTGTCATGGGATTTGTTTATAATAAGAAAAACACAAAGAGCTGCAGTTTATGATGGCATCTTAACTGATTCTATGTGTAACTATTTGTTGTGTTTCGCTGTATTGTGCAGGAAGTGAGGTTATTTATGTTGTTAGAGTGGTAATGTGCAATTTCTGGGCCATGCAAATGAGCAGCGCTCCCCACAACAGGCAACAAAGTGAAGCTCAGGGTCAAAAAGTGTTCTCAGATGTTTCCCAGTGTCAAGTTAATGCTATGTGTTTAAAGCCCTATTACAGCACCACAGTTGCCCGTGCTGAGAACTTGGCAGTTTTCTGCTGCTGGCCGCCAAGCAGCCAGAGGATTATGTGTCGTGCTCAAGGGCACCCCGGCATTTGATTTTTAAGGGAGGGAGGGTGCAGTCAGAGATCACCCATAAAAGAAAGTATGAACAGGTTAGACGGTGCATTAATGCAATGTTTAGCTGGCAGCTGTTGTTTGATATTTGTTTCATAAAGCCCTTGTTTTGAATTTCCATTGATCTTTTCGACAGGCAGGTTCAGAAGAGTTAGTGTGACCTATGAATATGGATGCATGCTTTGAATTATTCGAGTGCAGAGCGAAAAGTGTGTGCGTGTTTGTGGGTGTGTGTTTGCACGCACGCTTGCATGCTTGTGTTTGTATCCGTCAGTGTTCATATTTTACAGTCATACAGCCATGCTTGATTATGCAAGTGGAGTTCATAGCACTTAGCCTTGTGGGCTACTTATAGACCTCTCAGTGCTTTCAAGAGATCAAAGGGAGAGGGAGATGTGTGACGTGGTGTTTGTGATATGAGCTGTTAAATAAATGCATGTCAGGTAAGGCTGAGTAACATGCTGAATATAGATTCCTATCATGGGATTAAAGAAGGCACTCGGTTTATTTACGTGTGCTGGTTATTAGGGCTGCAACTAATTATAATTTTCTTAATTGATTAATCATTTGCCACAGTGAAGGTTTTCATATTTACAGTTCATTGATTCATTTATTTTTATTCATTAAATACTTTTCATAGTCTGTTTAAATGACATTTCCCCCCAGTAACACACTTAATTCTCACTTTATATAAGGCCAATTTTTATTTTATGGCACTTTTTATAACAGTGAGCTATTACCTAGCTGCTGGCTACATGTGCGTTGCTTGACAGCTCACTAACTACTAGCTAGCTTTGGTTAGCCAGAGCAACCGAGATGTGTTTCTTTGCCTGAGGAACATCTTTAGGTAACACACATCTGAGGTAACTCTGAATCAACCAGCTAATGTTAGCTACTGCCGCTAACAATGGGTCTTGCCTCACAAGCCCACGTAGCTCGCAAGCTGGCCAGGTAGGTAGCATGTGTGGCCTTGTTAAGCTAAAAAAAAAAGGAGAGGTTTGGTACTTTGTCAGTGTACTGTGTTAAAGAAGCACTTCACCCCCCCAAATGACGTTTTTTGTATCATTGACTCACCCTGTTGTAGGTTAAATTTGTGAAGAAAACTTTGTTTTATTTGCATGCATTCATGGCAAAAAAAAAAAATTAAAAATGAAGAAAAGTCCTGATAAATTGAAGTTACAGGGGACCATGGTTAACCACAACAAAACTACATCAAAACATCCATTTACAGACTCTCGCACAACTCATGCAGTATAATCCAAGTTTCATTGATCCAGTTGTATGCTCAGTACTTCCCTTTATGATGCGAAGCAAAACAGAAAGGAAACCTACCAATGCTCTCTGACGAAAGCAATCATTTTGCCTCACTGAGTTCCCTTAATTGGTTAGTTTGTGTTACTGAAGTACTGAGCAAATGAGACCTGGATTATACTGCATAAGTTGTGTGAGAACTTGTAAAAAGATGTTTTGGTAGTTTTCTTAAATCTGGACCCCTATGGCTTCAATTCATCAAGAATTTTCTCAGTTTTTGGATTCTTCGTTCACCATGGGGGCATGCAAATAAAACAAAGTTTTCTTCACAATTTCAACATAACCTGGGGTGAGTAACTGATATACAAATGGTCTTTTGGGGGATGAAGTGTTCCTTTAATTTACAGTGACAGCCTCTACTTGGTTTATTAAGAAACACTTGACACTGACATGGTTGCTCTGACACAGGGTAACTAATTTGTAGCAGTTGTTGAGCTTGCTAAGTGACAACACAGCTGACATGAAAAGTGACATTATGAAATAACAGATGACATTATAAAAAAGTGGCATTATGAAATGAAAGGTGACAAGACAAAAAAGTCACTGCAATACAGTCATTAAAACATGACCTGAAAAGGGGTATTAAAAAAGAACCCCGATACAGCGTTGTTATTTTGGAAATATGAGCATTTAATAATTATGAGTTGTGTTTTAATAATTCATTAAATGATTTCCCAATTTATGGGTTCATTTATATGTTTTACACTATTTATTTATGAGATAATGTATTTTTTATGATGTCTTATTTGATATTTAATGCTTTTTGACTGCATAATCTGCAGCCCAAAAAGACATTTGATTTACTGAAAAAAGACTCAATTCATCGACTAGTTTCAGCTATACTGTTTATTATTATTTGAGGTTTGCAACTGCAAGTTTTAAGTGTATTTTCTGAAAAAAAGTGACGTAACAGGCAGGCTCCAAAGTCCTTAGATACTATAATGGTATAAAAGAACTCAGTCATATATTGTAAATCCAACCACTGTGTCACAGTAATGACAATACGTCTATATCTTGCAGACCCAACGCTATGTTGTTGTAATTTTAGCTGTATAATAATATCACCTAATGGGTTTCCACAGCCTCATCTGAGTCTTAACTGAATGAAGACATCCAGTGGCTAACTGCCAAGCAGCCGGCTTTTAATCAGGGCAGACTTAGCCTAAATCATTTTGAATTTGCATTTCACTTTGCTGCTTATTTTAACTGTCTGATTATCAGCCGTTTGAGCTCATACATCTGATAAACAAAGGAATACCTCCTCATGACCCAGTTCAGATGAGCAGGCAGTAAACTCTGCCAAAATGTGTTGCCTTAATATGATTTTTACTTGCACAAATTTTCACTTAATCACTGCATGGAGGGTAGCCAGTTTTGTTCGGGGGACATGAACTGATTGAAATACGAGAGTGGGGGCTGCTTGTCTGCGATCTATAGCATAATTATGTTATTACACAGTCAGCGTTTTACCTTAGAGGTGTTAGCATAATCTTATTTAAAGATGACAATGCCAATAGTCTCCTGTAATATGACACCTACTGAAAAACTTGGTGTAAAGACAAATGGACATTTAGTTCGCTTTAAAGATAAGACAAAGTCAAGTGCTATCACCTTAGTGCTTTAAATCTAATTGTATAACTACAGCTCCTTATGCTTCCTTGTTAAGCAACTACTTACCTGCTTTGCTGTTTTTATAATATTTCTAAAGGATCAAAAAATATGATAATCACCCCTTCCTTCCTTCCTCACTATACACTTCCCTCTCAATACAATTTGTGTAAATCACATACAGTGTCTAACATATTCTCTCCTGTGTCCTCTCTTCCCCCATTGGTCTTATTTTTTCAGGATAACTACAACAGCAGCGTGTATGATGGATCTCAGGAGGTATCCCCTGGACGAACAGAACTGCACTCTGGAGATAGAGAGCTGTGAGTAGAGAGACCTAATGCCTTTACCACTGACTATCAGCACACTGTGCAGGCTGAGAAGAAAATCAGCTCTTATGTGAAATGTTACAGTTTGAGTGAAATATCAAACCTGGCTCTTTTTTCTTTTGAGGTCGGTAGCATTTGTTTTAAATGGCAATTATTAACGGTAGAAGTCTAAAGGGCATATTCTACAGATTTAATATTGTACCAGTCGAACATTTGGAGGCTTCTGAGAGGCATTTTAAAAGAAAGTCAGTCAGGGTGCTATGGTTTTAATTATTAGTTAACGTATTTATTGGTTTGGTCAACTAATCAGCGCAGATGGGACGTTTTTCAAGCTATTGTTACCAGCAGATCTTGGCTCCGATAGACCACTGGGTACATCTCCAGAGAGAGCAGGTCCCTTCTGCTGTGTGACTGTGTTAACATTATTTTTTTGGCTGGACCACAGCAGCTGGTCCCCCACTACAACAGCTGTGTCTCAGTTCAGGGGCTGCAGCCTTCGTAGGTTGCATTTGAAGACCAATTGTGTCACACTGGCGCGAAAAAGGCTGTCCCATTTCAAATGAACCTTCAAATGTGGCTGAGAAATGCAACCTTCTTTCCCAGAATTTGGAGGATGCAACAGATGAATCCTGTGGGCCCAGCCTATCCCAAGATGCATTGCGCGCCGGTGATTATATAACAAGTTACGTTAACGAACAGTTGTTCACTAGCTAAAAGCACACAGCTTAAACAACCTTAATTTATACCTGAAAACAGTCCTCCATCAGCCTGAAACATACTAAACGGCAGTGTCTCCCGCGGTGAATCATCTCCTCAAGTATTAAATAAAAAAAAATATATATATAATAACAATCTCTGGGTCCATGATTTAGGGCTAACTAACTTACTAGCTTACTCCGTCTTCTGTCAAGCGCAGCTGGTTGCTAAGTAACAGGAATGCCAACAGGTTGGGGGCGAGAACAACTAGTGACGCAACCAGGAAATCCTATATCTCATTTCAGAGACCATTCGGTTTGGCTGATACGGTCTTCAAAGGACGTGGCCGATGTCGACCGCGATGGCCACGTCCTTCAAAGGCTGCAGCCCCTCAATTGAGACACAGCTAATGCTTGAAGTCTCTAAGTCCGTGATGCCACTTCCTGTTTCAAATTAAAAGCCCTTATTTCAAACTAAAGGCACTCTAGCATTTCATACACAGTCAAGACATATACAAGGTTTTGATATAGTCTTGTTTATGTTTTATGAATCATTGAGAATGTATTTAAAGTATTTAAAGAAACAAAATCACTTCACTTTAAAGTCATTTGTTTCAAATTACATATTTGTCAGCCCTGTCATATTTCAGTTACAAAACATTCAAAAGTAATTGAAATACATAATTCAAATACAAGTAACTAAGAATCTGCCCATCTCTGTCAAAGTCATAGTCAAAGTAATGTCATTTTGTACCTAAGAAACTCAGGTTTTAGAAAAGGTAATAACTCCAAAACGTAAAAATGACTAGATTTTTTACAGTTAGTTTGATGTTTAGTGCCAGATTTATTTATTAATTGCCTCGAGTTTGATATTCAGTGATCCAGATTTATTTAGTAGGGATGCATTGATCGTGATCATTGGATTTTTGCAACCGATACCGTTAACCACTAATTTCCTGCTTGTCAAGGCTGGTAACCAATATGATAACTGATAATTTCACATAAAAAAAAGTGTAAAACCTGTAGTTTATGTACACTTGAGGGTAAGAGAGGCTAAGATGTAGTGAGAAAATGTGGATAATTTAATATTCCATAGCTCTGCCTTAACAAAATCAAACTGATGTCACTATTGTTAACACAACAAAGACAAAGAACAGTTCTGACTCTTTCATAAGGAAAGAGGGAGATTTTCTGGGGTATTATAAGTATTCAGTATTAAGTTTATAGTTAACGGTGATAGTGTGGGTGTTACTGTGTAATTCTCTGGTGTATCAGTCAAGTGTATAAACTACACTGCAGAGTGGAGTCTCTACTAACAGAGACAAACACTGACAGCTGACTCATCTGATCATCAGCAGGTGCACATTACATCTGGTGTATGAAATGTTTATATCGTCACGCCGCATTTTCATGGACACACACACAGGCGTCGTCTCACTGTCCTACGACAGATGAACCTACAACTACCAAGTAGAATAGCAATGTGCTATTGATTCACCTCACACGTTATCACTCAACAAATAATGGCTGTGGCATCACATGATTGGCAGTTATTAATAAGTTTAACAATAGGGCCTTTTAAAAGCTTAGTGTTGGATGTAAGCCGCTGCTGCGTATTAGCTCGTGCTAACACTCAGGAGACGGTCCTTCGGTGCTGCGTTTAACCTGTGTTGGGCGGACCCTACCATTGTCTGATTAGCGGCAGATAATTTATCGGCCCGGTATATATCGTGCATCCCTAGTATTGATTACTCTGACTTTAATCAGCTGATCAATCAGCTATCGCCTTTTCCTGTTACAAGCTATCTCCATTATATCTGCCTCTAATTTCCATAACTCAATCCATTGTGGTCTCCCAGTTCAAGCTGAAATGACCAGGATGATATCACAAGGGTTATTTTTTTCAGAATACCTCCCTCCACACCTACAGAGTGCATTATACAAAAGCAAGGATTACGATGATCAGACACATGGATCCTGTTAAACTACTGTTAAACATCAGCCAGTTTCTCAAACACAGAGAGCACATTAAAGATCTCCTCAGATTTTTGCTAAGTTTCTGCATTAGATTAATAAAAAGACAGGAGATGTCAGCTATTTTTGTAAATCTTTTGACATTTTTATGAACTCGACTGAACCTATTAGCTGACTTGCTTTTCAAAGCAACGTCTGGTTCTTGGAAGCAACTTCAAACGTGTTCTTTCCCAAATGACAGCCCAGTTGGATGATCAGCAACGCTGCATATCTTGGTCTCCAGCGATGGTAAGACAGATGGTTACACCTTGGTGCATGTGCGTGTGTTTCTCCTTGTGCAGATGGCTACACCACAGACGACATCGAGTTCTACTGGAAAGGAGGCGAGTCGGCTGTAACGGGGGTGACACGGATCGAGTTGCCTCAGTTCTCCATTGTCGATTACAAGCTGGTGTCCAAAAACGTAGTGTTTTCCACAGGTAAATGCTCTGCTGTCATGTGTTGGGGCTTTGGTCTCAACAAAATGAATTTCCTTTGGGAATAATTCATGACACACTGACAAGGGGATGTTGCATTTTAGATGATATTGTTCATATCAAACGCTGGCCTGTTTTCAAGCTGATTATTATATCAATTTCTGTAGCAGCCAAATGTGTGCCAAAGCTTGATCTGTTGATCTTAAATCCTCAGAGCCAAAGTTGTGTTTGTCAGTGCTTCTAATTGGGTTGAAGTGAGGAAATGCGTTGCCTTTGAAGTATCCCACATGTAACAGCGGCTGATGCAAGGATGCTGGGATGGTACTTAACCAAAACATGATGTAAACGCTGTGATTTACAGAGCAAATTGTGTCCATGTCAGCTAGCCTTTGACCCTGAGAGGTGACGCTGGGATTAATGGTGTTGTTATCATGCTGACAGTGACAAAATGTAGCAATCACTTCAGTCAGTCAATATGATAAATCAGTGCGACAGTAGCGAGCCCCTAATAACTTGTGTTGAAACTTTAAAGGGACAGTTCATCCCAAAATCAAAAATTCACATTTTTACTCTTACCTGTAGCGCTATTTATCAGTCAATGATCAGTCATGGTTTCTGGAAAGAGACATCGCTGTTGAATTTTAAATGTATTTTTTTGGCGCTTTGAGCACCACAAGCTGAGTGCCATTCAGTTCCATTATATTGGAGAGAAGGCAGACATGCTGATATCTCCAACACTCTGCAACTCACACCAAAACAATCTAGACTGATAAATAGCACTACAGGTAAGAGGAAAAATATGTATTTTTGATTTTGGGGTGAACTGTCCCTTTAAGTATTTTTCTATAATATTAAATAGTCATGACTAAATAGGCAAAGATCTAAGTTCAAGGTTTGGGAGGAATACATTTGTGTCGTCATGTAAAAACCCATGCTTATAACTAGAAAATGTCTTTCCTGCAGCAAGTGCGTGTGAATGCTGGAAGCTGAATTTGCAAACCATTGCTGAAAATACAGGAATCTTAAAGCGCAAATGCATTCTACTACACCGCAGACCAACCTGGAGTCTCATTTATAAACACTGCGTAGCACAAAATGAGGCCTGAAAGAGGCAGAGGCCACTTCCCACGCAAAATCTGTGATCTATAAAAACAGACTTGATGAGAGAAACTTTGACCCATCCTTACAAACATTTGGAGACAGTAAATTGGCAATGCAGATGGTGATTGTAGAAATTGTTGAATATTTTTTGGCACTCACCATTTTTGGCTTTTGTCTGTATGTACATTTTTCCTATGGATCCCACGCATTGTTTTATAAATAGGCACCCTGGAAACCAAATTGTAAAACTGGCAGAGTTGGAAGCTGAACTGCCACTTAAATCTAAGCGAAGATCTGAAACACATCACTAGAATAGCTGGGAGCTAAACTGTAATACTGTCAAAGGTGGAAGTTGCAGTTGATTAAAAGGCTGACAGAAGAAATGCTTTGTACTTTAAAAAGCATGAAATGTAGAAAAAAGTGAAATATAATGACAGAATAATAAAGACTGGATCACAGCCAGCATTCACACTAATAAGACATTAGATGAGAAGAGAAGATGTGTTTTCAGGACCTTTAAGTTTGTTTGTATTCACATAAATTCTTAAATAAGTTTGACTCTTGAATGGAAAATACATTTTTGAAGACTGTCTATCAAATTTAACATTTAATTAATTGTTTACAAAGGCAATATAAAAGCCTTTACACCCTCAAAGTAAAGCTATAGGTTGTATTTAACTGTCACAGTCTCTGTATCAAAGCTCAGATGGCAAATGTCACAGTAAAATAAATGATTCCAGTCCCATAGCTAACAGTAGTGTCAGTGACCTGCAAACCCAAATGATCCTCTAAACCCTTAACACATAAATTACTAATTAAAAATGAAACCTGAATGGTTAGGAAAGATAAATGCAAACACAAGAAAGAGGTGTGCACAGCTTATAAATCGTTCGGTGCCATCATTAAATGGTGTTGTGAAACACATCAATCAAGTGTTATTTATAGGTTCACAATGGCAATTTTCATCTCCCGCAGCAATTAATTAGAAGACTCGTTAAAGCAAATTGTCAAGCTAGTGAACACGGAAAACATTTGCAGTGTCGTATTTCATGTGATTAATTTGTGTTGCTAACTTGGAAAAGTGTAGAAAAGTAATTCAATAGTCCTCATTGCTCACAGGGGCACTGTGATATATGCTGTGAACTTTGGTTTTTATTAGTCGTACACCGAGGTCCTAAATTAATCAGATTTTATTGTGTACATTTAGTCCTTGATGTAGAACTTTATTGACGCTCCCTAAACAACGGCCATATAATCTGGTCAGTGGAGACTCATTCAGAGAGGCAGCCTCTCCACAGCCATAGCGGGGAAATAAAAGCTGTGTGACATTTAGTTACAACAGAATATCTCACTGAAGTTATGCTCATGAGAAGGAGACACACCCTGTCTGAAAAGAACATGAAGAGTAAATAATTCTTTTGTTTGCTTTTTGGGGTATTTTTAACATTTCTATTGAGGCTACACAGGATTTTTCCCCCTCAGTCTTCCCACTGATGTCTCAGTCTGAGTCGCTGTTCAAGCTTCCTTTGCTTTCACCCTCATTCTAACTGTTTATGTCCTTCTTATCTCACAGTGTTGCTTACAACGAGCCGCACTGCGTTGTCCATCAATGGCTGTGTTACAGTACATGTGTGTCTCTGGCTTTATGTGTGAATCACATGAATGTGCTGAGGCGAGAGCACCAGAGTGCTCTTGTTTATAAGAAGTGGCATGTCCCCCGTGGCCAGCGACAATTAAAGTTTAGTGTCCAGTGGTCTGCTCCTGTGCTCTTGGCAGGATGTGTGAAGAACATCAAAGGCTCCCTGCAAGGCTGGCTAATGACCAGGTTTTCTCCATTACATGTGCCACTAGCCAGCCTTTATTCCACCACTCCCTTTCTGTCCTGTCGTGGTATCTCTCTCACCCTCTGTCGCTTCTTTAACTTTTTCCTCTTTCCCCTGCTCAACCTTCTTTAGATATATTCTCCTCTCTCTTGTTAGAGGTGTGGTTGGATGCCAATTACTCTGCTCTCTGACAGAAAAACAGCTCAGGATTCAGGGCATCATATATTCATGCGGAATGAGGCCCACAACATCAATTATTCTCCTCTAAGCACACACACAAACACTGCCTGTTGGTGCGTGTACATACAGTAGGCATGTCCATATGCAAATGCATGTGTGACCGGACAACGTTGCAGCATAAGGTTACATTATAGTATGTTGTTTTGCGCATTGTGTGCACGCATCACTGCCACATCTTTCATTATGTGAGGACAGCTGCAATAATAACAGCTTTAAATATTCAATAACTATATCTCATGTTATTTCATTTATCTATATTTCATGTTTTTGCTGTAATTGGGTAGAAGAGCCCTGGAACATTCCTTCACATTAGTAGGTTTTAGAAAACATAAAATGTTTCGTTAACAGCTTTTGAAAATAGCCCTAAAAGTGTGAATTTTTAAATTAATATAGTGCTGAAATTGATGAGTATGCCTTAGCACTTGTGTTCTCTCTGCATACAAAGATGACTGCTTCACAGTCTAAAGGAATTCCCAGTTTTATTTGGATGGGGGTGATATAGCTGTGTGTTTAAAATGTTTAAAATTACTTTTTCACTAAAACGTCTTGAAGTCTTAACTATAATTAGACAATTATAAACAAAACTGGATGAGTATGTTTCTGTAACAACAACTTTATCAGCTGCAGCTAGCTTGCTAATTCAGCTAACATTTCCTACATGAATTAATGCTGATTTTTTTTGTGTTTCCAGCTGACTCACTTATAAGTCTTGAATATGTGTTGAATATGCACTTGATAACTAAGCCTACATACAGTGCATAATGTCATGCTTAAGGACTGTGGCTAAAGTCTGAGGCTAAAGCTATAAATCCCAGTCAAATGTCAGCACTGAGCGTAGTATGTTTCACTTTTTATGCAACAAGAAGTATCGCTATTAGGAAGAGGACTACTGGTGCACAGCGGTGCTAATGTTAGGTTACAGTCCCGCAATCTGATTCAGTAGCCTAGTATTAGTGAGTGGATGCTATCGTGACTTTTTGACCTGTAACCCTGTAAAGAGTAATTAGGTAACGCTTTATCAGGGTGCTACTGTAGGTAGTAAGCTAGTTAGCCGGATATGTGAAAGTTTGCAGAGGTGGCAGACTGGAAGGGCACCAAGAGGGCACTTTGTCACATTTTCTCCGCTGAACGGGCACGCTAAAAAGAACGTTGTCATGTTTTCTCCACTGGAGGGGCACCCTAAAAAGAACGTTGTCACAATTTCTCCATTGCAGGGCAAACTAAAGGGCTCCTTGTCACGTCATCTTCACTGAAAGGGCACCCTAGAGGGCTATTTATCACGTTTGTTTTTATTGGAACGGTAGCTTAGAGGGCACTTCGTCATGTTTTCTCCACTGGAAGGGCACCATAGAGGGCACTTTGTCATGTTTTCTCCACTAGAAGGGCACCTTAGAGGGCACTTTGTCCTGTTTTGTCCACTGGAAGGGTGTCCTAGAGGGCACTTTGTCACGTTTTCTCCAGTGGAAAGGCACCTTAGAGGGGACTTTGTCATGTTTTCTCCACTGGAAGGGCACCATAGAGGGCACTTTGTCATGTTTTCTCCACTAGAATGGCACCTTAGAGGGGACTTTGTCATGTTTTGTCCACTGGAAGGGCACCTTAGAGGGCACTTTGTCATGTTTTCTCCACTAGAATGGCACCTTAGAGGGGACTTTGTCATGTTTTGTCCACTAGAAGGGCACCTTAGAGGGCACTTTGTCCTGTTTTGTCCACTGGAAGGGTGCCCTAGAGGGCACTTTGTCATGTTTTCTGCACTGGAAGGGCACCCTAGAGGGGACTTTGTCACGTTTTCTCCAGTGGAAAGGCACCTTAGAGGGGACTTTGTCATGTTTTCTCCACTGGAAGGGCACCATAGAGGGGACTTTGTCATGTTTTGTCCACTGGAAGGGCACCTTAGAGGGCACTTTGTCCTGTTTTGTCCACTGGAAAGGCACCTTAGAGGGCTCCGTATCACATCGTCTTCACTGAATGGGCACCCTAGAGGCCTCCTTATCGTGTCATCTTCAGTGGAAGGGCGCCCTAAAGGGCATTTTGTCAAGTTTTCTCCACTGGAAGAGCACCCTAAAGGGAACACTGTCACAAGGGGGTTCCATAGCATGTCATCTTCGCTGAAAGGTTATCCTGGAGGGCTCTTTATCACGTTTGTTTATACTGAAAGGGCACCCTAGAGGGCACTTTGTCATGTCTTCTCTACTTGAAGGGCACCCTAGAGGGCTCTTTATCACATTTGTTTTTACTGGAGGAGCACCCTAGGGGGTACTTTCTCATGTTTTCTCCACTGGAGGGTCACCCAAGGGGGGCACTTAATCACTTTTCACCGCTGGAAGCTCACCCCAGAAGGCACTGCATCATGTTTCATGAGTCCACCAGTGGTTTGCAGTTTGCATTGGAGCAGGCAGACACACTGTTTATTCATTCCTTACACTTTTGCTCTTGTGCACGAGGTTGACAGCAGAGACAAAAAAGAGAGACAGCAGACCTCCTACTCTTCAGCGCTCTCGTCTAACCAGCCGCCCTCCCAGACTCTATTGTTGTACTGTCATCATCCACTCAACTTTTACATTCATCCCTGCATCCCATCTCCTCTCCTCTCTTCCTCTCTCCGCCTCGGCCTCACACATGGTATTCCTCCCACTCGCTGATGTTGTTTGGTGTAGCAGTTACAGCCAGTACAGTTCTACACCCACGCGCAAGTGAACCTCAGCCTACTCTTTTCTTAAACCACTTCTGCATCTGCTACTGCGAAGATACTCGGCTCCCATTTAGGCTGGAGGAGCTGCCATTAAGGAAGCATCAAAAGAAGTGAATGGGATATTTTAAGACCTGTGACAGTCTGTTCCCATATTCACACTGTAATGAAGTGTATGTTGAGCGTGTGTTGAGTTTTTAAACGGCTGCCAGACTGTTAACCACGAGCCAAACACAGGAGGATCATCGAATGTGGTTTAAAAAAAAGGCATGGTTTTTCTTTAAAATATGTTTAACTACAAACCGGCTTTGCTTGAAAATCAGCTGCTCATTTGGTTTATACAAAGTTTAAAATTTTTGATCAATTAGATGATCAACAGGAAATTAATCGACAGCTTTTTTTGTAACTGAGTCACTGTTTAAGTTACATGTCAAGCAAAGTGCCATTTGAAAATTTAGGCTTTTAAAATTTGATTTATTGCTTTTCCCTCTGATTAATATCATTGTGAATTTGATCTATTGGGGTTTTGCTCTGCTGGTTGCACAAAACAAGACATTTAAAGATCTGGCATTTAGACCAGAGAGACTAACAATTCATTATATTAGATTAAAGAATGTGTTTTGAAGGAAGTTTTGAAGTTTTGCATGAATTAGGGGGGTGTAAGAGGCAAACAGGTACAAGACAACATTACATGTACCACTTAATTTGTATGTTTAAAAGGATCTTAATTTTCAATTTAGGTGCAAGGATAGGAAATATCCCAGAACGGATAAAATAAGACTAAAATGTATTAAGTGGTTCTTATTAAGGCCCTTAAAGCAATTCATTTAAATCATCTTTGAGAGCCTTTTTACTTCTGAAGGGTGGTGACTGTCTCTCTTTGCTTTTTAGTGCACTTGTCTCTCTGTGAGTCATTTGTTTGTTTTACCTTGAGTTTTGTAAGTTCCTGTAACCGCCACTGTCTTTTACCAACCGTGCTGGCTACACTGCTCGTACAAAGTACCCAGCTCTACCTCTCTCTGCATTCAGCACTTAAAAAAGCTCATACAGGATAGTTCATGTAAATGTTTACAGATATTTATCATAAACCAAAGTATAGGACAAATTCTACTTTTGTTAGAGCAAAGTTAGAACAGTTAATCCTGAGGGGAACATAGATGAGGTTATCAAATTTCATAGGAATCCATCCAATACTTGAAAAGACATTTCACAAATGTCCACCTCATGGTGGCACTAGAGGAGGCTGAGAAATGAGGCCAATGCGGAAGTGCCGGAAAACTGCAGTTCCTTGAATGGCCACTTGAGGTCGACTTCAAGACTGCAAGACAATCCCCATAGACGCCCATGTTAAAATACCCAACGTCACAGCAGAGACAAATATGTCTATACCCTAATTTAAGAAATGGGTTTGGTCTCCATAGCTAATTGCCCCGTTCGTCATAGTTGTACAAGGAATGAATGTTAATATTACTCACCCCTTTAAATGTTATTAAGACTTAAAGGTCCAGTGTGTAAGATATAGTTGGACAAATTGGCTGAAACGGAATATAATATTCATAACTACAGTATGCTTTTAATAGTGTATAATCACCTGAAACTTTTTGTTACCTTTGAACGAGCCGTTTATATCTACATATGGAGCGGGTCCTCTACCATAGAGTCCGCCATGTTGTTTCTCCAGTAGCATTGACCACAAACAAAACACTTGCTCTAGATGGGGCCATTCCGGTTTTTGTGTTGGCCACCTTCTCGGATGTTTGGCACACATGAAAAGGTTTACTTGGTCGCAGTTTGCAACTTCACTGTTAGATGCCAATAAATCCCCTACACTAGACCTTTAAAGGTAAAGTTATGTATAAGTAAGGGCGTGGCCCCTTTGGGTGACAGATGAGTGTCGTCCATTGTCGCTATTTCACTGTATTTTGAGTTCATCAAAGTTTTGTTCACCTAAAATAGTCATGTTCAGCATTTGGTTGTATCAAGAGATTCTCTAAGGAGTCAGATATTCAATTCTCCCAGTAAGTCAATTTTGTTTTAATGCATTTGAGCCTTTTTTTTTGCCTTTGAAAATTAGCATTAGCGTTATCAAATTCACTGTATTAACCAAGCTAGCAACTAGCAACTGGGGATAGCTCCACCCTCTCGTCTAAGTATGGTCACTTGTGGTTTCAAAAATCCAAGATGGCGACATCCAAAATGCTAAACAGGAGAGCACAAACCAATAAACGACATCATGGTGGCTGCATACCGTCTAGGTAAAAGTAAAGCGATCAACAGAGTCTGCAATATAAAGTTAAATGTAAGTTATACCCTGTGTGGCTAATGATTCACCACTGCACCAGTATTTTTGGTGTCTTGTAGACTGGGCCCAAGATAATGAACAACATAACTAACATCATTCCCATATAGACCCATATTCGCTCACGGGGTCTTCTGGTTGCTGACTACCTTTAAATGTTAATTATATCAGCCAGTAGCAGTTATAGATAATAACATTTTATGAACAGCCCGGCCCTTTAAAATAACACGTCAGGATTTTATTACAATCTAATTTACAGTTGGCTAAGAATCTTAATGAGATTGTGTGTTACTTCAGAGTGACTCTCCATCCAACTCTGCACACAAGGGTGCAGTCAATTGGACCCACGCTCGCCACAAGTAGCTTTGGCTGAAACCCACGGATTGGAAATTACAGTGTAATGGCCCCCATTTCTCCTTCAATACAAGGAGAGAACGGAAAATAGCTAAGAATAGTGGGAGTAACGAGCCATAGATTCAACCCATACAGAGACATATGCTGGGAGATGGATGAGAAATCATGCATCACGCTTATATTCAAGCACACACACGCACATATAGTGTTTATATTCCAGGTCGTGGAAAAGCAATGACAGAAATGCTCTGTCATAGCAGGTCGTAGTGAGGAGAATTATTGTCCTGACTTATGAAGCATCAGAGGCACTGCTACACGCATTGAGAGAGCTATTATCCCTGCAGTAATGCTGAATCCCTCAGAATCATTGTATGAATTATGTAGGTGGATGAGATATGGGGAATTAATGAATTAAAGTGTGTTGGAATTCTTATCACCATCTTTAAGATTGTGTCACATCATCATGAAATAGGGTTACAGTTTTGTGCGTGTGAGAGTTGGTGTTCGCTAGTGAAGGGGATACTTGTTACCATGGCAATAAAGCCAACCCATGATATTGGGGTTGTCATGGAAACTGAAACAAAAACACAAGGTGTCCCTGTGTGCTCCTATGAATAATATAAGTTAAATGTATTTACTGTGAATGATTTTTTTTCTAAATAAACTGACCCACATGTACCTTCGTGGTTAAATTTCATACACCATGATCTTTAATACTACCGAAATATGTCATTTCGAAACCTAAAGATTTTAACGCACTGCTTCCATCTTTGTTTCTCCCTTCCTCAGGTGCCTACCCTCGACTGTCTCTGAGCTTCAAGCTGAAGAGGAACATCGGCTACTTCATCCTGCAGACGTACATGCCATCGATCCTGATTACCATCCTCTCCTGGGTCTCCTTCTGGATAAACTATGACGCGTCAGCAGCCAGAGTGGCTCTAGGTAAGAAGCAGAGGCTGTTAAGGGGCAGGTATTTGGCTTGCTCAGATGAGATCAGGGACCAGAATGAGGCACTGCCTCCCTGGCTGAACTTCTCATACTGTGGTGGTATTAGTGGGAGCTTCAGGGAGTAGCTTGGAAATTGGTACGGCCAAATGGAAATGGATTTGAAGAACATGTCTATTATGTGGAAAAAAGAGTAATTAGCTCTCCGTCTTCTGTGGACATGGGGTAATCAGTTTTACTTGTATGTAAATATTGTAGCTGAAGTGCTGCAACAGGCATGTAGACATTGTTTTTTTCCACTGTGCCTTTCCGTAGGGCGAAGGCAGAAATACACAACCTTGACTCGGCCCAAACTGGGTCATACCTTGTGTTTGTTGTTGCTGTGGTCACTGAGAGGCCTCCAGGAGCTATAAATACATCACGTCTCTAATGAGCATAATTTTACTTCTTATTGAGGAGTGCATGTGTGGGTGCAAAGGCCCCCTCACTGCGGGGCTCCTGTGGGCAGTAAACAAGGCAGAGATGGAAGCAGCAGGTCACTGGTTTGTAATCACTGTGATTCCTCACAGGATGTGGCCGCACAGTTTCGTGGAATACTAAAGCGGATATATCTAGATGACATATGAGAAATCAGGTGGGGTAATATGAAGGTTGTCAACACAAGAGATTAAAATGCAATTTAAACAATACACTTTCCGCAGTGGTCATAATTAGCACCACGGTAAATTGGCCAAATTGGCCATTCGCTAAACGCCTCCCCTGAAGAGCAATGGTCCAATCAGAGCGTAGCAGCAGTAACTGGGAACTAGGATTTCAGTGTTGTTTGGAGTGCTGTTTCTAAGCTTCCTACCTACACCACTAACCAAGTGTTATTTCCAAGGCCAAGCCATATTAATGATTAGCACATGTAGTTTGTTAAAACAGAACTGATGATGCTCATTTTCAGGTTCATTCTTGCATTTAAGGTTTCTACTAGAACATGTTCACATGCTTTAATGTAAAAAAAAAAAAACTATTTTCCGTATACTGTCTGCTGGAACACCTGTATTCACACTCTGTGTTAGGCCCCATGTCCGACAAATGAATGATGAAAATTATACTGAACTGAATGATAGGAAATATGATACGGAATATCTGCGAAAGTAAACATGTTGGCACAAAGTAGAGTACTCGCTCTGGGTGAGGTGAAGGCTGAAGCATGCAGGACGAGAGGACGGACCTGCTGGTCTATGATGGTTCATGATCGGAAAGAAGTGTATTATCAGATTTCTCCTCCATTGTTGTTGTTGTTCAGCCTTTGTACATGTCAGGGCCTGTGTCCACATAGCATGGCCGTGGCACGGCACCGGGGAGCGCTTCAGAGAGCTCCTGGTGCTATGTTTAATGATGTGCTCAGCACCTGTATGTTTCCATGACAACACTATCTTGATACTAACGCTAGCTAGGTAGCTCACATAATGCTACATTAACAGAGGGTTGACTACACAGTGAAGATCAAGCTTACAAAGCGAACGATGTTAAAAGCTCAGCACTCACCAACAACATCCACTGTCCGATCTGCTCCCAAAAAATTTGATTTTCAACTCTAAGCAGTCGGAGCGTCACAGTGCTGAGAATAAAAACTCTATGTGGACACAGGCCCTAAAATGTGAAGGTTTGTCTTTGTGGTATTTGTCCCTCCTCCACTGTGACTGAAACACTAATGCGACAGTTATAAGTGCTAACTTTTTTACCCAGAGTTCCACTTTTTTCAACTCTCTGCGCTCAGAACAAGAAAACGCCAACTGGCAATGCTCAGTGCTGGTGTTATTAGCGCAGCATAAATACGTGGCGCTCCCATTGCAAAGCATTAAAAAAATACACTGGCCTGACAAAAAATGCTTTGGTGAACACGTCCACTTACAATGCTCTGTTTTAGCACCTGTGATTGGTGGAGAAAAAGCCTCTCATTGGTCAGTATGTCCAGGTCGCCCTATATCTTGGCTTCTCTGCACCGCCACTGCAGCCAGGGAATGACGGTGACGAAAAATAGCGGCACTTTGTACCATCAAAAACCACCATTAAAAGCTTCCAAACAAAACCGGACACATTCCAGCAGGAATCTGATCCAAATTTTGGGAAAAATGAACATCAGCAACCATGGATACATGCTTCCCTGACGTTAGTATGTAGCTACATGTACGTTAGCAGTGTACTTGCATTCGAGAAATGACTGTAATGAAGAACTGTGACACTTTCTACAGTAAAACATATCCAGTCAAAGCTTCTGAACAAAATAAGACAGGTTCCAGCAGGAATATGATCAAAAATTGGGGTAAAATTTAAAACTTCGGCAACCATGTTTGCATGTTATCCTGACATTTATTTAGTAGTGTGAGCTATGTAATGTACAAAACGGAGGAGCAGATTACGATCTAAAGAATCTGGTGCACAATGATGTCATACTGTAGCTAGAGTAGGAAAAATGTGGGAAATATAATGTTCAGAAGGGTTTTATGTTCATGTTTACCTCATTATGTGAACCTTCATCCATGTTTAATATGAACATCCTCCATTGTAACACTGTATAAAATATGAAAAAGCACAATAAGCTCTCCCCTCAAGTTCAATTTCAGCCAGGGCCCTTTGTTGCATGTCACACTCCTTTCGCACTCCTTACTTCCTGTCTGCCTCTTCACTCTCAACTATCCAATAAATGCCAAAAAAAGGGAAGAAGAAGAATTTTGAGCAGTGAATCTGCCACCGTTATCAATGTAAACTGCTGTGATGTGCTGTGTGAGAATGGCATAGCAACAGTAACTACGGGGCTTAGCAAACGTCAAATATAGGATTGTCAGAAGTTACTTATCTAGTTGTTTTTCAGAGCTGCAGTCTCAGGCGTTTTAGAAGTCAATACAACTTCATATTCCCAGATTCCTTTGAGAGTTTGAACGTCAACGCAAAAGCGGCTCATCAAATCAGACAAATAGGGTAACCTCCCAAAGGGACCAGACACCGGATGGCCCCAGATTCACAACCTGTCAGTTGGTTTGTGGTAATTTGAACGTGGGAATATAATGAAGCTGCCATATATTGTCTCTTCAGTGGACATGCTTCAGCCTGGGGGCCAACAGGGGCCAGGCAGCAAATCCCAACAGTTTATTCTGGCCGTGCCAATTGATTGCTGCTTGGGCCCCTAAATCATCTTTATGTGGGGAGATAATGGAACAGTAATGACCTTAACACATCATAATGCTTTTTGGAAAACGGGCTTTGATCCATTACCTGTTATCCACGGGCACGTGCAGCTCGTTAGAGACTGGAATTTTGAAGAGCGTCAGTGTGTGTGTGCACACTTTTATCTGTTTTATATCCACCGTTACTGGCCTGTTTGAACTGGTTCTTTTGTTAAGGCATGCATGCAATATCCGGTCATTACCTTTGAGTGTATGTGTCTGATTTTGTTTGTGTGTGTGTGTTTGTGAGGGGATGTGTATGTGTGAAGTCCAGCTATCTGCAATATCCGGTGTGTGCCTGCTCAGCTGAGAGGCAACCGGAGGTCCATTCACTCCTCCTGATGGATCATTACAAGCTTTCAGCAGGTGCCTTGATGGTGGAAGAGGGTGTGTGTGTGCGTGTGTGTGTGGGCATGCGTGCATGTGTGCAAACCTGCCAGTAAGAGCAGTGTAATGATCAGGGGGAAATCAATTCAAGGAGGCAGCAGGCAAACAATTGAATTGTTTGAAGGAGAATCTCATTTTCCTGAGCAATTCCAAAGGATTGCAACGTTACAAACGACCAGCTCGCGCCCTAATGTGGTTGCAAGCCATTTCCCACGGTGAAGCCCTTCACTCACAATCATATTATATGAACAGTCAAGGTGTGGGCATTAGCTGTAATTGGTGCAGGAGCACTTTTAGTGTAATGGTAGACAGGTTTGACTCCACAGCGTGTTAGAACCTCTTTTTCCCTCAACCGCAGACTACCAGAATGACACGTCTTGAAGCATTGCGCATGCTAACTAGACGGCTGACACTTTGTGCTGTCTGTAAGTGATGAATGGAAGTGTTCAATTAATGCTGCTTTGATTTAACGCCCATGCCTCTGTTCTCGCAGTCAACATTCATTGCCGTTTCACGCGCCTTATTGCTTCCTACATGATACCTTTTCCTTTTATAATGTTGAGCCGTGTTGCTAATGGCCAATTGGCTTGTGATTAGAGGAGATTTGATTGCTGTGTGCCTTTGTTCCAGCTGTTGAGGTGGAAAAAGAGACTCTGGGATATAGGAACGGGGGGGAGGGGGCGGAAAAAGGGAAACCACCACCGAATGATGGTGAGATGTGAAGGTGGGATACAGGATAAACGAAGAGGGAGAGGGGGCGAGATTGAGGCGGAGGGAGAAACAGCAGAGAACAATGGGACGAGACAGAGAGAGGGGGTGAGAGTCAGAAAAAGACAGAGAGCGAGAGAGACCCTATAAAACTATATTTCTCCCCGGAGAGTGTAACAGCGTGATGAAAAAGGAGGGAGGCCCATGGGCACATGGCCTCTTGATTAAATTGTCCAAACAGGGAGCAAGGGAGCAAAAGAGAGGGAGGAATGGAGGGAGGGAGTGAAGGACAGAGAATAATGGCGCAGCTGAGAGAACACCTATAAAGAACAAGGCTGTCGTTAAGCAAAAAAAAAGAAAAACTAGAGATTGCACCATCCAGTAGGGGCAGCGGCACAGAGCATGTGCACGTGCAGGCGAGCTCGTTCACACACTTCTCACACCGGCTCTGACAACACATGCACACACACACGCATGAGTGGTGTTAGCCTTGTAATGTGCCAATAAATCACACTAAGGGCTAGATTGACCTTAGCTATCGCGCTCCCTCCTCCCAACCCCCTGACTGTTCCTTGTCTCCTCACCGTACTTTATGACGCACACACATATACGCGCACACACACTACGAAAAAGCCTTGTCCACGTGTTATATGAGCAACCCGGCTACTGATAGGCTCCATTTATTTCCAGCATGGGTAGATAAAGTAGTAGAGATATATCTGCCACATATCTATAATGAGATAAGATATGGCATTATGGCGCTGCAGGAGGTCAGGGTTTGCATGAATATGAGTGAGGCGTGTGTTTATTTGCTGCAACGTGGGAAATGTGTGGTGGCAGTGCAAGATAAATGGTCTATGTACGTGGTAGTAGAGATGCAAAACACAACCAAATGCAGAAAAACGCTGCAAGTTGCTCAGAACACAGTGGACATGATTTACAAAACATTTGTTTTCCAAGTGTGTTTCTATGTTTGGTTGTGTTTTTATGCATATTTATGTTTTTGGTTGTATTTACTGATTTTTTGCAAGATGTTTCTGTATTTGGTTGTATTTCCTGTTTTTGTGGTGCGTTTCTGTATTTGGATGTATTTTTTGTTTTGGTAGCACGTTTCTGTATTTGGTTGTATTTCCTGGTTTTGTAGTGCGTTTCTGTATTTGGTTGTATTTCCTGGTTTTGTGGTGCGTTTCTGTATTTGGTTGTATTTCCTGGTTTTGTAGTGCGTTTCTGTATTTGGTTGTATTTCCTGGTTTTGTGGTGCGTTTCTGTATTTGGTTGTATTTTCTGTTTTTGTGGTGCGTTTCTGTATTTGGTTGTATTTCCTGGTTTTGTGGTGCGTTTCTGTATTTGGTTGTATTTTCTGTTTTTGTGGTGCGTTTCTGTATTTGGTTGTATTTCCTGGTTTTGTAGTGCGTTTCTGTATTTGGTTGTATTTCCTGGTTTTGTGGTGCGTTTCTGTATTTGGTTGTATTCCCTGTTTTTGTAGTGCGTTTCTGTATTTGGTTGTATTTTCTGTTTTTGAAGCGTGTTTCTGTATTTGGTTGTATTCCCTGTTTTTATAGGGTGTTTCTGTATATAGTTGTGCTTTTTGTTTTTGAAACGCGTTTCTGTATTTGGTTGCATTTTCTGTTTTTGAAGCGCGTTTCTGTATTTGGTTGTATTCCCTGTTTTTGTAGGGTGTTTCTGTATATAGTTGTGCTTTTTGTTTTTGAAGCGCGTTTCTGTATTTGGTTGTATTTTCTGTTTTTGTAGCGCGTTTCTGTATTTGGTTGTATTCCCTGTTTTTGTAGTGCGTTTCTGTATTTGGTTGTATTTTCTGTTTTTGTAGCGCGTTTCTGTATTTGGTTGTATTCCCTGTTTTTGTAGTGCGTTTCTGTATTTGGTTGTATTTTCTGTTTTTGAAGCGCGTTTCTGTATTTGGTTGTATTCCCTGTTTTTGTAGGGTGTTTCTGTATATAGTTGTGCTTTTTGTTTTTGAAGCGCGTTTCTGTATTTGGTTGTATTTTCTGTTTTTGTAGCGCGTTTCTGTATTTGGTTGTATTCCCTGTTTTTGTAGTGCGTTTCTGTATTTGGTTGTATTTTCTGTTTTTGTAGCGCATTTCTGTATTTGGTTGTATTCCCTGTTTTTGTAGTGCGTTTCTGTATTTGGTTGTATTTTCTGTTTTTGAAGCGCGTTTCTGTATTTGGTTGTATTCCCTGTTTTTGTAGGGTGTTTCTGTATATAGTTGTGCTTTTTGTTTTTGAAGCGCGTTTCTGTATTTGGTTGCATTTTCTGTTTTTTTGCAAGGCTTTTCTGTGAGTTGGTTGTTTTTGAAGTGCACTTCTGTGTTTGGTTGTGTTATGTAATTTTGCAGTGGGTTTTGGTAGTTGGTAGTGTTTTTTGATTTTGCAGCATGTTTATGCATTTTTTTGTTTATACTGTTCGTTTCTGTATTTTCTGTTTTACAGCGCATCTCTGTATTTGCTTCTGTTTTCGCAGTGTTTCTGTTTTCTGTTTTGCAGTGCGTCTCTGTATTGGATTATGTTTTGTCTATGCATGTGTTTTCTTTAGTGACAGTGCGTTGAGCTCTCAAGGCCACCATAAAAATGTATCAAACCTCAGCCAATTCAATTTCCCCCGATTTATTTGTCTGTAATTTAATATAACTCTCAGTTAGTGTCTCTCTTTCTCTGTCATGCTGAAACATACGAGGTGCGAAGGTGCCTTTACTGGGAGACAGCAAATAACCACAGCACTCTGTATCCCTCGTGGTTAAGGTTACTAAGAGCTGCAGGCCAGATACATGCAGCACTATTCTAATGAGTTATTTCTGCTTGATGACCAAGGGGCGGTTGGAGGTTTCAAGCAGACCTTTGAATTTCAATGAAGCAGAGGTTACGCACTCACCTACCAGTGCCTGCGTGTTCATGCAAGTGAAATAAGATCAAACATGAAAGTGATCAGGAAATTGTTTAACAGTAAAATACTGTCCATGCGGTTTTCCCCCTCACCATTTCTGTGACACTTCACTAAGGCAATCTCAGAGCAACATAATTATTTTTTGTCCACTGGGTCCTCTTGCTCTTAACTAGCGGAGCAAATAGGCACAGAGCAAACATGCTTTCTATAAAAATATCCTTGTTTCTATAGTAACACCTAAGACATCTGTTAGAGTTTTTCTCCAACGTGACCTTAAGGTTACTTACTAGACAGAAGCATCTGCTCAGAATGGCGGGGTGCTCTTTGGGCTTATGCTATAACAGTTTTGGACTAATTAAGCAACAAATTTAGTCTCCCAGATTGACTGCCAAGACTGGTAATGAGAGAGCTCTAGAGAAAAAAAAAAACATTTCATCCAGTAAACGATGTTGTATGATCTGAACAGGTGGAATTTACCGTGCATTTGTTTGAAAGAAGAACAGAAGAACTAGACAGAAGAGTCTGGATCCATACAATTAGATCATCATCACTAACACTAATATGGACGCTTTATATTACTTATTACAGGTACCGATGGCTTATTGTTGTTATCCAAAATTTGGGCCCAATCACATTTCTTATTTTTACCCCTATCCTTCGTCTTATCCCTCGTTCTCGAGTGCGACGTTGTCCCTTGGAACAGAGTTACAAGGGGTAGTGGTAGAAATCTTCCCCTATGAATTGGACAACCCTTCAAAACCCAGATACGTCATCCGTACCTTTATTGTCATCAAGGAATTTACGTAAACAGACCCAACTATGGCAAAAATGGTATTTTACAATGACGTTTGCCATTTATCTGCAGATAGAAAAGCATGAATGCTTGCCATTTATTCACAGCTTAAGTTTCACACAACCAATCGATCAAACAAGTCATTGCTTCAATACCAGGCCACTAGCGGTGGCCTGTAGGCTAATGTTAGCGACCCATGCTTCTACGGACCCCGCCCGTCTGCGAGACTTCGCTGCTGGACTTAAATTAAATTTTGGGTCTTATATGCCATCAAACGGGGGGAATGCAACACGGAAATATGCCAATATGTGGAACTGTCATGCGCAAATAAACAGTTGAAGTGTAACGTTAGCTAGCTAGCTTGCTAGTTAGCTACCAAGACATAAGCGTACTACATTTTTTCTTTTTTTTTTTGTTATTGTCGCAAATAAAGGGACCATAATACACTGAAATGCCATCAAAGATGATAGGGTAGTAATCGTAGTTTTTAAATCTTTATTCATGAAGAAAATACATTTATATTTATGGTTTTTTTTTGTTGCCTGTGCAGATATCTTGCTGATTATTTCTCCTCTATCCCAACAAGAATTCGGACACCCTACCCCTAGACATGAACGCACAAAACAGAGGGGAAAGGGTGAAGTGTTAGGGGCAATGTGTAGATCACTCTCATAAAAGAACTGCCTTTTGGCTCATGACGGTTGCCACACTGTTTTGGTTTATGACGACACCTATAATAATTAAAATACCATGTTTTTCTTTCTCCCTGTCTAAGGGATCACCACGGTGCTGACAATGACCACTATCAACACCCACTTGAGAGAGACGCTGCCCAAGATCCCTTACGTCAAGGCCATCGACATGTACCTGATGGGCTGTTTCGTCATGGTCTTCCTGGCCCTGCTGGAGTACGCCTTCGTCAACTACATCTTCTTCGGGAGGGGTCCCCAGATGCAAAAGAAGCTAGCGGAGAAGGCAGAGAAGGCCAACAACGAGAGGGCAGCCAAGTACGATGCCGCAAGGGTGAGTTGGGATTTGATCAATGGATGTTTTTGATATGATCTCTAGACTAAAATTATGAGCGGATAAATGGATTTCAGATTGGATTAAAGTATGAGAAAATGTAATAAATGAATGTACTGCATTTGGTTATTTCTACAGAAAATGCCGCTGACAATCTGAGTGGACTGAGTCTCCAGTTCCTTAATTTTTCTTCCTCCCAACAGGACATGAATGATAAAACAGCCTTGACACTGCAATTATTTTAAAATGAACTGTTTTGTCAGCTCTCGATAGCAGAAGCAGCAAAAGGAAAATGTTCTGCATAATTGAACTGTATTACATTATCACATTATTCATAGGCGTCTGTATCCCTGGTGGAGGCTGCAGTAGCCAAAATATGTTTTAAAAAATACAGTTTTCAGGTTTGTTCCCCACATGTGGCTGAATATTTTCATCTCCTCAGGAGGCAGGTAGTAGGACCGCATCCCTAAAGCGGTCCAATCAGGTTAAAGGTCTTCGCCACTCACGCTCGGTGAGTTATTTGTTCAGTGAGACTCTTCAATATCCTTGAGTCAACTCTGCCATTGCCATCAGCTGACATGGATGTTTTTAATTTTCTTTTGCCGTAATGCAAAATATTTCTCCATCCATGGAATGAGTCAAGCGACAACCGACATCCTCATGACATTGCCATGTTCTCAGGAGTCTTCATTTTGACTTTGACTTCTTCACTGCAGTTCTTCCTACATCGAAATGCTCTCTTACATTGCACACTTGTTTCTGATATGAACCTGTTTCTCCTTTCAGAGGTCATCCTGAACGCATGCTGTGTCTGTAGTTCTTTACTCATTGAAGTCATCATTAGGAGCCACATTTTTCACACAGCTTTCATGGCATGTTCAGGATGTGGTGAATCAGTGTTACTGCAGAGGTCCCCCATCATGCGTCTTCGCTCGTATTCTTTTTGAAATGGAAATTTCATTTGAAAAGTGCATTAACTCCAGGAAATATTTAATGACACTGAATAGTGGAGTATGTTTTGTTGAATAACACCAGTAAGTTACAGTCCTCTTTTTTAGAAAAGGGTTGAATGTGAAGCGAATATTCGACGCACCCCAAGTGCAGGGCAGTGGGAGTCAGTAAACGCACCTTATGGGGTCGTAGTTAAGAACCGTTTTGACCTGTGCAAACACTAAAATGTTTGTATAAGGGAAATGTGGGACTTCCACAGTTGCTACATTTGCATGAATAATCGCCGTTGTTCATCATTGTTGAGTTGTTTGTGGTGCACACATCATAGGCATGGAGTATGATGTGTGTTCTGTGTTTGGTTTAATTGTTGAAAGTGACTGAAATTGCTTCAGTCTGTGGGGAGAAAAAATCACTGGCTTCAAAGGGGAGGTTTACAGGTTGTGACAGGAAGCATGACACTCAAGAAGAAAAACAATTCTTTGATCATTTTATCAGTGGAAACTGTCCTCCTGTTCCTCAGTCACACACAGCAGCAGCTCTGTGGTGGCTGCCATTACAAATGTCATCATGAAAATGACTGGCAGGCGCAGAAGACCCCAGCTGGGCCCGAAACTGCTCCCTCCTCCACTTAATCACTTTTTTATACACAAAAAACACTCAAAAAGGTTTTGAAAAATGTCCGAAATCTCACTGTACTTTTCACTACAGATAAGTGACGAGTCAGGTAATCATCATTTACTACACATCTGTCACATCAGGAGCAAAAACAAAGTACTGCAGTGAGTACGTTTTAGGGGAAAAAACCATTGTAGATATTTTTGAGGGAAGTGCATATGACATAGAGGTAGTTTTTGGGCATGCAATTTGGAATGCTAACTCGTTGCCCTGGCAAAAGCATGACATCATGACAAGCATGACCATCATCACTGGGTGGATTATCGGACAATGGGCCCCTGGCAAAAGTTTGTAAAAGGCCCATCCCTCCTACATAGGAGCAAGACACTTTGAAAGTGTTAAAAGATGCAAAGACAGTAGTTGTTTTATGTCTCTTTGTAGTTATTTTCTGTCTTTTTGAAGTTATTTTGTGACTATTTGTAAGTATTTTGCATCCCCTTGCAGTCATTTTGCATCTCTTTGTAGGTATTTTGTATCTCTTTTTTGTCAATTTGTGTCTCAAGTTATTTTGCTTTATTTTGTGTATGTTTTTAGTCATTTCACATCTCTTTGTAATTATTTTGTGTCTTTGTGGTTATGTGTTTATTTGTAAACATTTTATGTCTTTTTGAAGTCATTTTGCATCCCTTTGTAGTCATTTTGGATCCCTATGTGGTCATTTTGCATCTCTTTGTACATATTTTGTGTCTCTTTGTAGTCATTTAGCTACCCTTTATAGTCATTTTGCATCCCTTCCTAGTCATTTTGTGTCTCTTTGTAGTCATTTAGCTACCCTTTATAGTCATTTTGCATCCCTTCCTAGTCATTTTGTGTCTCTTTGTAGTCATTCAGTGTTCCTTTGCAGTCATTTAGCTTCCCTTTGTAGTCATTTTGGATCCCTATGTGGTTATTTTGCATCTCTTTGTGCATATTTTGTGTCTCTTTGTAGTCATTTAGCTGCCCTTTATAGTCATTTTGCATCCCTTCATAGTCATTTTGTGTCTCTTTGTAGTCATTTAGCTACCCTTTATAGTCATTTTGCATCCCTTCATAGTCATTTTGTGTCTCTTTGTAGTCATTCAGTGTCCCTTTGCAGTCATTTAGCTTCCCTTTGTAGTAATTTTGGATCCCTATGTGGTCATTTGTGTCATTTTGCAGATATTTTGTGTCTCTTTTTGTCATATTGTGTCCCTTTGCAGTGTTTTAGCTTCATTTGGGAGTCATTTTGCTTCCTTTTGTCATTATTTTGCATCTCTTTGTAGTTATTTTGTGTCTCTTTGTAGTTATTTAGCAACCCTTTATAGTCATTTTGCATCCCTTCATAGTCATTTCGTTTCTCCTTCCAGTCATTTTGTGTCTCTTTGTAGTCGTTTAGCTTCCCTTTGTAGTCATTTTGGATCCCTATGTTGTGTCTTTTTGCAGATTTTGTCTCTTTTTTGTCATATTGTGTCCTTTTGCAGTCATTTTGCTTCCTTTTATCGTCAGTATGCATCTCTTTGTAGTTATTTTGTGTCTCTTTGTGGTCATTTAGCAACCCTTTATAGTCGTTTTGCATCCCTTCATAGTCATTTTGTTTCTCCTTCCAGTCTTTTTTGTCATTTTGTGTCCCTTTGCAGTCATTTAGCTTCCCTTTGTCATTTTGCATCTCTGTAGTTATTTTGTGTGTCTTTGTAGTTATTTTGCATCTCTGTAGTTATTTTGCATCATTTTGTAACCGATTGCCAGTTTTGTGGTAATTTTGAGTCCCTGGTCCGGTGCCTGCTGGCCGTGTCAGTAATCCTTCCATGATGACATCCACATTTCATGGTCTTGAATCACTGTGCACCGCAGGACAGTGTCTTAACACTACAGGTAGAGTCCTCTCTGGCTGTTCCATTTATTTGCACATAATGTTGTTAATTAGTTTTCTCATTTCTTTATCCATTCAGGCGGAACCACACGGCCACGGGAACATCCTGCTAACCACCCTGGAGATCCATAATGAGGTGGCGGGAGGCGAGATCACCACCAGCGTGGCGGACATTAGGAACTCTCAGTCCATGGTGCAGTTGGACAGCACGGCCTCGACGCACATCCAGTACCGCAAGCAAAGTGGCGGGATCGGGCCCCGTTCCGCCAGCAAGCACTCCCTAGACCGGGCCGCCCAGCTGAAACGCAGCCGCCTGCGAAGGCGGTCCTCGCAGCTCAAAATCAAAATCCCCGACCTGACGGATGTGAACGCCATCGACCGCTGGTCACGGATCATCTTCCCTTCCGTTTTCTCACTGTTCAACCTCGTCTACTGGCTCTACTATGTCTGATTGGACTGTTTTGTTGAGATGTTCGTTGTTGTTTGTTTGAACTTTTTTTTTTTCATTTTGTTTCTTTTTCTTCCTTTTTCTGTTGCTTTTATACATGATGGAATCTGTCGAGTTGAAGACTGCAACACTTCAAGAAAAAAAAAAACAGACTGAGAAAAGACTACTGAGTTTTGGACCAAGTTCTTGTCAAAATTGTTTTTATATTTGCAGTCTTTGAATCCTTAGTACCGAGGTCTTTTTATTTTCTAAAGTATGTACTGTAATTGGGACTTGTGACAGTCAGTTCCCAACATTTGCCCTCTCAGTAACGTGTAAATAGAAAGATACAAAGCCAGCAATTGAATAAATAATACAGTATTTGCAAAAAAAACAAACACAATAGCAGTTAACGCAATGATTTTTCTAATTAAAAAAGAATTACTAAGAAAACTTTATACTACACAGGTGGTCAGATAAATGCAGGCAATTCCTAAAAGTCCATTAAACAAACTAATGTATGTTTGACTGGTACCCTATGCACTATTAATGCATGTAATGATCAACCAGTGGAAAAACAATGACTCCTTTTTTGCCTTGGGTTACATCACAATTTTACAGAAGACTCTGTTGATGTGTATTTGTTTATAGCGTTGATAATATACAGTATACTTGCTATTAACTATGTCATGCATTGATCCGGTTACCCAAACACAATAATTTCAAGTCGAGGATTTTGTCCTCTGTTCAGGATGACTGTGACTCAGGTTCTGAATTTTTTGCTACACGACATATTTTTCTTGACATAGAAAAGTGTCACTGAAATATCCTTTTTGGTAATTTGATAAGGAAAAGAAAGCACAAATGCGAATAAAACTGCCATTTTTTCACTTCTACCTTCAAAGCAACATGCGCTTCAAGTGATAGCATGACAGAATTGCACTCAAATTTATCAAACTTCCTCTAAAAAAACTGTCTTACTTTAATTTAAAACAACTGCCAAGGGCCTTTTGGGCGACACGGTTACTCAAACCATGAAATATTATGATATTTTTGTACTCTGTGTCTTCAGGTATTTATTTGATTTTCCTAACCCGTCGTTTTTTTTTGTTTGTTTTTTGTTTTGTTTTTTTGCTCAACAAGTGTGATAGAGTGGAGGAATGAAACCCATTTTTGTACATAAGTACATAAGTGTGTATATACATAAATGTATATATATATACTGTGTGTACAACCCAAAATGAAAATGATCTGAGCATTCTGTGATTGTCATACTGGCTATTAAATGTCAGAATATTTAGCACAAAAAAAAGAAAACAAAAAAAGACAAGGATTAAACAAATTAAGCAACAGGTCAGTTTCAAGCATCAGTTTAGTTTTTGAGCGTTTGTGGGGCACTCTGGATATCTTCTCTAACATCCGACCATGTTGAAGTCCACTCTAGACACTGTGTGTATGTTCACCCTGCATTTTAGACTCACTGTATGCCCCGCCATACAGCAGCAAGTGATGCAAATGGATTCCATTGATTCCACAGACGGACCACGATAACCAGTCTGTTGAGTAATAAGCACATACTAGCGCTGAATGTATCAGATCCATTCTTCAGGGAGAGGATAATGAGCCATGGTCATCATTTCTCCATCAGAATGTAACACGCCCATTCTCACGAGTGACGGTGAAAGAGAGGGAAGGGATGGTGTTTTAAAAGTGTGTGCATGTGCATGTGTGTGTGTGAGAGTGATGGGAAATGGATAAGGAGAGCTTGAGATAGCAAGGGTGTGGGTAGACCATTTATTTTCTGTGCTGCTTGCTCGACTATGGACAAATGTCAACGTATAATAGTTTTGTGGATAAAAATAGCTCTCCTGTCCCGCTCTTTTGATAAACTGTGTGCCATTCCACCTAAGGTCGCAGAGCAATCAACCACTTACAACTCATGGACGACGATGTAAATTTCATAGATACATGACTCACATAAAGCGTTTGTGCATGTACAAGAATACATGTAGAAAAATATATTGCTACTTGATCACATTGAATTGGGATCAATTTAACTAAAAACGTGAAGTTTTATGTGTACAGACTGATTGATATATGACTAAGAACTGAATGTATTGTACTTGGATTGTTGCCGCACAAATGCAATTTTCTTTCTGGAAACAGGATTGACCTCAACCCTGATAAATTAGGGCTCGAGTTGACTCCACATTCAAGTGAACCCAAGTTTTTTGCTGGCAATGTTGTAGTCAAGACCACCTAATGCGAGACCAAGTCATCGCCAAGACCAGAATGTATCAAGAACACAACAACACTTTGAGGGGTTGAGAGCGTGGCCCTGTCTACACCTATACAGATATTTTGAAAGCACAATGTTCTCCATGTTTTCACTTCTTGTCCACATGCTAACGCAGTTTTAGGTCAATGACACTGAGATTTTTTAGAACTTCTAAGGTGCAGATTTTTCAAAACTCTGGTTACTTTGTGGACATGTTAAACATAGCTTTTGGGAAGCAATGACGTCATCTCAATTCACGCATTCCCATTGTTTTGTGTAATGAGCATGTGCCAGAAACAATAGCAACAGTTGACTAACTTACCAGTTTGTTGTGCTTCTTAGCACTGCTTGGACAAATGACGACATTACGCTTAAACAGACGAACGGAAGCATCTGCTGCACCCAGTGGTATTAGGTCCACCTCAGGAACCGTGGTTTAAAATCCACTGGAAGCGATGGTTTTCGGATCAGACCTGGTCAAACCAGAAGATGGTGGGGCAATTTTGAGACTGGGATTCTTCACAATGAGGAGTGGCCGAGGAAATTTGCATGTCTGGAGCATTTCTCTAATTGTTAATTGAGCTCCTTTGTTCTTGTATCGAAGGGGAGTGGACATGTTTTAAAAACAGTAACATTAGCTTGTATGCTTTACTACCTTTGCAACGTGGGGAAACTTTGGAGAATAGCTAGCATTGGCAAATGTTGGGAATCTTCTAGTATGGACAGTGATTGGTCAGATGGACAGATTTTTTTTTCCTTTCAACGACGGGGAAAAATATCCGTTTTCAATTTTATCTGTATAAGTGTAGACGCAGTGGGGGTCTTGACCGGTCTTGAAATAAAGTCCCGAGTCCTCTGTCTGACACAAAGACAAGACCAATTAAAAATGCAGTCCATTTCAAGATGAGACTGAGACCTTCAAGAAATGGTCTTGAGACCAAAACCAAGACGTTTTCGAGTACTACAACACTGCTTGCTGGTTTCTTGTCCTGTTTTCTACTGTGTAGACAGGACGCAGTGCACATATGACCTGGGTCCGAGAAAGAAGAAAATGAAATACTTATTTACATATATAAAAAGCCAAAACATCTTGCTAAAGATGTGTTCAGAAAGAATCCAAAGTAAGTTTTCACCTTGCGTCATTCGTACGAATGTGTTTATTCACCCCAAACAGCCAATGAGCGTAAGTTAGCTACCAATGGACGCACTGAAACTCTGGGTCCTCCAGTTACTTTCCTCTCATCTCTGTACGTTTTTTTGGAACATTTTCAACTTGTACGGTTACGTTTTCATGTCAAATTGCGTCTTACCGTAGACTTCATATGCAACTGCCCTGCAACTGAAGTTGTCTGGCGTTTTGTCTGAACACACAGTAAGAAGGATTTCTTGACTCGGGCACAAAGCAATGCTTTACAAAGTATTAAGGAACCAGTTTGTCCAAAGATGTTTCAAGCTGCTTTGTGTCATTTAAAGCTCGAATTTCATGCAAATTAAATTGCGAAACAGTTGATGACATTTCAGTGTTGAGTAAATAAGATACAAGAAAGATTTCTGGAACACTGACGCTAGAAAAAAAACTGTTACTTGGTACAAAACAGCATATGTACCAAATGTACGTTAGCTTGCAATGCACACGGTGAAACTCCGGTTCTTTCTGTTACCTCCCTTTTGTCTCTGTACTTTTATGAAGCAGATTCACAAAGCCATGGGATGCTCGCAATTTTTCAAAAGTTAAAAACAATATCAACCTGTACTGATACGTTTTTGTGTCAAATCGCGTCTTTCTGTACTCTGTATGCAACTGCGCCGCCACTAAAGGTTGTTTGCTGTTCTGTCTGAACACACAGTAAGACAGGATGTCTTGACTTGGGCACAAAGCAATGTTTCGTGATCTCATGCAGTCAAGGTTAAGGAACCAGTTTGTCCAAAGACGTTTCAAGCTGCTTTGTGTAGTTTGAAGGACAAAATTCGTATGAATGAAATTTTGTAACAGTTGAAGCTTCAGTGTTGTGTAAATAAGATATAACAAGACAGATTGTTGGAACACTGAAGCTAGAAAACTCTACTTCCTGGCATCGTGGTTACATTTTAATTCCAACAATTCCTTTCGGGTCGAGTTTTTGCAGTTGTACGAGTCATTATTTTACCAGACTATATAGTGCAGTTGAAAAGTGAAAGAGGCGGTAACTCTCGATACTTGTTTATCATGCATGCAACTACAATTCGTAACTTGGGAAGATTTTTAAAAAAGATATTTTGCGAACTCACTTATGAGAGCTGCCAACTGCTTCTTTTAGAGATGACAATATGCCATGTGAGCCTAAAATAAAAAGAAAAAAGTCACAAAAAAAATAAAAAAAGAGTCATCAAAGACTTCAGGTGTTGTATGGCCTTGGTCCCATAATGGAATGTGAAATGTTCTGTGCTGCCACAAAATGTATTTAGGCTTAGATTTATACTGTATATCTCTGTATGTTTCTCTTCCTTTTTCAATAGATGATCATGTTAAACCATCAAATAAATGATATACATTGTACCTGTGTATTTGGTATTGCGAGCATGCATGACACTCCGTAAAGAATCCGCATATACTGTACATGTAGAGCAAGTACAATAATACAATGAACTGCCATTTCAAACGTACAATAGAATTTTGATAAAATGTTTCCTGTACATATCCCAAGACTTGTTGGGAATTTGTCCTCTTCAGCTATTCAGGTGCCCTTGAGCAAGGTACTTAATCCCTATCTGTTCCAGTGCAGCTACGCAGTGACAGTTGAAGACTTTTTATCGCAACTCCCAGTTGGACATCTTTTGTGTATGAAGTGAACTTTATGAATGTGTGCCAGAGTGTTGGTGAATAAGAGTATAGTTCCCTGGATAAATAAAGACTGGAAAAAACAAAACACTGTGTAGGTTATTAATCAGCACTGAAACCTGTTCATTGTTTTACACTTCTCACTTCCTTTGGCAACTTGTTTGTACAGGTGGTAAAAAAAAGGTTAATTGTAGTCAACTTTTGGAGAGAACTGTAGGAAACTGCAGCAGGTAGAGACAGGTATAATGGTTTGGAAAAACTGTTTACCTCATTAGTTGTCATTCTTTCCTCTGGTTAGGGTTTTCAACATCACTGACGGCTGAGAAGAAGAAAACCAATCCCATGTAGCAGATTTCTGGACTTTCCCTCTGAGAGAACCTGTGACAGATCATAGAAAAAAACCCTTTTTCAAACAGTACATCAGTGGGAGGAAACTACACCAGAACCCCACCACTACAGAGTCTAATGTGTATTTACAAAGAGGGTTTCCTGCTTTAAAGCTAATGATGATAATTAGGTCATTAGAAGGAGGGCAGAGCCACAGAAGGCAGCTATTTTTGATTTCATCAGCACACAACAGCACATTTACACAGAACTTGGGAAATTATTTAAGGTGATCCAATGTAATAATTTGGGCCCCACAGTTCTGACAGGATGCTCAGCAAAGCAAACATCCACCCTTAATGCTAGACTACTCAACACTGGCAAAGACACCAAATCTGGGTTAACTAGTAACTATAAGTAACACACTGCATTTAATTAACTGTAAGGACCAGCTGGGTATACACAGGTAATCTGAGCACTGCCATTCATTAAGGATGAGTCTAAAATATTGCAGTCTCTATGGGACCACACATAAAGAGATACAACTAGGAACAACTGTGGTGTGTTTCACATTATGTGAGACGGTAAAACATGTTTGAAGTTTCAACAAATTCTACACCCACTGAGGAGGGAGCTCAAAGCACAATAAACTGCAATGGTGCTATTGTCAACAAAGCATGAGCTGATAGGGTCTTGGTTAACTTACCAACTAGTGAAACAAGTTCTTCTTAGCCAGTAAAAAATATTTTGAGTGAAAAGTTATGAGCTGCATTTATCATCGGGAGGTGGAGGGGATGGTTGGAAACCTGTCAGACCACTGTTTGAGACCAACAAACAACTCAACCTGTTATTTTTTATTAAGTCATTGCTTTGTTTCCAATGTCATTTTGGCCCTAAAACACTGGTGTTTTTTGCAACCCATCGCTGTTTTTATTAGCAGGGATAGTGCCCAGAAAAGCGATTGTTTTTTCCTTAGACATGGCTGCGTTTTGTGCCAGAAGGATAGCCTGAAAAGTGGTTGTTTTTTACCTAATCATTACTGCTTTTCCAGCAGGGTTTGTGGCCCCAAAACTGGGTACTTTCAGCCAAAACAGGATCTTTTCCTAACCATCACCATGTAGTTTTTGTGCCTAAACCCAACCACATGTTAACCGCAGCACTGTTGAAGCAAAAAGTTTCAGTGTATCTGCTAAATAATATGCTATTTTTTTCCTGGCAATTGGGTGATTTCAGTCAAGAACACTTTAGTCAAAGAAAACATTATTTCCATTTGCAGTATTATATTTGGTGGTATGGCTCTGTTCTGGGGCCCCTTTGCCTTTCCTCAGGCCTATGCAGAAAGACTGTTCCATGCGCCTACATGGAAAGCCTAAGGCGCAGAGAGCACACCCCTCTGCCCCTCCACATGCAAAAAGCCTGAGAAAAACCTCTCTGCCCTTCCACGTGCCCACATGAAAAGCCTAAGGTGCAGAGCACACCTCTCTGCCCTTCCACATGCAAAAAGCCTGAGACAAACCTCTCTGCCTTTCCAGGCGCCTATATGGAAAGCCTAAGGCAGGAAGAGCAGCTGCACAGACCCCGCCCCGGGAACAGAACAGAGCAGCATCAATGACAAACAGAAATGACATTGATAAGTCAGACTCAACCTCAAAAGGAGGAGCTGGGGTGCAGGCGGCTTGCAGAGGAAGCAGCAAGAGTAGGCAGGCCAGAGCAGTTTAAATAGGGTGTCCTGAATGAGATTTGTGAATTGGTTGCACAGAAAGGAATCATGTGATCTGTCAGTTGACTCCCTTCCATCAATCAGCTGCTCCGTCAGTTGATTGGGCTGTTTGAGATCAGCTGATGTAGCTGGGATGTGAGCTGAGCTTGACACCGTGTCCTGCCTGAACTACTCTGATGCATCATTTTTTACCATATTTTAAATCTATTCCTCACAAATCTCCAAACATTATGTAAAAGAAGTACTACAAGGCTGGTGGGACCCTTTAAAATGACATAGACTCAAACACACATATCATGAAGTTATGAAAGGAAAGCCTGTGACAGTATAACGTCTGAATTACTCAATTTTATCTGGATGAGCCACCCATAAACTAACAGGTGACAAAAACAAAACATTTTTGAAAATGCATGCCGTCTTTGTTTGTTTTACTCTTATGGGACGTTTAAAAGCCCCATTCCATAACAGCTAGATCCATCATGATGACTTATGTATGGTATTTCAGAACATTTTGTCACTTTGGGATAAAGATCGTTGCCTCCGTGAGGAAACTGACTGCTGGAATCTCTTTGGGAGTGTGATCACCTCCCCTACATCTCAGGTGGAGAAAATATATATTGGCTATATCACACTCTATTTATGCATAATGACTTAAGAAAATGCTGAGCTTGGCTTTCCCGTCCCCTCACCCCTTTGCCTCTCCACAGTATATGAGTCCCTCGGGGTGTGCGTGATAGATTTTTAATCTCTTTTCTTTATAATGTATATAGGGGTTCTCACCCTAAGATATATTGCACATTTTATCATTAAACTAATCATTAAAGAATATCGTTGTTCAGCAGTTTGAGGGGGACTTGTGTGGAGCTGTTTTTAATAACAAGGCTCATATTTTGTCTCTAGCCCACATGGAGAAGAACTCTTTTGGCAGTTCGGAAATAGCATAATGAGGCCTGGCCAATCATGAGGGCGAAAGGGGAACACAAGGCCAGTTAGTGGATAATCAGGGTGGTTGGAGGTTTAGATTACAATGATGTTGCTCCAGGCAGAAAAAGGGGAAAAAGCGTCTAACTATGTGTTGCAACAGTGTGTTGGAAGCTTCGGATAAGCTTTAAAATAGCATATCCAGTCAATATGTTTGTTTATCCAGCCGTAACTACCTGCCGAACTTCCTACTCACAGCACATACAGTTCTTGCCTCTGTACCATCAAATTCAAAGAAACCAAAGTGCAGATTTGCAAGAGACTTCTTCTGCTGTCAAACTGTTTCTAGCACATCAGGTCCCTAGATCATCTCTGCACTCAGTTTTGAAAAGGGAAAAAAATACAAACATACTCCTACTCCTCAACTTTGTCAGGTTGTTTAGCCGTGTTGGAAACAGCCTGTATCAGACCTTATTTTAGAACATCCAAGCACAAAAATAATGAATTAATAAATTACAGATTTCAGTCCTGCCTGTTTCTCAGGAGGTCGTTGAGAGGCTGACGGATATATTGATAGATGACATCGGGCACACAAGATGCCAAGCCACTAATAAAAAGCACTCAAGAGGGCCGTAAAGCAAAAGTCAACCAAAGGTTATCAGAACAAAAGAAAACAGTATTTTTTACAAGCAGCATCCTCTCTCGCCGGCTCGCTATCACTCATTTTGATCTTATCCACTCGGTCTGGATCCTGATGCTGAAGCTTTAAAAAGGAACGAGCTGTTCACACATGGAAGAGTCAAAAAATATGGCAAGTGATAACTGGGAGGATAAAGGGCAGAACCTCTGGGCTTGACATCATTAACCGGCAGTGCAAGGGATCTGGATCTGTATAATTGCTCAAAGAGTTATGATGAAGCTCAGATATTAAGGATGATGAATATTGTCAAAACGATACATAAATCATAGTTCTTCATTTACAGGCAATAAGCCTCACAAAAATCTAAACGGGGGTGGGGGTAAGAGGCATTGTTAGACATGACCTGAAGCAGAGTGGAGCTCTATGAGCTGCTCTGAAGCACAAATGACTTATTGCTTTCATAAAAGAGCAGTGAAAAGAAGATGAATATTTAATTATTAATTTTTTTATTTCATGTCAAGAATAAGATGGAGATTAGACACAATTTTTATTGCTCCAATGGAGAAATGGGGTTGCAACAGCAACGAATAAAGCGAAGACATAAGAACAGGAGAGAAATATGGTTAGTGTAGAGTGCCTCAGGAATGAATCCTAAAACCCGGAAATGATTTAGCGTTTTTGCACTCTCTGTTCCCTCGTCTCGAAGTCAATGGGTTTTTTAAAGTGGGGTTTTGATTAGATGACTGAAATAATATCTGTAGTCAACTCGAGCTTAAGAGACTTTCACATTTTGTTCTACAACATAAAACCCATCACTATATACCCCTCTCATGAACTTTGAAACTTCTTTGTGTCTCAAGTGAGTATGGTCTCACTCCAAGTCGTCGAAATGTGGCGCGTTCCATAAGATTCTGAAGCCAAACCCTGTTCTTTTTTCTAAACCTAACCACTTCCTTTTGTTGCCTAAACCCAACCATGTGTTTGTTGTTAGGAAAAAACACGTCAATTCATGGTGTTGTACCGACGTAGTGGGTTTATTTTGAAAGAGACTGTATGTGAACGTTAAAGTTCCTGTGAAATCCGAAGTGTATCTTGAAAGACGAGAACTTGACAAAGGTGTCCCAGAACGTCAACAACCAGCTCAACCAGGGTACCTTGGAAAGTCCATGACCAAAACATCAATATGTGACGAGGTCGGAGTGAGAATGTGTTGAACAAATTGGTAAATTAAACTACAGAATGTCATCACGCTAAAGTGATGTTGTACCGCCTTGTTGTGGTAATGACATAAAGTAATGCGACAGTGGTGTAGTTCATGGATAGCCTAACATTATCTTTTTACCAATGGCGCCTACATTTAGGCGTCAAAAATTATGAAAGTGGTGTTCATTTAACATTCTAATGTACAGGTATAGTGTTTACCATGTTCCTTATTTTGGTTTATTGTGTTAGCATGCTAACATTAACTAATTAGCACTCAACACTAGGTACAGTTGAGACTGACACCTTTACAAGTGTTTGGATAGAAGTCAAAGTGCTGAAGATGTAAAGTGACAGCTGACATCATGATGTTAGCTTAATGAACATGTCAACTTGCTGTTAAGAGCAAGTGTTTGAATACAACCGAATAAAGACTAGGCTATTTAACTACTGAAAAAGAAACACTTTTTTCCCTCTAACAAAAAAAAATCTGAATTCTTAAGAAGTCAAATGCCCCCTCACTCAATTCAACATACTACAGCAACTGGTCTTGTACAAACACGAGTTTCATGTTAGCTACAATTAGTGAACTTAGATAGGTACTACTGTGTGGCTGATATCAGACAGGCTATTTCTTTTACAATAGGGGTTGACATCCAAAGTTGGATTGACTACAGAAACAGCCTTAAGAAACATTACAGTCCACTTGACAAGATTTTCAGCTATTTTTTGGCATTTCCTACTTCACCATAGGTACGATTTGTACCACATTTTCTGTGGATCATTACTGGACCAAGCTTACAAAAAGACATCAAAAACTCATTGATATCTATTGAGTGCCATAGGGATGACCCTGTTTTATAGGCCAACACAGAAGTTAGCATCACTCTGGTTACCTTGTCAAGAAGCCAATGGGATTTTTCCATTGGATTTTGGAGTTTTGCAGAAAATAAGCTCAGTGGAAAACAAAAGTTAATGATCTCACATGTTTTGTTCAGCAGGATAATCTTAACAAATTAACATGACTTTTATGATTTTAAAAGCTTAGATTAAAAGCTAACATTGGTGTGAACCACACCACCGTCACAAAACCAGCATCACCACCACAACAAGGCTGTAAAGCTATGTCTGGCGTGGTTTGGCATAATGACCCTCTGTAGTCCCATTTAGCAACTTGGTTGCAACCGTCCTTTTCAAGTCACATAAAGGCTTCAGAATTTACAAGTGTGGTATTTACTTAAGTTTTTTATGTTGTCTTATTTCAGACATCTCACCAAAACCCATCAGAAAAACCCACTGACTTTGAGACAAGGGAACTGGGAGTGCTAAAATGCTAACGAATTTTTCGGGTTTTAGGTCTCGTTTCTCTATCGCTCTATAACTGTAGGGCCAATCATCATGAAACTTGGAGGAAAGGTAAATATTGTGCCTGAAAAATACCCAGTTTTGTTCAAACTGTCCGCTAGGGGGTGCTACAAATGCAAAAAAAGGGCTTTGCATATCACACATCAGAGCATATATCACAAAGTTATTGCCCAATCATTTCAAAACTTGCAGGATAATTACAATAACAGTGTTGAACCATGTGTGTAAGATTATTTTGAAATCGCTCAGCAGGGGGTGCCACCAGTTCCAAGCAAGCACTGACCTTGCGCAAAAAAGAAATTGGCCATAAATCAATGACTATTTTTGCAGTAAAGATAGGTCCTTAAAATGTTTCTGCAGTTGTCCAAAAAAGTGCGACAGTGTTTCCAAAGAAAAGCGTAGCCCGGCAGAGATTTGGATGTAAATGAACGAGGGATTGTTTGATCTTTGACGCAGGTGTTGTAAACCGATCCTTCACAGCTTTCAGCCTCTCACAGTCCATGCTGGCTTACACCCTGGAATCACTGCTTGTGGCTATATTTGTCACTTGTTTTGCTGTTCAGCAAAAGTTACATATTCTCCCTTTAAAGCAGAAGTTACACTGTCAAAGTTTAGCTGGTGTTTCATAAACACTGTGAACTTTTGGGACCATGATCTGTTTGATAATTCAAAAACAGTCTGCATTCATGCTGGGAACATTAACCTACTTCACAACATCCTCTTCTTCTCTCAGTCTTTTGAATGGAAATTTAACCTGCTTGCTAACAGCGTGCAGTGCTGAGAACTTATGCCATGTAACAGCACTCAGAACATCAATGACTGCCAGATAAAAACATCTCAACTTTTAGCATAACGGTGCTATACAGTACTCCAAACAGGCCCTCAACAGTCGCATAGCAACAGCAGCTTCCACAGCCGGGGCTTCCTACATACAGTAGATGTGTTTAGAGCTGCTTGTTAAAAACCGCGGCACCCCATGGACACTGAGGCCAAGTTGTTCTGACGGGAATATGAGGCAGCTTATCAATACATTATCCCGTTTTTGTTGTGTTTTTGTTGAAAGTGCTGAGTGGACACATCAAGGTGGATTCTCAGCCCTGATGGCTGACCCAAATACCCGCCTCCGAGCCCCCGAAAACTCACGAGGCGGTGAAGATTCAGCCCATGTTTCTTGTTGAGAAACTCACTGAATGAATTCTTTCTGATGTCTTCTTTCTGTCTTTTCTCCCCTCCCTGCCTGCCAACTGACATACTTTCTTTTAATTCATCATCAGCATGGCGAGCGATGGAGGGAGCGTGGGAGAGAGTAGGAGGGAGAATGGGAGGATGGAGAGAGAAAGAAAGTGTGTTTCAGCATCAAAAGACTGTCTCGGAGACTAGGGGGAATACATTGACTCTTCGATGTGCTTTTTGATGATGCCTTTCTGTTTTATGAACCCAATGATACACAACAGCAGCAGCAGTGTATTAGCCTACTTCTCTCTTTACTGTTCTCGCCCCGTCTCGCTTGCTCCCTTTCCGTCATCAGCACTCATTATTCCCTCTCATGCATGCACCTTCTCTCTGGTCTCTCATTATAACCTGTCTTTTATTTTGTAAGACACTTCCTGGCATCAGCTGGCAAGCAAGGGCGCACTGTGCCAGACAATATTTTGATGGCTCATCCTATGATGAAACCTTTGAGTCCCTAGACGATAAACTTTTCTTGAAGATGCAACTGCATATCCCTGAATCATTAAACATTTAAAGGGCTATTCCCCAAGTGCTCGATACTACAGAGAATAACAGATCCTATTATGTATGACCCAGAAACAACTCACTCATATCTTGAGTCACATCTGCTCACTGCAATAATTATTACAAAGAAACAGGCTCTTTGGAGATAGATTAAACAGAATACTGACCAGTGTTTTGCTTTCTCAAACTGGAGAGGGAGGTTTTTTACAGCTGAGCTTCACATTTGTGGCAATAACATGCAACTCAAGTTGCTGCTGTGTTTAATTAGTCATGATTGCATCTCTGTATCTGTAGTTGTTCAGCTGTCTTCTCTTGAGAGAATACAGTACTGTCAGGCTATTTGATTTACTAGATGACATCATCTGATGAAAATTAAATGTGTAAACTGGCAAACTGCTATTGTCAGGAGGCTCAATCCACTTATCTCAAAGATGCCATCTGAGAGACATTTTTAAATGTCACTGGGCCCGATCTGATCATGTTTGTGTTTTTGGTGCACCCCACAAACAAAGGTCAAAGTACTCACTACTGTATTTAATCACGGTTGTTGCTGACAGCATAGAGGTGCTTGAGTATTTCCATTTTGTCAGACTATATCAGAGGGAAATATCGTACTTCTTCTCCACCTGTATGAAGGCTGGATTTACTAGTGACATCCAAGTACACTTTGAAACTGCTACACTCGATAATTTTATATTAAAGAAGTATTTCACTGCTGGAAAGGTGGTCTTTTCATAAAACTAAGCTGTCTATGCAGTAAAAAGACAGAAATACTTTTGAAATCGGTGCGGCATGAACACAGAAAACAGAGAAAAAGGGACTGTGGCATTAGCTTTTGCTCAAGAAAACCTACAACTACCAGAATGCACTGCACCACACTGGACCAATAAACACTCCAGCCTCCATTTTCACTGTTCAGGGACAGTATGGCGCCTACTTCCTGTTCACAAACAGGTGAGAAATAAGCAATACAGTGACATAATCTTTGTGTATATCTGATCAGCGCTATATTGATCATAGCGTTAGTTCAGGCAGGACACGATGTCGAATCTCATTCAGGGCGCCCTATTTAAACTGCTCTGGCCTGCCAACTGTTGCTGCTTCCTCTGCAAGCCGCCTCCACCCCAGCTCCTCCTTTTCAAACTGTGTCTGACTTATCAATGTCATTTCTGTTTGTCACTGACGCTGCTCTGTTCTGTTCCCAGGGGGTCTTTGCTGCTGCTTTTCCTGCGACAGGCTTTCCATGTAGGCGCATGGAAGGGCAGGGAGGTTTCTGCATAAGCCTAGGAAAGGCAGAGAGGCCCCAGAACAGAGCAATACCGCCAAATATAATACTGCAAATGTAAATAAAGTTTTCTTTGACTAAAGTGGTCCTGACTGAACTAGTTTTACTGTTTGATCGAGAGGTTATTATTATTATTATTAGTATTATTAGTATTGTTATAATTATAATACATTTTATTTATTAGGCACCTTTCATGACACTTTACAAGCAATGATAGAGAAAATGACAGTCAATTAAAAAAGTCAACGACTTAAGGAATAAAGTAACATAAAATATATAAACAAATAATAAAATAACATAACAAATAAATATTCAGCATAACAAGTTTACAGTGAATAACATTCTGTGTACTTAGTGGGTGTGTGTGGTTAGACAGAAAGAGGTGAGTTTTAAGGCGGTATTTAAAAGTGGAGAGTGCGTCGATGCTACGAATGTCCTGTGGGAGGGAATTTCGGAGGTGATGGCAGAACGGCTGAAGGCTCTAGACCCCCCTCTAGACTGGCGGGGAAGACATGAGAGCGCGAGTGGGGGTGTGGATGTGAGAGTTATAGAGTCATACAGACGAAACCACAGAGGACTATCACTGACTACACAGTTCAATTCAGCTCTTCAGAGCATTTTCGTGTTGTTTGGCTTTTTTGTGGGGGGTTATTTAAAAAAAAAGACAAAGTTTCTACTGAATGAAAATGAATATTCCACTAATATTCCCTTCTACATGCAGCTGTGCATACTCTGATTAATCTGCCACAATGTGCTGTTTATCATTTCAAAACAAAGAAAAGTGGAACAGCTGGAGCCACTTGTCATTTTGCTAGTTCACAACAAAATAGGAATTTTTCAAACTTTGCCAATGATGACCAACTTGTGGATCATGCAAACACAGCCTCTCTCTTCCAATTCTTCAGCCATGGAATTGTGATATTTGCACATATCCAAATACCAGTTGATATGCAAGTCTCTCATGGTGTTTAAAAGTAGATGTGTCACTTGTTCAGATCAGAAATGTGGGCTTTTGTTTTAGGCATTCATCTGAAGCCTCGCAAACTGTTGGTGAGCTGGATTTTGTACAACACATCCATGACAACGCACAGAGCTGACCATCAACAGGCAAGAGGCTGTGTCTCGTAGACTGCGGTTAAAACCCCAGTTCAGACGTAGATTGTGAATGCACTGAGTACAAGTCCAAAGAATGCTCCTAAAACACAAATAATACCAACATGTCCTACGTGTCTTAATCTAAATATGCTTCATTTGAAACTGACCCTCCAAACTGAATATACTGTTTACATAAGATAACAGGCCTTTACATTTTAATCCAAGTAGCTTGTGTCTACATTTACTAGCTACATTTACAGACAAATGCTGCATGGTGGCCCATAGTTTGGATGCCTGATGAAAAGCCCTTCAGTTTAGGTATAAAAATATCTCTTATGATTCAGACATCTTAATTTATTCCAAAGTTTAACTGAAGTACTCTGAAACTGAATGTAATTAGAGCACTTCACCACAGTTTCCTGAGTTTCATCTCCTTGCTCTCTGTCATTATAGAAACTTCCAACTTCTACAAAAATGACCATCTTAAAATTCACTCTTGTATCCATCTCCACCAGATGCGGTGGAATAATTTAAATCTCTCCGCTTCGCCCTCTCTTGATTCATCAGTATCTCATAGCCAAAATAATGTTAGCCTACATGATTCATTAATTATTTTTGAAAGCAGGACATTATCAGACTTCACCTTTCTCTTGAATTTAAGACAGAATACCAGATGAAATGTTACACTGTCACTTTTTTGGAGTGCACATTTCCCATTTCCTGTGTTCAGACATTATCAGCCTGTCCTCCCATTTGTTCTCCCCCCCCCCCAACGACAGGAGCTCTTCTATTCCCTGGGCTCATTATGAGCAGAACAAAGTGAGCGGTGGCTGCCAGGGAGAGCGTGAGCGTAGACACAAAAGTATCTTTGTTTTAAATGTCGCCATATATCTCCAAAAAGGTGAACAAGTCTGTTTTATCATTCTGGTTGCAGGATTCTAATCAAACGTACTGAAGCCGCGCAGTGTGTGTCAACATGCTCTTTTTAAATGGGGACAAAGAAAAACCACAGTGAGGCTTGAGGATACAATACAAGCTGTCAAACTGTGTTTTCTTTAAAAGAAGGTTAGTTTTCTGACAAATTTAATGCACAGTTTGGACTCAGACCGATCAATCTGATCACATTAAACCTCACATTTATTCATCAGCCCAAAATTCATGAGCAAATTTGGATTTCTCAAGTGTAAGTGAAAAATAAAATGAACATTATTTTAAAGGCCAAGTGGCAGTCAGTGTTTTCACAGCATGGTGAGATATAAAAATGTTGCACCTGAAAGAATAACCTTGTGTTTTCTGCCCTCTGCTGGACGCCTGAAGCACCTACAGTACACATACATACAGTATACATGCATGCACTGTATGCTGCACACAAACACCCCCCCCCATCACAGATTCACACGCCCACACGCTCATCTGCAGACACACAGAGGCGTGTACGTGTGATTAATGCTCTCCTTTTTTCACATTTCTTGCTAATTAGCAGCTGCTTGTATCTCATACCGACGCTTATTTAAAAGACATTTTATTTAGCCTGCGTCGATAGAGCCATAGACACCGTAATTACACGTTTAATTACTCCATGTTTGTAGTTTGTACTGTGCAGGGGCCAATTTTCATGGACAGAGTTTCTGCTTATTTATGCTTTACAATTACTGCTGTATCCTCATATAGAGCTGGGCGTACAGAGGTGGGCTGGATGATTCAAATCTTCGCAGCTTCTGCAGTATTCTTCTTTTTTTCCCTACATACATGTTGTAACCCTTGCATTGTGCATATGATGATGAAACAAGTGCAAGCATTTATCAATAATGCATTCAAGGTCCTCATTGTATATATATCTAGTGGACATCAAAGTCTTGTTCCAGGATTTCTGAATTATTTAATTTAATACATTTTAAAGTCAGAAAACACTGAAGTCTTTAATAATTGATGCCTTAAAAAAATCTTTTGCACTGCAGGTGTTATGGTCTCAGAGAGAAGTGCACCAACGCAAAGGTAAAACAAACCACTGCTTATATGTCCAAAGTGCTTCTGTATTTCTGAATGTGACACAATTGTGATTCAAATCAGCCTTTTTTTTGGGAAAAAAAGGAAACTCATTTTGAAATTTTATATTATGCAATGCTTACAGCAACAACTGGCAACCCTTAATTTAACAGCTCAAAATATTTTCCAACAATTTTTCCAGGAAAACACTGGAATTTGGTGGCATTTATTACTGATTTTAGTTGTCAGTATGTTCTGGATCAGCCTGTCAAACGTCCGCCTGCTCATGAATCTTGCTGTCATCATCATAAGGTACTGCGCACACGAGTGAACGTGAAACAATTAAATCCCACTCAAGCCGAGACCCCTGTCAGCTAAGGCCAATGGTGCATTCATGTGTTCTTCTAACCGTGGTGTGTTCATCAGCTTTAAGTTGTTATCAGGAAACAACATGGATGCGTTGTATTTTACTGCACAGAGCGTTTAAACACAGGCAAAGGAGAATGAATCAGGTGAGCCATGAAATATGACCGGGAACTAATTTTTCAGATTATTCCGACACTGCATAAATGCAGAGCAGAGGTAACTGGGATGTCCACTCCTTGCCCCTCAAACAGCAACAGATTTTTGGTCAGTGACATTTCTGTAACAGTGTATTGAGCTTACATAGCCTACTTATATTAAAGTGGGATGCTGAATCAATGCGTTAAAATGAATTCTTTATCTTTGTTAATGTAAACTTGTAAATGGTGACTGGTAGAGAATTCATTCCAAAAACATGGGCTAATTCAACCAAGAGGGTCAGCACACACATGTGAAATGTACAGGCAATCATACAGTTCAATTCAATTCAACGTATATGGGAAATAAAGGTTCCAGTTGTTGTGGTTGTTACAGTGGTTGCATTGTTGAACCAGTTTAAAAAGGGATTCTCTGTTCACATACAGAGTTGTGAGGTCGCAGAACAGTTTGCAAAAATTGTGGTACATTGTGCTGGTGTTCATAAGCTGTCAAATGTATATGCATAATGTATGCAAATGTTTTTTTTTTTGCAGCACAGCACTTGGCGTATTCCTTATCCTGTGTTGTGACATTTTGCTGTATTAAAGGAAAATCTGAACAGATCTGAGTACTGGTGGTGCACGTCATAGAGCTTTAAAGCAGACCTATAGCTCATTTTCATATATATTTGTATTATGGGTTTCTACTAGAATATGTTTACATGCTTCAACACTTTATTTTTCTTTTGTACTCCTGTATTCACTCTCAGTCTAAAACGCTCAATTTTAGTGCCTGTCTCTTCAAGCCCCCATCCCGACAAAGCCCAGCCTGCTCTTATATTCTGGGTCGACCCTAACCCCATCTCGAAATCTCTGCACTTTCATTATGGCCAGGAACTGACTGCAACAGGAAAAAAAAAAAAATCACCAATAAAAGCTTCTTAACCAAAATATTCCCATTTGGGCATGTTCTAGCAGGAATATGATCCAAAATCAGGAAGAAATGAACATCAGCAACAAAGACTACAGGTTTCACTGACATTAGCATGTAGCTAAATGTAGTCTACGTAATGTAAACACTTGGAGTAGCGTGCCTAGAGCAGATGATCATGTAAAGAAATCTGTCACAAGATGATGTCAGCTTGACTGGAGAGTAGACAAAAACACTGGAAACAGACAGTGCCGCTGCTACATACACGCGTATCGTGAACCAAAAAAGCTAATGATCATCAATTATAATCCTAATGAAATATTTAAAGTTGAGATGAAGCACAACTACAATAGGCACCATTACATGGAGGCAACTGAGTCGATGGCTCGTAGCTAACGGTGCTTACTCAATAAACAGTGCTGAACAAAGGCAACAGTGCTGACAGAGTGAACAGTGTATACAAGGGGTAATGAGCCCAGTGCAGAACGGCGCTGATGTTGCTAGCCAGTGTGACTAGCATATGCACTCACCAACACAGAAATGCCAAAATCTGCACTTCCTTGAATGACCTATTGAGGCGGGCTCTGAAAGCGAGTCAATCCCCATAGACCTACATGTGAAAATGCCCAACTTAACAGCAGAAATAAACATGTTTACAGCCTGGTACAAAACACGATTTGGGTCTCTGTAGGTAATTTCTTTATCATGACGACTGTGAGACAGGTGCACCCCTCGCTCCATCCTCTCATCCAAATATAGTCACCTCTAGCAAAAACAAAACAAGATGGCAACATCAAAATGCCAAACTTGAGGCTTTAAAACTGGGGTCCACAAACCAGTGTCTATGGCACCAGCATGCACATGTGACTGGACTAGCTTACCACAACAAACCACAGAGAAGCAAAGATGACAATACACACACATGGGGGAGTGACTTTTTCCCTCCATATCTTTAAAAAGCAAATATTGGTTTGCTGCTATATTAATGTAGCATAGGGAAGCTCTAGGCCAAATAAAAGGTTCTGTAGGGGGCGTCACAAGCCATTACGCTGAGGCTACCCTAACAGTCTGAAGCCTTATGTTTTACTCAAAGGATTACTTTTACAAACTTGAAACTATGGCTGCATTTAATATGAACATCCACCACTGTATACACTGGAGACACTGGAGAGTTTCAAGCTGATCCGAGCTGCAGAGGTGCTCCAGCTGTGAGTCACAAAATAAATGGGATTTGCTAAGTGGACTTTTTCCTTTGTGTGAAGGTGGGAATGGCTGTTGGGAGAAATGATGCTTAATCACATATATCTATAAAGATCCGCTGTAGTCCTCAACTAAAATACATAACACCTCCACTTTCCTCACCCCTTATTAACCCGTCATCTCCACCCATAAAAATTTGTATACATCCCTTTACAAAAATATTCCAGTGTTTATGCTGTAAACTGAATTATGATCCTTTCTGTAACAATGTATAGGTAGCATTATGGAAATCCTCTACATACCCTTCCCATAATGCAATTTCCCACACAAAAAAATGTAAATTGACTCAAAATACTCTGCAGCTAGGCAATTAAATTGCTGCCTGTATCCTTGCAAAACTAACAGATGTCTTCTCCTGTAATACACGATCTCATCAGCCTCTAACAAAACACTCACCTCCAGTCAAATAGCAAAGCTTTTCACAGCATAAGAATGAGTCTGCCTGGCTGAAAAGCTGCAGCATCTGACAGAGACACCCACTGTTTCTTTATATAACACCTTTTTCAGCACCTATTTACCTTGAGATGATGTTGCCAAGTAACAACATCCTGATTGTGTGGTGTGCGTGTGTGTGCGTGTGGGTGTGTGCACGAGTGGGTGTCTTCTTAAAGTTGTGTGTGTCAGTGATGGATGCTCTGAAGTGCCATTATGGGCTCTAAAAGTGGGGTTCGAACTGCAGCTGGGCAAATGACTTCAAGTCCTCTTTGCTCCTGTGCAGGTCTGCAGGCAGGAAGTCATATATCACCGCTGCACATTAATCCTTAATGCTGCTAATGCCTGCTGCCTCGCAAAGGGCAAAACACTTTACGATGCGGGATGTTGCACCTGCATTTTTTCTTTGCACCACACCTCACGTCTCTTCCACGTTTTTTCTAACCTCTTTCACCCTCTCCTTCGCTCTCTGTCTCAGCATGAGCTGCTTAACTGATACATGTACTGCAGTAATCCCCTTCTTAGCGAGCGGGATTAATATTTAATTCAAGAAGAGCCTTTTATCAATACCTCGCTGTGTTTTCATTGTTCGCTCTGTTTAGGGCGGCTTCACCCAGCTTTTGGGCAGATTGAAGGAATAGTAAGTGTATTAATGTGATAGATTGGGCAGATGGGAGTGTAAGAACATCATTTAATCACACACTGGAGTTCTTTCAGACTCTGGTGTTCCCAGATATTTGTCACAATGGCTGCCACTGAAAGTCTTGGGGTGGCACCAAAACCAAAAACCATAGCTAAATTTCAGGAATTTGATTGTGCTGTTGAAGTATAAAGGCTAGTTTAAAATTATGTCAATATAAGAGTTAAGGAATCGCATACTGATGTGTTTTGATTTCTTATTTTAGTCAATATTACCAGTTATCTGATGTGCACTGACCATTACTGGTACTATTAGCGATCCTGCTGTGTGTATGTATCTATATGTTAGGCTTCTTCAAATATGCTGGTTTTCCTTTACCTGAAAGAAACAAATATACAGCTTTAATGTGAAGTACATTCATTGTAAGGAACAAAACTTTTACCAGGAACAAGCCCTCTTAAGTTTAGGGGAGACTCGTGGGTACCCATAGCACCCATTTTATTCGGATATCTTGAGATGAGTTCAAAGGACCCCTTTGAAAATGGCCATGACAGTTGTTCCCTGGCCAGAATTTTGGAGTCTTATTTAGCCCTCTTTCTGACTACCTAGCATGACATTAGGTTGTCTAGTTTCACAAGATACCAATACCTTCGCACTAGCTTAAAAAATGAACGCTTCACAGCCTCTAAAAGACAGTAACATCTGCCTCCAATTATTTCACCAGGTTGGGTCAAGGGGCCCCTTTAAAAATGGCCATGCTAGTTGTTCCCTTGCCAAACGTTAGCTTAACTTTAAAGAATCATTTAGCCTCTTTCTCGACAAGCAATGCTAGCATGGTTGGTACCAATGGAAACCTTAAGTTGTCTAGTTTCACAAGATACCAATACCTTTGCGCTAGCTTAAAAAATGAGCAGGCTACAGCCTCTTAAAAACAGTAATGTCACCCTTTAATTATTTTTGCCAAGGGTGGCCAGCATCTGTATCAGGGTGTACATGGCCCCCCTGGCCCCCACTTGGGGGCACTACTGCTTTCAAAAAAGTATCTGCATTGCTTTAGCTTTGGTGGGAGCATTTATCAGCATCTTGTTAAAAATACAGTAGTGTGAGTCACCGGGGTTAAAAATGATGTTTGTGAAAAATATTGTATGAGCAATGCATCACAGCAACATTTGCCTTCAAAATGTCCCATATACACTACATTCCTATTATTCTCAAAGCGAAACACAGCTGTAATGGCTTTCTACAGGTTATATATCTTTCTAAAAGCCTGAACTGTCCCTTTAAAGTCAATAGTTTCTGAACCTCTTTGTGCTTTATCCTTGAACCTCCCGTACTTGCATTCATAAACGTACCAAGAGCCTATTGTGCTCTGATCCACTGCAATGCTGATCCAGGATTAGCCCAGAGGCACCAACACATGACAGAGTAAACTTCCGAATGAGGTGAAGACACAAACCGGCCTCACATATACAGGCATTTGAATGACAAATCTTTGGCACCAAGAAACACACACGAGCAAGCTAAACTATCCTGACTGTGAAGTGGCTCAGTGTTATTTCTCTTTGACCGTGAGCTGTTAATGTTGGCAACATATTGCAGAGTGCAATCCCCCCCAATATGCTCACAACCTGGAGCAACAACCATGAAATCCATCTTCCTCTCTGCAGGAGAGGGCTGGTTTGAAGAGCTCAGTGGGGGTTCAGGACCTGTTTGTTTCTGGGGTGTTAAAAAAGCAGAGCGACAGATCTCTGGGTAACTTAAAAAAGGGACCACCATGGGGCTTTGCTGGTGGGAGACCCTGAAGGTTTGCAAAACTGCAAACTGTAAGAAAGAGTTACACTACCTGTAAAGTCCAAAAAGTTTTTAGGAGAGTTTTCAGGAGAAATCTGGGAGTGATAGTCTGAAACATGGCTGACTTTTGGAGGTTGTCGCATGAAAAGTGCATGCATCTTGCAAAGTCAGGGGCACAGGCCTCGGTTTGGGGGTTCGACACCAGAAAAATCTGAGCATGTCCTGCATTTTGGTAAATGTATATGCACAAATTTATGCCTATTTCACATCAGTTTATGGTATAGATGTCTTAAATTCTGTCAAAATAAAAGCCTTCTGCTACAGTCATGTGTTTATTAGGGTGTGACAAATGCACATGTTCTTGATATTAAGGGGCTGAAGTTTATACCGATGCGCAAAACCAATGAAAACTGTTAATTGTTCTTGATTTTTTAAGTCATGAAAGTGTATTTACAAGAGAGATCAGGAGCTGCTATAGGACTTCCTGTTTGTGTTGGCTTTAAATTAAGCTACATTTAACTTTGCTGAAGACCTTGTGAGGTGGTTTAAAGCTCTAGAAAATGCTAAACGTAGCATTTTGTTATCCACATATTAACATCAGACACAGGGACTCAATCTTCCTCATCTTGTGTCATTTCTCCATTCAAAAGTTACGCAGTCTCACTTTACAGCTTCATATATAACAGAGCAGCTAACACCAGCACTATATACAGAATGTCAAAGACTCTACAGAGTGCAGAAATGTGTCCATTTGTCTTTTACTCAAGGCCAGATTTTCTCTGTGCTGCAACATGAGTTATGGCTGTGAAGTCTTGCCTGAGCCAACAGGCCTCCTGCCAGACTCTTCTCCTTGGCCTATTTCTGCTGCTACATTTAATAATTCACATTTAAAGAAAAAGAGCTGCACACTGCTCTGAAATGAAACCCACTCTCAGTAATTAATGAATTATGTAGATTTTTGTGATGTGTAACACATATGTCTAAAAAACTGCAGTATAAATGTAATTCATGGTCTGAAACATGTTGGGAGCAGCTCGTGGTGCTTCAGTGATACAAGTGGACTTTAGCTCCACCCAGTGGCCCAGTTATTCACAACTTTTGTGTGCATTTGCGTCATCATGCTTTCTCAATCCGTGGAAATCCGTGAACAACCCCCACCATCAAGTCGGACAAAGGAAGACTACAACCGGAAATGATGGGACTCCGCCTTCAAAATAAGACATAACTCCGTCTATATATATTTTGCAGACCAGTTCAAAATAATGGAGCTCCAAGAATCTGTCTTTACTAAACGATGGAGTCCTGTCATGGCTTTATTAACACAATACTATAATTTATTCAATTTTCATTTTTTATTTTTCTATTTAAATGTACCTTTTTCTAACCAGTAGTTGGACAGGTCGCAGTGGATGTTGATGCTGTTTTCTTTTTATGTTTAGGTGGTTTTATTAGTGTTAATAGTACTGAATGTTTAGTTTTGGTTGTACATGTAGTACTTTATATTTTTCTAATTCTGATATATATCTTTTTGTATTCTATCTTTATTCTATAAGTATTTTATTGCCATTCAACTTGCTTTTCTATCTGTGCTGTAATGTGAATTTCCCCTGAGTGGGATCAATAAAGGTTTATCTTATCTTATCTTGAGTACCTGCATGTTAGGCTACTTTCTACTTAACCACAATTTACAGTGAAACATTATGGTATAACGTCTGGCATAAGATATAAACACCTATTTTGCAATCTAAGATTTTGCATTCAAAACATATGATCAGCTTATAAAATATGATGCTATATGGTGCATTAAACTTACAAAGAATATATTAAAAATTAGCTAAAAGTGTCTCTACAATAACCAAGTGACGTGTTCATGAATCAGCAGGGGCGTAGCACCAAATTCTGGGCCCTATGCATAAGCAGTCACTGTGGGCCCCCTGACCCTTCTGTCTTGATCCATGACTCTCTAAAGCATCTTTTTAAAAATGTTTCCCCCTTTTCTTTTTTTATTTTTTGGAACAATGATTTCCCTTTCTTGAGGAGACCCATGACAGTGTATGTTTGTGATCGTGGTGCAAGAGCGGACTAGACCATTTTTGCGCCTTTAAGGTGTGTGAGGTGCCTCAGAGGCCTTCCACAATTTTTTTGTACGAAGTTCAATCTTTCATCCAATTTACTGAGAAATTAGAAATAAAAAAAACAAAAAAACAAACCTTTTCATTACAGGCATTAAGTTAATACTTATTAACAGATTATTACTTTGATGTTACTCAAGAATTTGACGCATCACATGTTTATATATTTTATTTTGAAATATCTGACAGGAAGTCACAAAGATTGTGACTAGCTTGACTGTTGGTCAACGTTTCACCAACAACGGTGTTTTTCGAAGCGAGTGCACTGTAGGTTGCAGCCATTTCTGTCATCGCTCTGTATCCTGTTGTTTGAGAGAAGTATCTCCTGTCCCTAACACACACTTAGGAGCAAAAACTACTCAGCTCCCCCTCTTGTTTTCTCGGCTGGCTCGCTTGCCAGCTGAATCTCGTCGGGATGGACCCAGCAAGCCGATACCAAGTGGTGAGTGTGGACAGACGAGATCAAAACACCGTCTGATAGCTTGGCCTGCCTGTTACAGGAAACAAGGCCCTGATAGAAAGAAGCCATTGCTATTTTTCTTTAACTATTCAACTGTAAGACGCTAAACCGGGTCGCCACGAAAGCAATGTCTTTTAATTTGCCTCTGAATTGTTACTTTTGTTGTATTTTGCCTTTTATTTATTTCCCCGAATCGTCTTGTTTTGACAGCCTTTCAAGCACTTCCGCATCGGCTAGGCTAACGTTAGCTAGCATGCCAAAATTAATCTTTTAGGCCCTGATATATAATATCCGAATAAACTGTGTTACACACTTAAAATACCTTTTCATAGGCGTACTTTCTTCGTAACTTTTAAATCTTAAAGTTACACGGTTGCTACTAAGCTAACAAGTGTAAAGGTGTTAGCTGGGAGTTAGCGTTAGCATGGGGATTTGTTAGCTGGCTAATATTCAATGTAGCTAAATAGGGACTTTTCCAGCCACTTAGCTTAGTGTTATTAGCAAACACCCTGGTTAACTATTCAAGCCCAGAGGGCTAGTTAGAGTCCTGGCAAGGGAGTGATAATAATAGTAATAACTTAACTAACTTTTTCAAGGTATGACTGTATCTTCTAACAGATAATAAGAAATTCAGTGAGTTATTACTGGTTAAAAAAACAGCTGGCAATCTCATAATGTGGTGAAACTTTGGGTTAACCAGCATTAAACGTGGTGTTTAATGCTGTCAAAGTGATACCAGGCTTGTTAAAGTAGCTGTGAATTTTGGGAACAGTTGTGGCCACTTTGAGATAAAGTCCGCTTTGTGCTCTGATTCCTGTGGTTCAGGGTATGTGAGTGGTAATCCCACAGGATTCAGCATGAGCCAAAGCAAATCAGTGACGTGCTCTAACTTTTCAACCCTGAACAAAGTGCAGATTTCAACAATAATCCTGGGTGTGTAAAATAACATCAGTGCGACACACATTAGTCAACTTCTGAACAACGGATTCTCAAGGATTATTTAGAAACTGTACACTTCAACACATTCAGGCCAAACTGATAACTCTATCTGATGTTATGGTTTGTACACAGCCCCGTCTTTATTTCATTATGCCTACATTTGCACACTTTTCACTCCTCCCCACATTTTGCCCTCTAGCTTTCTCATTCTTCCTGAAATAATACTTTTCTGCAAGTATGGAGCACTGCTGCTCGGAGCAGCCTCACATTAGTTTCTGGTATATTTGGACACACGAGGAGGCTTGTGGCTATGTTGTTAAGATCTTATGTAATCCCCTGTGCGCGGGGGTGCGTTATGCTTTGTCCTTGATTCTGAGCCAGTCGTCAGCCACTCATTCACTCACTGCCTTGTACATCGAACTAGCGCTGGTGGAGTGTTACAAGATAGCTTCAACTCGAGGGCTTTTTTGAGAAGTTGATCTGCATGGTGATGAAGATATTTCCTTTTTCATATGTTAGTGGTTAAATGCGCTCTGCCGTGGTTAGTCACCTGTGACATCTTACTTGATGTCAGCTGTTGTTACGAAGGGGGTTTCCGTGTTGGCGATGGTGTTTTACCACAGCATGACCTCCAGCCTACTTGTAGTCAAAACTAAAGCAAGCTCATCACCAAACTAAAATTGCAAACTCCATGACGGTATTTCACGAAAACATTTAGAAGCAAAAGGGGTATGATGTTTGGTATATCAACACAAGTCAGCAGTACAACAGGATAGAGTTTCATCCTAACTTGGACATTGTGTTCCAGAAATCTACCCTAACAGCTGTCACTTAAACTTTTCACTTACGTTCAGAAATTAGTTACACAGCTCTGAACAAGTTTAACCTGCTCAGCCACGTCAACTTAGCTTTTGCGAATCCTTGGTCTGTGTGCAGTGTGACACATAAGTAGTCCACAGTTTTTATCTGTTTATTTTAGGTAATGAAACATTATCTTTAAGCTGAGATAGCAGAGAATAAAATATGAAACTACAACATTTTAAGAGCTGCTGACTTTTGAGTTGATATAAAACAAAATGTTGTATTTTATTAAGATCAGTACCAGCTTTTGCATAATGCTGTCTTGGTTTAACTTCACTTTCTCAAGGGCACCTTGATGTAAGTCAGAGCAGGTGAGGAGGAACCCCTACCTCACTTTGCCCACCCTGGTTTCCCGCCAGCCGCTCTGTAACCATCATGTTCCCCTATGTAATTTCAGAGGGTGTTTGGCTCTTTGGTCTGGCGAAAATTAATGTCACAGACTCTCTCAGCTGTAGCGGGGACACTCATTAACTGATTACATGTGTATCACTTTTCCAGAGACCTTCCTCTGTTGACATACCGATGTAGTCTCAGGTCTCTTAGCTTACAGTGTCAAACATGCTGCTGAGGGCAAACGGTGAAGCAAATGTAGACATGTGTACCCAGGCAGTATTATTACAGCACATACTTCCAAATAGCAATAAAAGTTGCAATTCTGTGGCAACTTTAAAATAAAAGCCGTCCTGTGTTTTGCTAGTTTAATGCTTTTAATGTGAAGGAGCAGCAGTAGGAAATGCATTGTTTGATTTAGAGATAAATTTATCAGCTCTGATAAAGTGTAACAAGAGTAAGCAGTAAATAGTGGAGTTGTCCTTCGTAGGTAGGTTATCTGAATCCAGTGCAGGAATGGCGGACCCCGCCACTACCAGTAGTCAGATTCATCAGGAATAGCCTATTACTCATGAGATTTTGACTATCCAATGAATTGATGTAGGGCTGCAACTAACGATTATTTTCATTGTTGACTAATCTGTCGATTACTTCTTCGATTAGTCGACTAATCAATTTATTGAAAAATGTGTTGAAATGTTAAAAAATGTTGGTCTGTCTCTCCCAAACCCCAAAATTATGTCATCTAATGTCTTGTTTTGTACTCACACCAAAGGGTTTTAGTTCACTGTCATGGGAGAGTGTGTAAAGCTGCCAATATTTGAACATAAAAAGCTGCAATAAGGGTATTTTTGGGTACTTTTATAGTGCTTTTCTATGAAAAATGACTCAAACCGATGAGTCGACTACTAAAATAGTCACCGATTATTTTAATAGTCGATTAGTCATCGATTAGTTGACTAATCGTTGCAGCCCTAAATTGAAGATTGCTTAACATGACAAAATGGTTGATTGATGTCATCATTGGCTGACATTCTAGCATGTTTAGTCCAAAAAAGATAAATAAAATAAAACAGAAGTTGATTTTTCTTTTGCTACATTATATCTGATAAATAAATGTCTTAATCTCTTAAGAATACTTTTGGCTTCTTGCTTAAAAGCCAGAATTGGCCGCAGGCAAACTCTCCTACAAAGGACTACTTAGCTTTCAAGTGTTCAGTAAAATAAACTTAATTAAGATATTGACCTCCATCTTAACACTGTGAGATGAATAATGTGTGTAATACAGGGAACTGTCAACCCACTCATTCAGTTTGAAAATGTCACTTTAAAAAAGGGAAAATAAATAAAAGGCCTGACCCACATTTTGTGCTGACAAACAAAAACAGATTGTGCAAAGCACATTTTGTTGCACAATTACTACCTGATGTTGGTGCTGCTATCAGAACACAGTGTCGATGTCTGACTATGAAATACGTGGCTAAAAAGGTGGCTAAAATGACAATGATCATATCTTACGGTCGTCTTTACATAATTCTAGTTTTCTCAGCTTTTAAAAGCTGTCTGTTCTGCCCGGCAGAAAACACAAGATTGATGCCAGCTTTAGAAACTTGGCACGGCGTGAACGTCCCCTCGAGCAGCCACACTTTTTAGCTGACTGATCAGCTGATCTGATTCCTCTAACCCCCGTCTCATCCTCTCCTGCAGTTGCACAATGAGGATGACTCTTCAGAGGCCTCAACCAGCGAGCAGCAGCCGTGCACCTCTGCCACAGCCCAGGCTGGTACATCCAGCCAGGACCAGAGCCAAGCCCAGGCCGGCCCGGCGCCCGCTGCAGCAGCAGCGGAAGCGTCGGGATCAGGGACTCAGGGGGAGGGAGAGGTACCTCCACCTCCTTATGCCTCCATTGACTTGGGAGCAACCGCTGCAGCACCCGGTATGTATAAAAAGAATCCTGCTTTATTTAGTTTCCATTCGACCTAATAGTTTCTTTAAATGAGCTGCAACTTGATTTTTCCAAAGTGTGGTTACATGCTTCCTGAAATAGCTACGGCGGCAGTTTTGTGGCAACTTCTGGAGCGTCTTGACTCATGAGTCAGTGTTGATTTCCATGACAGCATAACCACATCTCTGGCAGCTGCTCAGCTAGATACAGCACGTAGTCCCATTTCTTTCCTTTGTGACTGAGTCCTCTCCTTCTTTGTTGTTCCTACAGAGACCAGTTTCAGAGGTGACTTCCCAGTGCCTCCTCCCTACAGCGTCGCCACCTCACTGCCCACATATGATGAAGCAGAGAAGGCCAAAGCAGCCGCCATGGCTACCTCTACTGTGGAGGTGATGCCACGGGTAAAGACAAATGCTCACACACACTCTCGCCTTTGTTGCGTCATAATATTTGCAAGCTATTCTTGTGGTGTGCGTTCTTTTACTTACATGTCAGAAGGGTGGGGATTACCTCAAAGCACGCTACATCTTAACTACCCCACCCAACAGACATGTAAGAACAAAGTAAATGGTAGTAATTAGTCATTACATGCCGAGGTTTTGTATTGCGACTACGTACTATGAATGAGTCATTCATATTTAGATCTGATGGAGCATTTTTTAAGTGGCAGCGCCTGTGATTGAAATAGCTCTCAGGGTGAGGGAGGTCAAACATATTTTGAAGTTCATTTGTGGACCGTTACTGTGTATTTTTAAGCAAACTTCTATGTGTTTTGTTTGTTTGTTTGTGTACAGGATGATGAATTCCCCCCCAGAGATGATTTCAGTGATGCTGATCAACTTCGAGTTGGGAACGACGGAATCTTCATGTTGGCCTTTTTCAGTAAGTCCATCTCATGTTTACATTTTTATAGCTTCTGTTAACACCTGAGAGGGCTGGAGCTGGGATTATTTATTACCTTTAAATCTAAAGTAATGCCACATCCAAGCTAAGATGTTTTCATTTTAAAATTGCTTTTAAAAAAAGATGTCTGTGCACAAGTGTTTTTAGCACCGTTTCAGAAATAATCTTCGTCCTTACTGACAGGCCTGAAAAGATGTATCACATAACCAGTCACGTATGCTAGGCATGCACACGCAGATGTAAACAGGAAGCAGATTATCTGCTCTGTGGTTGGGTGCATAGTTAAAGAAAAAACTACAGAGGTGGTGAAAAGTAAGACCACAGATCTCTTTACTTGGACTGGTGAAACGCAGCCTCGGAGTTTTCAAACTAAAACAAGGTCAACAGCATTTTTAAGGGGCTACAAAATGCCGGAGTAGTTTAGATGCTTGGCGTTAACGTAGCAATAGTCATGCTTTTTAAAATGAAAACATCTTAGTGTGGATGTAGCCTCAGGATTGTCTCTACTGTGAAACAAAAAGCATAAAGTTCTTCCTCTGCTGTTGCAAATATGGCAGATTTTTGTGGGACGTTGTAACAGTCAAACAAGGCCAACATTATCAGAGTTAGTTAGCCTCCATTCCTCATCTGGTTTCAAAATAAAATATTGCAAAAATGCAAATTAAATCAAATCATCATGTTTATTTTATTTCTTTTTTGTTGTATTTGCAAAGTTAAATAATAAAGTGTCTTCCTGTTTGTCCCCCTAGTGGCCTTCCTGTTCAACTGGATCGGGTTCTGCCTGTCCTTCTGTCTGACCAACACCATTGCTGGACGCTACGGAGCCATCTGCGGCTTCGGCCTTTCCCTCATCAAGTGGATTCTTATTGTCAGGGTATGTTCACAGCTCTCAGCTATCAGGTGTAAATTGAATTGAAACCCCTCCATGATAACATAGTGAACGTGATGATCTCTGTGTGCAGTTCTCTGACTACTTCACTGGCTACTTTAATGGTCAGTACTGGCTCTGGTGGATCTTCCTGTTGCTCGGTGAGTATATTGCAGTTTTACATTTGTTTTGTGTTGTTGATTTTTAAGTGGAGATCTCTGTTGTGACGTGGACTATGCTTTCCCTCCACAGGTCTGCTGCTGTTCTTCAGGGGCTTCGTTAACTATCTTAAAGTGCGCAACATGTCAGAGAATATGGCCACCTCTCATAGAACACGCCTCTTCTTCCTCTACTAATAGGTAAAGTCAAATCTCTTCTGAAAAACAAAAAGAAAAATGGAATACTATGTAGCTGCGTGCCCTAATGGTTATTCCCCACAGGTTTCCACACATCACCATTCCTTTCCAATGTGAAGTTCCCTCCCTCCCCCTCGAATGACCTGAGCGAGGAGCCTTGCAGTGAAGAGAGGAGACGGGGAAGGAATGAAGGAAAAAACGTAGGGAGAAAAGTGTTACCAGTCTCATTAAAAGCATAACGCGGCTCACTCTGAACTCCTGAACCGAGCCGAAAAAATAAGTCTTTGATGATCAGATCTCTTCCCCCGGCTTTGTTTTTGTTTTTCATTTTTCCTTTGATTCTCAACACAGTGTGAAAAAGCAGTCCCACGTATGTGTCATGGCTCTCAAGAGTAGGAGTGCTTTTGAGATGCATGACCTCAGCGCTACCTGAGGCAAATTCAGCCGGCCAAAATGAGATATCCAGTAGCTGAAGAGTTGCAGAAACACCAAATGAAAGCACAATGAAATTATTTTAATGAAACTATTTCAAAGTCGGAAAAACAAAAGTTACAGTCGCTCATTTACTATGATATCTCTCTACCTGTGTAAACAAGACACCTGTGTTATAAGCTTATGTTCAAATAAGAAAACATCTGTCTATAAACATTCAGAATTTTAAAATAGATCATGTTCAGGAAGTGGAAACCTACTCTGAGCCTTTGATATTTATATCTCTCCTCCAGCTTTTGCGACAAAGATCCAGTAAGGATTTCAAACTGAGTGCAGCCTGTTTGACTTATTGCACATTACATTATATCTCGAGCAGTTTGAGCTCCAGCTTTGCCATTCCATATTTTTATTTTCAGGGTGTTTTGAATAAGTCTTACTTTAAATGTGATGTATTTCGTTTTCGCGCATTAACGTGTGAGCATCCTTCCAACATCTCAGCCTTACATATCACACACAGCGTTGCTTTTAGTGTTTTTAAAGGGATAGTTTGGATTTTTTGAAGTGGGGTTGTACAGGGTATAAATCCACAGTTAGTGTATTACATGCAGCAGATGTCAGTCGGCACTTCCTCAGTTTGTAGAAGCAGGCTGGAGTCCGACATGGAAGCTGAGCGATGTACTGCTGTGGATGGGGGCCAGCAGCAAAACATATTTTAGCCACTTAAAAAGTTCCACCCAAAAAGTGTATGCTATATAGAGAGTATTTCCACTGCTTTACCTTTCCATCAGACAGGGAAGCCATTAACGGCCTCAGTTCCTTATCTATGCTCTCGTTAAAGCCACCAGACCCCATTTACAATAACAGTAATTTAAGCTCACTGAACACAGTAGCTGCTGATCCACCGCTGCTTTATTCTGTTAATTCGTTTTTGTTATTGTGTGACCTTGGTGAACCTGAACTAACCCGTTCAAACGCCAAAGTCACACAGTAACACAAACAAAACAACTTGTCGAGGCAGCGGTAGACCAGCAGCTGCCTCAACAAGCAGTGTTAAATTACTGTTTTTCTCACTGGAGTCTGGCCCAGCAGAGAGCAACATAACAGCTTAATTTTCCAGCTGAAAATCACAGTCTGAAATTAAGGTAAAGCAGTGAAATTATTCTAAATATAGCATCCTCCTAAACTGATACTGTTTTAGGTGGGGCGTTTTTTAGGTGGCTGCTGGCCCCCTCCATAGTAGTACATTGCTGAGCATCTGTGTCGGACTCCAGCCTGCCTTTCCCAAACTGGGGGTCACCAACTGACATCTACTGTATGTAATATACTGTCTACAGATAAGCACCTCATACAACCCCACTTCAAAACATCTAAACTATCCCTTTAAACCAAACACATCTTAAGAGCTTCACATCTGTTAACCCTTTATTATGACCAGATGATATGACAAAGGGCAGGAAATAGCTTGGAATTAATCGAAACAACCAACCAGTTACATTTAACCCTGATCTTTTAACAAGCTGAATCTGTGAGCCACCGAATGCACGTGCACAAACAGATCCACGAACCCCTGTTCCTCCTTGTCTTTGCCTTGTAATCATAACTGTCATGCTGACCTGACCTATGCAGTAAAAATGTCATGACATATTTAGAGGAGGGCTACAGTTTCTCTGTCTGAATCAAAGAAAAATGAAAAGCATCTGCCTAACTATCAAAACCAAAACTTAATCATCTGTTTTTAACCATATTTTATAAGACAAAAAAAGACATGAGTCACCTTTCTGCGGTTCTATAAATCATGATACACCTCCTTTTCTGTTCTCAAGCTCCGCACTGATTGCCAAACACGTCTGGCAAAACAGTATCTGTAAGCTACCGAGGAGGCTCCTTGGACAAATCAGTGTTTTTAGGCCACACAGGCTGCCCTGGTGAAATCAGTTGAAAGTGGCCCAAAGGCAGGACTGTGTGGGACGTGTGCTTCATCTCCTGCTTTGGTGCTGATAATAAGCATTTTAAACACAACTGTTACGTGCCAGGCTTGAGTCAAACTCAATTAAAGAGTCGTATGCAATTTAGTTATCTGTAACGCCCTACAGTAGTCGTGGATGTCAAGTCCTGTGATCATGGAATAGGTGTAGTCGAATAGTTTAGTCATAAGAGGTCAGGTTCGCTCCAGAGTTCATTTTCGGATATAGCTGAGGTGCTCATACACACTTGCCAACAAATTTATTTTACAAGTAAATCAGAGGAAAATGCAATAAAAGCTATTCAAATGTGACTGGTTCTGCATGTTGTGCATGATCTAGAGAAACCCAACACATGGATCTCTCTCTGGGATTTTTTGGCTTTTATGATTAGATTCAAATTTTCTTTTTCGTGGAGCGAGACGCTCTTAGTGATGTAACATAGCTCCTGTTAGGAAGGTGGAGAAGACACCTTTTATCATGTGACAAACTGAGAACAATATCAGCACATGTTGCCATGTGTGGTGAGTGTGACAGCGACGAAGCGAGGGGATGCTGTCCGGTGTGAGTGCAGTCGTCTGTGTGAGCTTGTGCGCCATGAAAATGGAGCCTGACTGGACAAAGAGAAACATGCTTTTTTTAATTATTATTTTTGTCATCCAGAAAATGAAATGTATATACCAGCTTATGCCAAGTCATAATATTTGCACTTTGAAGAACTTCTGTACAGTATGATTTGTGAATCTGCTTAACTTGATGTGGTGGATAGAGAAAAGAAAAAAAAAAAAGAGTAGCCATGCAAGTTTTACAACTGGAATTCTTAATCATCCCAAATGGATAATTTGCCTTTTGCACTTTTTATTTTTCAACAATGATAATATTGTTATTGTGTGTCTTGTTTCATCGCTTTTAGCCTAAACTGTGACAGCTTAAGTATTGCCCAACTTTTTTATTTTATAAATGCTTTTTTTTTTTTTCTTTTAACTGGTCATATCCAACTAAAGCCTCTTTCAGCAATATCAAGAACTTTCAACGAATTAAAGCTCTGCTGCATGATTTATCCACCGGAATGAGTGGGGTAATATTAGGATTAATCTAGTACAAGTACATTTCTTTGTTTGTAAATAAATGAAGAAAAAAACAAGACGGCAGACAAACTTTTTTTTTTTTTGGTCCAGGATAATCCTTGTAACGTCTTCTGAAACAGTTGTTATGCATTTATTGTAACTGGAATTAAATTGACAGATAATCTCTTGCAAAAAATGCCAATAAAGTTCAAAAGCCTGCCGGTTAAGTTTTGTTTGTTTGTTTTCTTGTTTTTAAAGCTGTGTTAGTGTGACTCACTGGCGCCCCCAAAGGGTGGCTGACCACAATAGCTGCCCCACTCAGCAAGAATAATTAGAGGCTGACATTACTGTCTTTAAGAGCCTGTGGTGCGCTCATTTTTTAAGCTAGCATGAATGTAGTTGTATCATGTGAAACTAGACAACCTAAGGCATGCATTGGTACCAACCTTGTCACACTAGCTAGTCGGGATGGGGGCTAAATAATGCTCCAAATTTAGCCGGAATTTGGAGAGTTGAGTTTCTCTATGTAGCTTTTAGCTAGTTTGGTCTGCAACAACTCTAACAGCTATGTTTGCAAGCTAGATGCAAACTTTGTCCGAAAGCCATTTGGTGCTGAGCCAGGGGTGTGCTAAAGGCAGGGCCAGGGAGGGGCATGGGCACCCTGGTCCCCCTGGCCCACCCTGGTGAAAATAATTGAAGGCCACCTTGCTGTCTTTAAGTGGCTTTGGCATGCTCATTTTTAAACTAGCTTTAAGGTAGTGATGCCTTGTGAAATGAGACAACCTAAGGCATGTGTTGGTACCAATCATGTCATGCTAGCTAGTCAGGAAGAGGGCTAAATAACACTCCAAATTTAGTGAAAATTTTGGCGAGGGTACAACTGGAACTCTCACCTAAAGTTGAATGACAGTGGGTTCTATGGGTCCCCATGAGTCTCCCCTAAACTTAAGAAGGCTTGTACCCAGGAAATGTTTGATTGCTTACAGTCAATGTACTCCTTTAAAGATGTATATTTGTCTTTTTAAGTAGGAGGACAACCAGCCTGTATAACGGACAATGAATGGCCTAACATGTATAGATACGCAACACAATAAAATAGGATTGTACCAGTGTTAGTCTCTGCACATAACTTAAGTAGTCATATTAACGATAAAATAAGAAACCAAAAAATATCAGAGAATAGAATTCCTAAAATACAGTTATGGCTTTTGTTTCTGCCACCCCAACATTTTCAGCGGCCCCATCTGGCCACCATTATGAAACATTCCTCGGGGCGCTACTGGTGTAACTCACAAGCAAGATAGTACTTTCTGTCTGATGGATCCTCCTGTGTTCTCTGTGGCGTAAACACTTCTCTGGCTGTCATTCAGTCAATCATCAGGCTCATTCCCTGCTGCTGCTGCTGCGGCGCTCTCAGTGTGAAACTGACCTTAAACCAGCGTCACTGCCCATTCTCTGTTGTATTATCTCCCCCGGCCTTCACTTCGCAGTCCAATAAAGACGGAAATGTAATGTTCAAACCATAACTACTTGAAGTAAAAAAAAATGTCCTGAAACCCAACCATGCCCATCATCTTTATGGCGTCTGGGGACACATTTATTGTTCCACTGAGGGCAAAGAAAAAGTTTACCCTCGAGGAAAGTCATGTAGACGGAGAGGTGAAGCAGTAAATACCTCGCATCAATGATGCTTCAATGCCATAAGAAAGCAACTGAGAAATTATTACTTTGACTTATGACCGAATACTTGAAAACTAATGATGCTCCCATCAGCCTCAGAACTTTTTGTGTCCTGCTAAGCAGCCATTGTTAGCACGTTATGCTAAACTGAGCCAATGACCATGACAAGGGTCACTCCATAGAAGCTGTTCAGACTGGACCTTGGAATTTTAGTATTTGAGATCATAACCAAATGTAGAATTTTGTATGTCTTGTATTGTTATGATATTTGACAGGAGAGAAAGATTCAACTTAATATGGTCCAAGCTAACACCAAATTTAGTATGCAGCTAAATTAAAAAAAAAAAAATCATGTTTTATACAAAAACAATTGAAAATTTCATTAAAAAAAACAGTTTATTTTTTGTGTGTGGGGTTGGATATGTTATGCTTGTCAGAGTGGGTTGTGGAAGAAAAATTTGCCAACATAAAAAAAAAGAAATTATATAAAAAATTAAAAAACTCACCAGTATTTCCAGTTTTCCTCTTCAGGCTCTTTACTGATGTCATTTCATCTGAATGATGTCACTGAAACACACAGATAGTACAGGGCTGGAATATGAAAGTCATTATCACATAAAATATGCTTTTTTTTTAACCAAAATGTTTTTTTAACCCATGAAGAGAGAATAATTTATGCTCCTAAAATCAAAGAGTCCGACATTTATGCATTTTAATGTATTACCTCACATGAATATGAGAAAAGGTCAGATCGGACACGACAAAAATCTAAAAACTGCAATTTTATTATTGAATTTTATTTTACTCCATGCTAATAGGTACATTTCAATGAGTGTCTTCAACCATTGAAAACAATATTTTCTACTCTCTGTTATTCCCCTTTAAATATTTGGGACCCAAAATGAACAGTTTTCATGGAATGACTTGTAAACATCAGCATGTTGCTCAAAGCTCTGCAGTGCAGGTGAGCTCACTTGTGGCTACATTGCTGCAGTTTGTATTGAGTCCACTGGATGGAGCCAAATACTGTTTGTCAGATCCTACTGTCACAGTTTCATTAGCTCAGTACACTTTCTTTATTTGGGTCAAAGCTCTTGAGAAACAAACTCGAGCGTGTCCTTTATGTGTGTCTTTGGGTTCCTGTTAACTTCAGTGCTTGATTCCATTTATGACAAGACACACAAGAGTCATTTTTAGCTTCCTTTCCACCAAAAACATCCTTGTTTTTTTGGCTGAAGATAAAAAGCGAATTTGCGTTTTTCATCTGAAAAATAAAGTCCTTTATATATAATTAAAGTTTCATGAGTTTAGAGGCAAAGGGACTTTCAGACTGTATGCATGAGGCAGCATTAATATCGTTAAAGTCTGGGAGTGCAGGACCAGTGTGGGATCACTGCAGTCGAACGGCTCTTATGTCTTTAACTTTTCAATTTTATAGATAACAAAGACGTCCTCAAAGTACTCTAAAATATTGATTTAACACCTCTTATTCCATTTTAGATAGCTCCTGTTTCATTGATGATCTGATATCTTATTTTTATGATTTATTCTCTCTAGAAGCCAGTGATGCTACACTGGTGATTTGTGACCCATTTTACTCTTGTAGTTTTATTGAAGTTTAAATGGTGGTGTGACCCAAGCACTGATCCGAGTTCAGCGGTCCCGCTCGGAGAGGCTTGATAAATATAAGCCACAGGCTCTTTAGCGCTGCTCTGGGAGTGCGTTTTGCTCCCTGCTAGATCAATGTATCCACACACCCCAGCGCCTCAGGCTGTTAACTAGGCCCTCTCTCCTTACACAGCTGCCCGTGTTAACATCTAGAAGCTTGGTTTTATGTGAGAAGACACGACCGGTCAGGGGGAAGAAAAGTCACTGAGTCATTGCGTAGCTCTCTGTCAGGTCAAGACTGCACCGACCTGGACAAACTGCTTAAAATAACATTTACGCTGCAGCCCAAAATAAACAGATGATCTCATTAAAAAAGCCAAAGTTGAAACTTGATTTGAAACTTGCACCCTTTCTTAGTATTAGTATCTGGGACTTTCATGGTATCAGTGATGTGACTCTGGATTGGTCCATCTCCGACCTGTCAAAGGTCCCTCCCCCCTTGCTTGGAAATGCCTCCTCCTCTTATGCACCTCTCTTTTATGGGGTTCCCCAAGGGTCTATTCTGGGTCCCCCCCTAATTACTTACATGCTACCCCTGGGGCAAATCATTCATAGACATAGTATAGACTTTCATTGCTATGGAGACGATACGCAGATGTACGTCCTGTTACAGCCTGGCACCACTGATGTTTCCTGTTTTATGTCTTGCTGCACTGAAATCAAGAATTGGACATCCAAACTTTCCTGCAGCTGAATGAGACCAAATCAGAATTAGTATATTGATATTGATAAAGCAGGTATAATGTTCATCATGTTCACCATCTTATTTTAGCATTTCACAACATTTGCTGATCAGCACCAAATACTGTTCTCAACCTGCATGGTGACAATATTGTCATTACATTATTTTACCACAAGCTGGCACTAAATGCACATGTTTCCCTCTCCTATGGGCGCTGGTGAGTAAAACCCACAGACTATACGTTGGGGTTTATCTCCAGTAGAGGTGTTACAGGTTAGCTGCCTTGCAGTAAGGGTAGCATGAGCTCTATGTGATCTTTATGCTCCTGCAGGCACCCATCTTTAAATAAAAATAAAAAAACATCAGGGCTCCATTGTATCCCATTGCTGTCTGCATCTCGGAGTAACACACAACAGTGACACCTTCTGGCAGCTTCTCTAAAGTGGGGCCTAATAATGTTTGATCATGTTTTAGCCAGTAAACTGGAAAAAAAAAAAATCAAAACAACATGATTCCAGTACAGACATCTGGCCAAGACTAGACTTGAGCACTACCGAGCAGTGAGAAGAGCCTCTATGTGCCAAACTGTATTTGCCTGTTCACTGTGAAACCCTTGAAGCTACAAGCTGTCTCCTGCCTCCTGACAGACAGGGCTCAGGTGTTGCTCTTCCCCTTCCTGTGTAAATTATACACCAGGTTTTGATAGGTGTCACATTAGACACAGGATGTTGCCCCCACGCCCTCCCTCCCCCTCTGTCTCTCTTCCTCTTTTCTTTTTCATGTCGCTGACAACAGCTATGTGAGCTGCCAGAACTGGCTCTACGACGGCAGCTCACAATGCCATGAAGCCATATATGTGCTATGTGTTGTGGAACGTTGTCACATTAATGGAAAAACAACATCAGTTCAAATGGTTTCAAGTATGTGCTTCATCTTAGATGTAAATGATCATTTAAAAATATCCTCTGTGTAGGTTTTCCGGATTAACCGCGCAGTGTTGATGTAGCCGAAAACCATAGTAACACAGAGGCACACTGAATAACAATCAGTGTCTAATGGGGGAAGTTACACTGAAGGGATGAGTCAAGTAAAAGCCTCTTTGCTGCAGGAAATACTGTAATGACTGCTTTAAGATAGTCTGGGAAGTGCACACCTATTGCTGATATGAGCATTTAAGTAAAGCCTGTAAAACTAAAAAAATAAAGAGGAAAAGAAAGAGGAGCTTACGTTGAACAGAGGAGCCTATTCACATAATGGGTTTATGTTCCCCACTTGCCTACCCGCCTGCCCCTGGCCCCAATCTGGCCTCCTCTCTTTTAGAAGGCCTTAATGACTGACCCATTTACATAACTCCCTTCCGGTTTGCAAATGTTTCCCTTTATGAGGCCCTCTCCTGTCTCCCAACTCATTCTCTTCATCCTTTCTCGCTCCCCGCCTCTTTATCTGAGAGTCTCTCGCCCACGTTCTGACCAGGTGGAGCCTCGTCGGGGTCCAGTCCGAGCCCAAAGTAAACTTTGTCACATGCAGAGAGAAAAAGGCAGCCGGGGAACTGTGCTGATAATCTCTGTCAACAGCATATCTGAGGGCCTCGGCTGCCTGGCTACTGCCGAGTGTGTGTATGTGTGTGTGTGTGTGTGTGTGTGTGTGTGTGTGTGTGTGTGTGAAGGTGTGTGTGCTCAAAATCAACTGGTGAAGTGCGTGTCTACTGCACCGTGCTCACACAGCTTTCCGGTGTGTGGGAGTTTCTATTGATAGCCAGTAGCTTGCTTGCCAAAAAGCAGGTTTGCTAAATTTTATAGTTTCCAAGCAAAAGACAGTATCACTCAAATTACTTGAGGCACTTCAAGTTACACATTTTGTCTGAAAATGTGTTGTAGTCAAAGTCTGAAGCATTGAAGAAATAGCTCAACATTTTGGAAAACATGCTAATTTTCTTTGTTGCCAAAAGTTTGAAGAGAAGAATGACACCACTTTCATGTTTGTGCCTTAACTATAGAGCTAGCACTGAGCATTGATTAGCTTAGCTTAGCATTAAGATTAGAAACAGGGGTAAACAGCTAAAACTAACTGGATTTGTGGATTTCTTTTTTTTTTTTTTGTATATCAGTTGTTATGAAAATCTGTGGAACGTTTTTTGCTTGTAATGTGACAAAGTGGGGTTAGATGACAAATTTTAGAAATTTTCACATTTTGTGCTATGGCATAAAATTCACAGTAAATACCCTGCTCTTGAATTTTGAACCATTTATGTTCCTTTAGAAGGGCGGTTGCTAACAAGTGGCTAAATAAAACTACAAAATGACATCATGCCGAACGCGGCTTTTCAGCCTCGTAGTGGTGGCGACATTAAAGTCATGCAACTGTGGTGAAGTTCGTTTATAGCACAATGTTCGTATTAAACTTCTGGTGATTTCTTTTACGCTTCAAAATTTTATTTGTAAAGATTATCTTGCTTAACAAAATGCGTAAGTATCTTAAACTTTGCCACAGAGCTTATTTTCTGCAATAATTCAAAATTACAAAGGGAAAATCCCATTTGTCGAGGGAACCCCAACGACGCTTACTTTCAGGCTGGCTTACAAAATAGACAATATTAATTTAAAAAATTAGATCTGCAAAAATGTGTCACTGGAATTCATGTAATTTAATATGTTTGTTTAATCAATACACATATCGAAATGTATGAATATATAAGTATCTATAAATGAGGAGTTGTTTACGAGGTGTTGGTGCTAGAACTGTTGATTTGTGAACAGCAACTAGGTTAAATGACTTCCTGGAAAATAAATGTTTGTGGTCGGAAAACTACCCAATCACACACCAATAAAATCATGATGGCAAAAAACCACATTTAAACATAGACCACCAAAGTCTGCCGATCATAATCACACGTGTACCAAATGCCAAACCACATGCAAGATTTTAACTCCTTCTATACACAGATGGGTTTGTGTTTGACCTTTCACTCATGTGCATATGTCGAGCTATTCCTTTAAAGTTTCTACTGATTCTTCCTTTAATGTCTGTGTATAATAAAAAGAGTTAAACTTCAATAATTTCCGCCACTCAACCCTACACTCACTCACATACCAGCAGTTACCCACACAAGAGCAAAGCTTCTTAACCCCGTGGCACTAGGTGAGGAAATATGTAATCTCTTTGGCACAAGGCAGCACTGCTTTCAAGTGGGCACGAAACACGGTGTTGCGGAAGAACAGAATGGCTGTGTGTTCCGCTTTTTTGGCATCAGCGTGTACACACACGCCTCCTTCATTCAGGAGTCACTACAACAGCAGGGCCTCGGGGCATCTTTCATACGTACAGGAAGAATAGATTTGGAATGGTTTCCAGGACACATACCTGTCTGTTGTCGGATGTCAAGCATGGGACTGTGACATTTCACAAGACTGCACGCACACACAACACGCCCGTCACAACACACACATATGCACATACACAGGGATTTTTAGGGCATTTCCCACAAACATGAAACCTCCTATGTGGCCTGTAGGTTATCTCTTTAAAAGAACTCGGAATTTGTCAATGGGATGTGAAGATCTCTTCAAAGACTTAAACCAGATATTGTATAATGAATGTGTGGGGTCGTTCTTCTTGGGTGGGTTTTTCTGCTTGGAAAGTTTACATCACTTCTTTCCTGGAATTGTCTTAACTTTTTTGTATAATCCTGTGAGGCAGACCACACCCCTGCGATACCAAAATAGACTCAAAAAGGGGCTAAAAAAAGACCAACGTCTATAAAGACACAATATAAAAGAAAAAAAATGTCTCAGAACACTAAGTGTGTGTCCCTGTTTAGCATTTCAGCATTCTTACTATATCAAAAATGCTCTCTTTCTCCTCCTGTACAATTGGTGTGTTCCATTTGCAGCCAAAAATTTCAACTGGAAAGCCCCCTAAAGTTGGATATCCATCTTGGACAGTTGCAGGAACCTCACCAAACCGGATCTCAAAACCCAAGATGGCTGCTGTGCATATAAACAGTGCGGAAAGCTGTAGCAATGTACTACTTATTAGTTGCCCAGTTCTGTATGCGCTCAAAATACAAAGTTGTTATCAACCAGTATTGCTAACAATGGCTAACCGGCTGGATCTGGTATTGCTACATCTTGATTTTCCGACTTGTACTGAAATGTAGAATCATGACTTATCTTCAACTCTAATTTATCCTACCAAATATATTTTGAGGCCACTAGCGAACCCTGTCTGGTCTCTTTAAGTCAAGCAGAAACCTGTGGTGCTCAAAAATTACATTATGACAACTCTCTATGACAACTGTATGCGTAATCTTTATATAACTCACCCATTTAAATGTTATTATGGTTAAAAGTTACGCATAGCTAAGGGTGTGGCCGCTTTGAGTGGCAGGTGGGTGCCCCTTGTTGTCAAGTCGCTACAATGGTGAAAATACTAGTTAGTGTAACCAGAGGCCCCTTTTATACTGCCAGATTTTCCGTGAATGTTCGGACGATTTGCCGGCAAGCTGCGAGCGTTTAGACACACAGAGTTGGATTGGCGAGTTGATCTGAGGCGCCCAATTTTCTGCCTCGTAGGGTAGTCATATTGGTGGAACGGTTTTGGTCTAAACAGAGCGAGGCGGCTTTCCGCCTAGGGAGGGTCTGTTGATGACTTGTGGGAGGGGCTGTTGATGACGCCGCACGTTCAACCCACTGGCGTGGACTTCAAACCAGGAAACAGCTGATAGCAGGAATGAGTATCTAGCAGCACTAAGGAGACGCAAAGCAGAAGATGAACAACTGGGGAGATAAAGAATTGCGCGCCCTCCTTGCGCTCGCTAACGAGAAGGCCATTATCCGTCACATGACAGGAACCGTGAAGGACGGGCCGATGTACGAGAGAATCACCGAAGGACTGACCAGCCGCGGCTTTCCTCAGTACGTCACCGTTTACATCACACGCTGAGCTACACGTTCTGTTACTAGCTCACGCCCCCCATTGCCTCATGAAAGGCGCATTCTGTATAAACAAAAGAAGGCAGGCGGCAATTTGTCGCCCTCCCCGATTTTGTTTTTATACTGCCAATGCGGAAAGAAGAGGGATTGGGCTTTCCTGCAAATTTGCGCAATTCCTGTGTAAAAGAGGCTACAGATTCAAAGAGTATAGGCATAGCCGTAGCTGTCACTATTTCAGTGTGTTTTCCGTTCATTAAAAATAATTGTAATATTTTGGTCGCCTAAAAAGTCTTGTTTAGCATTTGGTTGTACAAAAAGGCCATCTAAGGAGTCGGATAATTCGTTTTTTCAGTAAGTACATGTTGTTTTAACGGTTTTAAGCCTGTTTTTGGGTGGTGAAAATTAGCATTAGCATTGAAACATTTACCCATTGCTGTCAGTGCACCATGCTAACCAAGCTGGCACCATGCTAACCAAGCTAGCAGCTAGCCTCAGGGTTGTCTCCATTCTCTCTCACTTCTAGGTACAAACATCCAAGACGATGAAGGCAGAAATGCCAAACTCGAGGCTTCAAAATGGAAGTGAGGAGGTGGTGGCTATGTCCATTATTTGTAAACAATCTAATGTTGAAATGTGTGTACAGTTCTGTAAAAGTCCATATGCAACAAATCCACCAAAAACAACCTTTTGGCAGCTTATATTGCTAACACAGGACCAACCCAGGTCAAACTCAGCCTCAGCAGCACCACCATCCTGCACCTTACGTCACATCTCATTGCTAGAAGACAGCAGTTACACCCAGACAGAACAACAAACAAAAATCCCGTCTTTTTTTCATGTTTTGTTTGACTTCTGCACCATTTATCCCTTGTTCCCATGCAGCTCTGTGTTTCTGGAACAACACTTACACTATCCACACGTCCACACACCGGTACGAGCTCAACGTCGGCAAATATTGACATTCTGCTGTGGATGCCACCTGGTCTGCCAGTTGAGGAATAATATCCCAACGATGAAACCGCTCATTAATCCACAGGAGTCACATGACACAGACAGTTGTGTTTTGTTCTAAACAGCAGGGAGAGGATGTTAAGATTGATTGTATTTAATATGAGCAGTGTTGCCAAAATCACTTAAAAGACAGCTCCACCAAACACTCCAGCCACTCTCTCAAACTGACAAATAGTTAACATGCTGAAAAGAGTAATGTAGTAGAAGCTAACAAACAGATTCATTTTCTGCCCCAGTATTCACTGAACCTTAATATTTTGGAGTTTGATGCCTGGAGAACTGACAATAAGGATTGTGGCCTTCGGCATCATATAAAAATTAATCTTGTTTCATATTTTCGTTGTGCAGTGTGCTTCCCTCATTGAGTGCTTTGCTTTTATTTGGTTTCTTTATGAAAGCAAAAGAACTGTGCTCAAGCATGTAATTAGTTTTCATGCTAACAACAATAGGGAGTGATATTAAATTGACTATTAAGTATATTATGAGCCAACTGCAGCAGACAATAGTGTTCAGTTATATTTAAACTAACGTAATCAACTCTACTTGTAAAAGGCGAGCAGTAAACTAGCAGCAGTTCCTCTATGATTTTAATATTCTAATATGTTGATGGGCGAAGTCCTGGAAATAATTTACATAATGGTGTATGTGTGGCCCGTACGAGCAACCACAACTGATTTGTAGGTGTGTGTAGAGTTATCTGTCCTGCACGCAGCTACATAGAGACATTTGATAAGATGCAAAAGTGTGAATGGGATGGTGTGAGGTGGCCAGTTGGTGAAAACAATGCTCGTTGTGTTCACCAGGGACTGGGGGTGGGGTGACATGCACAGAGGGTAAAGAGTGAAGCCTATGTGCTGGAAAACAGAGATGTTGAGTATATCTGAACATGAGCATCTCTCTCCGAAAGTCATAGACGGCTTGGTGCGTTGACAAAAATCTTCCATTTAGGGTCTACAGAGCAGCTCACTTTATACCTGATGACATTTGGAGTTTCGAGTCTGAGCTCTCTGGTTTCCGGAGAGACCTACATTCCCTTTAACTCCTTCATGTGTGGAGAGCCTTGACACGTGGAGTCGCGGAACTCCTGGAGAGCGACCTCTTCGTATTTTCACAGTAAACAGCCCCTCCAAAAGCTCTCGCTCCCTCTCCTCCGTCTCAGAACAGTGGCCTCCTTTCAGGGCCATCACTTAAGGGCCCTATTAATAATTTGACAAGTTTTCTCAAAGATTAATTACGGCCAGCTTCGAGGCTGCAATTATGCAGGGTGGAGAGACTCCGTAAACCTTCTCCAGCTCCATTTCCAGGCCCAATTTTCCACTTATCAAGATGTCAATGGGGAGGAGAGGTTGTCTGACAGTCTCTCTGATGCATAGATCCCCATTAGTTGGAAGGAATAAACAGCACTTACTGGCAAATGCTCTCCAATTCGGCAGCAGACGGCTGAGATTGAATGCAGGACTGCAGTCAATAGGACCAATCTTTTAAGGCCAAGACAAAATAAATCTGGACCTGATTGCATTAGAGTTTGGAAAGTGGTAAATCTTTCAAATTTGCCAAGATGCTCATTCTAAGATTAGTGTTTCCTCTTGGCAGAATAGCTCTGCAGGAAGTAAAATGAGGGTCGACGTTTAGCAGGTATAATGTTTACCATGCAAACAGCACAGTGGTGGAGTGGCTAGCGCTCATAGCAAGAGTGTTCTGGGTTCAAACTTGCCGATTGGCTTGGGCCTTTCTGTGTGGAGTTTGCATGTTCTTCTTGTATTAGCATGGGTTTCTCTGGAATGTCCGGTTTCCTCCCACAGTCCAAAGACATGCATGTTAGGTAAATCGTTCATTTTGAATTGCTGTTAGTGTGAATATGAGTGAAAATGGCTGTCTGTTTCTATAGTTCTTTGCTACTAGACAAAAAAACCTGCAAATCCTGACTGAATAGGTAAGAGATTTTCACTGGCCTCCATGCTGCTTTCTACTGTTTACTAACCCCCAGACCCAACATGACCTTGAACCTGACACACCAGAGAGAAAATTACAGCCATTAGGATTCATCTTCTGGGGATAAAAATGCAAGCCATTCAATCCTTTTCCAGCCATTACACAACAACAAATGCAAATCAAAACAAAATGTCAGCCTCATGGTAGAGGAAGGGTCAAGAGATCAACAAAGTTGTTACAGTTCTCCCTTAGTAGGCCATGAATATCTGTCAAAGAAAGAAAATCAAACAGAGTTGCCAGTCTGGATCAAAGTGGTGAAACTGCCATCACAGAAACCAGTATAACACTGATATAAAACTGATTTTCAAGGTCAGTTCCACCATGACAGGCAAACTCTAGTTCTTAGCGAGCAGACAAAGTCCCTCACTCAAACACTCAAAGCATTCAAAGCAATTAGTGCTGGAGTTTGACCCACTTCTGGCTCTATATGATGAAGTGTTGAACTTGTGACTGCTGGGTGAGGTGGCAAGTAGCAGCCAGACACCATACATCACCACTGAAGAGTGGAAGGCTCCTGTCCTCTACAGCAGATGGTTGGTACCGAGCCAGCCAGCCTGCGCTCGAGTGTGTATGCGTGTGTGTGTGTGTGTGTGAGAGAGAGAGAGAATGAGGGAGAGGGAGAATACAATGCAGCGAGTGTCCCCATGCTGTGGTCTGCCAGAGATAAGAGCCACCTGCCTGTCCCATTCTCCCCTCTGCTGAGTTCAAACAGAGCCCTCAGTCTCACTACAACTCATATACATTACTTGACATATAAAGTGTGCACGTATGAGCTATCAGTGCAAATCATTTGGGTGTAAATATTAATCATCATATTTAAAACATGTTTAGGGGACACACTTTTTGCAGATAATGCTATTTCTGCTCATACTGAGCTAACAATATTAAAGAAAACTAGTTTTACCATGCAGCATTGGAATAAACAAGACTGCCTGCTGATACCTTTCAAGATTAGTATCATATCTTGTTTTAATGATGTAAAGATTCTCCTTTATGTGTCGCATGCTGAAACATTATCATCTATGTATGCACTCTCTGAGAAAGAGGGGGACGGAGAGGTGAACTGGGAGCACAAAGCCCCGATTGTTCCTCCTCGCTGTCTGTCCGTGATAACAATGAGCCATTCATTTGCCCTGCGATGGGCCCTAATTAATTCCAACTTTACATTCTGACCTACAATCTCCCCCTGCTCATCCCCTGTTTCCCCCCCGGATCCATCAATTAATGCATCCAGCCAGATGACTTCACCCTCTGTCTTCATCTCCTTCACTTCCCTCCTTTTTTGTCACAAAATGCTAGTTTACTCTGCGCCTTGTCAAAAGTCATTACAAGCCAACATTAAATGCCTCGAGAGAGATCTCTTCCGCATATTCTCGCACAGCTAAATATCAATATGCTATATTTCACACAGCACTTAAAGCTGCATTAATTGTTTTCCTGGGTGTGTTTGAGTTTTCATGGCCACTTGGGGGCAGCAGCTGCAACATATCCCCATACAGAGTTTCGTATGATGTCTTAAAAGAATGCAAATAGAACAGTTCGTCTTATATGTTACCAATTAGAGCACCATGAGTTTGCACCCCAGTTAGGTTAAGTTAAGGGAAAGAATCAGCGTAAGGTGTCATCATATTACGTACTTAACGTAAAGTTACGTAGATTAGGTTTAGGAAAAGAATCAAAACAAGCTGTCGTCATGTTACGTACCTAATTTAAAGTCATATAGGTTAGGTTTAGGAAAAGAAACGTGGTTTGGCATTGCTGTGTTACATACTTTATGTAAAGTTACATACTTTGTGTGATGTAACGACATACCTTAACTCAAAGTTTGCTTGGTTTCACATGGGACATGAACACCAGTCTCGCGGGCTAAAGTCCTGTGCTTGTTGAACCCATCCACCACCCCAACCTGTCTACTTATGCTGACTTTCACTCTTCATATTACTTGCTTCCTCACTACTGTCAGCACATTGGTCATATGATTACAGCCTTCACAACCCCATGGGTTATGTACAAATTACTGGCTCATGATTACTTGGGTTTTAGATGAATTTTGTAGGTACACGAACGAACAGTGCATGAGAGCATCCTTCCTGACCCACAATGCTGACACATTACCACGGTGACCATGATGGCACACAGAGCAACATTAGCATTCATTTTGAGTTGTATTTCTTGCCACTAATTATTGTAAGTCCAAAATCAACTCTTTTAGCTCTACCTTTGGTCTCCACCAACTGCTGAGGGAAATTACTGGCTCTCCAGCTGCTAAATCCTCCACTGTGTTCAGTGGCTAGTCGCTAACTTTGACTGGATAATGTGTGGTGCTGTGCAGGTGCTACACAGTGGTTTCATCAGAGCAAGTCTTAAGCTGAGAACTGCTCTTGAAACAAAAAGATATGAGTAAAATAGAACCAAAATATTAAAGTTGTGAGCCTAAAAACCAAAACTAAGAACTGAGAGATGCTAAAATGCCCCATAGAGCTGAGGTGAATTGAGACAGGTGATAATTTTCGGTTGATTCTGTCACTGTGAGCAAGACCTTGCACAGTCATTTGAGACTTCCTTTAAAACCTATTGATTTGAGTGCAACTTTAAGGCTGAAAAAGAAGCATTTTCCAGAGCTTATAACTTCTTCTTACAGTCTTTATCAGTGGACGGCCCTGTCTCTGTTCAAGAATAGTTTTTGGAGTCAGATGTTGATGGCTTACTCAGCCTTCCACCAACTTTGACCCCTTCTCAGTCGATTCTGTAGCCATTATTTGTCTGTCAAAATATCTTAGGTATTTTTTATGTATTATAGTACACTTATGACCGACCTTCCACCAACCTGCCTTGTGTTCCTCTGCTTCAACAGGTGAATTTCCTCCTACACTATCCCCTAGAGAATTCAACTGTTGCTCTAAACTGTGTGTAATAAGTGTAGGTGGACACAGCATTTTATTTTAGGCCTATTGAGGCTGGAGAAGGTTTTGTTCAAGTCAATCAGTTATACAATCATTTTTGGACACTGAAAGCACCAGTCTTTGCTTCTCCTTTCTTCATTCGATTGCAGTATTTTTCTGCCTCCTGTTTAGAGATGAATGCGTCGTCTTCTTCCCTCTTTCTTCGACAATGGATTTGTCTTTTGTATAATCTTTGAACGTTGGTGTACAAAAGCAAGTCTATAAAAAAATCCTTTTGTCTTCCACGCTGAGGGCGTGACGTCAAGGGCTGACATTTACCATTCATGCTCCTCATCACAAAAAGAAATTCTGCAGCAAACCCCACTGCTGCTGTGATATTAACTCAATATATTGGGCCAAAAAGACCCCAAACAGAAGGTAAATTATCATTTTGTCTTACTAATTAAGTACACCAAAGGGCTTATTCATGAATATGATGTTTACAAGGACAAACCTAGTGAAACTCTGGCAGCTTTACCTGCACATGAGTTGCACCCTGCAGGCATCTGGAAACCCCGCACTGATTAATAAAGCAGATCTTCCCCAGTTTTGAGAGAGGAAATCCCATCCCTTCTCCCGTCTTTCCCTCTTGACACCTCACTCCAGTCACCATGCAGCAACACACACACGCACATACATCAAAATGGTCCCTTTGCCGCAGTCTCAGCCCCTGCTCTCCCCCTAACAAACAGAGCTTGGCGCTGTTTCCTTTTTCCTGCCCTACATCCGAAGTGCGAGGAGCGAAGAGGAGAGGGGAGAAGTGAGCTGAATTAAGAGAGCGGAGGGAGAAAGGGAGGAGGCTGACAGAAGAGAGAGAGAGAGGATGGAGCATGGCGAAGGGGGGGTTGACATGGAGACAGAAAAGAGAGGCGAGAGAGGGATATAGCAGGGGGAAGGCATGAAATGTGTGGGAGGAGGAGGGGGGAAGGCGTCTGTGGTGGGGTGGGGGGGCGCACAAAATGAAGAACAGAGGCTGCTTTGTCGATAGCAACAGCAAACTTTACGGCGATCATTTGCTGCTCTCGCTCCGCGGCCTCAAAGAGCAGCAGTCTGTTTGTGCTGGGAGTGTGTGTGCGCGTGAGTGCGTGGATGTGTGAATGTGTGCCGGAGTGTGTCTACGATGGCATGTGTGTCTGTTTGAGGCTAAACATGAAGGAGCCGTAGTCCGCCTCCTTCCAAGAAACACATGGAAAACACACACACACTCATACACACACACAGGATATTGGGTTGGTTAAAGAGGCAGTAACAAGAAGCTTAGCTTGGCACAGGTAGACCAGATCCTTGATAAGTAACTTCCTCTTTTGCACAGAGGGGATTATGGGGAGGCCAACAAAAATAAGTTTATAGACAGTATTTCTCTGGCTATAAAACATCAGCCATGAAATTATTCTTTGGCTAAAGGCCATTGTACACATAATATTTTGAAGATCATGCCAATATATCAACCTGCTCTAAATCCCTAGTTGTCAGATACTGCCACCTTGTCACACCCCTTCACGTCTCATATCGACGCACAGGGCACCCTTTATTGTCCCTACATGACACACAGCTGAAACACACTGTAACACGTGACTGATGTTCTGAAATGGTCTTGGTTAGGTTTAACTTTGTAGCAAGTTATAACATGTTACAAATTCACAGTAAATTAACTTGCCTTTTTAGCGTAACTAGCACTTTTACACTACATGTCACATTCACACATTCATACACACATTTACACACCGGTGGCCAATGCTACCATGCAAGGTGCCACCTGCTACTAAGTTTAAACATTCACAAAAACTCACACACCTATAAGACAGTCATTAGGGGCAATTTCAAGTTTGCTCAAGCACACTTTGACATGCGAACTGGAGCAGCCAGGGATCGAACTGCTGATCTTATAATTGGTGTGTAACACATTGTGCCTCCTGAGCCAGAGGTCAGGTTTAGAAAGATCATCTTTTGGGTTAAAATAAGTGCATTTGTAACATAACAATAACATAACGTGATGTAAATATGTAGCATGTGTGACATCAGCGTGCGACAACTGTATGTAAATTATGTAACATTATGTATAACAACCTTGAATTTTGGTTTAATAAGATGTAGGTATGTAAAGTTACATCAAATCTTATGTTTTACATTTTATGTTACGAAAAACATTTCATGAAACAATAGTGACTTTTGGTTTCATGGGACATAGCTACATAAAATGACGTAATGTTACGTAACGATCTGTGATGTAAAAACACGACACATACAAGGTTATATAAAACAGAGTTACCTAAAACAACATTATGTGTTCACTTTTGGTTTCACATCAAAAGTTGCACCTATGTAACATACACTGTTGACTTAGTTGAGAGCCCGGCGAGTCTTGTAAAGACGCTAAAGGGTACATGTAATTAAAACCAATAAACAAAGTTGGGGGAAAAAAAGACGCTAAAGGGTGCCTTTGATGTCAATATCAAACACTGCAGGGCATGATGACAAAGTGTGGGTATTTGATGACCTTGGACTGAGAATGGACCAAAAATACTGTTGTAGCTTTTTATATAGCTTGTTATGCCAGCATCACACAAACTGATACAATTCAAAATGTTACTAAAATATTTAGTTGGTATTCTATCTGAACCATTAAAGGACAGAGACAGGACTAATTTCATAGCAGATCTTGATCTTATTGCACAGTTGTTCATTTCCATTAAGGTTGGGGACTTGCAAGGGACGATTTAAAAAGAGAATAGTCCAAATTGGTGCTCCAGAGGCCAAGATATGTTGAGTTTCAGCCCCAAGTATGAGTGAAGCTGGATCCTACAATCCCCACAATGCAACTTTCAAATACCACGCCCCCAGTTTTCAGGTTTTTGTTTTGTATCTTAAGCCTAAGTGAAAGCAGCCGTGATAAAGTCATCAATTTTGGGAAGTAAAACTACTTTGGTTACAGTTTAGAAAACTAAAAGGTAAATTAGTTTGCAGCACAAAATGATCTTGTTTCCTTAACCTGCAGTATCTCTACAGTTCTAACCCTACATACCATTAGTGTAAGGTTCAGGTCTGTCATATGTCAAAGAGCTTTGATGCCTTTTCTTGTAGAACTACACCTTGCAGTCTTTTGAGGTTGTTGTTTGTTTTTAGGACCAGAAAAAAGTTGTCCTCGCTTGTCTTTTCAAGCCGGAAAATGGCAGTGCTGCTCCCTCGAGGGACTGTAAAACAAATAGTGCTTGACTACTCTTATGTCAGTGGCTCTGAGGGGTTTCAGAGGAAGTGGGTTAAGAAAATGCCTCAGCTTTAGGTGTGTCTCTCAGTAAGTTTTCAGGATGATGACATTTTGATTGAATTTTACATCTGTTCATGTTGATTTCTGTCCAAATGGCAATTGTTTGAATTGTTTGATGTTGATAGTAAGAGTGGTTGGACAACATTTTAGCTTTTTAGATGTCATTTTTATTGCAACCACCTACTCCGGATGTTACAGTGACAAGCCCACACCAACTAACCAACCCACCTACACATACACAGTAATGCGTAGGTGCTACCAAGGCTTAACCCACTCTTGGCAGGAATATTTCTTGGTATAACAAACCTTGACTAACCTCTCTACCCCGTGCTCATTCTCTCCTTGTCTCTTAAGCATGTCAACAATCCTCAACAATTTTGACAGTGTGTGACAGCAACACTACTCTGAACTCTGTTTGCATCTTGTCCTGTAACAGTGGCTGATTGTGTGCAGAGTAAGGACAAAGGGGAGCTAAATACAAGCCTATGTTTGGTATTTCTCAAATTTACTTTAAAGCCAAAGTTGGTTGATAATTAAAGTGAAATCTGAAAATGTTTCAGCCACCAATGACAGCATGGCAAAACTCAGCAAAATGCTGACTTATGTCTGGGTTTTAGGACCCATTAGGAATGCTTCATGTTGATATGTCAGTTCAGAATACCACTGTCAATTATCTATTGTACCACCTACTGTGACTTGCCTGACCCCAATGAGCAGAGTTAAATTTGGGGGCTGGCTTCATTACCTCTCCCCACATCGAATGGAGAACTGCCAACCCAAACTGTCCTCCCCAATCAAGCCAACATTTAATCCACAGTCATTTTGAACATGACACCTTGTCAGCCTGCTGTCATCTGACACAGTCTTCACTGTCAGCTCATAACGCGTCATGGCTGAGTGACTCACTGCAGCTCGCTCAGTCTGTCAGTGTAGAACAAGTTTCTCAATCAGAGGTACTTCTGTGTGTACTTGGGTATATCTCTAAGATAATTATAAAAAATCTATATACATATTGGTGTTAAGAAGGACAATTACAAATTTGTGTAATACTGATGTCTAACAAATGTCTCAACGACCATTAAGTTACCAGCTATGATACCTCTGCGACCTGAGTCAGCTGGAACACCTGAACACCACGTACTGCCAAGAACAGTGCATTAAATTAAGTTAGCATGTGAGCAGAATTTGAAATCATTAGCTATAATGTCAAATTTATACTTCTGTGTTAAATTGATGCCGTAGACTAACATGCACCTCCCCAGAAATGAAACTACATGTCGCAATGACACAGATCCTCTGTCTATTTTTGTAAGCTGAAACCATTTCCCTCAGTGGAAACAAAGCTTTTATTTACTTTAATTTCATAATAAAGCCTCCACAAAAGTAGCATTTTAAGTCTTGTGTGTGGTTTATTTTTTATTAGGGGTTTATTCTGGCTTCATATGAGCAGAGGAAATCTCTGCTCATCACTAGGCTACTTTTTACAATGTAAAGTGCCATAGGCTTGTGCTAATAACCTTAGCATGTTATATTTGTTTGGAAAATGTGTTTAGTACAAGACAGTTGTTTGCCAGTGAACCTTGAGAGTTGTGATGGAGCTGAATTATGTACTGTTACCTTTGTTAAATGTTGCTGTTGTCCCTGGTTTTACATAAGAGAAAAAGATTGCTAGCTGATAGGCTAATTTATACAATGTAAAATGCCATAGGCTTGTGCTAATAACATTAGCATGTTGCATTTGTTGGGGAAAAACGGCGTAGGGTCTGCCGCACAATTATAAATCCTGCTTGAGTAATTGATGAAGGGGTGAAATGGTTTCCTAAAAGTACTGTAACAACATTTAAATTAGTTAGCTTAACGTGAGCGATGAAAGGTTGAAATTTATAAACACTTGGAATAGTTAACTAAAAGTAATGAATAACTGTTGAAAGGGTTAGCTACAAGTACTGTTTAGGCTAAACATTTAAGTGTAATAAGTAATGATAGTAGTATAATAAGTATAATGGATAAACTGCTATTTTTAACAGTTTTATTTATTTATTTTTGTTAAAAGTAATGGATAAAAGGTTCTGCAACACCTGATCAAACTTTGAATTGTGTGGAAAAAGTATTGTAACAATACCCACTTTAATTTAAGTGTTAAATACCATTAGACAAAACATAAGTAGGGAACAACTGATATAGAATACCTGATAGAGTATAATAAATGTGTAAGCTGGCCAATTCAGTTCACTCTAACTTCAACTACAGTTTGAGCTGATTAAAGCAAACAGAAAAGTTAAGCCTACAAGGGCTTATTATTTTCTCTGGGAATGTGAAAGTGTCCCGACTCCTGCTCTTATAAAATACAGAATTCATCACACAACCGCTCAGGCTTTCTGTCTTGAATGCAGCCACTGAACCTGCCCACAGGCGTGGACACCTAATAGTCCACCCAACAGCGTTAAATAAGCAAAACTCAAGTAGGCATGATGATTTCATTGGCTGTGCCTTGTGCCGAAAAGGGAAACTTATGTAATCTGACTCAATGATCGGCTGCGTGTAGTAATTTCATGCAGATTTTAGTCAATGGAATGCAGTTAGTGTTGTGTGTCATGAATTACCTCCATTGTCACGTGTAGAGGGGCTGAAGTTATCACCAAACTCAAGGATATTTTTTGCAGTTTTAGGAGGAAGTAAAGTGAAAAATAAATGCTTGTTTGAAGATGTCAGTGAGATTTAAAAGATTGCTGGGTTGAATCATTTTCTTGCAGCATTCCCTCCCTCTCGTACCCGACACACTGAAGGTTTCTCTGAGGGCCCCATTCATCCTCCTTTCCTTGTGTGTCACAGCCAAGGCCTGGCTACAACCATGCCTGGGCAGTACAGTGTGTGAGTATGAGAGGAGAGACAGTGAGTTTTGGTTCGTAAGGGTCTCTTTCTTCAGGGTCATTGAGCGCAGGTGACCACAGGAAGTTGTTTTCCAGAGCTTTTCCAGTGGTGTGTGTGTGTGTTCAGCTTAGGGCTGTCTCACCACAGGAACTTCCTCTTTGGGCAAACACACAAACACAACACATACATGCATACACACTCACCTGCTCACACAAAATTCCTAAAGGACAAGCACTCCCATGTGCGTTATTCATGGAGTGTCGGTGTCAGCGCACACGGAGGAAAATCGATGTTAATGGCGGAGTGTTCATGAGACCTTGGAGACTTCAGCATTGATTTTGACTTTTGCTCTGATAGTATATGACACAAAGTCAATTTAGTGTAAGAGACTGAGACATCATAGGAAGAGCATTGCTCTCATTGGCTGGTTTTGTATGGATTTTGTGCAAAAAAATTACACCACCTTTCCAAGAACTCTTCCCACTGATGACTGATACACTTGTCCTTCACCTAATTCAAGCAGTCCACTATTAAAGACTGCATCTAAAAGCTGATTATAATAAGTCATTAGTTTGAGTTACCTGGCTCTAAATGGTAAAGTCCTTCCCTTGTCATGGCAGACGTGCCTCGTTATTTTGATAGGCAACTTAACTAGCAGGAAAGTGCCACACTTCTACACCAAATGAGCTCAAGCACGACTCTGTTTTCTATATTAATCAAGCAGGCATTCCAAGCTGAAGGAATTCTGTTGTTTTTGGCTGTGGGCCAGCTGCAGCGCTACTTCTTAAGACGCCTCGCAGTGAAATGACATGTTAAGTGTGCGGCATGTTTTCTCTAACTTTGGGGTCCCTGCAATGAGGCAATCTCTGTCTAGTGGCCTACAGCGAATCAGAGATGGAATGTTCTGTAAACACATACTTACACTTACTTTATCAAAACAAAATGCACTTACTTCAGCATCACAAGAGCTTCATTATGGAACATTTTGTTCACGATTCAGGTGGCTATTACACATTAGAGTCAAACTGAAACTGGAATTCTCATTTTTTGTAAGAAAATATGAACTACAGTGATGCAATTATTTTTCTGTTTTGAAAAAAAAACCCTTTATTTGGATAAATTAGTAGTAATAAGCTTCAAGCCGCTATGTGGGCATTTCCCATGATATAGGTTGGGTGAAATCTAAGGGCAGGCGTTACTGACTGACCGCTACTCTTTTTCAGTAAACCCAGATAGCCCTGGTTATGCTAGTTAGTTAAGATGTTTGTCCCTTTTTACATTTAACATTTGGGAATACTGAGGGAAGTTTACATTCCACTGTAAAATTGGAAGCTAGCAAGCCACGATTTTCTTTTCTGCTAGCACTGGTTGCCACTAGATGTTACTTTTCCTTTGTGTTATTTTAACTCCTGCTAAGTCAATGGCAGCATCCACACACCCAGTGGTGTGTTCGTCCAGCAGAAAGGATGGGTCTAGCTAGCGTTAGCAGTCTTTCTTTCTTGGATCAAGTGTTGGCAAGTGGCCTGACTGTCAAAACACATACAGAGACATTGGAATAATGTATCGAGTCATTGACTCACATGGGAAAACCTGCTAAAATAGGCTTTAGACTCCTTTGCCATTGCTAGAACACTAGTAGACTGCAGCAGATGAGTATGCCTTTCTGTTTTTTTACTGATGCGTCACGTTCGACATCAGAGCCAACTGGAAAACAGGTTAATAAACAGTGGAAAACAGCATGGAGGCCAGTGCAAATGATACAGTGGTTACTTCTTTTGATATCTAGGCTCATTCAGCCTCTTATTCAGTCTCAGTACAGACTAATTTGGACCGATGTTTGAGTGCTGCTTGGGCGGAGATGGATGGTATTTTGTGGTTGTGCCTCATTGCACCCCTCAGGTTAAGGGACTAAAATAAGTGCATTCACCCAAGTGTTGGATTTCCATCAATGCTGATCGGAATCATTTGATGTGAATGCCAATTGTGACCTTTCCCATTATGTACAAAAGCCAGTGGGTTTTTTAAGCAGTGGGAAAGGAGCTAAAGTAACAGGAATAAAGTACAGAGTCACAAAGTAGCCTGCATTTAGATAAGATTAATGTTAGTTTGGGTTTATTTATGGTAATGCCCACAAAATGTCAAATCCTTTAACACTGAGGGGGAAAACAAAGCATTGTCTACCATGCTAAAGAGTTGGTATGTGGCTTTAACATTAACATTAAAATAAACTTAAAAATTCAGAGTAAAGGGGTCTTTTTCAATCTGGATTTGTTTTTTTCCAGTATTTTTGTGTCTAAATGACTAATGGGAACAACATTTTTTGAAAGTGTTTTAGCACTGAGCGAGAGCAGTGGCCAGGTTGCAATGTAAACACCCAGAGCGTGTTCGCATTGTCAATTTACGTCCACTAAAAGTGCTTGTTTTTGCCACTGACAGACTCAGATTGTTGCTCTATGTGTCTGACAAGATTATTCAAAGGATCCCTACAGACAGACCTTTTTTTAAAGAGTAAGAGCTTTTTTTGTTCAACCAGAATCAGCCCCAAAATGCGATCGTCAAACCCTCCAGACTCCATTTAAACAGACAATAATTTTATCAGCGTTGAGCACACTTCACTCAAACTTAACAGAAACAAAGTGAAACTCACAGAAACCATCAACCAATCATTCCACCATTTTAACTATCACCAACTCTAATTTGGTTGAAATAAATCCTTAATTTACCCAGTTAGATGTGAAAATATGCTGGCTCTATACACACTGAAATTATTGTTCAGTTGATAGCAGTCTGGTTGTGATTTTAGGGCAGTTTCTGGTTAAACAAAAAAGATGTAACTAAAAGCTGTGAGCCTCCAACCTGCTAGATAACGTTATAGTGCATTGTCAAAACATAGGCTACAGGCGTTGAGGAATGTTAGCGCCGCTATACTGTCTTGAAACATGCATGGAATTCAGTAAAACATGCTAGTCTTTGACATCATAGCACTAAAGGCTGTAAGGTACGGATATTATGGTAAGTTTAATTAATCATATCGAAAGTAAATGTGATGGTGTCTCTTATGTGAGTTTAAAAAACATGCTTTCCCAGCGTTTACAGGCTGAGGGAAAGAACTTGCTAACTATATGACTTCACACCAACTGTATCTATTGAGTCACAAAGTGTAGCACAGAGTCTTAACACTTTCACATACAGTACATATTCTTCAAAATTCTTTTGAGAGTACCTCCTAAAAAGCCACATAATTCACCCTATGACAAGTGGAATTGATGGATTTCTCTCATCCTGCCATGCTTTAAGGCAGTATAACTAAATGTGATCAAAAGAAGCTTTTTCCTTTCCTTGCAGCCCTCAGTGTTATCCATTTTAATTTTGTTTTTTCTGCACATCGGCATCCCAAAGCTGCATGCCCCTGCTCCCTCTAAATACTCTCTGTATATCATGGCTGTAAAGCAGCATGTTTCGCCAAACAGAGGAGCCTTTATCTTGTGAAATATTGCACCTGTGCCCGTTGCAGAGCGGATAGCTTTGGCAGAAAGCCTCTCCCTCTCTTATATGCCTCTCTGTCTTGTCACTGGTTGTTTGGAATCTGGAGGAATCCCAGGTATGCCGACAATCTCTGCAGCCATTGACAAATTTCTGTCTTCAGGCCGGGGAAACACACACATGCGCGCTCTCATGTGCACATAAAGGACACACAGATGCGTACACACACCTTGGCTCGGCTGTCATCATCGGCTTGTCAGCGTGCCGCACCTGTGAATGGTAACAAGACCCCGCGGCTCGCAACGCTCTCATAGCTGCCTGACAGACTCAAGAGATCAATTTCCTCCAACAGAGAGAGCATCGGGAATGGAAAAAGTTTGCCTCTGACTTTTAGGAACAAACACACCGTAACATACCAACAGATAAAAAAAACAAAACAGCTTTTATATAATTTAAAAAATGAAGTCCATGCAAATACTCATAAAACAACAACAAGCAGGTCTCAAATAGGATAGAGGAGTTTGTCTCTCAGTAAAGCAATCCTCCATTTCCTTTGCAACATGTACATGCACGCACTTTGTGGTTAACACATCCAAATAATGAGTCAATTGAAGTTGTCAAAAGCAACAGTCTAAAGCCACAGTTCACCTACACTCAGACTGTAACACTGATCTAACACAAGATATGCTTGCATTTGTTCTAAGATAGTTGTAGGATTCCTTTTTTTCTGGGAAAACTGATATTTGTCAGCATAAATTAAGATTTTTAACCACAAAACAATGGAAAATTAATCATAAAACAGTGTTTGTTGTCATTTCTTAATGCTATTTGTTCCTAGATATTACATTCAAGGCAATTTGGCAGTCCTAAAAATCTCATTTTCTTCATTCTGGTGATTTTTATACACCAATTTGGGCCTTTTCTGCGTCAGTTTCTTTTATGTGAAAACATTTGGAGGCACAAATGAATTAGGGGGTTTGGCAGTCATGTGCCAGAAATTTTTGAGAATCAAACATTTAATTTTCTTCATTCTGGTGATTTTTATACACCAATTTGGGCCTTTTCTGCGTCAATTTATGGTTTGAAGGTCTTTAATTTTCTCAAAATAAAAGTGCTGCTACTGTCACAATTTTACTGGAGGGGACAAATGCACGTTCTGTGTCCTCCCTGTAAATCTACAGCTATGGTTGAATTTATAACTTTATCCGACCAGAGCAAGATTAAAAATCTCTCTTTTCTTTTTAGCTACCATTTTTTTCTCCACAACGACCTGTTACATGGGAGCAAATGATCATTTTTATAGAGCTGACCTGTGGTTATTACTGGTTGCAAGGATGGAAATTTTTGTCGCAGGCAGCCATTTTGGCGTGTGGAAAAATATCGGGATCTTAACCCCCCCCAATAAATGTGTTTAACAGTCTGTGTGAGAAGCGGGTAATATCCAGGCCAAAATATGAGCACCATATCATTGTGTACTGAAGCTGAGAGCGGCAACCAGCTTTCCCACAATCTTTGCTGTCAAAACAAAACCATTAAAAAAAAGAAAATATGCTCCGAGTGTGCCTTTCTTAGAATTCACTTAAGGCAAAATATAATTAAGTACAAACACATGCCTGGAGGTCTCAAGTGTATTTCAGTATTTCGCACTCAATGGCACATTGCAGTTCAGTGTAGCCCGTCTTAGTTACAGTCTTTTAACCTCCAAGACATACCCAACGCATCATTAAGTTTGAGCCATAGAAAGGGGAAATCTGTTTTTAATGGAGCTGAATGGCACACAGGTTGATCATATCTTTTTCTTCCACAGCTTTGTTCCACATGATCTCACTCTCTCCCCTCACACAGCTCTTACTACAGAAAGACGACAATAGAGACATATATAGTAATATCACTGTGTAATTCCTCTGAACTCTTCCCTGGCCCAGTCCGTCTTACTCTCAGTACACACACACCGACACCATGGTCAGTTAACTTGTTTAACATCTTCCTTGTTGTCACAGCTGAGTGGGTTTCAAGACTTTATGTGTAATCTGCTGTATCTTTTTTTTAACCACAGCAACAGTTATGTCAGTGTAGATTTGACTTCCAAATGCCCTCACCCTCCTTCCTCGTGCTGTCATTTGAATAATTCTATCTGGGTCTCAATGACACTATTCAAGTAGAGGGCTACATGATGTCACTGAGATGAATGGGGCACCTGGGAAAGGAGAAGCTAGCTTGCAAATGTGGCCAGAATAATAACAGATGTAGTCAAATAGGGAAATATATTTGCCTGTTGCACGTTAGCATCCAACGCATCTGCAGAAAATTACCTGTTACCTATTGTATCAACAGAGCATGTAGCATGCATAAAAAAAACAAAATTTTAAAGCTGAACAAATTAAAATGTTTATATAAATATCGATGAAATGACTGTAATGTGAAAGGTGCTTATAGGTAACTTTCAGCTCTAAAGCTCATTGATGGTCAACATTAGATACAAAATGGAGACGGACAGAGCTTTCTGTCTGTAGTCTGCGTTGTCCATATTTCTGGATGGTTTGTCAGAGTTTAAGGTTAGGGAGAAAACAGAGCAGTACCACCGGAAATTGTGGGGTAACGTAGTTAAAAGAATTCCCTGTCCACACGTCTAAATTTATTATATGGCCTCAAACCATCGCCATCTACAACCCTGCCTTCGTTAAAAGGTCGGTATTAGGACCTCCTCTACTGCCGCCATGTTTGTTGTCAGAGACTTTTGACTCTGCCCTCTTTTGCCATTTAGTGGAACATAAAAGGGCACATAGAAATAGGTGGGGAGTGACAATCACATCGATTGAAATGTCCGGATCTATTTTCGTACATACAGGGATGGTACTGGCTAAGCAAAAACAGCAAGATAAAGTAGCCCTTTTTACACAGAGATCGTGCTATAGAGCCGCTACAAAGTCCCTTCTTCATGCCACCTTTGCATTTTGACACAGAACCAAATGATGGCAACGTCACTGCACTCCAGTGTGTGATTATAGACTCGTTCCAGCATCGGGAATCAAAAGAGGCGTGACGGGCGTGATGTAACAACAGCATTGACCCCTAGTGTGACATAAAATGTAGGCATTGGCAGCGCTTTCTAAACAATAACAAAGACATAACATGGCACAGCAATCTCTTACTATCTCTGTGACTTGGCGGCTTATCTTGTTTTCTGCTCGGACAGTATGGAGCTCCCGAGTCTCATTGTTTTCCCAATTTGTGGTCATTTTGGCCACTGTTGTTCTTTGAGCAAGCCGCTAACTGCTACTAACTGATATTAAATCTCCCGTGGTGGGTCACACTTAAAACAGATTGTAAAACGTCACACCCGTCCCATCCATGGTCTCATCCTGACGGCTGTTTATACATACACCGTTTTGGTGCTTTTACTACCTCGAATGGCCGCTAAAGGGCAAGATCACTTTATCATCCCATTCCACACCCGACGTTATATACAGAACAGCAAGGTGGCATAACAGTGTGATATTCCCGCCTTGAACAGGCGGTGTAAAATGGGAAAAAGTTAGCGATTAGCTAGTGAATCATTTAGCAGGTAAGGAGCCACGTTTTTCCATCAGTCGTCGATGGAGACCAAAACAGAATGTTTTGGACTTTAATTTACCAGGTGACCAGGAACTATGCTAATGCTACTGAACGCTAATGTTGCTGCATGTCTGCTGGATGAGTAAATAGGCATTTGTTTGCTGGCTAAAGCTATACGAACGCTAAACTGCAACCATTCTCTTCACAGAACGCAAATTCTTCCTATGTGATTCAAAGTCTTAGTAATTGTACACATGCATCCACATGGGCACGCACCTTCCCAAAACACACACACATGCGCACACACATAATTGCCACCATCACACACGTACACACACTAAATGCGATGTGGTATAGTGAGCTGTCAGACCGCACTAATTCCTCTTTTTATGTGTGTCTGTCCTACTGTGTAGCAGAGGGATCAGGATTGCCTTTCAGGATAACAACTGAAGCTCTAAGCTCTTAGTGTGTGTGTGCGTGTGTGTATCTGGGTGAACAACAATTGGCCGCTAAGCTGTAAAGAGCCTTGCAGCCACGGTGTCGCCAACAAATATCCACTGGCTGTCAGCAACGGACCGACTCCGTGTGTGTGTGTGTGTACGCGTGCAGATGAGCCAACTTCCTGTGGTGGATTGAAGTTAAGTGCTGCTATTAGACTTAGGCCTCCAGTCGGGCTTCATTGTCTGGGCGAAAGGCTCGATTATGCTGACAGAAACACACACGTGTGCAAGAATACACATGCATGTATGAACATTAGCACGCATGCACGCCTACAGGTCCGGTTTTTAAAGTTCCCAACATGTGCGAAGACTTATCTGCAGCCTTTTATGCTGCACACACACCCTCCATCTCTTCACACTCACTAAACTTTTATGACAGATACACTCTCTAGTGTCTCTCTTGCTCCCTCTATTTGCTCTCTTTGCCTTCCTGGCTGCTGTAATCTTCCTCCTCAAGGCATAACAGTAGTTCAGCTGTCACTGAGATAGAACTTGGGTTGCATAAGATTTCTAACTGCAGGCGTGCCCCGTAATTCACCTTGCAAAGCCGTACATTCTCCCAAAGCTGCAGAGGTGAACGTGTCTCCTCAGTGCTCTATAAAAGTGAATATGAAACTTCAGAACGACAAAGTGGCGCTATAAAGGAGTCATTTTGGACATTTAAGCACTAGATTTGTCACTAAAAGTCAACGCAGCAGTGTCAGGTGTCACTTGTTCCATATTCTGGAATTAAACTGGTGATTTCTTTATGTGACTTGACTGAAGGCATAGTTGAAAGTAGCAGAGGACAGACTCAATGGAAAGTAAAACCACAGTCAGGTGGGGGGATGCGCTTCAGCTTCAAGCCCGAGATGTGTGCGTCGCGCGCCGCCCACGTCGGAAAACCAGAAAGAAAAGTTCAGCTTCTGAGAAAAGGTTTTCACCAGTAGAGAACAGAAAGGTGTGGTTTCTTTCTTTTACACCTACATTCTTTAGCCTCTCTGTGCGGCCATGTCGAAGTGTTAAAATGGATTCTGCAACAAGCTGCAGCCAACAAGCTTGAGAGACTTGGAGGAAATCTATTAAAAGTCTGGTGTAAAAGTGATGTTCTGGGCAGACATTGTTCGGAAGAGAATGCAAGCATCCTCTCAGTTTAGTAACAGATGTTGTGTAAGTGTGCTGTCGTCACTGCTGTACATGATAAACCACAGTGGCAAAGTCCAGTCACTTTCAGGAAGATGATTTACCACCAAAGAGGAAGAACATTCACTTCTATTATTGCTCTTTCTACAGAAACAAGTGTTAAAAAAAACTTCTCACTGTCTCAGAGTACAGCACTGATTCCACTGCTGCTTGTGCATCTCTGTCTTTGACATGACAGGGTGGACATCGTCATCTTGGGCAGTGTTGTTAAGCCTCTGCCACAGGTGGCACAGTTAAATGACCCTAAAACCCTTTAAAGTGCTATTAGTCTATTTACTGTATTTCTGATTTAGAGTCACTGACACATAAATGGAAAATGTAACCAAAATGCGACCCAGTACACACACTCATATATCTGACCCATATACAGGGGCAGATTATCTGGAAATGGGCGCCTGGGTACCCACACACACACACACCTCTCCCACATAGGACACCCACACTTTACAGATGTTTAACTTCTTTTTGTGTCGTCGTTTTGCTTCGCTATGTAGTTGTAATGAATCTTTTTATGCTGAGATAATATGACATCTGCTTTGGTCGTTTTGTGTGTCTCTGTCGTTGTTTTGACCCGTCTTTGTAGTTATTTTCTGTCTCTCTACAGTATATTTGCATCTCTTTGTGGTCAGTACTTGTTAATTTGAGTGACGTTTTACAAGCAAAAGTCAAATTGGAATTCCCCTTTCTTAAATATTACTTTCAATAATAATAATTATAATACAGCTACTGCATGCGTTTGGTCACTTTTCAAAATAGCATAACACTGAGAAATAAAATAAATAAATTAAAAATATAATGCTACCATTAGAACAGTAATAAAGGAGGTGCTGTCACTGAAAAAAACTACATAAAATAAATATTAAATTTAAATTAAGTTTCTTCTTGGTAATACATTTTAACCCACCAACATTCAAATACAATGAAAAATATGTACACTGATTATTTTGTTCAGTGTTAAAGTTACTGCATATACACAACACTAATGTAAAGTACTTTGAGTGCTAGTATAGTTGGGTATTTCCATATTTACAAGACTTACCACCAAGGCTGTAACTATAATAATTTTGAGGGGCCATATGCCCCCAGTATTCAAATATGCTTAAACTGTCACCCTCAGTTTATTGTTGAAAAATAGAAAAGAAAAAAAAAGCTAAATTAAATAAAAATAGTCAAATAATTATTTTAAAAATGTAGTCAAAATTATAAATTAAATTGCAATAATTATATAACTAACTGTTGCAGTCATAGCATTTTTTTTTTACAGCTGTACTTGCTTATGATGAATATATAAATAAATAGTAGGGAATTTGTTTTCAAATTTTGATTTTTTTCTTAATATCTCCAGCGCCCCCAGCAGATTTGGGCCCCCCAGTGTTGACACCATGGCTGTGGCCTTACTTTTTGCTTTATTTTTAAACTATGTCTGAGCAAAGAGTTAAAAAAGAACACTCGCAGAGGGACATTTTACATTTCCATGCCGATGAGCTCATAAATGATGATGTATTGTCACTGTTTAACTGCCAAACAGTACATGAGGCAGTTACAGCATTCTTCTAAAGACAGGTAAGAGACGACAGGTACAGGTTATGTACTTTGCATTTGTACTTACATGCTACACTTCGCTACATTTTATTTTTATATAATCTTGATATTTTTAACAGTTGTAACGCTTTGACAGGATGGCGCACATCTCCCTCACCGCCCTGCATTTCCTCTCCTCTCTCTCTCTCTTTCTCTCTCTCTCTCTCTCTCTCTCTCACAGTGCTGTTTGATTGCTTAAGCCTGGCCGTCAGACAGACAGACAATGCGTCCATGAAGAATAGCCTCGCTTCCTTCCTGTCTTCCTGTGCTGCGTTCTGCCTTGGTGAGCAGGGTGAATAGGCCGCTCTGCCCCACAGCCGCCATGAGCCGCGGGGGCCACGGCGGCTAAAACCAACAAAGAGAGCCGTTCTGGGCCCTTTTTTTTTTTTTTTTTTTTCCAATTCACATCCCCTCCTCCTCCTCCTCCTCCTCCTCCTGCTACTCTCTGCTGCCAAATCACTGGGACTGCCCGGCAGATAAACAATCTCTCTCCGTGTTTCTTGTTTTTATCCTTTTCTGCACCAACTCTTACTTTTTTTGTTTATACGTTTATAGGTCGAATCAGTCTGTGCATGCATGATTTTAACTCTGTTAGATAATAAAAGTTGAACATACATGTAGTACAATACAATAGAATCATTTTTAACATATTACTTCTACGTAAAAAACACTGTATCTTAACATTTTCCTAATTTAAGATCAGTCCAAAAGCCTTTTTTGGATGCTTTGTGCACCCTGACCATCAGGTTACATGTTGTATTCTTAAAGGAGGTGTGCAGCGTTTTGCCAAGAAACTTTTTCAGATCCAAAAAAAGCCTGGAGAGGAACTGAAATGACCTGAAAAAATGCAAGCAGGGCCCTTAAGCTTTGCAAAAATGACTTCCACTTTTTTGAGTGTTGCAGACTTGAAAGAGAAACACACTCGTAGCGGTAAAGGATAAAACACTGACCTTTTTCTCATTAGCACAAATAAAAATATCCCTTTTTTTGCTTTGTAACTGCATGTCCCAACAGATATTTTTTCTACAACACATCCCACTGATTGCCCTCCCCACCCCCCCAACAAGACAACCATCTCCCTATGGGAATACCAAGTAGGAGCAGGTAGCTGAGAGGAGCGTTGGGGAGCCAAAATGACCCCCCGACTATTGAAAACAGGATGAATGCATGCCGGGCTGAATACGGGGGTAAACTGTTAGGTCTTTGTCATTCAAAGTGATGCTTTTAACCCTTTGCGGTCCCTCTTCCTAACAACCCACCCCCTCCTCCTCCACAGCCACCCCTTCCCTCTTCATTCACAGCTGAGACAATGGAGGGAGAGAGGAGGCCTGCGACTGGAAAGATGAAGACTAAACACGAGATCAACTCTCCCTTTTCTGTCTCTAATGGGATTCGGCCCTGTTAGGTTTCCATCTCCCTCACCGACGCTGTAAAATAGGTGAAAGTTGATAATTATGGAAAGCAAACCCCCGTCAGTCAAAGGCTGGGGATGAATAACAAACAAGTGAGCGCAGGTTGGGCCTTGGCGCGTCAATCACGGCTCTGAATGCATACCGTGCCGCAAACACGTCCGTATGCTGTCAACAAGTGTCAGGGGCTTATGTTTCAGGCTTATGTTTCGCCTGCAGGGACATTCAAAACCAAGGAATTCCTGAACAAACCTTTGATAAAAAAACGGAGGAAAAAAAGGGCCTAGTATCTGCAGGATCCCGAGGAGCGCGTATGAAATGAACTTGAAGCCAGGCCAGAGTGTAATAGTAGGCTTACATGAATGCATATTTGCAAAAAAAAAAAAAAAAAAAAACAGGTCGGGTGCTTGATTTATAAGATAAAAATGCGGTGATAGGACCCAATTTTAAAAAGGTAAATCATTTCCTGAGAGGCTTTTTGTGGAGTGCATGCAAACAGATGTGCACACGAGCACATTCCTACACACATGGCTTTACCAGAGCCAGATGTTTTTCTTAAAAGGGCCCGAGGTGAACATTAATGCGTCCTTGTTTGATCTCTGTAAACATCGTGGAGCGATTGTGTTGCAGTGCAGGGCTTGATGATAGCTCTGCTCGAGATGTTTGTGCCGGGGTTCAATTAAAAATGTCGAAAACTGTGCTTAAGTTTGGCTTAAACCATCTGGAAAAGTCTCAAGACAAAGATGGCACTTTTACAGGGCCGTAGCAATGGAGTCAACAATGGGGGGGCCAAATCAGCTGAACGGGGGGGATAAACATTAAAAATCTGAAAATTAATTACCTTTTAAATTACATGATTTATCATAAGCAAGTGAAGTTTTCTTTGCACAAATATAGAACTAAAAAATTACAATAAAAAGCAGGGCTACAGCAACAGAGTCAACATTGAAGGGGGGGTGGAATCATGAAAAAAATTTGAAGACTAATTTCTTATTATAGGACGTAACACACAGTACTGCAGTGCACTGTTATACTAGAACCAGCAGAAATAATAAAGGCAATTTTAAAAAAAATATTTACGACTGATCTAATTTTCTAATCATTATTTTGGACAGCACTTTGTAGTCACGTGCCATAGCATAGCAATTTTTATTTATCTATATTTTTCATCAGTATATTTGGGAAGACATTTAAAGATAATTAAACACCACATGTTCAAATATTGGTGTAAAAAGTAAATGATTAAAAATAATTATGGTCACATTTGTGTCTGCCATAGCTATCAGGACTTCATGAACATTTTGAAAGAATTCACAAGTGAAATAAAAACAGGAAAAATACTCTGTCAGACTTCAAGGTTGTTTAATTTCAAACGTTAATATATTTGTCTTCTAATTCATAGTGAACTATTCATCCAGCTTTGACACTCCTACAGGTCACCTCGAAATCTGCAGCGACCACAGAGTAGCCCCATGACAGGTGACACATTAACAATGCTTTCTCAAAATAAATATTTTTCATTATAAAATAATAAACCTTCAAATAAATATATACTTTTAACTTTACACTAAGCAATGTCGGAATTAGAAAATAAATTTTTCATATAAGGTCACTGTACAATTTACAAGTAGAAGGGATAAGATTTTTCCTTTGTAAATTACATAAAATGATTGATATACATTCCAGTGAATGTACAAACATTGTATGAATGACGTTTACTGATTCATATAAATGTGGATTTATCAAGGTGCCTCTGGTGTGGCAGAAAACTTTTCACAGTTGAAGTATTATTATATGTACAAAAATAAAACATCTGTCAAACTCATTTTCTAATGTACATACCCTTTGCATTTACTACTTTACATACAGTTAGTAATAGGAGTCTGTTCTTAGCATATAAGTTGTATTAAATGTTAAAAAACAAAAAGGCTATCCATTTGGACTCTCATAGCAACAACAATATCTGGGCACTTGAGGGAAGAATTTTCAGGACAAAACAGTAGTTGAATATGTCTTCATACCTTTTAACATGTGGAGCGCTTATTTTGGTTTACCTTTCAAGTGAAACTCCTGATGCTAGGGTGAGTGAATGCACCTCCAGTGCCTTTTGTGGTAACATTTGACAACCAGCTTTAAAAGTTGAAAGCAAAGTGTCTCTGCCCAGATCTGGTGGGCATGAAGATCAAGATGGAAAACACAAAAACTCATTAGCTCTCTAATCAAACCTTTCAACTACACGACTACAGGGCCATCTATCAGTTCAGTCAACACGGAGTCTCTCCATCCTTCTGCATTTGAACATACACCACCAGCTTGTCTACGTTGGCTTGCCAACATCCTCACAGTGGATTAGGTTTGTGTTCTTGCACCGACAGCCGGGTCGTTTGACTCGGTCATAGCAGCTCTGGCACACAGCGACACATCCTTTAGCCGGGAGGTAGCACAGGAGGCAGGGGAAGAGCAGGGAGAGGAGCGACACGGTGGTCCAGCGGACGCAGCAGCGCGACTGCGAGCACGAGAAGGGCTTGTCTGCGCATGTGTCCTCGTCGTCGCTGGAGCAGTGGTAGAAAAGCCCCTTGACACAGCAGACGCACGTGCCGTACTCCACCGCGCTTTGCAGCGAGCACACGCAGCGGCGGCCGCACATCCAGCAGGAAGGAAGTGCCCGTGGGCGACTGCACTCTGGGCAACTGCACCGACCACAGTCCTCACACTCATTGGTGTGTATACCATTTTTTTTATAGGTTCCGCTGCCCGGCACAGCCGACACAGCCCTGGACTCATCGTTCAGGGGTTTCAGCTCTTCTGAGTTTAGCTCTGCACGTTTGGGCTGGGTTCTGATTATCTGGTTGCTGCCTGCCGGGCTGCTGAGGAGTCTCTGGCCTGAGGAGGTGCTCCCCACACTGGTCCTGATGCTACTCTGGGAATCCTCCGCGCTGGAGGACCGCAGCACGCCCTCCCTGGAGGTGATGGAAGTATTCGTGTTTCCATACTGAGTCAATGAATGCAGGTTACGGAGATTATTAGTCCCCTCTTCCCGAGTCTCCTGCTGCCCACTGGTCCTTAAACCTGCTGATGTCACCAAGTCACTCTTCTGCTGCCTGTGTGGAGAGGCTGGAGACCTTTGGGCGACTGTCGGCCCTTCTGTGTACTCATTACTACTCCCACTTATCTGGATCTGATCCAGAGATAGCACTGCCAGAGTATGGGGCGGCTGCCCGATGGTCAACCCAGGATCTGGCGGACCGTCGTGGGTTTGCGGAGGCCTTTGTTGCAGTCTCCCTTCGTCATGCCGCGTGCCCGGCGAGCCGGTTGGTGACGGCGACCACCCGCGGCGTCCTCCTCCCCCATCGCTGTCGTTCTGACTTGTGGAATCCATCTCGGGACTGAAGGGCCACTCTGGCTGGCATGGGACACATCTGAAGTCCTGTAACAGAAAGAGACAGTTTATACCTGTCTGTGTCAAGCCATGCAAACGAAGTCATGCAAATCATAACGGACATCTGTACAAGCATGCTATGGAAATGAGGGCTAACAAACACCTCACAGAGAGATGGACGTGTTTGATTACAGAGGTGATGTAATGTTTGGAGCCAGTGGTGAGGGGTGGTTGGGCTGTTAGAATCAGACTTGCTTGGGACTACATGTCAGCGGCTACGATGCAAAACAACCATGATAACAAGCTGATTCAAGCTGCAGATCAAGGCGTCACATTAGTGAACTGATATCTTTATTGAATTTTGAAGCTTCCCTGTCAGAAGTTGTTCAGAACTTCCTGTTTCCACACACCCATGACACAACACTGACTAACCTGACCGAGAAAAACGCATCAGCACATTTGGTCGGAAAATGAGAAATGGTTGATGATGAGCTTCCAGAGAACATGACAGATCACCGAGTCAACTGACAGACAGTTAAGACATCGACCATGACCTGCAAAGTCTCCGATTCGAGTCCAACTGGGGACCTTTGATTCATCTCTCTCCCTCACTTCCTGTTGTCTCTACACTGTCTGCAACAAAGGCTGAAAAGACCCCATGATACTTTCGAAATCAGAAAATGAAATTGCAACTATTCTTAAGATTAACTAATGACCAAAAATGTACTGGTTCAACTTACATTTTTTTTTTTACATCCTGATCATACATCCTTTTAGTCTTGTGATATAAAACCTTATCTCTTTAGGTTTGGGCTCTCGGTCAACTGAATGTCATTGCGAAAGACATTTTTTTTTACTTCCTGACATTTATTTTGGACCAAACAGCACCTCAAAAAAATCCAATTAGAGCTACAACAATCAGCCAATTCATTAATCAATGAAGGGAAAGTCAATCTGCAACTTTTCTGATCATCAAATAAGCAGCTTAGTCATTTTTTAAAGCAACAGTGTCAAACTTTTGCTGGCCTCAGTTTCTCAAATGTGAGATTTTGATGCTTTTATTTTGTCATACGTGACACTAAATTGACAAACAGTATAATATTCAGACTAGAGCTGCAACAATTCGTTGAGTTATTGATTAGTCGATTGAGAGCAGGTCAACTGCTGACTATTGTGTCAATCACTTCATCATTTATCAAGCTAAAGTGTCAAACATTTGCTGGTTCTAGATTCTTAAATGTGAGAATTTGCTACTTTTTTGTCATTTACCATAGCAAATGAAGAGTCTTTGGATTTTGGACTGTTGGTTGGATAAAAGAAGCGATTTCAAGAGGCCACTTCAGGCTCTGAGAGACTGTGATGAGCACTTTTCACAATTTTGACATTTTGTAGAGTAAAAGATTACCTGATATATTGCGAAAAAATAATTGGCAGATTTATTAATAGCAGTCCTGCAGCCATAATTTAGACAAAAACCTTCATCTGAATTATCATTGGACACATACTTACACTTCTAATGTAAAAACAATGTGTCAAACAGCACAATAAATGCCTCAGTCTTAAATATCATCTATGAGAATCCATATTTCATTGTCAGAGGCTGTGTATGGTGACGATCAAAGTTCATTTTTTTCTGTTGGGGCTGAGGAAAGCAGGGTACTTTACTTTAGTCTGATATGGGCCAAACAGATAACACAGACATGGAAAGTTAAAGCTTCGTCTGAGAGTGAGTGTAAATGCAGAGCACAGGAACTAAATGGCATTTTCTCCAACTTTTAGTGGCCCTCTGTATATTCTTAGGATTCGTACCTTGAACGGAAATTCTGACCACTTGTCTACGGGCACTCACAACCCCGATAAGTTATAATCTCACTGATTCATTATATGGAGTGAGTAAGTACGAGATAAATGCAGAGTGACAGGGCAATATGCTAACATATTCAAATGCACAGCCTTGTTTTCCCCAACGAATCACACCAAAGTAAAGAGACTGACAGTAGTGGCCTTATTTCTCCTTCCTTGTGGTAATTAGCTTTCAAATGCCATCTTTGGGTTTGTGAGGTTCCCCCTGTTTCAATGACAATACAGGAAGGGCCTTTGTTTGTTGCATGACAAATGGCCTGCAGCAACCTTCCCCATTCGAACGCATTTTACATTGTGACACTCTTGAAAAGAAGATGAGTGACAAGATAAAAAAGTTTGGAGCATGAAAGAGTCCATGTAAAGTGTGAGTGATGTGTTCAAGGGGTGGTGGTGTTGGTGTTGGCGGGGGTGGGAGTGAAGCACTGCTCTCTGTGAGCATGCATGAGGGTTCTTTAGGATTTATGAGCCTTTTTTTGCTCCAAATGAAGGGGCTTGCAGGCACACTCAGATTTTAACCTGTTAGGTGGGGGACGTGCGGCCCCTCATCCACTTACGGGGCCCTGTGTGCGAGCCATGTTGGCCACAGTGGGTGGGTGAAGTGTGGGGGCTGACGGAAGTGGAGCAAACTGATGGCATCGGCCCTTAAAAAATGACAGGGTAGAGATTTGAGAAGGGTTTTTGAGCAAAAAACTGACAAAGCTCAGTGGGAGTTAAATATAGAAATCCAATGAGTCATAGTGTTTCTGATACACAGCTGATAAAGCAGTGCTTTCCGCTGTGTGTGGCAGATTAATACTGCATATGCAGATGAATGCAGGAGATTAACAGTATCATATATGTTCATGGGAGGGAAGAAAATGTGAATTCACACATGAGCCAACTTGGACACTAACTCCTAATAAAGCTGACACAAGCAGTGAGACTAGCAATTAATTTAACATTAGCATTATTAATGCAAGAAATCAGCATTATTAACCAAAAACAGCCACGAATAATAAAGTTAAATTATGTCAAAGTAAGACAGCTCCTCTGTTACTAACATAACACTGTAAGTGAAACATTTAGTAAGTGTAAATAAAAAGGGAAAGCTGCAAACAGGCAACATGTACTAGCTCAAAACTATGGAAAACAACTTTTCAGCATGTTTAGGACCAAACTTCAGCCAACAAATACGTGTGTTTAAGAGCTCCACTTACCGTGCTTTCGACGCTTTAGCCCCCGTTTAGGTGAAATAAATCCAATGTGGGAGAGAGTTTATTCCGTATATCACCACCTCAGTCTGGGAAGCCGTCGGTAAAATCCATTGAGAAAGTTTCCAGCCGGAGCGCATTTTGGTTAAAGGCTGCGCTAAGACGTAAATCCCATGTTTTGCGCAAGAGCACGAGGCGAAAACTTCAATCAGTCGCCGCCGCCGTGGAAACTTCGCTGCACTTTTCTTGCAGGAGCAGAAAAAGGAGAAAGGAGCGACAAACTCCAGCTCACTACTTTAATTCGTTGTGTTTTCTCAGCAAGGCTCTGAGGGTTTGCAACTACTTTTTCTCGTGTGTGTGCGTGTGTGTGTGTGTGAGTGTTTTTTTTTTTTTTTTTTTTGCTCTTTCCGGAGAGGAGGTCGGGATTTGGGCTGTAAATGGCGTCAAGCTGAAGGGGGAACAGAGCGCTTGTTGTTGCAGCGGATATCTCGCATCCGGTGTTCAGCCATTGGCTGCTAGAGAGCAGCCATTCACACCCAGTCTTATCAATTATACTGCTGGGGCCAAACACTGCTGGTCAACTGCTGGGGAAGCATGAGGGCTGCCCTCCTGAGGGCCACAGGCTCTTATCGCCGGTGACCCGTTTTGGAGGGAGCTCTTTATTGATGTTCTGCTGTTACAGTAATTCATGTTTGTGGGGGAGTTTTGGGATACTTCACACAGGCTGAAAAAATATTAAAATTTCCACATATACCAATGCACTCATTATAATATAAATATTAGATATTGATAAAAAATGTGACCATAATCATAAATAAACTTAACAAATTAACATTAATATTAATAACAACATAATATTAATATTACTACTGTTTCTAATATTATGGTGTACTGCAATTCTGTGTGGTTTGTCCAAGTGGAGTTGCCGTACCCCAGCAGAAGCTCTTTGACTGCTGTTAGTACAATCACTATTAAACACTGTGCTGACTCTATTTTTTTATTTTTTACATTTTCATTCAAATGTATTTAAAAGTGAAAACGAGAATGTAAAACTAGTATGTGGTCTGTAGGCTGTATCGTAGCCGATGGTTGTGGTTTTCATAAGTGTAAGTATGTCACCTTTCTAGTGCGGCCCTCAATCATACGCAGGCTGTCTAAAATGGCACCCAGCGTTCAAAACTTTGAGGACCCTTGAACTGACATTGTTTCAAAATGTTTTAAAATGGTCAATTTAGCCATTGAGTTTCTAAAAATTTATTTTGGGGGAATTCAGCCCAGACACCCCTGGAGGGCCCCCCTCAGTGTTACATAGGTGATTGTGGCCCTGCCTTATGTGGAGTATTCAGTGCCACAAAACAATGAAAGTACCAATAAAAAAGGTAATTTAAAGAAAATCTTATTCTGTAAGTTTAACTAAAACATCTGTGGTTTTATACCTGCATCTACAAGTGCTGAGGTACTTGTACTTTACTTTTGTAATCCCATTTAATATCACTTTATACATGTACTGCACTACATTTCACAGGAAAAATTGCACTCTTTAGTACACTAGTATATGTATTACCAATTAATATTTCATATTCAAGATATCAAGTGCATCAGTTTCATCTCAACATTTGAGGGACACCTTTGAAATGGGGGGTCTGATGGTCCTTCACCAGAATGTTTCCATCATTAAACATTTCATTTCTTGCTTGCTGGGGAATTTCTAAACACCACGTGCCTTTTCTGCATCAGTTAATGGTGTAAATCTATTTAATTTTGTCTAAATAAAAAGTTTTGAGCATGTTTTGATTGTGATACTTGCGTACTTTTAAGATGTAATGCATCATTTCCCATAATTAACCACAGAAACGTAGTGGAGTGAAAGTGTCAAGCAACATGAAATGGAAATACTTCAGTACAATGCTGTGTTAGAGATAACATACCTTGTTACGTTCCACCACTGCAGCACAACCAGATATTTAGCTGGAATTCTAGATTTTTAATTTCACCCATGTGTGACAGAGAGGTAAAAATAAGCAATCACTTTAAGCTGTCTTCTGAAAGAGCCCTGGGGTACTTTTCCATATGCATATTGACTTGCCTTTGACTCACAGGGCAGGATGTTAATCATCCTGAACATCCCTGGACACTTTGCCCACTTTGCACCACTTGAGGCTCTTTGCCAGGTTTCTATAGATTTAAGGCTGAAGGCAATCTATAGCAGCTGATACAACTAATTAGCAAGCCAATATACTGTAGCGTCTACTGTCAGCTCCTGGAAATTATAGTGGAGCAGCACCCCCTTGTGGAATTTTGCTGGTACTGCAGACTGCAACAAAGAGGCTTGATTTCACACTTTATAATTAAGTCAAAACAAACCATCAGATCAGATTATAGGTCCATTACAATCACCTGGAAACTCTCCTATAATTCTTAATGAAGACTGGTGGTGTGTCTGCTGATGCCATTGACAATTTGTCCTATAAGAAGCAGTGAACTATTGGTATGTACATGCATGAGAATGCATGCATGAGAAGAACCAAGTTTGATATAAGATTCAAGGCCGTAGAAGTCAGTGTACTCTGGCTTTGTGCCCTGCTGAAAATTCAAGTCACACACACTCGCAGACGCACCTTAAAAGTCAAGCTTCCAAACACCATGTTAGCCAGCCATGAAGAAAAATAAAATAATAAAGAGACCAATTAGCTTGTGTTCAGTCAGTCTGGGACATGGACCAAAAGAGCAGCCCTTCAATGAAAACAATGAGAGCTTAGACATCTCTCTCCTCCCTTTCTTTTGTTTTAGTAATAGAGTGTCTGATCAATTCCAGACAGAGTAATTATGAAGTTGTGAGTACCACACCACTGGGAAAGGTCGCTTTAATCAACTCAGAGTATGACTTGGCAAATTAACTTGGATCCAGGTCAGAAAGCTTTCAGGACTTCCCTCTTCCTTTAAACAATTTATCCTCCTTTGTTTTCCCTGTCTCACCGGCTGCTGCTCATTTACCTCTAAACCTTTTTGTTGGTGGTGTTAAAAATGATAATGAAAATGTAACATTTTGGTTGCGAGGTGAGTTTGCAGTGAGTTTGAACATGTAGAAGTCATTATTCTAGCTGTGTGTTATCACCTTATTTTGTACAATATCACAACAAACTGCAGCTTAATTTACAGTTTCTGATTGCTCCGATCAATATTTATTCATTACCCACGTCAGAACCACTTTACATCCTTTTTCCGGGCAGCGTGTGGGCAATTACATTGTTTCGGGGCAATTTCAGCAGGCTAATGAAAGCAGAGCTCTAATCAGACGTAATGACAGAAAACAGCGGTGTGGATTTGCAGCGTCTTTAAGTTGATTGTCAAGTACACCTGTACCACTTGCTATCAACTGATTGCAGCTGTGGTGGGCGTCAGGATTCAGATTTTGGCGTGGAAAAGAAACAAGGAAAAAATTAGAGCTACAGTTAGGGTTAGATTTAATTTTGTCCATGAACTCAGTGGAGCATTTAGCAGCTTAAGAGCCAGGTATTTCCCTCAGGAGTGGTTGGAGAGCAAATCAGAGCTAAAAAGAGAGTGAATATCAGACTTAGATTTTCCAGGTGGTCAGAAACACGACTCCAAATGAAATGAATCTTAATGTCACTCTGCATCTGCTGGATGTGTTACATGTCTTCCACTGCCCATGAGTGGACCAAAAAAAAAAAAAAAATCACTTAATGAAGCTTCAAAGTTACGGAGCGATGAAAAAACTGACTGAAACAATTCCCTATATTTAAACAGAGATTTTCCCAAGGTTGTTGACATTTAATTGACATTTTCAGCAAGTTACCAGCATATTTATCAGAATTTAGTTACCTCTATCTGCGCAACCTTTAACCGTAGTATTAGCCATGGGCTGATTGTGACAGACTGGTTTTTCTGTTTGGCTTTTTTTGCATCTCTTTATGGTAATTTTTGTCTCTGTGTTTGTTGTGTCTCAGGTAATTGTTTGGTGTTTCTTTGATGAGATTTTGTGACTGTTTGTGGTCATTTTGTGTCTTCCTGTGGTTGTTTTGTGTCTCTCTAGTCAATTTGTATCTTTTTTTTGGTCATTTTGTGTCTTCTTGTGGTTGATTTTTGTCGCCTTTTTGTCATTTTGCATCTTTTTTGTTGTTGTTCTATGTCTCTCTTAAGTAATTTTGTATCTTTTTGGGTCATTTTTGTCTTTTTGATGTTATTTTGTGTCCTCTTGTGTTTTTTGTCACTTTGAGGTTATTTTTTTTGTCTCTCTAAAGCACTTTTTTGGTTTTTTTTTGGTCATTTTATGTCTCTTTGAAGTCATTTTGCATCTTTTTTGGTCATTTTGTGTCTCTTCGTAGTAATTTTGTGCCTTCTTGTGGTTGTTTTTGTTGCTTTGGGGTCAATTTTTGTGTCTCTGAAATATTTTTTTTTGTCTTTTTGGTATTTTTTTGTGTCCCCAAAGTAATGTTTTGTCTTTATTTTGTAACTTCACTTCTGTTAAGTCATTTTGCATCTTTTTTGGTCATACGTATCTTTTTCAGCGTTTTGTGTCTCTTTGTAATCATTTTGTGTCTTGTGTTTTTTTTTTTTTTGGTCACTTTGAGGTCATTTTTTGTCTCTCCAAAGTATTTTCTTTTTTTGGTCATTTTGCATCTTTGTTTGTCATTCTGTGTCTCTCCAAAGTCATTTTGTATCTTTGTGGTCATTATGGGTCTCTTTGTATAAATTTTGTGCCTTCTTGTGGTTGTTTTTGTCGCTTGAGGTAATTTTTCATCTCTGCAATTTTTTTTGTGATTCTGAATTAAATTTGTATTTTTTTGTAACTTCGCTTCTCTTAAGTCATTGTGCATCTTTTCTGGTCATATGTATCTTTTTCCCGCGTTTTGTGTCTCTTTGTAGTCATTTTGTGTCTTCTTGTGGGTTTTTTTTGTCACTTTGAGGTCATTTTTTGTCTCTCTAAGGTATTTTTTGTTTTCTTTTGGTCATTTTGCATCTTTTTTTGTTTCATGTAGTCTTTTTTTTGTTTTCTTGTTGTTGTGTTTGTCTCTTTGTGGTCATTTTGTTTCTCTTTGATGTCATTTTGTGTTTCTTTGTCATTTTCCATTTTCTTTGTGGCTGTTTTGTCCCTTATTGTTGTAAATATGTCTCCTTGTAGTTCCTTTGCATCTCTTTGTTGTCTGTTTGTGGTAATTTTAAGTCTCTTCCTGTTCAGTATGTGTTAATATGGATGACATTTAGCAGGTGAAGACAAAGGGGGGCCCTGACACTTTGGGCCCCTGGGCCTGTGCCTGGTAGGCCCATACAGTAATCCATGCTGTTAACCAATGGAAATATATTCTGGATTTCGGCGCAAGATTAACCATTTTTAGTATCAATGTATATTTTTTGCAACTTCGTTTTAAACCCCAACCAGACTTAAATTAAGAGTTGTACAGGCATTGCCTTTTGTTTTCTTTGTAGACTTGCTTTTCCATTAGTCGAGCCTCTGCTCCTGTCTGGTTAAGGATCAACACAGCCTACAGGGGCCACTAGTGCAGCTCGTAGAACTTCCATCTTGCTTATTTATGATATTTGTTACACGCTAATTGAACAGCAGAACAAAACATGCAGTTTTAGAACAGAAAGTCCTTGAACAAAAGACAAGAATAAAAACTATTATCCACAAGAGCACACGATGTCCCCTTTTGTTTCGGCACCTTCCTGTCTCAGCAATTTATCTCCCAGGACTCTCGCAGAAATCTATGTAAACAACAAGTTTCATTCACTGACTTTTCACTTCTGCGGCGCTATGATGCAAAGGCAACACATTTGGAAAGAATCCTCAGCAGACACTCTTTTGCTGATGAGGCAGGCAGCCATGCATAAGCATGAGTGAAGGGTGAAGATTTAGGCTGATGACTAATTCTCCTCTTATTTCACACTAACACCTTGCTGATTATGTAAAGTTGAGTATGTGTTTTTGCTGGAAAACTTACACTCGAGTGGACAGGCACTCATCATTTCTCTTCTTACTCAGGGCACACCATGTACTTTCAATCAAAACTGTTTCCTTCAGGGACAGGGCAATCAAGAGTGGATGTCTAACACTAAAAGTCTTTATTGGCTATACACCAGCCATCACATTAAGACACCTTTAGCATTTGTATTCACTAGATAAATGCTGGAAAGTGTGTTTACCGTACTTCAGCACAAGAAAAGTGAAGATTAACGTATTTGTAGCACTCTCTAAATTAATAGCTTGGTGACAGGCAATAACATTATTTCACCTATCTTGTCCCCAGAAGATCTGTTCATCCACCTTGACAATAAAAGGCAGTTTAATTGAATTTAGTTTGCGTTCATCCGTCATGTACACTCGCCCAGCCATCTCTCAGGCTGATGAATCAACCATGATAAATGCCTATTTACAATAGAGCCAGCAAAGTCTGAAAATTGAGTATTTAATGATGGCTGAGTTACAGCAATTCCAAAAGTTTTTGTCCTGCGCCACAAGCAATGCCCTTTCTTTTCTTCTCCCAGAATACCTGAACAGTGAATCGCACTCCCGCTGAGCCCGGCAGAATGCCCTGCACATAAAAAAAGAGAAAATTGAAATGAAACCTAAAACCCCTGCTGCTGTGGGAGATGAACTGTGTCTGGATTGTCAAGCAGACACTGCAAACTGTTTGAAATAGCTTTGTAAAAGGACAGAGTCTCAAAGTCCATCGGCTCGTCTCCCTTGCTGGCACACATGCTGAGACCGAGCTCAAGCTGCTGTATTGCTGTGATATGATCCTGCAGCCTGATGAGTGGGTCATTACAGCACACAGGTGTAGCACTGTACTGCTACATCGATCCAGAAATGTGCACAATACAGGTGCATCAAAAGTTGTTCATGTAGGATTTATAGATCAATATCACATTTCTAGCCAGCAGCTGTCACTGACAGATTTGAGTTAACTAATCAAGCTAAGGTTAGCTCCATGACTTAGCTAAAAAAATGCTGTTTGCAGCTGATTGTATAACGTTAAGAAGTCACTCACTTTAAAACAAGAATATTGTAAAAAAGGAGGTTTAGCGACACGACGAAACGTTAGCTGAGGTTGGCGGAGTTCAAATGAACACACAAAATAGCAGGACAGAGCGAACATTTGCTAAAACTCTGATAGCATCCAGGACCAGCTTCTGCACAGTGAGGACATACTACATCAGGGGTGTCCAAACTTCTATTTTAATGGGTGCCAGATTAGATATGTGAAAACACCAGGGGTCCAGCCGCTTCTGGCATCAACAATCACAAACAAACAAGGCAAACGCAACCGTTTCATCTTTCACTGAAAATGTATTCAACTTCCCAGTGCTCCTGAAAGCGGTAGCTCTCATTGTCCACTTAAAACTTCTTTGCTGTGGCTATGTCTGCTATCTAGCAGGAAATGTCTGCTGTTAAGTAACCATCTCGTTTGCTTGTTTACCCTTAATGAAAACACATTAGTTCCACTTGCAGGCCACATATAGCATGCTTTGAGAGTCAAGCCAAGGGCCACGATTGGCCCCTGGACATGCTCGTACTACATTGTGGGTGTGTCAGTCATGAAAGAGGCTTTTTTAAAAGTAACCCGTATCCCTCACAAATTAATGTAGGTAGTTAAGCTCTTCGATTTCGGAAGTGATGCTCTGTACTGTAGACAGTAAAATAGTTAGCCAGGTATGCTAGTGGTTTCAGATTTTGTTACAGCAGATAAACGATCAGTCCACTCCTTACCCTTTTTTCTTATATTTTCGGTTTTAGAAAGACAAAAGACACCACCTTCTAAACTTTAAACTCGCTCTTATACCCTTTTCCACCAAAATGAACACGTATGAGTGAGTTTTTTAATCACAGGAAAAACCCGCTAAAAACAGACGATAAACTCCGATCCCATTATAGCAGACAAGTAAGCCTTTCTGTTTTGGGGTTACCTCTTTTTTGTATCTGTTACTTATTCAGTCCCCCTTTCAAACTCAACGGCTGAAATGACAAAAAGAAGACGTTACCAACAGTTGCACCAGATAAGAGGCCAAACTTAGCATGTCCACCCAGGTGTCATGATCCCATCACTGCCAGTCGGAGCTGGAGCTGATAAGACATTTGTCCCCAGAATGAATGCAGATTGTAACCTCTCCACTAAAGACAAAAGCCAGATGTTAGCAGGTTTTTTGTCCAGTGGAAATGGGGCTTTATACAGCCCAGTAATTATTGACAGTAATTATTGCAAACAGTAGATCTGATCATGGCTGCAAAGTAAAATTGCATGTACTGTCTTTGTGTATTGTGTATACATTTTTCTATGCCGTCATGAAGCCTGAGATATTAAAAGAACTCAAAACGAGATTTTTGACACACTAGCAAGATTAGTTATCAAGGCAATGCCCAGATTATGTTCCTTATCATGTCAGCTGCTACTGTACGCTAGAGGTTTGTATTCCCAGACAGAATTTCAATTATAAAAGCACAGATCAGTCATCATGGAGCTTCTACAGCTTTTGGAGATTTGGGGCCGTTTTCCACTTTTCCAGTTGGTAACACAGCCCATGTTAGCACAGACCAGCTGCTGCTAAACTCGAGCACAGGACCCCATTAAGGGTCACCAAATAAATCTTAAGAGGTCTTGAGATGATTAACATAAAAGCACAAAATTATGTTTGTTTCACAGACTCTCCATGTTGGCTTTTTTTCTCTCTTGCATTTTAGTGAATATGTTCATTTCTTCAGGTTATTAAAATAAAACAAGGGGAAAAAAACATGCTATTCGATTGAACTCCACTGCCTTTGGGTAGAAATCCTACTTTCTAGGCTTAAACCAGGACTGTGCTGATCAGATTTTGGAGCATGCCCAAATTAACCAAAGCTACTGTAATGACTTGTATATCACTTTTTAAAAAGTTTTGTGGTTTGACGGGTGCTTTACTATAATGTCTCTTTGGCCACTCATTGGCTGTTAGTGCTTGAGTTTGAAGTTAGAGCTGACTGGTTGATTTTAGAGAGACTATTGCCCACAGACACAGAACAATATCTGACTGGCTCAGATCAAGAGGGTGTTATATTGTAGCAGACTCTGGGGGAATGACCTAAATAAGACGAATTGGATTTCTCACTGTTATTACTTCACATGTCAGACAAAAAAAACCAGCAGAAATGAGACTGTCACATCTGAGGACATCTGCTATTTAATTTAGCGAATAAATACCTCTTGTGACTTTGAGCACATAATCAATGCACTGGAACAGCTTCCCACTTATGCACATAGACACATCATTCTTCATATCCTTTACTTTTTATTCTGTATTCCACTCTGTGGGCTAATATGAATAGCATGACCCTATGGAGTTCACAGCTTTGAATACTAACTCCGTCCCAACTCTTGTTGACTTCTCTGCTGCCTCTCCGTTTCATTACAATACAGAGAATACATGCAGTACACAAAGGCTATGCTGAAGCGTCTCAGCGGATGCTTGGTCGGGGAAGAATTGAAGAGGAGAAAAGGGAATCACAGAATAGTTGCTGTCGGTGCTACAAGTCGTGATATGGGTACTGAGTGAGGCTGGGCTAGCCATGCTTTTGTCTGGGTGGGTGAGAACCTGGCTATTGACTTGGCTGAATACTACACAGATGCTCATGTTAACAAGTAAATTAATATGGTGCATTTTACATTTAGATTCAAATGTCTTCCAATTTGTGGAAATGATTTAATTTGGCTCCAGTACTTTTCAATATTGTCTTAATATTAAGTTTAACAAGCAAAACTCTCCCAATCTGCTGGAAAAATAAATTTGGGACTATGTAGTATATTAAATGACTTAAGAAAAACATTTTAAATGTTTTTTGGAAAGCAGTCCAGGACTGATGTATTTCTTCTTCTACAAATACCCAATAATACCCCTTGGCCCTGGTTAGGGACTGTATAAAAACTAGAATTATTGCCTCTTGGTTGTATGCCTCAAAGTTGCTCTTACAGTTTACCTCCATGAGTGTGGAAACATGGATCCCTCACATACATCTTCCACCCAGAAGCAGATAAAATTAATACAGTCACTGTGGTTTCAATATGGATACCCGAGATTAATGCCACCCATTCAGTATCTGACCAAATGCCCCTTCTGTTCCTGAGTTATGACGTTGAGTAATGGCCAAAAAAGTGTTTTTGCAGAACATTAGGATGTCACAGGGAAGCTGACCTTTGACCTTTTGGATATAAAATGCCACAGTTTCTTCATTATATCCCGTTAGACATCTGTGTTAAATTTTGTCATAATTCGCGTATTAATTCTTTGTGAGGTCACAGTGACCTTGACCTTTGACCTTCGCCCACCGAATTCTAATCAGTTCATTGTTGAGTCCAAGTGGATGTTTGTGTCAACTTTAAAAAAAAAAAAAAAAAAGGTCACAGTGACCATGACCTTTGACCACCAAAATCTAATCAATTAATCGTTGAGTTCAAGTGAACGTTTATGCCCGATTTGAAGAAATTCCGTCAAGACATTCATGAGATATCAGGTGCACGAGAATGGGATGGATGTATGGTCGAGGCTGGATAGACACCCCAAAAACATGCCTGGGGCCAAGCCGTGAAGGCATAATGGTTGGGGTGGGGAGAGGGGCAAGTGCTTGATCTTTCCCTTGACTCAAAAAAAAAAAAGCAACACCCATGTAACAAACAGTGCAACAACATCCGCCCCAATATATCGCAGCAACACTCCAGCCAGTGTTACTCTCAACTGGAGAATGGGGGTGTGGTTAATCGTTGCATGTAATCCATCAACCTTACCATGGCAACCAGACTGCCATTCAACCACAGTTGTCAAGATCAACATCATCAGCAATGATAGCAACAGCATGGATATTAGCATGGGTAGCAATAGCACATAGGTTATGAGGAGGAGGGTTTTTCTCTACCCTCCTCACTGTAAATGACAACCCCAATGAGACGAGTCATCAAACCATGTACACTTGAGACAATGGCTTGCATTTTGGGATACACTGCCTCTACGGCCTCTACGGCTTCTCAACCTGCAGAACTAGTGCTGCTCCACCCAAAGCGCTGCTTGCACACATCTCATCAGCTAGGAAATTAACAAGCGGCGAGTTCACTACATTCCACAAACCCTTAGCTTTTTTAGTAATATAAGAACAAATAAACAACTCTGTTACATGCCACAATCGTAAACACAAGAAAAATAGCCTTCACAAACATAACATTTGCTATTTCAGTTTGTTCCGCCTTGGCTGGATGTGCTTTGTGCTTCTGGATTAGCTTGCTGAATGAGAGCATTGCTAAGCTGTGGCTTTGAATGCGGTCTCTGGATCTGTGGGTGTCTGCTCATGAACGAGTCAACTCATTAGTGTCATGGCTAAGTGTGAGTTTGACCTGCAGCTTCTACCTCAGTCATAAGTCATCCTTCCATTTCAGCGACAATGTTTTTTAACGTTGAGCACAAAATTAAAGGGACACTTTGGTGATTTTCAATAATGTGGGTAGTATGTGTAAATGAACTGTGGTCAACTTTCTACCATTTAACCAGTGCCCAGATCTCCCTGCTCCCCTTCCAGTGAAACTCCACTGGATGACGGAATATCGGTCTTCCGGCGGGGTTTCACTGGCTCTCCTGGGCTGTTGCTCAAATTATGGGCTATACTTCAGAGTTTTTGTACTGCCCACCACCGATGCCTCCACCATGAACAAAGAGTAGAGACGCAGTTTAAGAGACAGAACCGCCCCTCTCACTCTCAAACATTGTCAGTTTGAGTGTTTGTTGTTTGTCAGTTTTTTTGTTGCTCCTAGTTTTTAAAATAATAAAAAGAAGTATGAATTAGATCGGATTATATTATACTGTATGATATGCAGGAGCTAAAAGAGTTGCATGAAGCCTAATCTCATCAGACTTGTTTTTGACTCATAGGAGTGTTTCTGCCCACTTTAGGTGAGGCATTTCAATTTATTACAGTTCTGCACTCTGTTATAATGCGGAATACTGAACAAACAAGAGCCACAATTTAATTCATTTCTCAAGGAACGAATGATTCAAAGAATAAATTAGAGTGGAGAAAAGTTTAAAAAAGATCCTCCTCTGCTCTTCCAAAAAAGTCCCTTAAAACTTTTCCTTCCTGCTTGACAGAGTGATGTTTGAGTATTGTGAGGAGCACACACCTATAGATTAGCGTACACGTCTCATTTCTCTTGCATCGATTGTCTGGCCAATCTGACCTCTGCACTGCTCAGCACTCACTTCTTATACTCTTGACACTCATGTGGATTGAAGCTTCTCTTGATCTCATTAGCTGTTGTGGACGCAAGGTTAGGTAAAGAAGTTTTACTGCCATTTCGCAGACGTTTCTCAAATCTGGTTTGTAACAATATCATCCTTTGGGAAAAGCTTGAATAAATAAAGAATTGAAAAGAGGCTTCCACGCTCTAAGAAATGTCACAGATTAGTATTAGCAGGGTGCGGAAACCTCAAGGGCGTTGAACTGAGGCATTCATTCTGTATATTGAAGCCTGTATGTGCCACTATTGTGTCGTGGAGTATAAAGACATTCATATATTGCGTGCATGAGGTTATCAGCTTTTCACAAATATGAAATATGTATGTATACTGATGCTTGGCAGTCAGGGATTTATGTTGGCAGGAGTTTTGTGTTCAACAGCAGGAAAAGGGGAAGCTCTAATCTTTGTTAAAATTGTACAAAGGCACATTGCAACAAGGGATATTATTCCTATTATATGTTTGGCTCAAGTGGAGACAAACAACAGAACCAGCTGCACTGCAGACAAGAGCGACATAGCTGAATCAAAACCAGCCACAGACAGTCCAGATACTCTATCCAATCCTTTATCCTGTGATTATGTGGTCGAGCTCTGGATGGGGTTTAACTTAAGCTTTTTCTTTTTCTCTTGGTGAAGTAATGGAAAGTGTTACAGGTGTGACCACTATGGGAGGTGCAGAGAGGTCAAATAAACCCAGACATGGTATCAGATCTCAGGGTTTTAGCTGTCCAGCTGGGGTCACTGTTGTGATGTGTTTAATGGGTCTGTGTGTATGTGTGTGTGTGTGTGCGCGATCACAATCTATCACAATAAGAGGTGCTTGACTAGTGGGTTGGAGGCGAAGGAGAAGACTCCCTTTGAGAGGAAGTTGTTCTCAACCTTCAACGACACCTGTAACGTGTGTGTGCTGATGTTTGAAGTCTGTGGGTAGCTGATGTGTGTGAGGATGTTCACACCAGGCTAATGTGTCGTTTCACTTACCTTGGAAGTTGGAGGTCAGATTGGAGCTGCGACGAGTTGAGTGCATTCCAGTAGCCTACAGCAAGTTAGAAAACCAACAGGTTATTAGCAATACCAGTTCTAGCCAGGTTAGCCACTGTTAGCAATAACAATGCATTACACTGTATTTTGCACATAAAAACATCATAGCAACATGTCCACAGATAGAAGTTGGACAGCACTGTGTGTACCACTATTTAAATGAGACACAAACGAGACAGAAATGCTAACAAACACTAGATTACTACAGCTTTCACTGCTGTTGATGTGTGCAGCAGCCATCTTGGACTTTGAAGTTGAGGTTGGTGTGGTTCCTCCGACTTTTTGAGTTGAAAATTCGACTTTCGTGGGTATTGAAATTTCTCATTAGGAACTCAGAAAGTCCCAACTTCTAAGTGCAAATGAAATGATGTCATCAGGGTTATCTCAGCTTGGGCTCAAGGACTACAAATTTGTAAGAGAAAGTTTGCATTACAAACTACAGGTGAGGGAACTGAAAGAGGTGTTTACCATGCAGAAAGGGTCTCATTAAAGATACTATAAGTTGCATTATGGGAAATGTAGGATCCACTGTTATATTAGGGACATCACTAGGATATCTTTGCCTCTGCTGCTTTGATTTTAACTATTGTTTCCCTCACCAACCTTACTGGAGTGACGTACAAAATTCCAGGTGAGCTACTCTGAGATTGGTGGCTCTGCTTGGGTTTTGTTTTCTGCATTGTGTGGCAGCAAGAAGTCAGTACAACAAGGTGACATGAAAAGGGGTCATCCCTTTTGATAAGGCACAAAAGAAATTTTATCAAGTCGTTCATTCTTTGTGTGGCCTGAACGTGTTTAGTTTTGTCCAACTTCCCTGTTACATGATGTCCTCACCGTTCTTCATATTGTGCAAGTTCACAATGGTATAAAAATGTTCCCAGGCTTTTCTAAAAATGTATTTTTATCCCCAATAGAAAGAGGAACACCATCACATAATCAATTCACTGTGGGACACCAATTTCCCCGCGAATACCTCAGAGGTGCAAAAGGTTGCACTCTTTCTCTATAATTCTGTTTCAGGAAGTGGAAACAGTTCCACAAAATATATAGCAGCAGCTGAAATTATATCCTTAGGCAAAACCGTTACAATGGTGATATTTTAATAATTGTACACGAGGAAGGCGTTGAGTTGAATATACTGCAACTAAAGGGAATAAAGAGTGAAATCCCATTGTCATGGCAACCTTTTTGGCAGAATAAGCCTTGCAACGGCATATTTTCTTCGCTCTCCAGGGAGTTGGGTAAACTGTGAATATAATAATGTGATAATGCATCTGACAAATACAGGAGGTGTGATCTGATGGTGTGCTTTGTAGGTTCTCTCGGCAGCCCCGATAGTAATGTGTTTCTCTAATTTCCTGTTCTTTTATAAGGGGAGGAGGTGTCACTCTACGCTCGGAGTTGCCAGCTTTACATTGTGGATGCTATCTGTACAGTGTGGGCTTTTTATATTGCAGTTACAAGAAAGTACCAAATGCACTTTATTTTTCTTATACCCACCCTTCAGTGTTGTAGAGAAAGAAAAATAAATGATCCAAATAGTAAATGGTGGTTGGGTAAATGGATGTTGCTCTCTGGATCCATTAGAGCAGGGGTTTTCAAAGTCTGACACTGAGCCCCACCTCGCCCAAAACACCATTTTTTGGCTATATATCCAGCATACAGGACAGTGTCAGAGTTCCTGCAATAAAAGAACCGTGTTGATGGGATGATCCGAGCCTTTGCACTGTCAAAAATGTTGCTAAAATGAAATTTCTATGGATTTTGGAACTCGTACTTTGATTAAGGGGATAACTGTGATCTTAGTTTTGTAACTATGTCTCCCATAATTAGGAGGCTTTGGGGGATATAAATAGGAAGTGCAGTATAATGTTGCCATGGAGTCAGTTAGTCAGCTGTGGGCAATTATTTTAGCTTATGTTTTTGTTTACATTTTGGCAAATTGGCACCATTAAAAGTTCCTGTTTACATTCTGTACATAGATGTACAGAAAACTACCATTTGATTACTTCAGTACTGATGAAAACTTAAAAGAGCGATTATTTTGGGGCAAGTTGTGAATTTTAAGGAGTGTATTTTTTTTTATATGATTTCTGAAGACTGGAGTAAATAAGGATTTCTTGAGAAAGTAGAAGTGAGTCTGAGTCTAAGGCCTTTTCTCCATGTACACAGGTATATTTGAAAACACTGCCAGCTGTACAGACTGTGCTTTAGGTCACTGAAAACTGATCTTCTGTAAAACTCCTTCAAGGATGAAGATTGTCACAAACTGCTTTCAATGTTGATGTGTAGACAGGGAGTTTTGGACATGTAAAATTAGAGTGTGCATCGTTATCTACTTTGTGAGGCATCACAAATCGTCTGATTGATCAACATCATCTTCTATGCGTGGTTTTAGTGTTGTGGTTACATCACTGCCTGTTGACAGTGCTTTAATTGTGTTTTTGGGCTTTCATTTTGACAGATTTTTTTTAAAATAACAGTGCTTGTATGGATGGGATTATTCTATCATACAATGGTTTGTATGATATATAACAAAAAAGTGCCCCAACAGTGTCGTCGAGTTATGTACTTAACATAAAGTTAGCTACTTGATGTAAAGTTACATAGGTTATGTTTAGGCAAGTAAAGTTACGTAGGCTAGGTTTAGGTGAATTAAAATTAGCAGGGGCGATTGCTCAGAGACAAGAAGGGAGGCTGAACTTCCCCTAAAATTTCATAGAAGAAATGGTCAAATATTTACATTAAAATAAGAATTTCCATTGCATTAAACGTGTGCTAGGATGCGTTTAACATCATGACTATGATGTTCAAACGTCAGCTGTTTATGACCAGTTTTCAAACGCGATCCCTGTCATACATTCTTGTGTCAGCACGGTGGACGCAGAGCCTCTAAGCATTCCTATGAGACAGCCCTGAGCAGGTTTTTTTCATGCAGCAAAGTGAGACGGTCATTGGATAAATGCGACAAAATCATCGCTTCCAGGGAGGCTCAGCTTCCGTGGGACCTAATGGAGCAGTTAGCGGGAGAGGACGCTCGGTGTATGCATGATGATTGGACCTGAAAATCTTTGAGGTGTGTTTTGCTGTGGTTCTATGGCATGAGTGTGGTTGGAAAAATGGCTTGAACTTAATGTTCCTTTCATAAGTTACTGCCTCGCTACAATATGACAAATTCTATGATGTAAACTTTAAATTGAGCTTCCCCTGTTTGAAAGACCAGCAGCCGCCACTGAAAGTTAGATAGGTTACGTTTAGGTACGTAAAGTTAAGTAGGTTAGGGTTAGGCAAGTAAAATTAGGAAGTGTTACCGGTCGGAGCATCCCCTTTAAGAAGCTGGTCTTATGGGTAGTGTGTGTGGCGCAGAGAGTGAAGCGTGTGCATGTCTTCCCCTCTGGTGATCTGTTATGAGAAGTAACGTCAGCTATAGCATCTGTTGGTGTACAGTCAGAATGATTAAGCCTCGTACTACAGTTATGAAAACAGCCTGTAATGTTGGAAGGAAGAGTGAAGCCAAATAAAGTGCTGGCTCGTGTGTTCAAATACTCCGTCTCTGCTCCTCCTGTGTGTGTGGGATTAGCCCGGACTGCTAGTTACCCGCACCCAACGAGCCAAGCTAAAACAAAACGAGACTTGGCACAGAAACCAGCGGTTCCGTACTACGGTTAGGAACCACGAAGCTGAAGGAGGTAACAGTAGGTTAGGTTTAGGTAAGCAAACTCAGGTAGGTTAGGTTAGGTTTAGGCAAAGAAACATGGTGGCAACGAACTAAAATAACTCAGAGTTAACTTGATTTTACATGATCTTGAACACTGTTTCCTGAGGGAGAGTAATGTTTGTTTGACTCATCCACCACCCCAACCTGCCTCATTATGTGGACCTTCCTTCTATGCTCCTAACGTGATCACAGCCTTCCTGATTATTCACACATTACTGTGTGCATGAAATGTGGTCTATTACTTGTTGTAGGTATACATACAAACAGTGTGTGGAAACAGCCTGGTGTATCATGTCTGTGTGTTTAGATTTGACTGGGTTATGACTCTGAGGCGGAGTGTTATTTTTGACACAAATTGCAGCTGACCTTCTCATTCTCTGCCCTGCAATTTGAAAACCCTCACATTAGTATTTATGCATCTAAAATAAAGAATTCAGGAAAAAAAATAAATGACTAGCTCTCTGGCTGCCACAATAGTTGGCATATAGCAACTTGCAAAACCAAGCTAGCAGCTCTGAGACTTATTAGCAGGATTCAACATGTCCATCAAGAAGCTTGGCTGAATCTACCCATTGGGCACTCCATGTATAATATGAGCCTGTGGGATGAAGCAATTTTGTAAAAAGCACTTTCCACTGTGGTGAAATTGCAGCTTTAATGTTACTCGCAGACCGTATAGAATTGCATGCAAAAAACCCCTCCCCTCCTCACATATGCACTCTCACACATCCTTACATGCACAAACACACAACAATTTCTACCACATCATTACTGTGCAGTCCAATACACCTCTCATCCTCCCTCTCCTCGGAGTCACTGGGAGCAAAATTTGATTTCCGCCTCATAACTCTCTCCATAATGCGATATCGCCAGCACTAAATTGCCAAGATAACCTTTATCAGAGTAGAGGTGAAAGCCCTGAATCGTTGAGCGGTTATTCCTCTGCCAGGCAAGAAAAACAAGGAGGGGGGGATAATAGATATTTTCCCTCGGGCAAAGCTACGGACACCTCGGCGGCGTCACTGAGCCATTTGGGTCGACGCCAGGTGGTAAAGAAATGGAAAACGGACGGATGGAGAATCAGAATAATCCCTCCGCCAGTTTTTCGTTCACAGAACTTTATTCTTCTCTGACACATCTGAGGAGTCATTTGCAGAGTCTGTCTGTGTATATGTTTGTGTGTATAATGTGTGGGCTGCGAATTATGCTCTTTCAATAAATCTTTGTTTACTCAACCTTAGAGAACGTATCAAAGAGTCGGGCCTCTCGGGGCTTGCTGTGCTGGTCTTGGTACATCTCTGAATATACCCAAACCAAAGAGCTTGTTTTCTCTTTGTTTTTCTCTGTCTGAGGAATTATTCAATGACTGCTATATGTATTTTTTAAAATGTCTTTCGTCATATGAAACAGAATACACAATGCATTATGTGAAACGATGATACTGAGAAGATTTTGAAATTTGGGGATTTCTGTGTTTGATGCCTTAAAATTGCAAATGCAAATACTAGAGCATACATGCTGTGTGTTGGTGCCGCATACATGTATGGAGACTGTTGCACATCAACAAACAGTTGCTGAAAGTATCTAAGTGCATTTAATCAACTGTACCTTACCATTTTTGCTTGATTTGATGCCCCAAAAGCAGCAGACTCTGGGGGGCCCCGAGGCAAAGAAACCAACTGAGGCCCCATTTCATTGCATTGGCAGATACACCTGATGTCGTATGTAAGACAGTTACAGGTAGCTAGCTGACTGCCCAAACTAATGGTATCTGGCTGTCATAAAGTTGCTGGAAGGAGCCCTTCTGACGGGATCTTGGGGGCAGTGGTGGTGCACTGTATAATGCCTTTATGGGACTGAAAACTGATGCCAACACGGAAGTTCCAAAAACTGCAGTTCTTTCGATGGCCACTTGAGGCTGGCTCCAAAGCCACTCAATCCCCATAGCCCCCCATGTTAAAATGCCCGAATTTACAGCAGAAATAAACATGTTTACAGCCTGGTACAAAAAAGTTTTTTGTCTCTGTCGCAAATATCCCTGTTCATGACAACTGTTCAATGGTGATTTTTTTTTTTTACAAGTCACCCGTTTAAATGTTAGCAAGGCTTAAAGTTAAGCATCAGTAAGGGCGGCCATTTTGAGTGGCAGGCTGCCTGCCAAAAGCATCCTTGGCTTCTCAGTCAGATCCACACCTCAACCCTCCACAGTGCCAGCCTGTCACCCACATATGGTCACTTCTGGCTCCAAAAAAACAAGATGGAGAAATATTTTTCCATGCGCCTCCCTGACTGACTGCAGGAAAATGCATGACTCTCCCCCCACCATAAACAACTATAATTTATTATATTCCCACCAAACGTAGGTACTGGAACTAATACAATGAGCAAACAGCACAGGAGTGAGAGTTATCACCAAGAAAAACTGCCAATTTTTTTAGGCAAATCCTCCTTTCAAATTGCATCATCATCACACATGTTGTGTGTGCACTTCAGCAGAATATAGGTGCATGACAAAGAGTATCTAAAATAAATACAAGATACAGCCATTTAAAACTGTATGTCCCTCTCCTAAGCCAAAACAAAAATTTTAAAAAGTCCCTTACCAATGCTCAAGAAATCATCTGACATGCCTCTCCCATTTTGCATCACCCTCTCCCGCCTCATAAGTAATGGACAGTCCCTTCAGGGTCGATATTTCTGCAGAAAAAAATCAAAAAGAAAAGAGACTATAAGAAGAATTTTGAATGCAGACCTTTTACTCGTAAATGAGTGTTTTTAGATTGTTGTAATGATGCATTTACCCAGGTAAACAATGTGAATTCTTCCACAATTGACAATAAATTACTGCAATTCAGGGTTTGACTCTGTTGTACTTTTGTATTAGTATTTCATCGCATCAGTAAAGTTGTCTGTGATCCAATGTACTGCCAAATAAAAATTCCTCCCTCACAGCTGCAATCTCTAAAGAATAAATGCATAGCAGCATGGAAAATAATTCTGTGATGTTTGAATGATCAAGGACGATGAGGAAGCCAAAAGCATCTAGACCCAACAGCCAACAACTGCTGGTGTGAAAGCAATAAAGGGGAAAGACTGAAAGTACCTGTGTATAAGAACACATGCAGAGTGTCTCAATTGGAGTTGTAACCAGGCAAAGCAGCAGATTTTTATTTTAGGGAACAGCCCGGGGAGGCAAGTGCCAGTGAGTCATGGTTTTGTATATAATCACCTCCACAAACTCTTTTGGGGGTTGCGTGCATTTCTCATGCCACTTTCTCATTATTACCATCATTTCCTAAGCTGGTCTGGGCCTTTGTGTCAGTAGCAATCCAGCTGTCTCACCAGGGTTGCACATTGCTTCCCTAAGTGTCCATGTTCGCACTGAGTGTGATGTTACCGCTGCTACACTGATTAGAAGTCCTGAGTATTACACACATTAAAGCTATCGCTACTTTTTACCTTTTGAGAGCGTATCAAATCAAGCGTTCCTTACATCTGCTCACAAGGAGGTGGAAGTTGTGACTCATTATTTGAAAAAAAGATTTCATTCAGTTCAAGTCATCTGTCAAATGTTAGCATGCTAAAATGCTACGCTGAGATGGTGAACATGGTCAACATTATAGCTGTTAAACATCAGCATGTTGACTTTGTCATTGTGAGCGTGTTCAGCAGCCAACTAAAGTGAGCTTTAGAGGTGGTGAGAGGTAGATTATTATCTTCAAACACAACCAAGCTAGCTCTCATTGTTTCCGGTCTTTGTGCTAAGCTAAGTTAGCCGGCTGCTGGCGGTACCTTTATTTTAAGTGTCCTACTGACGTGACATCATTGCCAACCTGTGGAACTTTTTCTTAAAACGGGAAAATCATACTTCATCATACTTCTGGCCTGTCTTCGAGAAATTATGTTTATATGCGTCTTATCAGAAACAGCAAATGTGTTTTTGAGGGAAATGTAATTCCGCACAAAGTACTATTTCTATTAGCATAATGAGGAAATGTTGCTAATTAATACAGCCTACCCGGCAAGTTGCAAAACCGTTCATACTACACACATCAGCGAAATGTTTACTGCTGCGTTTTATTTGTTTTCCGCCAATTTAGGCAATCTTGAGATACACTATCCATTCATGACTACTACAGAATTTTTTAATATTAACTTTTTTTATTATATTATTACCAAAGCCAAGATCTTTTCCTAACCATAACCAAAGTACTTTCGGTTCCTAAACCTAAACACAGACCAGAGGCTAGTGTCATTTCATTGCCTCAAAATAACACTGGAAAATCTGCTAAAAACAAGTGAAAGACTTCTATCTCGTTGCCAGTAGACCAGAGTGGTGTACACTGCTGTGCAGTAGACTACATGCAATCTTTATTGAGGCATTGAAATTCTGAAATGATGCAGGGCAGTAGCTTTAATTTCCATAGCATAAACTATTATGCGGTATGCCTTGGTGTGCAGTGCTGCTGATAAAGGGGGAAATGGGGGAGTTTCCTGGGGCCCAGTCACTAAGGGGCCAGCTATAATCATGTTCATCCTAAATATGAGCAATAATAACCATGTTATTTTGAATGAAAATATTCACCTTTAACTTAAAAAAAACCTTATTTAGCTTTACCGAAATGTAGCCTCTTACATAGTAAAATAATCAAATCAAATCAGGCTTTAATTGTCATCTCATCAAACATACAACAGTAATGCAGTAATGTGGGGGTTGTTCCAACACTAAATCTATAAATACTAACACCATAAAATAGACATCAAAAACACAATAAAAACTATCCAGCAATAAATCACAAACAAAAATTCCAATATGACACTCACACTTCACAGATCAGCAGTGACCATTTTCAGAAAAAGTGACAATTGGCATTTAAAGCTAATCCTGAAAACGGTATGGGTCACTGGTGTGCTTCATTCAATTGCATTAATGTGCTAAAAAACAGGGTTAGTAAACAGTAGGACAACACATGGAGGTCAGTGAAAATGTTGCTGAGGCTACTTCTTTTTTATGTGTTACTTATTCAGTCTCTCTCTGTCAAACTCTTTTCCTGCTAATTTGGAATGATGTTTGAGTGCTGCTTGGATGGAGGTGGTCAGAATTTGTGGCAGCGTGTCATTGCATCGCTCCAGCAGAGGGGCGAAAAATGTGCGTGTCCACCCAGGTGTCGTATTTCCATCACTGCCAATTGGAGCCAATCGAAGCTGGAGCTGATAAATAACGGTAACTACTGCAGAGTTATTTGTCCCAAGAATAAATGCTGATTGTAAGCTTCACGCCAAAATACAAAGGCCAGATGTTAGCGGGAATGGTTGCAATTCTAGTTTCTTTCCAGTTAACCACTCATGACCTCCAGCAAATTAACATGTTTAAAAGTGAAAATGTAAATGGAAAAAAGATCATGCTCAGCCAAAGTGAGATATCACTCTGAGACACTCGGGGACTCTTTATAATGGTAGTTGCTCCATTGCTGTGCCACAGTCACACTTTCAGTTTCATTAACACTGCTCATATTCCAAATGGGGTTGAAACAAGGGCCAAATTCAATCGAGCAACAGAGACCAGCACTCTGACTGTACATGCGTGAGAGATAGAGAGCAGCATTGTGAGCAAAGCCTCTCTTCCAAGTCCCCAACCAGCCTTATGCTGCCAGTTCACTGATGCAAATGATCAATAATGTCTCTATCTGCTGTGATTTAGAATTACATAATTATTTTTTGAGCAAATTTTCAACATTGACTCCAGCATCTAATTATGAAATAGGAATAAAAAAGGCTTTCAGATTGCGTTATTGCATAAGAATAGGAAATTAGGACGAAGATGTTTAGGCTGAGAAATAGCCTCACTACCTGAGGTAATAAGCATTTTGATTATTCGCAGAAAATTAGAAACACAGAGTCTCATATTGAGCTCAGCATGAAGTTAATGGGCTGATAGCAAAAGAGAAACAGGGAAATTTATTATCTTCTGTTTGTTCTGAGTGTAAAATCTGGTTAACCGTGTTTTCAAGTGTTTCAACCACGCTGGTGATGGATGAGGCGGAGGGAATATCCAGCAGCTCAGAGCCAGCACGTCTGGATTTTGGCAGGACGGGGTAATAGCGAGCGAGGTGCATCTCTCCTACACTGCCAAGCAACCCACAACTCTTCCACTTTACTCAGAGCCATCAGCATTAAAAGCAAAAAATATCTCACGACTTCATTGATTTAAATGCAGAAAACCATAAATATCAACTTTTAAACAAGGGGGGTGCAGCAGCAGCAAGCTTTATTTCGAAAGCGCTCACGAGTCAAGACTTAAATCTCGAGCCATCAGCTCTGGAGTGCTGCGTCTTCATTGAGTCCAAATACGTCTGCGTTTAGAAAAGATTAAGTTGTTGCCAAAGCTGTGCAGCAATGAAATAGGATTTTAGGTCACAGTGGGAACAAGATCTTATTCTGAGGCTGCATGTGTACAGGAAAAGACAAGTTGATTTTTAGCCTAATGCACCCTAGATCGCATCTATTCTCTGTCTCAAAAAACTATTAGTTCTGGGTCATATAAGGGTAAAGATGTGATTTTCTGTTCCTGGTGTGAATAAAGCCTAAGACGCCTGGCGCATATGAATCCCAAAGCCCCCCCCCTCCCAAAAGCTCTCTGGCTCAGACTATATGTCTATCAGGGAGCATTATGTGAGCACCAGTTGGCTTCTCCCTCCGTCGATGTGTCACTTTTTCCCTCCTCTTCCTCTCTGCTTTTCAATCCGTCCCCATTCTCTTTCTTTCACGCCACAAAAGGGTCTATAGCGGGCCGTCTGAGCTGTAGAAAAGACCTTAATGTTTTCAGGAAGCCGATGATGCCTCAGCCATACCCAATGTGCCACGAGCCAATAGTGGCGCTGCGTTAGAGCAGGCAGGGCAATCTGCTGTTGGACCCAACGTGAGCAGACTTGTGAGCAGCGCTCTCCAATAGTGTTTAATGGCCGAGCTTGGCTGCAGAGTCCAGTGTCAGCCGGGACTGTGAGACAAGTCCCTCTGGTTATGGATTAACATTGTAATAGAAACACACTGAGTTGTTATTATGGCAAAGTAATGTAAAAGTTTGTTGAATACATATGTTTGCTGGCTGTAACTCTACAGAAACAAAGCAAAAACAGCCTGGAGCTCAATCAAAAATGTGTACATAACCTTTCAAGACTTCAGTAGCTCTGTATAGTATTACAGAAAAATGTCTGACCCGAATTGGAAACTATGATTTGCCTCCATGTAAATATACAAGTATGGATAGGGGACAGTGATCCAATCAAATGTGGACAGCTCTGAGCCTGTCTGATCATACCTGGAGTTATAATTTGTCTCCACATGTGCCTTAAGTGAGCACTTGTGATTGAAACTCACTTCCCCACACTATATGCAAATAAACATGCACTACATTTTTGTTTGTAGACCAAAGGTATTGTTGTTTTGTTTATCATGCCTCTGCCTCCATCGCTGTGAGACTACTGCTGTGGGAATGTGAGCTCTGCACTGGGGACAGTTAGTGCAAGTCTCTCCACACACAAGGACTGTTAGCATCACATAGCTAACATTACCTAACAGTTATAACATGTTTAACGACATAGTCGAGCCATTTTAGTGCCAGGATGAGCTTGTTTGGACTATTTAACAGCTGCAGCTGTGTTAGCTCGTACTCACCAGGCCAACTGGTTGTTCGTGGAAAGGAGGCAGTCCCTGGAGCTGGTCCTCCAACCTGTGTAACAGCAGCAACAGAAAGTTTGCTCATCCGGCATGTGGCTATATATTCACAGACATCAGCTGAGTAAGCTAGGCTGTCCTCATGCACTGTTCACACATATACCTACAAACATAATGCACCACAATTTGTATATTTGTGTACAGTAAACTCTCCATAAGGAGGCAAGTTGGGGTGGTGGATGGGTCAAACAACACAGGACTTTCCCCCAGGAGACCAGTGCTCAAAAACATGTGAAACCAAGTAAACTTTAAGTTATTTTAAGTTACATTGTCACCATGTTTCTTTACGTAAACCTAGCATCTGCAACTTTATAGTAAGTCATTAACTTTAGGTTAAGTACATAACGTCATTTATGGGGTGTTAATTGTTTGATATCATACAAACCTTTGAATTTGCATTTTCAAAAGAAATCATATGAACTACTGTATGAGGACACACTGAGTCAGCGGTTACTATAATGTAGCCCAGGACACATTAGCGTACACACTGCTGAAAGAATGCTAGTGAGTGATCGGATTTCGAGACACATTGAGGACACATTAGGTGCGTTCACAACTGCACACTTGTGATCCACCCAAGACTAGGGATGCAGGATATTAATACGTCATCGGAATCAGCCAATATGCTTTTTTAAAATTTGTACAATGAATTAATATTATGGAAAAGTACTGTATTTCATGTCTGGTGAGCCATCACGACAAGACAATGCATGCATAATATGATGTTAATTCCACTTCAGAACAGACTTGATGATCGCTAAAATTAGGTGGGGAAAAAGTGGATATATCAATATCGGTATTGGTTATCTTTCAAATTAGTTGTTACATATCTGATATAAGCAAAAAATCCATTATCATTTATCCCTACCCAAGACACATTTTAATTCCAGGTGTAAACAGGGCCAGTGTCAGACACATGTTAATTGGGACATTTGGAGCTTTATTTCTGTCCGAAAATGTACCAATAGTGATAAACAACAGCTTTTGTCACTCTTATTGTTTGTACTATTTTTCTTATGTGGTGGGTATATTTCAACATTTTTCCACCAGTGTTCCCAACATGCTCTGGGTGCTGTAAACACTAAATATTATGTTGCCATGGAGTGGGTCAGTTTGCCATCGGCAACACCTGAACCAGTTTTGTTGTTGTTGTTTTTTTTGAGCACGTTTCAAGCACAGAGGCTTTGAAAGTGCTTTAGGGCAAAGAGACGTGTGAACATTTACCACTTATAACTAGTAAAGGACATTTAAATTGTTTATAACAAACTATAATGTCATCACTACAGTATAGTAAACACATTTGTAATTTAAAATATCAGTCTTCATCTGAGAAGTACCATTGCTGACAAATACTGTACATTCATAATCACTTAAAAATATTTTCTTACAACTCCTAACAGCTACATTATAGTGTTATAAATTATTTACTTACACAGTTGTGCTCATAAATGTTAAACAGGGGGACTGAAGTTATCCTTATATTTGTTTACATTATGATGAATCGTCACAGTAACCATGGACATACAGACAACAATCATCTGGATTACAATCCTGTGAAAAAGGCTAAATTTGTTCATTATGTGGCAGGATTTGAAGCTTTTGTTTGGTTTTCTAGCAGATTTATGAGCATTTTTATTTATCGGACATCCACATAATGCTGTCACAGGAAGTCACTGATTACAGCAGCACACGTATGTTATTTATAACTCTAATAGGGACTGGACTGCTTTATGGAACAAACAGTTTACGGCACCAAACAAGAGGAGGGAACTCTTAGAGTTTCTTGCAACAGGAGATAAACAAGGTGAAAAAACAAATTTCCTCCTCTGACAAATCAAAAAGACAAACACCGTGAAACATGTTCAATCAGTGGGTTTTGTGGCAAAATGAGCAAGCCAAAATTATTTGGCATGATTGGAAATAATACCCTGTAAAAACAGAGTCACACGGCAGCACCGAGAGGAAATCTTCTTGTTGTGACAGCTCGTCACACTTGAGGTGACATCCCATGTGCTACGTGTTACATTGTGAGTTTAAAGTTATTTCTGCAGACAGCTAGAGGTGGATGAAGTGACCTGAAATCCATTTGCAGTTAAAAATTTCATAAACAAGATCATGTGGCTTTCATTCCGGGGAAAATGTGAAGACGGAGAAGTTCTAACAGCTGTGAACAGACGCCGTCGTGGCTGCGCATTCAACGGCGAACACCTGCCATCCATGTGGCACGAGTACGAGAGGCTAATTGGAGCCAAAAGTCAGGGGAGACTGGTCCCTGGATGAACTAGAAGCTTTTGTTGATGCTTGACTTTGCTGCAAGCTCTTCATGAAAGGAGATGAGAAACGTCACTTTATCTCTAATCTCCGCTCAAGTTCGTTCTATGAAAAGAACAGGGTTTTTTTTTCCCTTTTCTACCTATAATATAAATCTGTTCTTTGACAGCTGCAACAAAACACACAGTCACTGAGCTGCACTGAAGCACACTGAAAGTATAAAGCTTCTCTGCACCAGGAAATGATTTTTTTTGCTTTTAGTTGAATGTTAAAAGTCCAGGCAGACAACAGTAAACATAAACAGACTCCTACACAGCCTCTTCACTTCACATTTAAAACTACAGCTTTGTTAGGCGGCAATTTGGCTTGGGAAGTTCATTAAACTGCGTGGGTGTCTTTTGCATTCATTAGGACAACATTATCCCACCGTCTCATGCAGGTTTGACCTTTTTATGTTTTAATTTTCAAAGAGAAAAAAATGTACATTTTGACAGAGAGGATTTGTGCACAAAGAGCGAGTGATTCTACTGTTATAATGCTCCCAGTACACTCAGTATTGCAGCTGTGGGTACTGTATAAATGCATCACAGTAAAGAGTCGGATTCTGGCTTTGAAAAGAAAAGAGAGGAGCCCAGTCTTTGAAATGTAGCAGGGTAAAATAAAAAAATTCCTGAAGTTCTATTTTTTAAGCTCAGTGTGCCAGAGGATTTGCAGCTGCAGATAAAGGCCGGAAAACGACTTCTGTTGCAATACACACTTTCAGATGGGACCAGGATCAATAGTGTACTGCATCATTTATTAACTCAAAAAAGTAGATTTAGTGTTCTATTTAGCAAGTGCTTTGTGTTTTGTCTTAAAGGTATACTGTGTAGAAATTCTTGGTAATAAACAGAACATTGAAATTTGGCACTTCCTCCCTTCCAAGCTGCAACCTCGCAGGCTGAAAAATTAGGCCAATGTGGAATTACCAAAAATTGCAGCTCATTGATTGGCTCCAAAACAGAATAAATCGCCCAAGAGACCCATGTTAAAACGTCAATCTTTACAGCAGAAACAAACAAAGACAAAAAACAGTTTTGGTCTCTTGGTTATTTCAACATTCATGACAATTGTACAGAATGTGATTTTTTTTTTATTACTATTTTTATTTTTTATTTATACACTCTGAGGAACATGCTGTCAACGAGTCATCGCTACAGTCCATGATCCACCCTCTGCTCCTTGACACCGCCACCCTCTTCTCCAAATTAGGTCACTTCTGACTCTTATGTACCATAGACTGTATAAATAATGGACATAGCTACACTGATGTCACCCAATAGTTTGTGGACTCCCATTTTGAAGCCTCTAGTTCGGCATTTTGGCTGTTGCCATATTGGGTTTTTGGAGCCAGAGGTGACCATATTTGAAGGACCGAGGGGTTGATCTGACTCATAGACTGTGGTATCGACTCATATATGTATCTTTGGGCCTAATAAAATGTAAAGGGGTGACATAAAACAAATTTACCTCCCGTACAGTTGTCATGAATGTTGAAATTAACTGCAGAGACCAAAGCTGTTTTTGTACCAGGCTGTAAACATGTCTATTTCAAAGTCTGATGCGTTGTTAGTTCAGAGATGGTCTTCTGCATACCTTGGTTGTAACGAGTGGTTATTTGAGTTGCTGTTGCCTTTCTATCATCTTGAACCAGTCTGGCCATTCTCCTCTGACCTCTGGCATCAACAAGACATTTTTGCCACTGGATATTTTCTCTTTTTCGGCATTGCACTAACAATTCAAATAATATTGCAGTAAATACAGACATTAAAAGGTATGCAAAAAGTTAATTCAAACTGTTCATGGTAGGTCAGGTGTAGGTCATGGTCAAATTCAAAACCTTCCTATATGAGAAGCAACCACATAGCCTATTGTACTTATGCTGGCTTTACCCAGCAGTTGAGAAGCAAGATACAGGAACTTTACTCTTCTTGAGGAGCTGCTGTATTGACTCATGGACGAACTGAAATCACACTATATATTTACTGCCACTTGACCTTCACCTCTAATTTCCTTGTGATGCGTCCTTGCAAATTTTCAAGTGGGTATATAGAAATCCTGGAGCTTCCTTTGTGGGTATACAGCGTACACCTGTGTATCACGTCGCCAACACCACTGAGTGAGAGTGAAAGTGAAAGCCAACTCCAGATTCATTCATTTTAGTATGAGCTTTGACCATTTGGCTTTTCGTGCCATGAAATGTGCAGTTTTTTGACACCGTGTCCTCAATTTTCAGACCTGATGGTGCTCGTTTTAGCGGGGGTTACACACCCATACGCTTCCGGACCGCAGAAAAACAAACAGAAAATACAAGCAGATGGCAAGTTCTCTGCAGATAAATACACTGCCACACACTTCTAGTGGGTGTTAAGTGATGATTGAGTACCCTGGGGCCAGATGTATAAACAATGTGTACACACAGAACCATGCACATGCTGCTTTCCACACAGAATGTTTTCAAAGACAGAATGTCTACACTTTACTCATACCCTCAAACAAGCATTCACACAGTTTTCTAGACATAGCTGCGGGTGATAGGAGGAGGCAGTTATATATGTGGTGGGAGATGCAACCTAAGTAAAAGGTTTTTTTATTTAAATTCCAGCCATCATCTTCCTGAATTAATGATCTTTTCATTTGACCCTAAATTGTAAAGCAATATGAGCTCTAAAGATTAATGATCGATCATCCGTCTGACCTTTAATAATAATAATGATTGAGTTCATACTGTAATGATGGTCTACAGATACATATGGTAAATTAGTGGTATGGGTGCTATAAATAGCCACAGCTGTGTGCAGTGGTCGCCTGTAATAACGGCTGTCTGGCGCTATTGAAGAAACTCGCACCATAATCGATGAAATTGCACTGCTTCTTTGACAGTCTAGAACAAGACATTAAAAGGCACTTCAACATCCATTTATGGCCGACTGTGAAACAGAAATGAGGCTCGTGCACGTGTGCCCAGTTGCACAGTGACCGAGCTGCTGTTCAGAGGCTAATGTTACACTGTATGTTAAGAGTGTTCCTTGATGTGAGAACAACATCCAAGATGCAAATTCTGCCGCCAATCACTGTGACACTGCCTCAACTGACAGCAGAGGGAGCCACGGCGTGCTGCTGAAGCTAAAGAGCATATTTTCAGTCTCGCCCTAATGCATGTCCACCCACACGCAGCGAGAGAGAGCGAGCGGCAATTAAAAACAAACGACATATGATAGATTACCCTTTTGTTACGTCTTATTATTCACGTCTTGAAACTAGAGCAGCGGCGGAGCCCGCTCCCCTCTTTCTCCTCTCACTCTTCTCAGTCTCAGTTTGTTATTGACCCAGTTTGCGGCGGCCGTGTGAAGTCTTGCTGCCTGTCATCTTCAGATGAGGAAGGGAAGGTGGCGGCGGCGGTGGCGGTGGTGGTGGTGGTTGGGGGGCAAATGACGTGGCGGGAAAGAAAAGTTGTGTTCTATAAGGAGAGCGGGGCGGAGAATTCAGTGACAGCGGCGTGCTCCTTCCACAGAGTCTTTTGATTTGAGCGGTAATGAGTTCAGAGCCAAAGGCTGCGATCCCGCTCCAGAAATGGTTTTCCAACCCCCACGCCCCTCCACCATCCCTCTCCCTCCATGCCCTCTGTTGTTCCTCATAAACTGCCATTTACAGAAGTGAAATGCCAGCATCTGCTCGCTTCCGAACCATCCTCCACACTTATCTTGTCATTTTATATCTGTAAACAAGGAGGGTGAATAGGCTACATCGCAGACGGGATGAATATTTGGAACACAGGCTCAAACCTATCTATAGAGTGCAAGAGAGCAGGGAAGACCGGATAGAAGGAGCAAGACCCACTGTGATAGAAGAAAAAAGGATGTGTATCATAGCAACTGGTGTCACCACCTTGCTGCAGGCCACATATAATCTTGTTGTTGATAATTTTCCTCAAAATACAGGATCATGGACCTCATTATTCTATGTTAGTGGCAAGTATGGTGCACAGTCATGTTTTACAGTCTTTTTAATTTAAAGAATTCAATTGAATGCACAAGATTCAATACAAACACAAACATTTTTAATTGCTTGCTCGAATTGAAGCTGCTCTTTCAATATTTTTACATTAACATTGGTCGCTCGTAGTGACAAACCCACAACTCTGCATGTTCACTTGTTTACATTTTTTTGGCCTGCAACTTTAATGTTTTCTTTAATTGTCTAGTCTCACCGCTTTCATCACTGTTGTTTCCAGCAGCAGCCATTTTCAGCCATAAAGCACGAACAAATCTACTGCTACCACTAACAACCAAATGTCTGACAAGTTAGCAGTTAGCTGGTGAACACAGTGGAGCATTTAGCAGCTAAAGAGCCATATATTTTCTTCAAGGGATGAGAGAATGCAAACCAGTCACTAGAGGAAATGTTAGCACTGTATGTTTCTGCAAACCACAGGTAAGTTAGATTTGTATGTTATTATGAAGCGGATACGCTGAAACATCGTCTCAGCAACACTGTGGTTAACGTGTGGTTAGGTTTTGGGCACAGGAGCCACTTGGTTATGGTTAGAAAAAGATCATGGTTGGCTTAAAAACCTGGTTTTGGTGTCATAGTCATGACTGGGGAAGCCATCAATGTCTCTTCAGATGACTGCTGTTTGCTAACATTGGCCACATCAACTTTATAGGGTAAAAAATAATAATAAAAATCAATTACTGCAGTTTTAAGATTTCGAAAGATAATTGCATGTACTAAATAAGTGGGTACAAATGCCTTCAAGATCGGTCCTTATAGAGCACTGTGTAAACTTTGCTGCATCCCAATCACAGACTATGATAGTCTATAAATAATGGACGTAGCTACCCTGACGTCATGCATTGGTTTGTGGACTCCTGTTCTGAAGCCTCAAGTTTGGCACTTTGGCCGTCGCCATCTTAGTTTTCTTGGAGCAAGACGTGACCTTATTTGGGCAAGAGGCTGTCGCTGTGGAGGAGTGAGGGTTTGATCTGACTGAGAACTCGAACTGTAACTCAAAGCGGCCCGCCCTTAATTATGTGGAACTTTAAGGCTTAATAAAATATTTATGGGTGAGTTATAAAAAAATTTCACCCCCTGTACAGTTGTCGTGAGTGTGAAATTAGCCCCAGAGACCAAAATATAATTAATTTACTTTTTTTTTTTTTAAATGTACCAGGCTGTAAACATGTTTATCTCTGCTGTAAAGTTGGGCATGTTAACATGGGGCTCTATGGGGATTGACTGGCTTCTGGAGAACATGGGACTTCTGTGTTGGCCTCATTTTTCAGACCTGGAGGGTGCCGCTTGATCCCAATGTAGCCTATGTGTTACATTAGCTGATGAGCTAACAGCTACTAATGAATGAAATAAAACAAAAATACAGCTTTGGGTCTTGGGTCAAGTTTGGCTTCCAAATATTGCAGTACAAATCTTGTTTAGTCGAGTTGGGCTTTAACATCCCAGTACACTAAAACTACCTATTCTAGAGACTGAATTTTTTTTCAGGAATCCTGTGGATCAAGGGATTCATGATGGATGGGAGTCAGTCTTCACCATTCATCAGCATAAGAAATGTCCGCAAGTATGAGCATTAATTCCATTTTATGTTTTATATGCGAAATAAATTGATTGTTAACATAATGTTACTGAGATCGCAATGCTAATTTCGTTGGTGTGTTAATGGCAATTCCCATCATGTGTTAGCATAGAGCTAATGGATTGAGCGTTACTTATTTACCACATGGTTGTAGCAGTTAAAATCAAAATACGGTTTATTACCTGGTAGGTTTTCACTTACAAGGAATTTGTCTTGGTCAATATGTAGCCCATAATATTGCTGTTTTAGCTCTTATGTAGAAAGTTATTTCAGCATTATGCAATACTGTACAGCTTATTAAATGTGCATAGTTTTGATATAGAAATATGCGGCTCTGATATAAACACAATTTTCTTTATTATATAAAACACAATGCGGGGATGGGATGGGACAAAATCTGTTTTACTCTGGCACTGCTTTGGGATTGGAAAGTTTTTTTGTAGGAGTAGGATAGGACAGGAATGAAAATCCACCCCTGTGTCACCCTTCATTCTGCACCTCATGATTCACCTCATGCTATGATGAGCAGTGTCCCCTTTTGCAGAATTGTCCAATACAAACTACTGCTGTCAGGATCGGGTCTTAAAGACCTGGGCCCAGGCCAGGTACTGGTGTCTGTTCCAGGTCCATGCAGACTGCAGCACAAATAGCTGAAGAGGTTGTTGAAAACAGTAACTGAGAAGAAAGAGAACCTCAGTTGTACATAATGTACCAAGCCAATGCCTCACTTGGCATATGGCACTTCATGCTTAATGTATGACTGAAGGACAGCCAGCCTGTTGGATTACTGATAATGACATTCGTCTTCATCTTCAGAGAGAGAACTACATCATGCACATTATGAGTAAACTATTTAAAAATTAAAAATGAAGAAATTACTCTACTTTCTAAAAATAAATGCTAATAAATCTTTGTTAAATAACAGTAAATTTTAAGGTGCTAAATTATTTTTCCTCCCTATTTATCTCCATTTGGAACTGAACTTTTTGGAGTGCCCACTTACTCTTCAGACATCCAAAATAGGTGTTATTATTCATAGCAGTGAGGGAAAAGGTGAACTTCGAGTGGGAACGTGTCGTCTGGGTCACGCTGAACCGGCCACACTAAACCAGCGCATGACTAATTCTTGTGGAAATGGAACCCATCCCCATTTCGAAACCCCTGCACAGTTTTGTGGCAATTATGATCTGCTTATGATTCCCTCGGAGAAGCGTACCAATTTCACAGCAGTGTTTTTCAAAGAGTAAAGCAACCCAGCCAAACATTATTTATTTAATGACAATCCTCGGCTTTCAGCAGATGCCAGAGTGGCCCCCTGCTGTCATTTTGACGCCGCAGTTTGTTGTTGGCCATTTTCCCCTCGGTCTCGCAAGGACTTATTCACTTTTAATTCATTAATTCGACTGACGATTCAGAAACTCTGTCATATCTGTCTCTTGTTTTCTAATCTGATGATGAAGATGCCGCTATTCAGCGAGAGGCTCAGCCCTCTGAAACCATCCGCTGTAATTTCATTCCAACACTCATCCTTTTCTTGAAATGAGCTTTGTGTAAGATACTCTGTGCTGCCTTTCAAATAAATACAATTAGCGTCATTTTTATTTCTTTGAGAAACTGGCAATCGACGCGATCCATGATAAGAGAGAAAGTCATGTAAAGTTCAGCCTCCACTTCTGTGTGTGGATGTGTTTTGAGAGTGTGTGTGGGTTGTGTTTCAATGCATCTGACTCTGAACTGTCATCTACCATGTTGCCGCTCTCACTGCAGGCGCTGATCAGCGGCGGCGAATTAGCTATCATACTCTGCAGCAAACACGACTCTCTGTCAGCCCATCCTCTCCAAAGTTTATCTCCACTGTCAAGGCGTTCACTTGTTTAATCATAACTGTCTCCCCGTCCGCAGTAATTGTTTCCACCCAGGAGGGGGTTTCAGAGGTTTAGGAAATTGGCTTTTTATGCTGCATTAGTTCTCTTGCCATTTATTTGTCTCTCCCCATTTCTGTTTCTTCCCCTCGCTCACTTTTGATATGGTTATCTCTCTCTGCTTCCCTCCCCTCCATCAATTCTTCCCCTCCTCTTTCACTTTGTCCCATCTCTGTCCTCTCATTTTTCTCTGCGGTCTAATCAGCTGCATTTATTTCCACAAACAGCTCATTCCCCTGTTTGCGCTAACGAACATGATTCCTCAGTTAAATTTCCCTTTCCCAGAAGCAATAGAAGTTTTATTAGCAGGGCAACAACCCAACATCAGTCTCGTCCCTGAAATGGAGGTGATTGTCTTCGGTTGAGAGGCGGTAAAGAGGACAGAGAGCTGGAGCAGAGCGAGATGTGACGTCAAACTGATTTGAGACATTCTTCACTGACGGAGCAAGTAACGCTGTGTTTGCTTGACCTTTTACACACAAAAGATTTTATTGTTGAGAAATTGACTTCAAACAAACAACTTCTAATGTGTAATTTCATCAAAAGCAAGGAAGCTTTCTTTGCTGAGGTATTCACAGATGGCATAAGCTCTCTCTTTTAAAGCTGTACTCAAATCAGATATGTCCAATTCTAACCAGAATCACCAGTATGGGCTTTTAGTGCTTTGCATACAACATTTTAGCGTCTTTACTGCATCCTACTCATAGTTTAGTTAGAATATCCTAACACCTTTTCCGCATTATTCCTGACAGTGATCTCGGACTAATACTGGGCACCAAGAACCTTTTGACGAACCCAGGAACTTCACCTGTGTTTCAGATAAGCCGCAACTCCAGGGATGGAAAGTGAAGCCAATGTGGAGGTGTCAAAAACTGCAGTTCCTTGAATGACCACTTGAGGCTGGCTTCAGAACAACCCGGTCTCGTTCAAAAGTTGCCGAATACTAGTGCTTGGGCAGGGACTTCCGGCGTCAGACATCGGCATGATACGCGTTGTTATTGTGTAACCATGCCTGGCTGCACCAGGGGGAAACAGGTTGGGTGGACAACGTAAATTAGGGGGCCGAAAAGTCCGAGTAGGGCGGGTGAGATCGGTGGCGGATGGGTCCAACAATCATTGACTTTCACTCGGGAGGCCGATGTCTCGCTTCCTGCAATATTGTAAAGCCAAACCTTGTTCTTTTTTTCTAAACCCAACCATGTGCGTTTGTTTACCCAGCATCCTAGAATGACAACAATAAACACACCCATGTTAACCATAGCCAAACGTTGATATGTGATGAAGTCAGAGTGAGAATGTGTTCTCCAGAAAGGAGTCAATCCCCATCGACCACCATGTTACAATGTCAATGCCGACATGTTTACAGCCTGGTACAAAAAACTGTTTTGGTCTCTATAACTGATTACCTCGTCAATACGAGGGTACATCTTTTTATGACTCACCTGTTTACGATTTAGTGAGGCGTAATGTTATGCATAATTAAGGGTGTAGCTGCCTTGAGCGACTGTGAATGTTGCATATAATGAGATGTAGGCATGGAGGTTTTCAGTCACCTCTCCGCTAGCCCATCTAAATTTGTGCTAAATTTATGCTCCTGCATTTTGCAAGCGTTAGCGGTGCTTTTTGTGGTTGGTGTTGGACAGTGGTGACACTAAAGGAAAATATGGAGAAGATAGGAATTAGCTACAACCCCAGCCACATGGACAATCATCTCTATGTCCATATCTACATTGGAGGCAATGTGGCAATGGTGGAGGAATCAAACAGCGGCTGTGGTCCTGATTGCATGGTCCTTTCTGCCAAACTAGCATCCTGCTAGCCATAGTACAAGTGGACAACCTCTATGTCTGCATCAGTTTCCAGGATATCTTTTGTTCGACCAAAACCTGGCTAATTCCTGGAATACTGGTGACTCCTTTACTATATTCTGATCTAACTGAGTGGAGAGTTCCTGTAAGATAAAGGGAGGAAGCATGTGCGTCATGGTGACTGGTGTGACAGAGGGAATATGAGGTGCTGTCCTGTTCCTGCTCGCCCTGCGCCACAAGAGGAATAAACACTAAATGTCTTGTTGAGGTCAAGATATGTAAACAAACCAGGACACACTCATCCAGTGCCACAAGAGATAGAGCCAATCAGTGTGGAGCACATCAATGAATTGAGTCTGAGGTGGATTTGATTTCGAAAACAGCAGAATCAACGTTTCCCAAAAGTACAGTTACTTCATTCCAAAACCAGAAGCTATGGATTACCAGAACCATCCGGGAAACATAGATGATTATAAAGCAGCAGTCTACGGTGAAACAAGAGGCAGAAAAAGGATTGAATTACAGTGCACGAGTGGCTGGTGGCTAGGTCCATTATTTTTACACAGTCTGTGGTATCGACTGGAAGAAGCAGGCACTCAATTTGGTTCCAGATGCAGAGAAGTCCCTGCTGTGGGGGTCATATTTTCCTGTGGCTCAAGAACTATCATGGTGGAAGATTGCCTCTGTCAATCCCGATGAAGCATATTAACTTTCATTGTTGATTTTCTTAGTCACAAATATTTTATGTTAATAGAGAAATGAACAGGCTTTAAAGATCTCAGGGTCTTTAATTGTACTGCCTCTGCTTTAGCAGACGTACAGTATGTTCAGAAAATTATTAAGACGTTAACACAGCTGATGGAGGTCGTCTAGTTAAGAGAAGCAGACTACTGTAAATGCAACTACACAGTCTTCCGAACCAATAAAAAGCCCTTTGATTTTAGAATCTATTGACTTGATTTTCTGTACATGAACGTATAACCTCCGGTCTCTCTTTCATGGTTTTTTACATCCAAGTTCTGACACACAGTGTTTGTCCCTCGACTTAAAAGCTCTGTTTCTCCGTCTGGTGGCTGTTCAAGGCCTAATTTACCTCTTCTAGGTTAGATGTGGAGAACTAAAAACATTCTTCCTTGTCACAAACTTAATGTTACAATCTTTGTTGCTGTATTTTGTATCCAAATCCTGGCTTACTGTCACATCCTACAAGCTGAAAAGCCTTTGACTGAAAGGTGCCATTTCTCTAGTTTGCACAGTTTAGTACATCATGTGCCATAAACACCCCCACCACCACCACCTCCACCACCACACACACAAGTTTTCACGCCGCTGGCATTTTTAAATCGTGTATTAGGCTCAAGCAGAGGAAGCTGTGACCCTTTAAAAGCTGGTTCAGGATTACCTCAGATGATTGACAGATGCCAGGCTCTCTTTATTTAGCCATTTAATTCCCAGAGGGAAACATAATTTGTCACAGTTCTCCCAAAAAATATGTACACACGATCAGTAGAGTTATGCTTGTTGTAATTAAGATTTAAAAAAAAAAAAAAAAAGCTATCCAGCCTATTGATTGGCTTGACATGACATCCCAACAGTCTCACAGAAATCCGGGAAATAGACACAACCTCTTAACACTGCATTACGTAATGGTGGCCATGAAATGTCTTAAAATTAAATTGACTCGATTAAAAATAACTATGCAAGTAAGGTAAACTTACATCATGGGTGGTGTTGCCGTCTTGCTACTGCTGTGAGTTCCCTGTCAGACGTACAGATTCAGCACTCCATCTAAATGTATTACTTCTATTTACTGCTGCCCGGCACACAACAACAAAATCAGCCAACAACATGTCCCTATGGTAGCCCGGCTCCTCTAGCACATGTCTCTCAGTCCACTAAATCTTAAACCAAAAACTCAGGCAGTGTCCTTCTCTTTGGTCTGGGCTGCTGTCATCTGAGGCCAGCACACTACTGCATGAATGAGGGAGAGATGTAATCAGGACAAACCAGCAGCAGCTGTGTCAATCAACTCACCTGGAACTACTCTGATGAGCCAGCCCCCCCACACCTCTCCCCTGCAGCTGACTACTAACCACACCCACCTCCACAGGCAGATTATGAGACAAATGGGCACCTAGGCCTCACCACCTCTCCTAAAGTAGAGCAAAACACACAGACTGTGTGACAATTTTGTGTGTAATCATTTTGTATCTCCTGGTGGGTTTTTGTGTCTCTTTGAGGTCATTTTGTTTCTTTTTGTGGCATTTTGTCTCTGAGGCCATTTTGTGTCTTTTTTTGTAGTCATTTTGTGTCTCTTTAGGGTTGTTTTGTGCCTATTTGTAGTACATTTGTGTCTCTTGAATATCATTTTCTGTCTTTTTGTTGTGTTTTCTGTCTCGTTGATGTAATTTGGTCTTTTTTGGGGTGTTTTCTTGTCTCTTTGATGCCATTTTATGTCTTTTTTGAGGTGTTTTGTGTCTCTTTGAGGTCATTTTGTTTCTTTTTTGTGGCGTTTTGTGTCTCTTTGAAGTCATTTTGTGTCTTTTTTTGTGTCTCTTTGTAGTCATTTTGTGTCTTTTTTTGTGTCTCTTTGAGGTCATTTTGTTTCTTTTTGTGGCATTTTGTCTCTGAGGCCATTTTGTGTCTTTTTTTGTAGTCATTTTGTGTCTCTTTGGGGTTGTTTTGTGTCTATTTGTAGTACATTTGTGTCTCTTGAATATCATTTTCTGTCTTTTTGTTGTGTTTTGTGTCTCTTTGATGTAATTTGGTCTTTTTTGGGGTGTTTTTTTGTCTCTGATGCCATTTTATGTCTTTTTTGAGGTGTTTTGTGTCTCTTTGAGGTCATTTTGTTTCTTTTTTGTGGCGTTTTGTGTCTCTTTGTAGTCATTTTGTGTCTTTTTTTGTGTCTCTTTGTAGTCATTTTGTTTCTTTTTGTGGCATTTTGTCTCTGAGGCCATTTTGTGTCTTTTTTTGTAGTCATTTTGTGTCTCTTTGGGGTTGTTTTGTGTCTATTTGTAGTACATTTGTGTCTCTTGGATATCATTTTCTGTCTTTTTGTTGTGTTTTGTGTCTCTTTGATGTAATTTTATGTCTTTTTTGGGGTGTTTTTTTGTCTCTTTGATGCCATTTTATGTCTTTTTTGAGGTGTTTTGTGTCTCTTTGAGGTCATTTTGTTTCTTTTTTGTGGCGTTTTGTGTCTCTTTGTAGTCATTTTGTGTCTTTTTTTGTGTCTCTTTGAGGTCATTTTGTTTCTTTTTGTGGCATTTTGTCTCTGAGGCCATTTTGTGTCTTTTTTTGTAGTCATTTTGTGTCTCTTTGGGGTTGTTTTGTGTCTATTTGTAGTACATTTGTGTCTCTTGAATATCATTTTCTGTCTTTTTGTTGTGTTTTCTGTCTCTTTGATGTAATTTGGTCTTTTTTGGGGTGTTTTTTTGTCTCTTTGATGCCATTTTATGTCTTTTTTGAGGTGTTTTGTGTCTCTTTGAGGTCATTTTGTTTCTTTTTTGTGGCGTTTTGTGTCTCTTTGTAGTCATTTTGTGTCTTTTTTTGTGTCTCTTTGAGGTCATTTTGTTTCTTTTTGTGGCATTTTGTCTCTGAGGCCATTTTGTGTCTTTTTTTGTAGTCATTTTGTGTCTCTTTGGGGTTGTTTTGTGTCTATTTGTAGTACATTTGTGTCTCTTGAATATCATTTTCTGTCTTTTTGTTGTGTTTTGTGTCTCTTTGATGTAATTTGGTCTTTTTTGGGGTGTTTTTTTGTCTCTTTGATGCCATTTTATGTCTTTTTTGAGGTGTTTTGTGTCTCTTTGAGGTCATTTTGTTTCTTTTTTGTGGCGTTTTGTGTCTCTTTGTAGTCATTTTGTGTCTTTTTTTGTGTCTCTTTGAGGTCATTTTGTTTCTTTTTGTGGCATTTTGTCTCTGAGGCCATTTTGTGTCTTTTTCTGTAGTCATTTTGTGTCTCTTTGGGGTTGTTTTGTGTCTATTTGTAGTACATTTGTGTCTCTTGAATATCATTTTCTGTCTTTTTGTTGTTTTCTGTCTCTTTGATGTAATTTGGTCTTTTTTGGGGTGTTTTTTTTGTCTCTTTGATGCCATTTTATGTCTTTTTTGAGGTGTTTTGTGTCTCTTTGAGGTCATTTTGTTTCTTTTTTGTGGCGTTTTGTGTCTCTTTGTAGTCATTTTGTTTCTTTTTGTGGCATTTTGTCTCTGAGGCCATTTTGTGTCTTTTTTTTTTAGTCATTTTGTGTCTCTTTGGGGTTGTTTTGTGTCTATTTGTAGTACATTTGTGTCTCTTGGATATCATTTTCTGTCTTTTTGTTGTGTTTTGTGTCTCTTTGATGTAATTTGGTCTTTTTTGGGGTGTTTTTTTGTCTCTTTGATGCCATTTTATGTCTTTTTTGAGGTGTTTTGTGTCTCTTTGTAGTCATTTTGTTTCTTTTTGTGGCATTTTGTCTCTGAGGCCATTTTGTGTCTTTTTTTTTTAGTCATTTTGTGTCTCTTTGGGGTTGTTTTGTGTCTATTTGTAGTACATTTGTGTCTCTTGGATATCATTTTCTGTCTTTTTGTTGTGTTTTGTGTCTCTTTGATGTAATTTGGTCTTTTTTGGGGTGTTTTTTTGTCTCTTTGATGCCATTTTATGTCTTTTTTGAGGTGTTTTGTGTCTCTTTGAGGTCATTTTGTTTCTTTTTTGTGGCGTTTTGTGTCTCTTTGTAGTCATTTTGTGTCTTTTTTTGTGTCTCTTTGAGGTCATTTTGTTTCTTTTTGTGGCATTTTGTCTCTGAGGCCATTTTGTGTCTTTTTTTGTAGTCATTTTGTGTCTCTTTGGGGTTGTTTTGTGTCTATTTGTAGTACATTTGTGTCTCTTGAATATCATTTTCTGTCTTTTTGTTGTGTTTTGTGTCTCTTTGATGTAATTTGGTCTTTTTTGGGGTGTTTTTTTGTCTCTTTGATGCCATTTTATGTCTTTTTTGAGGTGTTTTGTGTCTCTTTGAGGTCATTTTGTTTCTTTTTTGTGGCGTTTTGTGTCTCTTTGTAGTCATTTTGTGTCTTTTTTTGTGTCTCTTTGAGGTCATTTTGTTTCTTTTTGTGGCATTTTGTCTCTGAGGCCATTTTGTGTCTTTTTTTGTAGTCATTTTGTGTCTCTTTGGGGTTGTTTTGTGTCTATTTGTAGTACATTTGTGTCTCTTGAATATCATTTTCTGTCTTTTTGTTGTGTTTTGTGTCTCTTTGATGTAATTTGGTCTTTTTTGGGGTGTTTTTTTGTCTCTTTGATGCCATTTTATGTCTTTTTTGAGGTGTTTTGTGTCTCTTTGAGGTCATTTTGTTTCTTTTTTGTGGCGTTTTGTGTCTCTTTGTAGTCATTTTGTTTCTTTTTGTGGCATTTTGTCTCTGAGGCCATTTTGTGTCTTTTTTTTTTAGTCATTTTGTGTCTCTTTGGGGTTGTTTTGTGTCTATTTGTAGTACATTTGTGTCTCTTGGATATCATTTTCTGTCTTTTTGTTGTGTTTTGTGTCTCTTTGATGTAATTTGGTCTTTTTTGGGGTGTTTTTTTGTCTCTTTGATGCCATTTTATGTCTTTTTTGAGGTGTTTTGTGTCTCTTTGTAGTCATTTTGTTTCTTTTTGTGGCATTTTGTCTCTGAGGCCATTTTGTGTCTTTTTTTGTAGTCATTTTGTGTCTCTTTGGGGTTGTTTTGTGTCTATTTGTAGTACATTTGTGTCTCTTGGATATCATTTTCTGTCTTTTTGTTGTGTTTTCTGTCTCTTTGATGTACTTTGGTCTTTTTTGTGGCGTTTTGCATCTCTTTGATGCCATTTTATGTCTCTTTTGAGGTGTTTTGTGTCTCTTTGATGCCATTTTATGTCTCTTTTGAGGTGTTTTGTGTCTCTTTGAGGTCATTTTGTTTCTTTTTTGTGGTGTTTTGCGTCTCTTTGATGCCATTTTGTGTCTTTTTTGTTAGTTTGGGTCACTTTTAAGTCATTCTTAGTCTTTCTGGTCATTTTGTACCTCTTTTTAGTTCTTTTGTGGTTACTTGTGGTCATTTTGTATCTCTTTGTAATCATTCTATGTCTCTGAGGATTTCTCTGTCTCTTTGTAGTCATTTTGTGTCTTTTTTGTGATGTTTTGTGTCTCTTTGATGTCATTTGTGTCTCTTTAGGGTTGTTTTGTGTCTATTTGTAGTACATTTGTGTCTCTTGGATATCATTTGTCTTTTTGTTGTGTTTTCTGTCTCTTTGATGTAATTTGGTCTTTTTTGGGGTGTTTTTTTGTCTCTTGGATGCCATTTTATGTCTTTTTTGAGGTGTTTTGTGTCTCTTTGAGCTCATTTTGTTTCTTTTTTGAGGTGTTTTGTGTCTCTTTGAGGTCATTTTGTTTCTTTTTTGTGGTGTTTTGCGTCTCTTTGATGCCATTTTGTGTCTTTTTTGTTAGTTTGGGTCACTTTTAAGTCATTCTTAGTCTTTCTGGTCATTTTGTACCTCTTTTTAGTTCTTTTGTGGTTACTTGTGGTCATTTTGTATCTCTTTGTAATCATTCTATGTCTCTGAGGATTTCTCTGTCTCTTTGTAGTCATTTTGTGTCTTTTTTGTGATGTTTTGTGTCTCTTTGATGTCATTTGTGTCTCTTTAGGGTTGTTTTGTGTCTATTTGTAGTACATTTGTGTCTCTTGGATATCATTTGTCTTTTTGTTGTGTTTTCTGTCTCTTTGATGTAATTTGGTCTTTTTTGGGGTGTTTTTTTTGTCTCTTGGATGCCATTTTATGTCTTTTTTGAGGTGTTTTGTGTCTCTTTGAGGTCATTTTGTTTCTTTTTTGTGGCGTTTTGTGTCTCTTTGTAGTCATTTTGTGTCTTTTTTTGTGTCTCTTTGAGGTCATTTTGTTTCTTTTTTGTGGCGTTTTGCGTCTCTTTGATGCCATTTTATATGGCACAAAGAAAGCAGTGATGACATCAGAATCACATTTGGGACCCCCCTTTGTACCGGTGGCCTTTCATCTGCAGCATCACTGGCAGTTATTATGACATTTGCCTTAAAATGTCATAGTATAGTATGACAGTTTAAAGAGATAAAAGTACACTGATGTTATAGGAATACTTAACCCCGCCAAAATGACTCCCCTCGTGTTACGCTGAATTAGTGAAGAACAGCCAGCAGCTCCCATTTATTTATTTTTTTTAATGCTTTGTCTAAAGGAGCAAGAGAAAATCTTCGCGGAGGCTTAGTCAAGTGCCTCCAGCTGGTTAGCTCAGGGAGTTAGAGCACCAGTCTGAAGCTCAGAGGATCAGGGTCCAATTCTCAGATGAACAGGTGTCTGTTTTACACGCTGATGTCTGAAGGAGAAAGTTCAAAGTTGTAAGGAACATAGACAAAGTGTCTCTGGCCTGGTAGCTCAGGCTGTTAGAGGACTGCTTGGAAATCTTGAAGTTCTAAGTTTGATCCTTGATGAGCCTCAATGAATTTTAAAGTCTGCTGTCCAGAGGAGAGAGTCAAAGTCTCCGTGAAACACTGTGGGAGTGTGAGGTGGAATAGCTCAGGCTGTTGCAGAGCTGCTTGGAGATCCTAAGGTTGAAGGTTCAATCCTTATCCAGGACAGTTGAATTTTAAAGTCTGCTGTCCAGAGGATGGAGTGAAAGTCTCTGTGAAACACTGTGGGAGTGTGAGGTGGAATAGCTCAGGCTGTTACAGAGATGGTTAGAAATCCGAAGGTTGAAGGTTCGATCCTTATCCAGGACAGGTGAATTTTAAAGTCTGCTGTCCAGAGGATGGAGTGAAAGTCTCCGTGAAACACAGAGAGAGTGTGAGGTGGAATAGCTCAGGCTGTTGCAGAGCTGCTTGGAGATCCTAAGGTTGAAGGTTCGATCCTTATCCAGGACAGGTGAATTTTAAAGTCTGCTGTCCAGAGGAGAGAGTGAAAGTCTCCGTGAAACACAGAGAGAGTGTGAGGTGGAATAGCTCAGGCTGTTGCAGAGCTGCTTGGAGATCCTATGGTTGAAGGTTCGATCCTTATCCAGGACAGGTGAATTTTAAAGTCTGCTGTCCAGAGGAGAGAGTCAAAGTCTCCGTGAAACACGGTGGGAGTGTGAGGTGGAATAGCTCAGGCTGTTGCAGAGCTGCTGGGGGATCCTAAGGTTGAAGGTTCGATCCTTATCCAGGACAGTTGAATTTTAAAGTCCGCTGTCCAGAGGATGGAGTGAAAGTCTCCGTGAAAAACCGTGGGAGTGTGAGGTGGAATAGCTCAGGCTGTTACAGAGCTGCTTGGAGACCCTAAGGTTGAAGATTCGATCCTTATCCAGGACAGGTGAATTTTAAAGTCTGCTGTCCAGAGGAGAGAGTCAAAGTCTCCGTGAAACACGTTGGGAGTGTGAGGTGGAATAGCTCAGGCTGTTGCAGAGCTGCTTGGAGATCCTAAGGTTGAAGGTTCGATCCTTATCCAGGACAGTTGAATTTTAAAGTCCGCTGTCCAGAGGATGGAGTGAAAGTCTCCGTGAAAAACCGTGGGAGTGTGAGGTGGAATAGCTCAGGCTGTTACAGAGCTGCTTGGAGACCCTAAGGTTGAAGGTTCGATCCTTATCCAGGACAGGTGAATTTTAAAGTCTGCTGTCCAGAGGATGGAGTGAAAGTCTCCGTGAAACATGGTGGGAGTGTGAGGTGGAATAGCTCAGGCTGTTGCAGAGCTGCTGGGGGATCCTAAGGTTGAAGGTTTGATCCTTATCCAGGACAGGTGAATTTTAAAGTCTGCTGTCCAGAGGATGGAGTGAAAGTCTCCGTGAAACACTGTGGGCGTGTGAGGTGGAATAGCTCAGGCTGTTGCAGAGCTGCTTGGAGATCCTAAGGTTGAAGGTTCGATCCTTATCCAGGACAGTTGAATTTTAAAGTCTGCTGTCCAGAGGAGGGAGTGAAAGTCTCCGTGAAACACTGTGGGAGTGTGAGGAGGAATAGCTCAGGCTCTTACAGAGCTGCTTGGGGATCCTATGGTTGAAGGTTCGATCCTTATCCAGGACAGGTGAATTTTAAAGTCTGCTGTCCAGAGGAGAGAGTGAAAGTCTCCGTGAAAAACCGTGGGAGTGTGAGGTGGAATAGCTCAGGCTGTTACAGAGCTGCTTGGAGACCCTAAGGTTGAAGGTTCGATCCTTATCCAGGACAGGTGAATTTTAAAGTCTGCTGTCCAGAGGATGGAGTGAAAGTCTCCGTGAAACACGGTGGGAGCGTGAGGAGGAATAGCTCAGGCTGTTAAAGAGTTGGTTAGAAATCCGAAGGTTGAAGGTTCGATCCTTATCCAGGACAGGTGAATTTTAAAGGCTGATATATGTAAATCTATCTATAGAGACACACATAGGCAGATGAATATGTGTAGCGGCAGGATAGCTCAGTGGTTAAGGTTACTGACTATGGTCAGGTAGACTGGGGTTCAAATCCCAGTCAGGGCAAGTTGCACATCCAATGCTGCTATCCTTACTCTGAACATGCTACGGCAAGGGGGAGCCAGGACGCCAGGCCAAAGTGGGGATGTCATCATCATCCCCACATTAGTTTAACTATTAAAGCACATAAATTATTAACAGTAATGTACAACACTAGTCATCAACTATAGGACTAACAACACCAGTGGCCAATAGATAAATAACAATACTGGGTCCTTGTGTATCTCCTGAGCTGGGCTGTCAGAGGGGGAGGTAGCATGGGAGCTGGAGCTAGGGCCAGGTAATAGGGTTAGAGGTAGGCAATAATGTAATGTGTAAAAGTACAAAGTAATAGGTTCGAGGTAGGCAATAATATAATGTCTAAAAGTACAAGTTAATTAATAAAAGTAAAAATAAAATAAATATATATAGTGTAGATACTTACTAATGATACTACATAACAAGGTACTTTGCATCAACAAGTTCCTACAACCAGGCTGTACCTGTAAAAAAAAAAAAATTGTATTGTGTTTTTATGTTTCTGAACAACGTAATTTAATTAAAAAAAAAAAAAAAAAATTAAATGCAAAGTCTATAAGGATCCTCTTGTCGTGGTAGACACAAAAGGTAGGAGGTTAGTAATGTGACTACATAACTAGATGCAAGACAGCTGCCAAGAGACACAAACATACAAATAAAAGACACAAAAATGGCATCATAACACTGACACCTTACCTTGTAATTATGAGATACTATCTAAAACAAGTCATAGTATATCGAGCAAAATAAAGTATAGCATGACTGTGAAAAGTCATAGAAAAGTCATAGAAGACAGGTTTGAACAGTCAGTGTGTTTTACATGCTCATGTCTGTATATACTCTGTCTATACTTTATTTTTCTTGATATACTATAAACCTCCTACCTTTTGTGTCTACCCATGACAAATGAATCCTAGACTTTGCATTTAAATTTTTTTTATTAAATTACCTTTTTCAGAAACATAAAAACACAATACAAATTTATTTTTTTTTTTTTACAGGTACAGCCTGGTTGTAGGAACTTGTTGATGCAAAGTACCTTGTAGTATCATTAGTAAGTATCTACACTATATATATTACTTTTATTAATTAACTTGTACTTTTAGACATTATGTTATTGCCTACCTCTAACCTATTACTTTGTACTTTTACACATTATATTATAGCCTACCTCTAACCCTATTCTATTACCTGGCCCTAGCTCCCATGCTACCTCCCCCTCTGACAGCCCAGCTCAGGAGATACACAAGAACCCAGTATTGTTATTTATCTATTGGCCACTAGTGTTGTTAGTCCTATAGTTGATGACTAGTGTTGTACATTACTGTTAATAGTTTATGTGCTTTAATAGTTAAACTAATGTGGGGATAATGATGACATCCCCACTTTGGCCTGGCGTCCTGGCTCCCCCTTGCCGTAGCATGTTCAGAGTAAGGATAGCAGCATTGGATGTGCAACTTGCCCTGACTGGGATTTGAACCCCAGTCTACCTGACCATAGTCAGTAACCTTAACCACTGAGCTATCCTGCCGCTACACATATTCATCTGCCTATGTGTGTCTCTATAGATAGATTTACATATATCAGCCTTTAAAATTCACCTGTCCTGGATAAGGATCGAACCTTCAACCTTCGGATTTCTAACCAACTCTTTAACAGCCTGAGCTATTCCTCCTCACGCTCCCACAGTGTTTCACGGAGACTTTCACTCTCTCCTCTGGACAGCAGACTTTAAAATTCACCTGTCCTGGATAAGGATCGAACCTTCAACCTTAGGGTATCCAAGCAGCTCTGTAACAGCCTGAGCTATTCCACCTCACACTCCCGCAGTTTTTCACGGAGACTTTCACTCCATCCTCTGGACAGCAGACTTTAAAATTCACCTGTCCTGGATAAGGATCGAACCTTCAACCTTCGGATTTCTAACCAACTCTTTAAGAGCCGGAGCTATTCCTCCTCACACTCCCACCGTGTTTCACGGAGACTTTGACTCTCTCCTCTGGACAGCAGACTTTAAAATTCACCTGTCCTGGATAAGGATCGAACCTTCAACCATAGGATCTCCAAGCAGCTCTGCAACAACCTGAGCTATTCCACCTCACACTCCCGCAGTGTTTCACGGAGACTTTGACTCCCTCCTCTGGACAGCAGACTTTAAAATTCACCTGTCCTGGATAAGGATCGAACCTTCAACCTTAGGATCCCCAAGCAGCTCTGCAACAACCTGAGCTATTCCTCCTCACACTCCCACCGTGTTTCACGGAGACTTTGACTCTCTCCTCTGGACAGCAGACTTTAAAATTCACCTGTCCTGGATAAGGATCGAACCTTCAACCATAGGATCTCCAAGCAGCTCTGCAACAACCTGAGCTATTCCACCTCACACTCCTGCAGTGTTTCACGGAGACTTTGACTCCCTCCTCTGGACAGCAGACTTTAAAATTCACCTGTCCTGGATAAGGATCGAACCTTCAACCTTCGGATTTCTAACCAACTCTTTAAGAGCCGGAGCTATTCCTCCTCACACTCCCACCGTGTTTCACGGAGACTTTGACTCTCTCCTCTGGACAGCAGACTTTAAAATTCACCTGTCCTGGATAAGGATCGAACCTTCAACCATAGGATCCCCAAGCAGCTCTGCAACAACCTGAGCTATTCCACCTCACACTCCCGCAGTGTTTCACGGAGACTTTGACTCCCTCCTCTGGACAGCAGACTTTAAAATTCACCTGTCCTGGATAAGGATCGAACCTTCAACCTTAGGATCTCCAAGCAGCTCTGCAACAGCCTGAGCTATTCCACCTCACACTCCCACCGTGTTTCACGGAGGAACTTGTTGAAGTGAACAGTGTGATATGTCAAGACTAAATATAAAATCTACAGATTTACTTGATTTCAGCCATTAAACTTCACCTTGTACTGGACAAGGTTTATTTGAACCTTCTAACCTTAGGACACACTCCCACACACACACTTCATAGGAGCCTTTCACACTTTCTCCCTTTGTTGACAGCAGAACTTTCTCCTTCAGACATCACAGACATGAGCATGTAAAACACACTGACTGTTCACACAAGAATTAGAACCCTGGATCCTCAAACTTTCTTTCAAACCTGTCCTCTATGACTTTTCTAGAGCATGCTATACTATATGTATCTCTTTGTAATCATTCTATGTCTCTTTGGGGTTGTTTTAGCCCATCTTGGCAGTACATTTGAGTCTCTTGGCAGCTGTCTTGCATCTCCTAGTGGTCTTTTTGAATCTGTTATCTGTTGGTTAGTGTTAATTTCAATTGCAGATCATAGGCCTGCATATGGTCTGACACTTTGGTGCTCCTGGGCATGTGCCCAGTGGGCCTATTCAGTGATACATCCATGCTTTGCATAGTTACATTACATATGTAAAGTACTTTGTGTAGTTATGTACAGTCACATTACTAACCTCCTACCTTTTGTGTCTACCATGACAAAAGATCCTTATAGACTTCGCATTGGCTTTGTTTTCATGTTGCCAGCACGTCATTTTTTTTTGTCATTTAAATTTTTAGGAACTTTTTCAGAAACATAAACACATAGAAACAAGTACAGGTTCAAGATACAAATTTTTCTTTTGGTGTGTTTGGTGCTGACATCTTCCTGCACACAAAAAGGAGAGGTTGTGGAATCCAAACAAACACGACACATGTGGAATTAACAGGGAACAGAAAACAAGTGCACCAATCAAATAATGCAGGGTGCTGCATTTAGTCTCTGGTCTGTTTTGTGTAACTCCAAAAAAGTTCCCAAGAGCTCCTCCCGTCTTCCTCTTTGCCTTTCAGCCTACCGAGCATAGCTTCATAGGACGCTGTCTCCGCCATTGCAGCCAGCCACTCCCTCAGATTAGGAGACACAGCCGTCTTCCAGTGTCTTAGAGTCACTCTGGAAGCTGTAATGAGGCCCACCATGATAACAGAAAATGTTCCTTTAGACACATTTGGTAACTGAGATCTGTCCCCTAGAAGACACATTACAGGAGTCAACGGGACTACTGAACCACTCCATTCACTCAGGAAGTTCACAACTTCTGCCCAGAATGGAGCCACTAATGTACACTCCCATATACAGTGCAAAAAGGTCCCCAGTCCTGTTTTACATTTCCAACACTTATTGTCAGTCAACAATTTCATTCTATGTAATCTCACAGGAGTGTGGTTTCTAAAAAAATTATAAACAATAGGGGGCTTAAGGAACACCCTTGACGGGTCCCTCTAGAGAGGTAAAAGAAGGGTGATATCAACCCATTAGTTATTACTGCTGCCTTTGGTTCTTTATATAATATCTTTACCCACTGAGAGAAACAGGGACCAAACCCAAAATGTGATAGAGCAGAAAAAAGAAAGCCCCATTCTACCTTATCAAAAGCCTTCTCGGCGTCTAAAGAGATGGCAGCTATGGGAACATCTTTAGAATGTGCAAGCCACATTAAATGTATTAACTTCCTCATGTTGTCTGTGGAAGATCTATTCTTCATGAAGCCTGCTTGGTTTCCATGTATAATATTAGGTAAAACTTTTTGAAGATGCAGAGCCAACACTTTGGTCAATATTTTACAGTCCACGTTAAGCAAGCTGATTGGTCTAAAATTAGCTGGGTCCTGCTCCCTTTGGTTATCATTACAAGATACTGTTGATGTATATAGTTTCTCATAATACTGTTGAAATGTTTTGTTTATGTCTGTTGCTGATGTTACCAATTTATCCCCTTGTTTAATCGCTGAAATTATACTCGAGGAGTCTTTACCTTTCACCTGTCTGGCTAATATCTTACCCGTCTTTTCCCCACCCTCATAGAAATTAGTTTTTAATCTATATAAGGAGTATTCTACTTTTTTATTGTAGATTTCGTGCAGCTGGAACTTAAGTTTACAAAGTTCCTGATATTTAGATTCTGAAAATTTTTGTGCCAAGTCATTTTCCTTTAATTTAATTTCATCTTCCAATTTTCTAATCTTATTTAAGTTTTCCTTTTTCTTCAACGCTGAGTGCACTATCAGTTTCCCTCTTATATAGGCTTTTGAGGCTTCCCAAACTGTTGAAATATTCTCTGTACTGCCTATGTTTAGATCAAAGAAAGATTTCAAACATTCACCTAACAGTGTCCTAAAGCCTTGATCTTGTAGTAAGGAGGTATTCATTCTCCATCTAGTGCTTTTAACCATATTTGATCCAGCCATCATACACAATTCAACCGCTGCATGGTCTGTAATGGCAACAGATCGTATATTACAACTACTTACACTGTTAATTAAGGGGCTTGCAATTAAAAACATATCAATTCTGGAATGTGATTTATCATTTATCATGAAAGAAGTGTGCGTCCCCTTTATTTGGTGCACAGATGTTGCACAGTACCACCTGTAAACCCTCTATTATCGCCTGCACACATATCATTTGTCCCTCTGTGTCTTTAACCTCTTTGAGCAACACGAAGTGTACATTTCTACTGACCAAGATCATTACTCCATTGCGTGAACTTGAAAATGAGCTATAAAAAATATGCCTGACCCAACCTGTTTTAAATTTTTATGATTCCTCTTCATTCAGGTGGGTTTCCTGTATGAAAACTATGTCTGCCTTATTAGTCTTGAAATATGACAGCACTTTACACCTTTTGACTGGATTCCCACTCTCATTAATATTCCAGGACATATACTTAATACATCGTCTTGTCATGATTGTTCAGATGTCTTTCCATCCATATCTACCACACTGTGTACGGTCAACATGTCCACACCAACTAATAACTTTCTTAGAGGACCTGTACTTTGCAAAACATGAACACATAACCTGGAAGAGAACATTTCCAATATGAAACAGGTAAAAAGAACTAGGAAAAAACAAAATTCAAGCCAGACAACGTCTGACAGTCCTAAAGCTGTCACCTGCAGCTTTAAATGTCCAACAAAAAAAAAAAAACCCTTATCTGGTCCGTGGGTTACCGCTCCTCCCCTGGTCCGTCAATGGCCTTGTCCCGTGGAACTCCCCCGACGTCATCTTTGCAGCACATATGGAGAGGGGGTTGGAGCCGATTCCGTGGTCTGGCACAGACCAGTGGTCCGTGCCAGAAACCACTGGTCCCTACCACTAGGGGCGCTAAAGACACTGGTCAGTGCCAGCTCCTCAGTGGTCTCCCCTCTGGTCTCTTTGCTTTAGCCAGATATTAAGTGGTGTTATGGAGCGACTTTTGCCATTTTAATACACTTACATGAACAGATGTCAGAGATCATAATATTTTTGTCTATAAATTACTACCATCTAATGTCTGTATGATTTATGCAGGCTGTACCAGCTCCTCAGTGGTTGTGACTAGCTGGTCTCTGGCACAGACCACTGGTCCCCACCACTAGGGGCGCTAAAGACACTGGTCTGTCCTGATCACCCATAAATATAATTAATTTAATATTAATATGTGTCCTCTTTTTTTTCTGTTGTCCTGGACTGACATGTTTTCTTTTATGCAGGCCACTATTGACATCCTAATGAGGATGGAGGGTTGTTCCAGGTACTATGCTGAAAGAATCCTGGGAACATTCATCGAGTAATCGAACCCACACCCCCAAGCACGTGCCAGATGCCCACGTTTTCAGACAACACATTCTGAGTTTAAATTAATGATGTCTGAAACCTGAAAACTGAAAGTAGTAACACGATGGGGTGTTGGCCAGGGTAGGCCAGGGTAGGCCAGTGTGTACTTCACTTCCATCTCCTGAAGTTTGCGCTTTACCGGTGTGAAGGATTTCCTCTTCTCCGCCAACACTTTCGTCATGTCGGGGAACACCGATAGCCGACATCCTTCCCACACAAAGCCCCGTTTTTCTTTTGCCGCATTTATCACCTTATCTCTCGCTGACTGTCTCAGGAACCTGATGAGCACCGGTCTCGGTGGCATGGGTGCAAGTGTGCCATGTGCGCGCTCCATTTCAAACTCAGCAGCATCAGCCCGAATCCCCAGTCCCTCTTCTAAGATTTTCTGAACACAGCTCAACAATGTCCCATTAGTCCCAAATGCCTCCTTCAAACCCACCAGCCTCACGTTGTTGACTGCCGCCATCTTGTTCGCCGTACCCACGTGACTCGCCAGCACGTCATTTTAACACATTTCATACCCACCACCGTGTAATGCGTTATTAAGACTATGTCCATTTCACATGTTTCTGTGAGACTGGGCTGGACATCCAGTAGCAATAACCAGGGTGCAATGCTTTGCTTCCCAAACATTTTGTACATCTACCTACACAAACATTTATTTAAAAGAAAGCTTGGACAAAAGTTGTTCCAGGGGAACTCTTTTATTCAGTAAGTGATGTGTTTGCTTCTGAACCTTTTAACCATCTGGCAAAGAACTGAAGCCAGCCTGTGCAGGTTCTTTTTTTTATTTCTGCCCAGCACTTCCTCTCCCTCTTTCTGTCCCTTTGTGATGTTGTTTACTTTCTGCCATTTCCAATTAATTAACACATTTCCGGAATAGAATTCATGCTGATGCACAATTATGAGGCAAGTCAAGGACAAAAAAAAATGTGTAACATCTTATCAACTCGAATGGCTATTTAAAATCCGTCCCTGATGCAAACAGTTAAGTGTTTGGAGGGGAGTCGCACTGAATAAATGGCAGAGCAAGAAAATATGAAAAAAAAAAAGCAGCAGGATTTTAAATCATTGCCGAGTTCTGTGTACCCTGAACTGTGGACACCAGTGGATACCTCTAACCCTATGATAATGTCTCTCCTGCAGCCTGAAGCAAATTAACCCACTGGAGGTTCGAACGTAAAGCCTTTGTTTTGTCCTTGTCCACATTTCTGTGGCCGATTATTAATTCTGCGTGTCACGACTGGTGCCGGCCCTCCTTTGGGGCTATTAGTGATAATTAAGATTTTCATTAGGCCAAAGGCTTAACATCTTAACCATCTAATGAGATCAATTCATTTTTACACCTGGCCTGATCTTCATGGAAATAAGAGCTTCTCCATTTGTCTGTTGGCGTTCAGCACTGACCTTAGGTGAACTAATTCCACCTTTGTGTGGGAATCTGGCTCATCACAATAGCAGCTGCTCTTTAGAAAATACATTTTGGGTATTGACCAGGGGCTTTGACTGAGATTAAGGAGGAAGAGAAACCATATGGTTGATTGGTGTATAACGCAGTTCAAAATAATTTGCCAAATGTTCTCACAGAAAATGTCCTTTTAGAACTTTTTTATAATATACACTGTATGTATCTATATCTGTTCTTAAAGGGACAGGTTACCTCATATAAAAAAAAACATGTTTTTCCTCTTACCTGTGGTGCTCATGTGTCAGGTCACATGGGAAAAGGTTTGAAGATTGGATTAGGACATTTTGACACTAAAAATATACAAACTTCATATCTGCATACACAAGGTACACAACTGGAAAGCTCCAGAATGATATAACCCCCGCCTCCCCTTATGGAGCTGCCATTTAACCTGATCCTATTGTTATTGTAGCCGCATTGCTGTTTTGGATTGCTGTAAGCCTGCAATAACTGATCTTATTCAGGAGGCAGAAGACAGCAGCTGTAAACAAATGCTGGCATTCTGTCATATTTTAAGCTCATACAGCAAAGTTTGTAGCAAACAGCTTCATTTTTACACACCCAGCGGAGGCTTGTGGTCAATTACAAGTCCACAGTCCTGGAATGCAGGTCTGATATGTGATTTTACATTACTGTATGCAGGTCTGGATGAGTTACCAAACGCATTTGTGCTGACACACAATGCTCCCACTCACCGCCACTCCCACGCAAGGTCCAGTCATTGACCCTGTTTTCCATTGTCAGTCTTTTTAAAACACATTTTGTAAAATTATAAAAAATAGAATAAAAACAAGTCTATGAGTTAGAGACTCTGACACCTTCTGGCCCTGACTGTCTTTTCACCTCAGATTAGTTTGCAGAGATAATGTCTCAATTGTATTATCGATAGAATGCTACATTCACTCAGCTCATGTCCCTCCCTTGCTTAATAACCTGTGCCTTTGAGAGCACAGAGGCAAAAACCTTCCCCATGTGAATAGAAAACCTTGAATGTGTCTGTTATTAAGAATACAACCTAAATAGTTCAGCTTGGCAAGAAGGCCATTAGAGAGACTTTCTTCTTATTTCACCTAAATGTAGAAATGATGCTGCGTACATGCATGTGCAGCACCCCTCCTTCCTCTGTCTCCTTCTGTCTTGCTCACGTGTCCCTGACGTCTATTAGATTTGAGAAAAACAGGGTGAGAGAGACAAATGGAGGCTGAGGATATAAAATATTAATGCTCAGTATGTCCGGGCCCCTCATTTCTCCTCCTCATCCCCAATGAGTTCTCTCTCTTCTTCGTCTCATTGTACAGTGGCACCATTGTGCCAACACCCCCTCCTCAGGCCTTTCATTGCCTATAAGGTGGAGAAATTAGTCACCAAGGAACATCAAACTCCTGTAATTGCTTTTTAAGGGCAAAATGGGGGTCATTCATTGGCAAGTCTCTGGCTGGCACCGTACAGGCTGCCTTGACACTTTCTTCCATTGTCCCAAGTGCTAAGTCGGTTTTATGTGGTGGAATCAAACAGCAGTGTGTCCACTGAGACTGAACGCGTTCTCTCTTAGAAAGATACAATAGAGCCCACCGCCTGCAACCCTTCCTGTGAGGACGGGTTCTATTCATATTGCAGGAAACGAGCAGTCTCACAACACATTTCTATTGCCCAGAATCTCATGAGTGTTCCAGTGTAGTGGAGATAAGGCACATTTTGCTGTTATGCTGCTAAGCTAGTAGCAAAGACAGAAAATGAAAGCCATCTTTTGCTGTGGCAAGTTAACATCTCCAAGGCAGTTCTTTTATTTCAAATCTGAATATTTTGTGTGATTACAGCAGTAAAAGATTGGCAACTTAAGCCTGATTTATAGTTGTATGTAGCCTCTACACAAAGCCTATGCCATAGCCCAGGAAAGTGGTCTACACTGTTGTTAGCAATTATAACTGGGTGGTGATTTGTGTGTTGCCCTGCAATTACACCGCCAAAACTACCACTGTGTTGAGTTTCTGTGAAGTGCTGTGAAGTTTAATTTATTCAAATAACACACCTAAAATGCACATAGAATATGGCTTACAACAGCAACTAAACAAAAGTTAAAAATAGGCTTTAGTATAACTCACATTCACAGACAAAACCACAGGTTAAATCACTGACACTGCGCTAACACACAGTGTATGGCAATATGTGAAACTGGCAATGTTGTATACATGGTGGTTCGACCTGTCTGATGTTTCTGCTGTGATTATTTAATGTATTGCTTTGCTTTGCTAGCAAGATAAACCAAATCTACAGGCATGGAAGCAAAGCAATGTACTGTACCATAAAACATATTTCAGCCACCCCTTCAAAGGTGGCTGAAAACTAACCAATTGAGGCAGCATTTGCTCAGTGTTTAATTTTATGTACGTGTAAACAAACATTGTGATTTGGTCTATCATCTTTGGCTAGGAACATTTTCTCCATCTATACAACATGCTAACATTACAAGCATAAGTGCATGATATTTTACATAGCATAAATTAGACTAGCCACTAACGGAGTTTTTCTTTAACATTACTAATATAAACAGACAACAGCAGCAACGTTTAACAAAGAAAATGTTACAAAATTTGGCTCCATTATAACTCACAAGGTTCGCCATCAAAACAACTGTCCTATACTAGACATGTTTTTTCCACATATAGGCCTACAACATGCGAGGGTTATTAGCGTAAGCCTATTACATTTCCCACTGCAATAAATTAGCCTTGCGGCTAACGGACTTTTTCTCGACTCATAAAGAGCCAGGATAAATTGCACACAAGACTTAAAATGCTACTTTATGGTGTCTTTATTGTCTTTGCAATTTATTGTTTATCATCTGTGAACTTAAAGTAAAAAGGTTTCCACTCTGTGTAGGTGTACGTCAGGTTACAGCGTTGGCTATGGTGTGAATTTCAATGCAGAAGTATATCCCCATCTACAGCCTTGTAAGCAGCTTTGTCAGGCTACACTCAGGTATGGAGCATTTTAAGCTAAATGCTAACAAGTTCATACAGACATGCTGGTGTTTAGCTGGTATGTTTACCATGTCACCTTGTTTGTTTTAGAATTACAACATTTGCCAATTTGCACTAAACACAAAAATTCATCAGAGGATTATGGGAGTCATCATCATCATTCATTTATGACTAAATATTAAGGAAACTCTAACCACTGCCATTAAACCCTTCAGCAAGGCATATAGCGTGAAGAGTAGTGGATTGTTGCACCTCTCAGCTATACGTCTTTGCATGTGCAGGGCCCCTATCCTTACTGATTTATACTGATACCACAGCATTGCTATGAATATTAATCATTTCACTCAATATTCCTGCTTCAGTAGTAGCTAAAAATATTCACCCATGCATCCACTATCCACAGTTAAAAAAAAAGAAAAAAATGCTCTAATCGTGTGCTTAATTTGAGCTCACACCCATCTCTCCATCTGTCCGCTCCCTCCCTCCCTTTACTCCATCCCGCCATCCACATTGTGGTCTTTGATCATGTGAAGCTGCACAAACTATGAGCCGGGGGGCACGGGAAGCATGTGTTCAGTCTTCAGATGTGATGCTGTGCCTGTAAACGCACCATGTTTGTGAGTTTGTCTGTTGTGTGGTAGTTGAATCCTCAAAACATCCCGCTGAGATAACACTAAAATCATCACCATTAATAATCAGAACAAAAGTTCTGAAACAATTCTCTGCAAAAGAATGTTTTGTTTGGAGTAACTCTGAAGAAACTGTGCATCTTATTTAGCACTGAAAAGTCTTAGTGAGCACTGCAACAACTGAAAGCAGGAGTCTCTGAAAACAGGTTAAGTTTTATAGAGGGGCAGCTCAGCTTTTACACACCGAAACCAATCTTCCGAGTCACGAGGAGCAGTATACAGTTTTAAGAAATTAAGAAGAAAAACTCTTGGCCTCACAGCAAACTGCCAGACTTTGCCTACAACAAAACAGTGAGTGGAATTTAATGCTCTCAGCCACACCTGAACTGGAACATGCCATCTGTGCAGGTAAACAGAGTGGTAAGAGACAGAATAGATAACCACATACTTACAATACTTACTGCTAACGTCAACTAGAATCGCCGCTAGGTGGTTATATGCCTTTGCAAACCAGTCAAGTTGCACTTACAGTTTACATCGATCTGTACAAGCAACACTAGACACCCAAGATTAGTATCACCAATTTAGTATCTGGCCAATTGCCTCCCCCTCTGTTTCTAAAATATGACATTGAGTAATGGCCAGAGAAGGGGTTTTCTAAATTATGGTGTTACAGTGAAGCTAACCTTTGACCATTTGACCATTTGTGTATTAAATATCACCAGTTCTTCATTATATTCTATTTAACATTTGTGGGGAAATTTTGTTGTAATAAGCATAGGAGTTCTTGAGTTATGGCCAAAAACAGTGAGGTCACAGTGACCATGACCTTTGACCTTCAACCACCAAATTCTATTCAGTTCATTCTTGAGTACGAGTGGACGCTTACATCAAATATGAGGAAACTTCCTCAAAGTGTTAAAATACTGCATTCATGAAAATGAGACAGATGCAAGTTCAAAGTGACCCTGACCTTTGACCTTAAAAAAATCGTTGGGTCCAAGTGGACCAAATCTGAAAGAGTTCCCTCAAGGTGTTCTTGAGATATCATGTTTATGAGAATTAGATGGATGCAAGGTCACAGTGACCTTTGACCACCAAAATATAAGCAGTTCATCATTGATTGCAAGTCGAAGTTTGTACCAAATTTGAAGAAATTCCCTCAAGGCACTCTTGAGATATTGTGATTACAAGAATGGGACAGATGTACGGAGTGATGGATGGACGGAAGGATGGACAACTCGGCCACAGCTATCGCTGGCGGGGAGGCAGAAAAATGTATTCTTGCGCTCATGAGCACACATAAACTTATAACTTTATGTATTTTCTCCTCTAGAGCAACTTTCCTGCAACCAACATGGCAGTGCCAGTTCACTGATTAAGGGATAAAATGATCCATACCTAATTTCATTTTCACTTGAGGAGCAAAAGTCAGTTCACAAAAGTCACCCTCACATGATTGGTGTTTTTGAGACTTGGGAATCTCCTCTACAATTTAAAATAAACCTAAAGGAGCTCTATAAGACATTCAGAGTGTATTTATAGGTGGGGCGGAGGATGGGTGCTACACTTCTGGGACAACACCTCTCCGATATCAGCAGTAACTGGCATATGAACGCAGAGTAGAACAGTGAGATACATACAGAGGTAGCCTGACTTTATTCTTTGTCCAGGATGCCATTACATATCTTTGTAGATGTATCACTATATCTTTACATAGCAATACAGAACCTTTTATAATAGCATTGGTGACCAGGACCTTGAAATAACATAAAAAAAACAGCTGTCATTGATTATATTTAGATGGGCCTTTGGACAAAGGTCACTTCCTGCTTTCTTGTACACAGTTCTAAGGACAGCCACATGCTAGTCAAAACCTCGAACACACCAACGCATTCTCACACCAACCGCGTCACATATTGAAGTTTTGGTCATGGACTTTCCATGTCCACATACGATGTGCAAGGTACCCTGGGTGCATTGGTTGATGACGTTCTGGGACACCATGTGAAGTTCTCTTCTTTCAAGATACAGTTTTTTTTCCTTTAACAACAAACACACATAGTCAGGTTTCGGCAACAAAACGAAGTGGTTAGGTCTAGGAAAAAAGATCAGGGTCTGGCCTTTAGAGTCTTATGGGATGCAAACACTGTCTTCTCAGGTGAAATTCGATGTTTGTTGGACCCATGCACCACCCGTCCCACTTGGACTTTCGCTGCCCCAACTTCCATCCTTGTCCTGCTGCATTTCCCACTGACGCTGCCAAGCACTGTTAAACTATTAGGGCAACCAGCCGTGTATCAAGGACGCCTTTTTTTGTTGGTTTCTAATGCCATAACTCACTGCCCAAGCTTTGGTTTTCGACGACTTCGGAATGAGACCGTGATCAACACAAGCCTTATTTTCCCAGATTTTGACAGCTGATGTTTTTTTCCATGCACTGAAAATATTTCAGTATTTGGGGCAACACTACACTATACATAATGAATCTAAGCATGTCAACAATGCATGCAGTAAAATACTACACTCTTTCTTTCCTTCACTTACTAAAAATTGCCAGTAACATAAAATCAACCACCAAGGTGGTATCGCCTCTGCAATGTTAAATCTCACCCACAAGACTTGGCACAGATCTCTTCACGGCCCTCTAAATGAGAGTAAAATTGAATGTTGTGTTTGTGTGCGATTTCTTTAAACTATGGCTCCTTCATTTTCAAAACCAGACAGCGATGAAATTATAACATCTGCTATACAGGCATCTGATTTTCTGCTCGGGTGGATACAAGAGAAAAACAGCTCAGAACCTGAAGAGAGTTCAGCCAGAGAGGAGGGGGCTTGGATGATACAACGGAAGAGTGTGGGTGAGACCAGATCGCTAACCTCTGCACAGCCGTTGGCCTATAAGAGCTTTCATCTCGGAGATAGGAGAAGAGGTAGAGGACGGTTGCCCAGGCGTGCGTCACGCCGATAAGCTTCCCCCAATTCAGCTGCTTGCTGCCCTCCCTCCACCCTCACCTCCATCTGATCCCATCTTTATCCCTGTTCTTTGTCTGCCTCCTCTCACTCCATCCACTCTCTTTCTGAAGCCCAAGTATAAGCCCAGATAGGACGGAGTGATATGAGTTGAATAAACCCCAGGAATTAATTTTTGAAACATCTCTCCCCTCTCACCCTCCCTTCTTCTGGCTTCCTTGCTATCTTTCTATATTTTCTCTTTCTCCTTGAGCAATTCGATTGGGACAGCAAAAAAAAGTTTTTATAATAGAATATTTAATCCACCAAGCAAAACATAGTGAAATTAGAAGCCTGGTCTCACACATGGAACGCCAGAATGATCACGACTTGGCCTCTTTTTTTTATTTTCTACCACTCTTTCTTTCTTCTGCTCCTGACTGGAAAAGCAAGGCCTACCTATATTGATCGCAATGCAAAGGCAGATTTTCCCAAGCTGCATTGTTGGCTGCAAATTCAATATACTTTAGCCTCTACAAATCCAAACCTATGAGGAGCCAGAAACCATCTGAGGGATCAGAACCCAGCGGTGGTGTGTACGTCTTTTCCAACAATGAGTTGAGATTTAAAGCAGCATTTCTTTCTGCTATTCACAAGTTTGAAGTGACAATGAAAGAAATTGCACTTGAACTAATATTAGACTTCCCTCCACTCCGTCTTAACCAGGTAGCTCCTGAGGGACGTGATGTAGGCGAGACATGATGAGCAGGAAGCATCATCCTCCTCATCCTGTGGGAAAGTTACATAAGGACATAAGTATCATTGATTGTGGAGGTGTTATTGTTGGTGTCTGGGGAGACTGCTGAAAACCTGTAGTGAAGATACCGTGTGTAAATGTCATAAACTGTTAACTCATACGCAGGCATACTGTATTAAGCAATGTAATCTATGCAATGCCATAATATAATATCACATAGTGACTGACCTGTTTATTGTTTTTAATGTGTGCATCTATGGATGACAGCAACAGGTTTTATTGTGATTAAGATGATTAACTTTTCCTCTTTACTATGTTACTGTTGTATTATGTTTGACAAAGAAACAAGACAAAGCAGGGACATGTTGTTTAAGGTACTGGGTCAGGGTTACTTTTAGCTTAATGCTAATGTCAGTATGCTAATGTGCTCACTAGTGGTATAATGCTACTGTTTATCAAAACTTAAACACCTTGCACAATTCACGACACCATGCTTCATTGACTAAACCAGATGCTGATGTTAAACAGACAATGCTTACCATCATCATGTTAGTGTGCTTACAGCACTAAAACAAGCTGATGGTAATGCCATTAGTCAACGCAGTCTCACTTCTACCCATCAAATACTAACACTTTGTCATTGGCCCTAAGCATCAGATACCGACCCTTTAGCGGCAGTAGGAGAAGCACTGGGCAGTTGCATTTTTTGACCCTTAGAGTAACTGCCATAGTATAAAGAGCCAGAGAGACTGTATAGGGCAAGCAGAAGGGGAGCCTGATGGGTCAAACAAACACTGGACTTTCATCCAGGAGACAGCTGTTTGTGTCACGTGTGAAACTAAAAGTCAACTGAGTTATTTTAATGACAATGCAGTATGTGTAGCATATTCTCCCAGTCATGTATGTCACATGGCCTAAGTAACCTATGTCATGTGACCTTACACTGCGTTGGTAAGAAACATACTTATTTTAGGTCAAACTATGATGATTCTAAATCTAACCACGTGCTTTCATTGCCTTAACCTCAAGAATTAAACGTTAAAACAAGTGTTTTTTTTCTTCGAAGTTCTATGTTTGTCTTGAGAGACTGTGTGCATTTAACAAGTGGAAACTGTACATTTCCTGTGAAAACAGAAGTGTATTTCGAAAATACATGCCTACGTGTATCCAGTGTAAATTGACATGCTGTCGCTGAGTGTCCAAAAGTGACACTGGAGGGGTAGCTTGAGTGTCAAAGTTTGATGTGTAGACCAAGCATCAGTATTTGACAAGTTGGGAGTGACAATGTGTTGCATTAAGTATTGGATGAAATAAATTTTTGACCTAATGATGTCACTAGATTGAAAGCTAAAGGATTTCCACTGTAATTTCAATTCACTCTGTGGGGAACACGGGTGTGCACCAAAATTCATTGCAATCCATCCAGTAGATGTTGAGACATTGCACTCAAAAACATAAATGTCAACCTCATGGGAAAAGTCAAACGATCACCGAAGTCTCTGGGACTCATCATCTGGGAACCACAATTTTCAGTACAAAATATTTTGCTAATCCATCCAGTGGATGTTGAGATATTTTACTGAAAAAATTAAGTTCTGCCTGCCGGTGGCGCTAGATAAGAAGTCAATGGATCTCCAAAGTCTTTAAGATTAATACTCTGGGGACCATGAATGTCTGTACAAAATTACATTGCAATTCATCAAGTAGTTATTGAGACATTTCAATCCTTTCAGTAGATGCTGAGATATTTCAGTGTACAGTTTAAATGTTTGGCCTGCTGGTGGTGCTAGATGAAAAGTCAGGAGATTACCAAAGTCAGTTAGCTTCAACTTCTGGGGACCATCAGCAAAACTTACAAAATTACAATGGAATCCACCCAACACTTGTTCAAAACTAAACATTTCACCAAATATTATGAGGGAAAAAAATCCACAGTGTATTATTTTGGAATGTCAGCTATGATTGTTAGATAAGGCACCACCTAAGACCCACAGGATACAGAAATGCAGGCAAAAATATGCAACAATGTCAAATATTGAATCCAAATACAAGGTTGTGTAACACTAAAAACCACAGTAACCCCTTCTGCAAAACACTGTAAACCGAGAAAAGGAGCACACATTGAGTGAGGAACACTGATCAAAAAAACATGAATTTCAAATCTCAATCCACATGCCTCATTCATAACTTATTGGCCTGAAACAAAACATGCGTAAAAAACACTAAAAACAATTGAAAATCTTCCAACTGTTTGCGGCAAGGAGGGACCTGGTGGTTGCATTGTCAAAATCCAGCTCTAAAAAAAACAGCATTAAGCATTGAGCAGCTGTTTAGTCATCTCCGCTGGTGAGATGCTGGAGAAAAAAAAAACCCCAGCTGTATATTTTTAGCGTATATGTTTGCAAGCAAGCTAAGAAAGGCGCCTTTTGTTCACTGCCTCGCTTAAGGACACCTCTGTGTAGGCGTAGAGGACACACACACAGTGACAGTGTACCAAGAACAGCAGAAAGAAACCCTTTTCAGTTTTGATCCGCAAGCGAGGCTATCTTGGTTTGTTTCCTGGGCACAAATCCCAACAATTCCTTCAGGTGGGAAGAAAACTGCTGAGCTCACTTATCAATGATAGAAGGTACACAGCTGCAGCTTTCTTGCACTGTATCGACTGTCTAGTTCTCTCATCACCCCGTCTGTGGAGATACACTTCACACTTGTTGACCTCAGTCACATTTTATGGCTATGCATAGGTTAAGTGCTGCCATAGAGGGGATGACATCAGTGCCCTCCCACTTAGAACGGAGGCCATTTAGATTTATTCACTGGACACACTGGCACCAAAGGGACTTAATGAGGGCTTTGACATTTGTCCCCCACTCTAATAATTATGCTGTTAGAGAATCTCTGCCTTGGCTATAACCTTCTTCTAATGGAACTGTATGCTCATCTGTCAATGGGGTGTGTACTCTATAATGTATCTGACCTTATGGGCAATCATTTTAACTACAGCTGTAACGGTTCATGTATTTGTGCCGCACCGTCACGGTCCAGCGTCACGGTCTAGGGTCACATTTCGGTGCATGCAGTTGCAGGCAGAATACATTGTGTGGATTAGGGGTGGCCAATAAATCAATTATACTCAATGTATTGCAGCTTGTTCCACATGGAATGTAGAAAATGGCTATATTGCAAGCAATGAGTGTAAATTCTCATTTTTTGAAGCCACTGACACGAGACTCATTTTGGTTTTTTGGTTCTTTTACTCTCTCCTATGGCTCTCTAACCCTTAAAGACACGACTGAAAAGAAAGAGACTCACTATCATAATTAATTAAAACAGTACTTTGTTATATAACTCTTGCTACTTTATTAGTTAGATTAATAGTTAAATATTTTCATAGTTTACAGTAGTTTATAAGAGATTTCAAAATATAAAGATATATATTGTGTATGGCAATATTACCCAAAATAGTCACGATAGTATTTATAAGACATACTGCCCAGCCCTAGTGTACATTGATGCATGTTATTTGGAATGAGTGCGAGTTCTTCAACCACCTTTTTTCAATTTGACAGCCTAAGTTTTAGCCTGTTGTGACCTGTTATTTCTTGGGGAAGTGTTCATTCATTGTTCGTACAGTGTAATACAGAAGTATTTGAAATGTTTTCATGATAAAAAGTGTGTGTGCAAAATGTTCTCAGTCCCCAGCATGAGTAATTTGTCCATCTTTGACACCTGCAAAGCTGTCTGTTCAAAATAAATGAAAAAAAAAAAAAAGTATCCTCATGCTTTTTCCTTTTGCTGTTTCGAACTTGCACTGTATGGGTAGGTATGAACCAAACCAAGCAGTTAAACCCTAATTTTTACAGGCAAAGACAAACGTGGCTATGGAAGTTTAAGGGTGTTCTGCACCTTGGTATGCAGCACTGTTTTAAAAAGCTAGCTTTACCCAAATGAAACAATATATGTTTACTACCTAAAGCTCTTTTATTAACACACTAAATCTAAAGGCTAGCTGTTTCCCACTGTATTTCGTCTTAATGCTAGGCTAAGCTAATGTGCTGCTGGCAGCAATATCATGTTAGCTTACAAACATAAGAGAGACATCAATCTTCTCATCCAATGCTCGCAATGAAAGTGAATACATGCTTTTCTTAAAATGTTGAACTGTTCCTTAATGGTAATGTAGTCTGTGTCTAACAGAGAGTGAGGCTATGGCTATTTCCTGGCAGCAGTCTGTACCAGTGCAAACCCAGTGCATACAGATCTCAAAAAATATCAGTACTGAATAGTTTATTGATTTCTTCTGAGCTTCTCTAATGCTTAGCTCAGCTGCAAGGGAATTCTGTTTGCATATAAGGAGGCAGTGAGGCTACCTTAATTTAGCCCTAGTAAACACAGCATCTTTTTTCCAGTCAGGTTTGGTTAAAAGCTGTTAGTTAAGTTGAAAAAAAAAAACCATTTTCAACAGAGACATACTGTAGATGTGTCTTTTTTGTATCATTTAATATTAGAGATTTTTGTGTTCCATTGCATACTATAAAAAATTCAATGCAACTGAGGGCACAGACAAAAGTGGAGCACCACATGGAGACAAACAAATCTCAGAAACTGCTAGACAGACAGGAAAAGTTCCAAAAGGACTTGAGACCGAGACAAAGCAGAGTTAAAATAAACACATCCACGCTGTCAAAAAATGTGGTCTAAAGACCATGTGTAAGACAGCCGCTACCATGTGTAACAACAGAAACTGTCACTGTAATCTTATTTGTCAAAATGTTGCTGCATCAGTGTCCCCAAGACAAACCCCCGGCCCATTTGTTTCTTCCCAGCAAATAAAGTTATTCCAGATCTGAAAGGAAAGACGAATTCCCATGTGTACCGGATAACAGCCATTGACTCGTTTACTACTTCAAGCGAGAACAAAATGTGATGGAGCCTGGCACAAAGAGCGACACATACATCACGCGACGCCACCACTTAGAGCAAAACACACATAGCGCGGCGTGCTCGTTAACCTTTGGACGGGCATGTGTACGTGTGCGTTTGTCAGCTGTCCTGTCGTGACAGATGAAGCTGAGGATGATAGAGTGCGCCTGTCTCCTTTTTGATCACACAGCCACCTACGCATTACGGAGGCTGCATGTACACAGAGGTACACACCTCTAGCTAATACCTGCATTAAAAAACACACACACACACATGCCCACAGCTGGACGACAGATCAAAGGTAGGAACCCGCTTCCTCTTTCCCAGCTGTGTCCAAATGCATCTTACGTTTACCACAAAACTGCTCGTGCGGACACTCCATTACAGGATTTCTGTGTGCAAGAGAGAAAATGTCGAATTTATTCATGAGAAACACTTTGCAGAACATAACAAAGTGCTCAACAGGGAAGCCAAGGACACCATGAACACAATTAACAAGCAAGAGAAGAGGGGAAAAAAACGACAGAACACAAATCGGAAATCGAAAAAAGTCAAAGTGTTTGTGTGTGCTGTTATGTGGGCAGCTGCATGCACTGCGGCAGAGCTGTGTTTGTGTCTTTACAATTGTGCCTGTCCCATTGTAAATCCATTCTAACACCCCCCCCCCCCCTCTTCTTTTCTCTCAGACTAATGTACATAAACAACACAAGACAAATCACCAGAGAGGCTGAAAGAAAATGGAAGCAGCGGTTCTTGCACTAATGTTGCTTGGCAACCAAACCAAGGTGATTTAGTAATTGAATGCATTCTGTGAATATTTGTTTTGAAAGTGGCGTGTCCGGCGTTGAAGCCGGTAAATGTCTGACAAAATGCATCAGGCACGACTGTTTCAAATTATTTACAAAACAAGCTCGAAGACGAAGGCTTGTGGTTGGTGGACTGCAACTTTAAATCCTCAGGCTTACTATTTGGGAAAATCCAGGCAAAAGAAAGTTAATGAGTAATGCACTTTTCTTACAATCTCTGTGTGGGTGCCCTTTAACATGGCAATTAACCCCTAAGACCTCTATTGGAGCTGCTGGATGGCCGGCAGCACAAAACTGTGCTTGTATCCAGCAGGACTTTGGTATAAATATGAATATAATTTAGGAATTATCTGACAAAGAGCATACATCTTTATCTAATTTTTCCCTGGCAAGAAATAAAATATATCTGGTGCTATATGACTGTGTCACATCTAAGGCACTGCATTAATGATTGAAAGCATTTTCAAGTATATTTAAGGTCTGAAAGAACCTACAGAAGGAGTTGGCAGCATCATTAATGCACAGCAGAAAATTCATCTTGTATTCTGCCCTTAAAATCGTGAAACCGTAGTCTGTCTTAGGGTCTGCTGGTCTGGTCTGGAGGGATAATTTATTTAACATAACAAATGTTTTGGAGCTGTAGCCAACCTTCACTTCCATTCCACCAGCCGAGACGTATATGAAGTAAGTAATGTGGTTTGCAATTCTATCAGAGCTTGGAAACCAAATTTAGCATTGCAAAGTATGAAATATAACCTATATGAGTCAATAGGGAGGTGACCGTGTTTCAGCACATTGCGCCATCCTTCAATCATGGAGCAGCCTTTAATTCACTTTCTGTCTTTTGTGAAAGCTGCCCTTTGAGGTACAGCTGGAAATAGCATGTTATGACACTTTCTCTTTACATATATCCTTTGGACGGGATAATTTGGTTTTAGAGAGTGAGAAGGAAAGGCAGTAGCGATTCGCTCTTGTGCATTATTGTCGTACTGTTTGTAACTTTTAAGTGCCTTTCAAACACGTAGATGGGTCGGCAATTCACATGTCGGTCTTGTGTCTGAATGAGCGGCTGAGTCACTTTTATGTAAAAGTCACGGAGGCAATCTTAAGGTGTCAAATCCTTTGCGAACATTGAGGCTCTTCCAGTAAATGTGCTGCCATGCCTAATTGAACCTTGAGGAACATTTATGTAACTGTCACCTGTGTATGAATGATAGAAAGCTCTTACTTTTACAGATAGAGGAAGACAGCAATGCTACATATTCAATGGCTGAACAGGGCTTAAGAGTTGTGACAGTTTTTTAAAGTGAATTATGGGGATGAGTGAGTGCAACATTATCTGTATCTGTTCAAGCTGCTAAATGATCTGTATCCATGCATGGGAATGGGCGGGTTAAAAGTGAAACTAGAAGGGGGTGTGACAGGATGTAAGTGGGACCTTACCGTTAACGTATCAAGAAGCACTGGAGGTGGGGCCCCGTTCATTCCTGTGAAAGTTGCTCAATGGCACATATAGCCAAAAAGGTTCAATGTCCATAGTACTAACCTGAGTCTTCTGCATCATGGGTCCCAAAGAGCAAGCGCACTGGAGACTCAGGCTGACTGTGTGACTAACTTCTGGTTTAGCGCCCTGCAAACTTCAATGGAGATAAAGTGGTTGAATCATGCAACTCTTCCAAATGCTATCCAATCTAACTGATCAAATCCCAATAGCGAAATTAATCATTTTGCGTGGGTTGCATCCATTTATCTATGGGAAAAAGTCTTTTTGGGTCAGTGATGGACCCAGAAGCTCTAACTCCTCATTTGGCCTCCATGTTTTTGTCAAAGCCAGATGCTGTTTCTGGAGGCTTGGACTCAACCAGAAGTTGTAATTTTTAAGCATGAAATGGAATTGATCAGAAGTTGCTATATTTATTATTTATTAGAAAACTATTTACAGAACAGCCTTGGAATTGAGCTTCAGATCATTTTTGATCACAAGAGTAAGAAAAAATAATGAACAAACTTCGGTGAATCAATAAATAAACACAACACATGCTTGCCGTACCAAGAAGAGCAAAGTAAAATGCATGAACTTAAGTTTTCATACTCAACATTTTTCTATTGATTTGTTTCTTTACTTAAGTGTGAAGTGTGTGTCTGTGATCACAGGCTTTTTTTTTTTTTACCACCTAATGTTTCTACACAGTATTATCCGAAAAACAAATGGGCATTGCTTGTATTCTCTGACTCAACACATTTCCAAACAGGAGCACATGGCTAATTATGAAGCAGAATGCCACTGATGGAGCCAATCAGAGGTACAGCAGGACATCACTCTGAATAATAAAAAAGCCAGCCTGTTAATCCATGTGGAAGGAGTGGCTGCGTGTGATGAGGGTGAGATTGTGTCAGTGCTGCCAGAACTGCTGCAGTGAACTCTGTGTGTGTGGCTGGCCTATCGTTCAATGATGTGAACCCAGCTAGCCACATGAGGATTTTTCCTTCATCAACAGAACAGATATTGAAACATTTCACTCTGATGATACTCATGAAAAGTACATTATTCATACGGGATGCAAAACATGTTCTTATAGTACACAGCAACCTTTGACCACCAAATTCTAATCAGCTCAAACTCAAGTCCAATTGGATGTTTTTGCTGAATTTGAAGAAACTCCCTAACGGCGTTCCTGAGATATTGCATTAATGAGAACGGGACAGACAGATGGATGGACAGCCCGAAAACATAAAGCTCCTGGCCACAGCTCCAACTGGCACAGAGGCATAAAAAATAAATATATTGATTTACTAATAAATTATAAGCAAAAGTTTGCTTCATGATTTAAAACGCCTAGTTAGGGACACACCAGAGGCATGAACTTGAGTCACATGACTTGTACTTGAGTGACTAATTTGATGACTCTAGACTGATGACTAGACTTAACAAAGTGTGCCATGATCCATTCATTTTCCTTTATTCCTCAGTCAACTAACATCAGTGCTACTCATTCCCAACAAGTCAACACTTAACTCTCCAGAGCCACATTGTTTGAACCAATCTAACAGCACCCAGCAAAGTGCGAACCATGAAGAACTACCATTAAGTTATTAGCACTACTTGGAAATAATTATTCCAAAGATAATGTGGTGGTCAACAGAAATTACTCTGTTGTTAAAATGACATTACATCTGGTAAAAAGAGCATTATGACTGGTTTAGGACTACAAACTCAAGGTTTAGAGATTGAGACTTGACTTGAGACCTGTAAGTCTTGACTTGGGATTTGACTCAAGACTTGAGTGCAAAGACTTGAGACTTACTCGTGACTTGCAAAACAGTGACTTGGTCCCACCTCTGGTACGCACACCCTCCAACTCTACACAAAATCCAGCTAATTCCTGGATGTAGAAACTGAATGTAGACTTAGCAGTGGCTAACGTTAGCAAGCTAGTAAAAAAACCCCAACACATTCTCACTCCGACCTCGTCACATATTGACATTTGGTCATGGACTTTCCACGTCCACATATGACTCTTTCAAAATAACCGCACTACAACAGTACAACACAGCAAATTGACATTGTCTTGCCTTCAACAACAAACACACATGGTTGGGTTTCGGCAACAAGAACACGTGGTTAGGTTTAGGAAAAAAGAACAGGGTTGGGCTATGGAATCTTATGAGACGCGAACACTGCTCTCTTGGATTAAAGTCAATGTTTGTAGGTCCCACTCGCCTGCCTGAACTTTCGCCACCTGAACTTTCGTCCTTGTCCCGCTGTGCGCCGTTTACTTATAACGGCAACCGGCCGCATATTACGCCAATGTGACAGGACACATTTTCATGTTGGTTTCTGATGCCGCAAGTCACTGCCCAAGCGCCAGATTTGAGTAAGATCTGGCTAAAACACAGACAACTGACCTTAGACGCAGATGCTAACGATCAACTGCAGCGCCCCTGCGCCAAGCTAATGCACTGACCCACTCTCTTTGTCAATGTCAGTCTTTAACAACCTCAACTGCGTTTGTATTTTTCTTTTGAGAAATCAGCTTTGACACAAAAAAGGCTGCTTTCCCACAAACCTCAAAGTGCTTATTAGCATATTAGCAACGTCGTCCTTGCTATATCATATTATCAGCAGTGAGGGGCTTCACAAATCTCACAGTAATGTCAGGATGTGTAATTAGCGTGTAATTAATTGGAGAGTGAGAGCCTGGTGCATCAAATGTTACATGTAGCACCTTTGAGGTCATAGGCTTAGAGGTTAGCAATCAATATAATCAATGGAAAGTCCTCAAGGGTACAAACAGAAATACATGTGGGTATATATTGAATATAAAGTTCAATTTAGTTTTTAAAAATGTATCAACCAGCACTTGGATGCAGACTAATAGGTAGAAGAAGAGATTACAGTATGTCAGACCAACAGGAGGGAGAATATAAAAACATAATCTTCTACCTCCTTCAGTGAATATGATTCCAGCACTATACTTAACCACCAGGTGTCACTGTTAACTCACAGCAGCCCTTCCCCCAGCCGGGCAAATCCCTCCCCCCTCCCACTCCTGTTTCTCTCCCTCCATGCTTCCCTTCCTGTCTCTCCCTCTCTCTCTCTCCCTCCCTCCTTCTTTCCCTCTAAAACAAAGTAATTGCCTGCAGCACAGTTCAGAGTCTCCTACTCTGTCTGACGCAGATCAGGCTCCAGCCAGTCAATCATTATTCTCCACCACAACAGTGAATACCTTGTGAGGTTCAAGGAGTCACTGAAACCTGCTGTTGACACTAGTATGTGTGGGTGCCTCTGTGTGTGTGTCCCTAAGAGTACAGACATAGTGTTGTCATGGTTAAAGTCACGTGTATATCTATGCTGTGTGTTCAGCCTGCATTTTTAATTACAGAGAGGAAGTTGGGGATCATATTTTTGTGTCAGATGCACAAGACTAGTGACAGACATCAATCTCGCAGGGTTCATCTGTCACTCAGGCATCTATAATTCAAAAGCAGCCAGTCAGGGGTCTTGGCTGGGTCTGCTTGCAAAGAGAGCTGAATTTTTATTATTATCGATTCATTTATTAATCTAATTTGTTCTGTCTCTCTTGAATGCACACTTACCAGCACATGTGGCATCAATATATGTAGAGAATGAGCCTCTGTGAGCATGGCTTTTAGACTTCTGTGTATGCGCATGATGCATGACCACAATATGTGTTTGTGCGTAAACTAGAAAAGCTTTGTAGTGGCTGTGCAGCCTCAATGCGAGAGGGTTCTGCTCTCCTGATTTTCTAATATCTGCTGCTCTGACCAAAGTGCTATAAGAATGTTATTGCTCTGCAATTTGATACCCGCATCACTTTCTGCTGACGGAGAGAAAGCACGCCAGAGAAAGATAGAGACAGAAAAATGAAAGGGTGTGAAAGCGACAGAGTTAGAAGTCAGTTAAGCCATTTATTCAACCAGGGCCGTAGAGAGGCAGACAATCTCTTTTTGATGGTAAGATTCAAAAAGGCAGCAAATGAAAACCAAGGTGCTAAATCCTCTGAGTATCCTAAAGGGAGCGTTTATGCTTCTGGTGAAAGACACTGACAAGCGTAAATCCAAGTGGAAGCTATGATTTTATATGGATTTCCTCAATTTAACCTGGTTTCAATCACGATTGGGTGGGGAGATGTAAAGCAAAGGTGGAAGTGCTCCCAAGTTATCAATAACAGTTCACCTGTGAAGGGACGTGTGGAAAGACAGAGATGGTCAGAAGCACAGTGAGGGCTGGATGGCTGTTTAATCCCAAAGTGGTGAGTAAAAATAGTCTAAAATGACCGCAGGGGAGTACGCTATACAGCAGTGGCTCCAGACCTTTTTAGTCTAAAGTACCCCTGCAGCCCTGCCAGATGAACTCAAATACCCTTCACTGACAACACATGTTCCAGATGTGTACATTCAAACTGGTTTTAAACTAATTTTAACACTATTAGTTATATAAAGCAATATTTTTTAATCCATTTGGTTGACTGCATTTGTGCTGCTGCCACTATGAATGGCAGAAACTGGACATTTCAAACATTTATCCATTGCTTTGGCTAACTATTTCAACCATAGATGTATGAAGAGAACTGGATACAGCGTTGGAGGCTGGCTTCAATTCATTCTTATGCAAGTTGTTCAGTGGTGCAGCAAAGCCCTATTTTTGCAGATCTTAAGCATTGTAGGGCCCCAGAGAGCAACTACACTTAAGACTTTCAGCGGCCAAACTGCTAACTTCTGCCGGCCGGACGGTTAACTTCATGTTTAGCAGTCTACATCTTTATATCACCATTTAAGTTAGCAATCAAGCTGCTCCTCTGACTTTTATCAGTGAAACCAGTCATTTTGCAGGGGTTGTGATGCTCAAAAAAATACATCCATTGATTCACAGACATCTCTTTCACAATGTAAGTCTATGGGACCTTCTAGCTAACACTTTCAACCTTTAATCTATTACCTACTGTAGATGTTTCAACCATTTCTACTTTGCTTTAGCTATTTTTTTTCATCCATTCATGCGATACATTTATTGTTGGTTATGACAACAATTTCTCCTGTATATTTAGCTAACTATTTAAACCATTTATTAATCAATTTTGCTATGTATTTGAACCCTTTTTTTCTGATAGTTTAACAGTAGCTATTTAAATTATTTATCCCTTGCTTTTAGTTAACTGTTTCGACAGTTTTTCAATCATAACAGTATTTTTAGCTTTCTAATCCATCTATACATCTACAACTCCGATTCCCAAAAATTTGGGATGTTGTGTAAAATACAAATAAAAACAGAATGCAATGATTTGCATATCCTTTTTGACCTATAGTCAATTGAACGCAGTACCAAAACAACTGATAATCTTCATTGTTTTTTGTAAATATACATTCATTCTGAATTAAATGCCTGCAACACCTTTCACAAAAGTTGGGACAGAGGCAACAAAAGACTGAGAAAGTTGTGGAATGTTAAAAAAAACACCTGTTTGGAACATTCCACAGGTAAACAGGCTTATTTATATCATGATTGGGTATGGAAAGGGCATCCTTGAAAAGCTCAGTTGGTCACAAGCAAAGACGGCAAGGGGTCATTACTTTGTAAAAAACTGCGTGGGTAAATGGTCCAACAGTGTAAGAATATTTCTCAATGCACAATTGAAAAAAAGGTTTTGAGGATCTGGAGTAATCTCTGCGCATAAAAGGCAAAGCTAAAAATCAATAGTGAATGCCCGTGACCTTTGAGCCCTAAGGCTGCACCGCATTAAAAACCAACATAATTGTGTGAAGGATATTACTACACTGGCTTGGGAACACTGTCGTTAAACACAGTACTTGACTGCATCTACAAATGTAAGGTAAGACTCTACCATGCAACAGAAACACAGCTGATCTCTCTGGGCCTGACACAGAATGGGAAAGTGTGCTGTGGTCTGACAAGTCCACATTACAGTCTTTGGAAATCATGGACGCTGTGTCCTCTGAGCTAAAGAGGAAAAGGACCATCCAGACTGCTACCAGCATTAAATTCAAAAGCCAGCATGTGTGATGGTATGGAGGTGTGTTAGTGCCATTAGCATGGGTAACATGCATATCTGTGAGGGCACCATGAATACTGAAAGGTACATACAGGTTTAAGAGCAACACATGCTGTCATCCAGATGATGTCTTTCTCAGGGACGCTGAGCCTGATTATTTCAGCAAGACGATGCTAAACCACACTCTGCATGTGTTACAACAGCGTGGCGTGACAGTAAAAGAGTGTGGGCACTAAATTACCCTGCCTACACCTGTCTCTCATTGAAAACGTGTGGTGCATTATGAGGCACAAAATACTACAATGGAGGCCCTGAGCTGTTGAGCAACTGAGGTTGCATAACGAGCGAGAATTTGAAAGAATTTCACTTTCAAAACCTTAACAATTAGTACCTTCAAAAGAAAAGGTGATATTACACAGTGATAAACAAGCGCCAGGTCCCAACTTTTTTGGAATGTGTTACAGGCATTAAATTCAGAATAAGTGTATATTTACAAATCAATCAGTTTGAACATTAAATATCTCGTCTTTGTACTATATTCAGTTGGATATAAGTTGAAACTGATTTGCAAATCATTGACTCTGTATGTATTTATATCGTACACAGTGTCCCAACTTTTTTGGAAATGGGGTTATATTACCTTAAGCAAGCTATTTCAACTATTTATCTGTGTTAATCTCTTTAAGTCTTTCCATTACTTAACTATTTAAACCATTAGCAGTACTTATAGCTAAGTGTTTAAACGTATCTGTTACCTTGCTAATTCACACTTTCTTAGTTGCAAAACAAAGGGTTCTGGTGTCTCTCTCTCTCTCTCTCTCTCTCTCTCTCTATATATATATATATACATACATATATATATCAAATTAGCTAAGCCACAGTTTTTCCATATTTGTCATTATATGCTCATGTGTTCTTGAGTTATTGCCAAAAATGTGTTTAGTTAGCTGAGCTACAATTCTGTATGCAGAATTTTGCATTCAGCCCCCCAGAAAACTGCAGAGGTACCCCATGGGGTACAAGTACCCCTGTTGGGAATCTCTGTAATAACGCAACGAAATTGGATGTAGAGAAGAAAAGAGTGAGGAGGAGAGTGATGTGTGGGGATGACAGGAGGAGACAGAGAGTTGTTTTCAGATTTACAGACCTAGCTGCTGTATGCTGCTGTCAGAGAGAGAGAGTAGCAGAGGGAGGCCTAATTAACACAGAGAGCACCAGCATCCTCAAACAGAGTGAGTGATTCTGATCCAGCAGCATTATCACGCTGCCATAACACTGCCAATCCAACCTGAAACTAGCTCTGCTCAGATGATATGCCTTCCCCCCCGAAATCATCTGAGGTCATGACTTACTGCTCACTCCTTCTGAATGTACAGCAACATTTTCTGCATAGCACAGGCCCCACAAGACATGTCATCATCATCAGAGTTATTTCTGCCAAATGCCTTATATCCACAGGGGTTGCACTTTGCAGATGTATCATCATCATCTCAACGAAGCAGCAGTGATTCAGTATAATCTTAAGGAGTACTATAATTTGTTTTAATTCAGTGCCTTAAATTATTTCTCAGGTGCCTCTTTTTAATAATGGTGTCTTTCCAGAATGACAGAGCCACATAATTCAAGGGTTAATGGGTTTCATTTCTTGCTCCCAATTTATTTCAGCTATTTGAACAAGCATAGGACGACAGAGGTGCAAATTTGTAGGAGTTCCTTTGAGCGTTCAAGGTTCTGAAAGTAAAAGTCTGATTCATTTTCTGCATAGACAATGTTAGGTGTCTGGCAGTTGGAGCACTTTCACAGCTTGGATGGGTATTAAACTCCTGGTTGACTCATCGGTACAAAAGATAAGCTGTGTTAGAAACTCTTATTGTTTAGGATAAAATCAAAGGTACATGCTTGTGGTCATTTAAATATAGGGGCTGTACTAAAATTATTGGGGTGATGGTGGGGGATGAATCTTATAGACCCTTATAGATTATGCTTAAGCATGCACATGCGAAATGGCAATGGGAGTATGGTGGAGTGCATTAGCTTATTAAACAAAGACATACAAGAACATTAACCACCAAAGATCATGAATGCTCCTAAACAAATTGACTTTGAGGAATGGTGACGGACATTCAGATCAATGTGTTATTAGCGAAAAGGTAGAAGCATGGATGGATGACTGAACGGGCCCACTGGGCACAGGCCCAGGGGTCCAAACTGTCAGGCGGGCTCCCTGATCTTTACCTGCAAGATGACACTTAAATGAATACGTACCAACCAGGAAGAGACTCAAAATGACCACGAAGAGATACAAGGAACTGCAAAAACAGGCAAAACAACCATTAAGAGACACACAAAGACTAAAAAAGACACAAAATTACCACAAAAAGACAGAGAAATTGCGTGCATACAAATCACTAGATACTTACGACGATGTTATCAATGGTCATGTACAGAACGTCAACATAGACTCAGAGTTTGGTGTCATAAAAATCAAAAAACAAAACAGAAAACTACCTCCTCACAGGGAAATGTACCTGCATGTCAGGGTGTGCTGGCAAAGTTTAGAGCTCAATGATACATAGACACCACTGCTGTTTCAGTATAACATGTGACCATGTAAACTGGTTAACTTGAGCCAAAAGCAATCTTGGTTGCTTGTACTTACCTACGTAAATGGTTGGCGTACATAATAAACACTGATGAATATGTATTTAAAATGGATTACATTAAAATTGAGGGCTTTTACAAGGACACCTACATGTTCTGTTCGTGTCTTCAACAGCTGCTGTCACTACAAGCAACCATGGCGCCTTCGGCTGAGTCATCAGTTAACACGGTCACGGTCACATTTGTTGCGCTGAAAGGAGTCCACTGTTGGAATACTGATTCTGACAACCAAACACGGAACAACCTGACATTTTATTGACGACAGTAACAGTTTTAATTCATGTAACTCATGTAACTTCCTTTAATAATGTCTCCAAAACTTTTTCAGCTACTCTTCTTTTAACAACACCAAAAAAAAAAAAAATACAGGACACTCCTCCTTTTCTTACTCCAACCCCCCAATAATTTGTATACAGTCCCTTATGTAGAGAACTGAATTACGTCTGTCAAAGAGTACTGGAGTAAGAAACATCCAAGCCTAAAATCAATTAGATCATTAAAAGAAAACTTTTAAAAATATAGAGCTTACTTTCTGCATATATTTTGGAACCTATTCGATTTAGGAATTTTAACCCACAATCAGGGTGTACGTTAAAATTACACGGTATGTTGACACCTAATCTAAGAGCTATTATGAAGATAATGCATTTTTCTGACAGTGTTAGTGGAAAATTTTGGTGCATTTTAAAAATAAACAAAAATATATAAATAAATGCAAAATGACTAAAAGCCAAAATCAGGGCATGATAGTGGGTGCATAACTGTAGCATCATTTTTGGCTTTTCACACATACTGCACACGCACACAGACACAGACACACTCATGCACACCCGCTTTAATTTCCATCTGGCAAGTATTTTCACGCATTTAAAAGGTCAGCCCCCCTAAAAAAACACGACACTTTTAGAGAGGCAAAATGTGTATATGTCAATCCCATTCCATTAATGCAACAGAAAAAAGGGCTCGAATACAGAGGTGACCACAGGGAGGAAGAGAGAGCTGCAAAAAAGACTGTGACTAAAAAATGTCACAGTGAATGGAAGCTGTTAAATATGCCATTTGGTTGGCCCTTATTTTTCCTGAAGCAACTGTGGGCAACATGCTGAGTGCATATTTCTCTTTTGGCTCTCAGGGACACGTGCGCTTCCAGAGGCACGGGCCTGAGAGAGTACCTTCATACTTCTGTTTCCTATCCCGGCTGTTATGAAGGCTTTTTCACTCTTCTGGATTGGTATAGTTCAACCTTCCCATTTCTCCCAAAAATTCTAAATGCTGAATGACATTTTGCAAATTGGCGTTACCTTATTTGCATGAAATTGCACGGGTCTCAACTCTTCTCTTTTTTTTTTTTCCTGCCACGGTACACTGTGTCCTTGCTTTACCCTCATCAAAAAATGAGTGGCAGTAAACTGGCCGTGAAAATTTTCACCAGACTGCAAGACTGGGATTAAGATCATGTTATGGCATTTGGTTGTGTAATTGGCCCTCAAAGGGAACGGGCTACAAAGTGGAAATTTTCAATATTTGCACATGTTAGCCAGGAGTTTCGGTGATGGCAGAGGAGAGTGACGGTTCAGCCAGCAGCTGGCCGACAGGCAAGACTCAAACATTGTTCCGTCCCGCTTACTGCTGCCCCATTTCTGGGCATCGCTGTCACCTTGGACTACATGTGGGCCAAAAATATGAGTCCATTCCCCCTGCTTTTCTGTGATTGTGCCCTACAGTGAATGCTCATTAGCATTTTTCCCCTACAATAACTGGCCTGCAGTGTACCCATCTGTTGACTGGATCTGTGAAGCCAGGTGTGCATGTACGCATTTGTTTGCTCCTTTTATTTGGAATCAAATTGTGTTATTAATGCTAATTTGCACTGTGATGTTGGCCACAGTCAGAGCTTGTAATCGCTCACCCACACACACACACCAACACTCACACATGCTAGCACATACTAAAAAAAAAACACTCAATGGCACTACAGCCTGAGCTTAGCTTTCATGTCAGCGATCATTTTGTAAGGAGTAGGTGTCAATATTTTTAAAGTGGTGGGTATCTCATTTTGAATGGCAACTTTTTACGGCCTCTTTCCTATAAACTTGACTACATAGGGGCCCCTGGCAGAGCAGGGTTAAGCCTCAGGTGCAGCTGGTTTTATGGGCCCCTTGCCTATAAATTTTAACAGCTAATGTCATAGCTGTGGAGTGAGAGGAAAAAGGAAAGTTTCTGATTTTATAAATTAAAATAACCAGAGACCAGTATGGAGAACCACTAGCTTACATTATGTTAAAGATCATATTAAGTGGCAACCTCCCTATTTAATTTCATCAGTCCCACCACAATAAAGTGTCACCTACATCTGGGATTTAACCCCTATCTCACTTACTGTATCACAACATTGACTGCTCAGACGATAAGAGCAGCTCACAGGAGATGTATAGGACAAATTCTATAATACCTAGCCAATTACTGCTATTCAATAATGTAAACCCATGGAGACCCTGCCTTTTCACCCACCCCTCTTCCTCCTACAGCAGACGAGGACTGTGTGTACAGGAACAATGACTGGAAATCAATGCTCTGTTTGTTCTGGGTGGCAGTTTCCACCTGCCTGTGTCGTGTCTTTTATTTCCCTTGTAGAAGGGAAGCAGCATGTTGTGTCATTTGCACTTACACAGTTAGAGAGAAGCAAATTGATTATGTGGGTGAAGACGTACAGAATGTTCCAGCCAGACGGAGGGAAAAACCGGTTAAATGCTTATAATTTATTAATGCAGGTTTGTCACATTGAGAGGAATTTGCTTGGATGTTTAAACTTAAGTAAAAATACAGAAATATTATCAGCAAAATGTACTTAAAGCATCAAAAGTAAAAGAAAAATGGCCCCTGTGACAAATATATCATATATCACAGTATAGGATTGTTGATAATGATGCAACAATGTGCAAGTACATTTTGCTGTTGAAGCTGCTTGAGGTGGAGCCAAGTTTTAACCACAGTATACCGTCCATTTGTCCAGTGTGTATCCAACCTACAGGTCAGGCCCCTTCAAAGGAAAAAACTAAGTTCTGCTGCAAAAATTTATCATGTATTTATCTGGCATTTTCTCAACTCTTTGCTTTTTTGTGAAATACTGCACAGTTAAAGATGTAATGTAATTCATAAGGTGACCAACAAGAGAGAACAAAGTCAAATACATGCCAACCTCTAAAACAAAAAATGCAACAGAAAACTGCACATACAGTCAACACAGTGGATGTTCTCCAGGCCTCTAGGGGGAGCCCTAAGTGGAATAGCGTTATAATATTGTAAAAGACTAAACCAAATGTAAAAAAAAGCAGCCTGGACGTATTTCAGCATCGTCAAATACCAACGCCTCTCAGTGTGTGATAATAAAGCCAAAGGCACCCTTTAGCATCTTTATGAGATGCACCAGGCTTTTAATAATACTTGACACTGAGAGCAGCTGACTTAGTAACACATTCTCACTAAGATGTCGTCACATATTGACGTTTCGGTCATGGACTTTCCACGTCCACATACGACGTGCAAGGTACCCTGGGTGCATTGGCTGTTGCTGTTCTGGGAAACCATGTCAAGTTCTCTTCTTTCAAGATACACTTCTGTGATACAATACCATGAATGACCTTTTTTTTTCCTTTAGAAAAAAGCTTTAGAATCTTACGAGACACGAACACTGCTGTCTTGGGTCAAAGTCGGTGTTTGTTGGACCCATCCACCTCTCCTTGTGCCCGCCCTACGCCGGGCGCCTTTAAACTATAATGGCAACCGGCCACGTATCACACCGATGTTAAAGGATGCCTTTTTTCGTTGGTTTCTGGTGCCGCAAGTCACTGCCCAAGCACCAGATTCCAACGACTTCGGCGTGAGACCAGGCTCAACATAGTGTAAAGAATCAGAGTGGAGTGGAGGGTGGGACGGAGGGGGGGGAGGTGTATGGGTCAAACAAAATAAGACTTTCAACTAGGTTTTCGTGTGAAAACCAAAACTCAATGCTGTTTAAATGAAACACTACATAACTTTCGTAACTATGCTCTGTGTAATTCATGTACACTGACATTTTTATGTCACGTTACTTTATTGTCAAGTAACAAATGTACTTATCTTAAGCCAAAACATGACCTTGGTCTAAATCTATACCAGGTAGTTTTGTTGCCTTAACCTAGCAGCGACCATTTTACAAAATCAACAAGGTGTTACAATGTGTTTTAGCTGTGCGTAACATAGAGACACTAAAGGGTGCCTCCTGTGTGTTGCTATGAGATGCTGAAGAGCATGACAAAGTGACCTATGTAGAAGAAAAGGGTCAATAAAAAATGAGAACTTTTTTATGTTGCCTATTTACTCTTTTCTGTCACTTTTCTGACTGCTTCCAAAACAAACAAACTCTCTCATCTAGTTTCTCTTTCTCAGGTCTATAATTAAGCTGTTCCGCTCTACACTCCCCCAAGAAACCTGATGAACTTCCTTAGTATGTATTTCATTGTAGTGTGTTTGCTCTTGTCGGCCACCATAAATTAATGATGAATCTTTAACAGCTGTATAAAGCTGTATAAATTGAAATATTCAGTAAAAATTCACGTATCTAAAATCTATCCTCAAGTACAGTACTTGAGTAAATGTACTTAATTACTTTACTATTGCTTCTGGAGAATAAACACATTTGCTCTAGCCATAGCTGCAACAGGAGATGTGCGGAGGCAAGCCTATTGTATGAGCAGACATAGTAACTTTTCCAAAGTGAGGATAGAGAAGTCAACAATGGAGATGTTAGGTGAGAAATCACAAAAAAAAAGTGTGTGCAGTGTTCTCATTAATAGTTGGTACATGCTTATTCTTGGATAAAAATAAATATCTGTAATAACAGAGCAAAAGTTTACAGGTAGTCAATGCAATCCGCCATCTTACTACTTCTGTTTACTTTTGTTGTGCATTGTTTAACGCCCTCTGTTGATGAATCATTGGTTACAATGGTTCCATTTAAAACTGGTGGAAACGTGGGCTGGTTTGCTAGAAAGCACAGAGGTTCCACGAATCCTGAACACAACCAGTTCAAGAACCAGAGCTAATATGGTTACAAAAAAGGGGTGGTTACAGAGGAACAGAGTAAGGGCTCATTTATGGTCGGTGTTAGGTATATATATGTCTACGGACATGGAAGGAGCCTTCTGTCCTTGCTGTACATTTATGCCATCCGCATTTGTGCAGGTTTTCTGAAAGCTTAAGGATACTGACGAAATGAAGCAGTGTTATCGGAAATCATACGGGAAGTGTAGCGTAGTTCAAGTGAGAAACAGCCATAGGGCATGACAGGGATTAATCGGTAATAGACTGACAAGAATTCTTCGTCCGCATGTTATGATGTATATACTGGCCTCACAGACCTCCAACGTCTACAATGCTTCCTCCCTTAAAGGTTATATTATTACGATCTCCTCCACTGTCGCCATGTTTGTTGTTATCAAAGACCTCTGACCTTGCCCTCCAGTGCCATCTAGTGGCTGTACACCAACATGAAGGAGGCATGGAAGTATGAGGGCAGTGACGGACATAAACCGATCTATTTGTGTATGTAAAGAGAGAATAAATGAGCCTTTATGGGTATGAATGACACACAGATACACAGTCCTTGGGCAGAGTACATGTACACTTTACTCCAAAAAGTTTGGTGTAAGGAAGTGTACAACTTGTAAAAGAAGTTCCATCTCACCCTATTATTTATTTTATCTTCAAAAGCATTTTGTTTGGTAGTTTTGTACCGTAGATTAGTCTGTTTGCCAGGAATAGAAAGAAAGTAATCATGGCAAAACTCTCCCATTCACAGGCATCTATCCTGCATTGTTATCAAAGACACTTTCTTGTAATGAAAAAAGGATGCAGCAAAAATTCGGGGTAGATGTTGGCCTCATCTCAAGGTATTTTATCCTTGGTGGCTCTTCTGTAGCCTGAGTTAATGGCAATTTGAGAAATAATCATATCACAGAGGTGGAGCCTGGTTTCATAACCTGCAATCTGTGAAATCTATTTAATGAGCAAATCAATCACAAGCTGTCAACAACGAAAAGCAAAACAACTGAGGTGTTTTGTTTTTTAGCGGTTTTACTCGAAGCTCTAGCCTTAAAATAACACTTTTCCCGATGGAGTCCTGAATATTCAATTTATAAGCAACCACTTCACCGGTAGTATCTTACGATAGCATGACTTTACGAACTTAAAAACACATTCACAACCACTCCAGCCCCATACAGAGCTACACACCCCCATTTCTCAGTGCCATAGCCTCCACTGCATCGCTCGAGTTCATAACCCCACTCACACACGCAGCAGCCACTTCACCAACAAAACAAATGCACACATGCAAATACAAGTGCACCCTCTCACCGGAGAGCGCACTCACCTACATATCTACACATGCACACACTCGCAATACGGTCGTCATCCCACTGCTCATCTCTATTCCCCTGGCTGTCCGGTCTAGTCCAGGTTGGTCGTCTGGAGAGTGGAGGCAGGCTGAACCTGTCCACTCTGCTTACTATCATCGTCTGGCAGCAAACCTACAGGGTCAAACACAACTTCACTTCCTCTCAAATGCCTCAGCAGGGCTTGATTGATCCTGCCTGGCACCATGGAGGCCAGTGGAATGGAGGAAAGGGAAACTGCAATCCTCTGCAGATCTGGCACCAGATTGGGGTCAGATTGCTATGAGGAATGGATTCAGTTAGAATGATAGATTGATGGATGGGTTAGGATTTGGGGAATGTAAGAATTATGAGTACCTGATTGCTCTTCAGGGTCTGGTAAACACAAGGAATGTCTCCAAGCCAATATATGCAAACCACTGATTTATCTTCACCTTCCATATCACCATGAAGCAAAGCCATTTCAGTCTGAAGCCAATGACAATGAATAAAACGTTTTTTATATTCCTATTAGCTGCCAAAGGAATAAACAAGTTAAAAAAGTGGGTGGTGCATTTTCTGTTAGGTTGAGAATGCAAGATAGAGAATATTATTCAGCCATTTTGGCATTCGGAACTTAAGAAGAAGCATTTCCAATATTTTCGGCTGTTGGCATTAAAATTCGCTAACCTCCTCCTTCATGCCTCTGATTAGCGCTGGCAGCAGCCACTGCAATCCATTGCTGCATGTCTCAGTGAAATACTTAATGAGTGGGATCAGTCAACGGCGACTGGCAGCCAGTCACAAGTTGGTATAATGGCAGTTGTTGGTATATGTTAATAATAAAAAATTAATAAGCATTTTGGGAGAAAATGTGTGTGAATGCTATGAAAATTGATTTATTTTTTGGTGACTTTAAAAGAAAATGTTTATATGTTAAATGGGAGGTAATGGTGGCTTTTATTTACAGGTGCTAGCAGAAATACAGTGGGAGTGAATGGGACTCCATAGACCTTAATACATTACTTAAAAATAACATATTTCATCATAATTAGCTCATGTATCATCAACTAGTGTACTAATAATGAACACTGAAAACATCAAAGGAATTTGTACTGTGGACAGTGGCTGAGATGTATAAAACATTGAAATCTATGGGGATTAAATGATACGATTTTATTTGTTGCCAACAAAAGTCCAACCCAATCGCCAGAAAAAATGTTCACATTCACACATCCACAGATACGTTACGTTTGTACATTATTTTGTAGCAGATACATTCAACCTTTATGTTTCTCAACAATGCTGTCGTAAAAATGTGTTTAGGTTTAGGCACAAAAATCACTTGGTTGTGGACAGGAAAAAATGAAGTTTTGGCTTGAACACCCATGTTTGGTGGCTCAAATGATGCAGTGGGATGCCACAATTTGTTGGCTCAAACGCTGTTGGGAAATGCTTAGGCGGTGCTGAAAAACACCCAGGTGCAGTGGCTCAAATGCTGCTGGGAAACGCTGCAAGGTGCTGGTTAAAAAAAACCCAGCAAACTGCTGCTGGGAAAAGTCACAATGTGTTGGTGAAAATCCCAGGTTTGGTGGCTCCAATGATGTTGGGAAACACTGCGATGTGTTGGCAAAAAAATCCAGGTTCAGTGGCTCAAATGCTGCTGGGAAATGCTACAATGTGTTGGTGAAAATCCCAGGTCTGATGGCCCCAATGATGCTGGGAAACACCGGCGAAAAATTCAGGTTCAGGAGCGCAAACGCTGCTGGGAAACGCTACAGTGTGTTGGTGAAAATCCCAGGTTTGGTGGTTCAAATGCTGCTGGGAAACACCACAATGTGTTGGCGAAAGATCCATGTTCAATGGTTCAAACACTGTTGGGAAATGCTTCGGTGTTACTGAAAAACACACAGGTGCAGTGGCTCAACTGCTGCTGGGAAAAGTCACAATATGTCGGTGAAAATCCCAGGTTTGGTGGCTCCAATGATGTTGGGAAACACCGCAATGTGTCGGCGAAAAATTCAGGTTCAGTGGCTCAAACCCTGCTGGGAAATGCGACAATGTGTTGGTGAAAATCCCAGGTTTGGTGGTTTACATGCTGCTGGGAAACACCACAAAGTGTCAGTGGAACATCCAGGTTCAGTGCCACAAACAATGATGGAAATGCTGCAGAAGGTCGCTAAAAAACAACAGGCATTTGGTCTACAGCTTGGTGGGAGCCTTGCCAAGGTGACACATCATCCCCTCTACCTCATGATGACAAAAGTCGGTTTATATATATATATACAGATATAATATGCATGAAATGTGCTAATGTAACATATTTGTGGTTTGCAGAACCAGAAGTGTCAACATTTCCTATGGTGACTGGGCTGAAAAGTCACACCAGGCATGTATAAAGAATTACACACGATTTAATATTCATTGCCTTGGTACCATTAATATTGTAGGAGGAGATACAAATTAAAGGTGTTAAAAAATCATGCTTTTCAGGAATAGCTTGTTAAAAATGCTATTTATGCTAATTTTATGAAAACGCAGGAAATGGCATAAAATTATGCACATATTAATATAGAAACAGTGCATGTACATAACATTACATTTGGACCAAAGCTTTGCTATTTTAATATTTCATGTTTCCAGGATAATATTGAAGCAAATTGCAGATGACACATGATCTCAATTTACTGCACAGGCTTATATCATGCATGTGCATTTATGACAACAGCTGAAGGCAGAGTTATACAGCTAACTGTAAAAACATTCTGGTGTTACATGTTGATGTGCAACATGTACATTGCTCTGTCAGCTCCAGTGGAACCACATAATTTAATTTGTGACATGTGGTCACATTTGCCTACAAGGGACAGTTCATTTGCTAATCTCACTCTTACAGTTCTGGTCTGCTGGTCTGCCCTGTTTTAGGTCCTTTGATAGGTCAACTTATCCATGGTAAGCTTTCCGAAATCAGCCAGTTGCTGTCAGCTCAGCGTGGAAGTTAGAATGAATCAAAGTAAAGATGGCAGGGGGGGAGAAAGGTGGACTCATTAGACGAGAGGAACTTGTGACCCCCCTTGCTGACACACACCTGCATCGAGGCACCTTCTGGTCTATATCAGCACTTCCAAACATCATGGGATGTTTAGAGGGGATATTGCTGGACTCACTGGACAGGTCCACTCCAGATGGCCAGTCCACCTCTGACACTGGAGTGGCTGGAGCCTCAGAGAGTGGCTTAAGGGCCTTTTTATGACAGAGAGTTGGACTGTCTTCAGGATGAAAGCTGAGGGAATCCAGGCAATAAATAGTCTCTTCATCCACAGACAACAAAATATATTGTGAGTATTGTGATTTCAAGATAAGGCTTAGGCTCACAAAATTGCACATGTGCCCTACATTGTTACGGCTTATTTTGAGAAGATGTTTTTTAAAAAGACCCAGATAGGAACTTTGTAGCCCAGTGCTTGTATTTCCTGAGTGACTGATGAGTGTCTCATCATTTCTCACACTCTCCCAGGCTGAAAGGAGCCCACAATGACAACCCAAACAATGTGAATTTAGGGGATGGAGCAACAGTGCATCATTAGTACACTGTTGCCATGGTGACTGTGTTGTTAAAAGCAGTACCTACAGTTGTTACATCCGTAGGAGCTGGTGAAATAACAAATTATTACTTTTTTGGCCCTCGATATGGCAATCTGGGCACGCCAAAGAAAAGTCACCAAGAATGGAAGGCAAAACTTAGTTCAGGATGAAAGGAGCCTTTCATTTTAGGAGGCATGACTCGTTCTTGGTGCGTTGTCGCAGTAGCCTGGATCCAGCCCTGCGAAGCACTCATTTTGCGTATCTTCGGATCTGCTTATTAACCACATTATCATTTGAATTTGTCTTTGGGGCTGCCTCCCCGAATTCATTGTCACCAGAACTGGTGGCAGGGTGGTTTGCGAGCTATCACCCTGCCAAAGCCGCTTTGCTTATGGCTGCTTGTGAACGCAGGCAACCAGCATCCAGACCACAAATTAGCAAGTGCTCAAACTGCCACAAACCACTGAAACCACTGCCAGATCTCTGACTCATAAAATTGGAGTCATCACGTGGCAGTTGAGGGAGTGTGAGAGAGAAGAATTCACAGGGATGGATGCAGACAACTGCTGTTGAGCTGTTACTCCAACCCAAATAAAGAAAATGCTGTGTTAATACATGCAAGCTGAACACAGGCAGAAGGACACAACCACTGATACAGCACTCATCTTTAATGACTGCATCCAGTAATCCACTAAAGTAGTTGCCTAAATGGTCTTTAACATGACATATGCCAATAATGCAATAAAAACAACTGTGATGAGCCTCTAAAACCATTACCATATAATGAGCCATCACCGTGGATACTGTTTGTTGAACGAGAAAGAAAGAACATGTCTATTTTTGAACAGTGTAAATATCTGATGTGTTGACTTTGTTGATATGACCTTAACAGTTAAATAAAACTTTGATGTTGTTCAACTTCAACGAAAAGTTGTGCCTCTGGTACTGACTTACGTGATTCATGCTATTGTCTCACAGCTCCTAAAATAACATTTATATGGAAACAATTTGCAACAACAGTCTTTGTGAGACATGTAGCAAGGAAAACTTTGGTTGAACATAGTTGCTAACTGTTTACTGCCAATGCAAAATGGTCATTGACAACATGTTTCATTATTTTCCCTACGATATGCACTCTTGGCAACTAAAGAATGTATATTTTTCTAGGTCTAGGTTACTCGAGCACTTGGTTCAGGTAAGGAGAATGTTATGGTCTTAGTTAAGTCCCGCAAAAGTCAAGATTTTTGGAGTTTTTTGTCTTGTCAGCACTCTGACATTGCCATCCCTAAAGCATTACGGCTTTAGGGATGGCAATGTCAGATTACCATTAATGTAAATGTTAGCATGCTAAGACACTAAATTAAGATACTGAACAAAGTAAACATTATACCAGCTAAATATCAGCATGATAGCATTTTCGTTCATAGCATGTTAGCTTTCAACGTTTGCGCCACTGTGCCTATGCTGTGCGTAGCTACTAGCATGACTTTACTAGCATTGTTCAATATTTACAGTGACGACAACAAGAATTTTCTGCTAACAATAAAACGCAGAATTCGCCTCACAGTTGCTTCCCTTCTCACATCAGTCAAGTTTCCCTTACAGTTTATATCCATGTCTGTAAAAATACATGGATGCTTCACACACATCTTCTCCCAACAGCACAGTTTCAATGTGGACACTCAAAATTAGTGTCACCAATTCAGTATCTGAGCAAATGTCTCTCCTTCTGTTGCTGAGATATGACATTGAGTAATGGCCAGAAAAGTGCCCAAGGGCATGTTTATGCCAAATTTTAAGAAACATCAAGTTCACAAGAAGGGGACAGAAGGACAACCCAAAAACATAATGCTTGCGGTTACGACTTTTGCAGGTGCAGAGGCAAAAATAAATGCTCTCTCTTCTACACTCAAGGGTTTTATTTGGCCTGCTACTACCAGTAGTTTATGCTGGCTAATCAAAGCTAATGTTAGCAAACTTTACATAGATTGAGCTGCATAACAAATACTATGGAGTCATGTCTCTTTACCTGTGCTACCTTTATTTCACTTGCCATGGAGGTCAGTGTTAAGGCTAATTTTTACTTTCAAAGGTTATAAATGTCACTGCCCTCATACTTTCATGCATCCCTTATAATGGCATAGATTCAGCCAGTAGGTGGCAGGTCAAAAGTTTCACACAACAATAAACATGTGTGAGGCCATTTAATACATCCTGACATGTGGACGGAGAATTCTTTTCACTTTATTACCAAATTATTCTGTTCTGCCGCTATTTAAATTTCTTTGTCGCCTCCTATGGTCACTTGAGCACGCTACACTGCCACGATCTCTGGTGGTACTGCTTCGTTTTGTCCGTATCTGTAAGGTTTCAGACAATGTGCACAAATGTCTCCATCTCCTGAGCCCTTACTGGTGTTACTCTGTGTCAGGCATACATTACTTGCCCACTGCACTACTAAACTGAAAGTGCTTCAAACAGCAGCAGTGTTGGGACACAGAGTAGCAGGAGTCAGATTTCACTTATCATGTGACGATAGAAAAATGATGGCAGATAATGTGGTGACAAAGCAAAAGCCCCTATTTGGCAGTACAGTATTTTGATTTTTAGCCAAATGTCACAACATTAATGTGGGATGTGAAGAGGCAGCAGTAGAAAATGTTTTGTTTGCACTGGCAATAACTTACTATAGCTCTCTATAGAAACAGATTGTCATCGACGAAGATCTTTTCTTATAAAATGTCTGGTATAAATTAGTAACAGTGGTGTTGTCATAAATTTATTAAGTGGTGGGTAAATTTCCTCACTGTGGCATCTCTAACTGTTACACAGTGTTTTGATGCTTACCACATAACTGTTACAACTGTTACATAATCTCTCTTTAACCTCTTAGTGTTCCAGTAGCTTAGGGCTAATAAAAAGGCAGGATGTGAACCCTGGTCTGATTAACCATCCACCCTGACCTGGCCTACTTTCTTGAGTATATTTTTATTTATTATTGAAAATAATATTAATATTCCTCCAAAATATAATTGACTTTAAACACACTTTGTAGGAGACAGCTTGTTAACACACCACAGGCGTTGGGTATAATTAATTACATCATTCATATTTAATGTTTTATTATGCGTAGGTGTGCATTGTTATATAGAGCATTTACCCACTGATGTGAACATCTGACAAAGTGAGTATAATTACTGAAAAATGGTGTCATCCCAACTTTGCTGAGGAGATAGCACTGATGCTGTTAATTAACCCTTGCTCCTTGTTAAATCATGCATTTGCTGGAATCTTTGATGACTTGCTTACATATACCGCTTCATGGAGTGGTTCAATTATAAATGAAACATCATCCAGATTCTACAAATGGATTGTTATCAGTATATTAACACACATATTCAGCCATAGTCTAATGATGCAGTCGTCAAATGTGTAGTCTGTACACTGCAGCGTGGCCTTCAACATGTTCCTATACACCCACATGCTTTGAAGAGGAACTTGAGCTCTGTGGAATGACTTCAGATAGACAGTGGGTGCAAGGGAGATCACACTAAAAAAATCATTTCTGTCTCTCTCTTTATATAATGCTTTTTTCTCTTTATTTCATCCTGCTTAAAAAAAAATACTGCAATTTATCTGACAGAGCCGGTAAAAATGATGAAAGCCGAGAACACAGTCATATTGACATGGCCTACATTCCGAATCGTCTAATGCCAACAAATTCACTTTGACAGTGCTATTTAAAGTATCACAGCAATGACTCCTTGCCCGCTTGTGATTGCACTTGCTGCTATTGTCCTCAGTGATGATGATAATGCCAGCTTGAGAGGAGAGTGTCGTAAAAAAGATGACTACAGTTACGCACGCTGCATTTGCTTTTATTGCTCACATGCTTGCATCTTGCCCATTTTCCCCACTGTATTAACTCTTAGTGAAAGACACAAGCTAATAAGGTTGCAGGAGGCACTGTAACGGCAATTACTTTTTCAGCCATGCTAGCAGCATGACAGTGTCGGTGTGTGAGTCCACTACTTTGTTCCAGACTAAAATAACTCAAAATGTACTTCATGGATTACCATGGAATTTTCTACAGACAATCATAGTCCCCAGAGGATGAATTCTACAGAGTTTAGTGATCCCAAGAATTTTCTTGTAGCATCACCAGTTGGTCTAAATTTTTCCTCATCATTTGAAATATATCAAAATCAACTGAATAGATTGCCACACACTTTGACACAGGCATTCAGGGTTCCCAGAGGATGTGTCCCAAAGTGGGTGACTATTTATCCAGCCCCACCATGAAGTTGTTATTTGTGGTTTTGAGTGAAACATCTCAACAACTACTTGAACATCTGTTAACTTTTCATTTCTGTAAAAAATATTTGAAAAAATATTCCGGTAAATATTTAAGTTTTGGCCACAACCTTTGTTTATGGCCAAAATATGATAAAACTCTTACATTTACATCAGCTACAGCTGTCCTTTGTGTTTAGTGTTTATTAGCAAATGTTAGCATGCTAGCACACTAAATTAAGATGGTTAACATGGTAAACAATATACATGCTTAACTTCAGCAAGTTTGCATTGCCATTGTGGATATGTTAGCATACTGATGTCAGCATTAGGCTTGGGTGGTTTTAATTTGTTTATACCTTCAAAAATATTTCAAAAAAAGATTTATTATTGGACCAATTTTCCTCATTAAACAGAAAAACACACCATTCTAGTTTCACTCTTTCCCTAACCTAAGACTAGCTTAACTGCCTTGTTAACTTATCATAAAACATGCTTCATTCAAACTACAAGAAATTAAATAAAACTCAACAAAACAAAGCCTTAGCTAGACTTGTTAGTCATCTAGTAAGTTAGCCCACTGATCCAACAGTCACCAACTCTGGTTTGGCTGAAATAAAGCCTTAACTGACAGAGTAAGGTGTATTTATTTCCCCCACCGTCTCCCTCAGCTGTTGCTGGCATTTACAGTCCTGTAATGTTATCCCCAACACTTGCACTTGCAATGTCTAGATACTGACCTCTGGTGACCTGTGAAGTGCGCTACATACAAAACATTCGCAACACAGCCACAGCCTTAAAAATCAGATCTTCGGGATTTCTAAATACCCTGGTATTATGGTAACACCATAATCCTGCCCAAGTTTGCAGAGCCACTGGCATTGCTGTAAACTTCAAACACACTTTTAGTATTTTAATTTGTCTCCTGCTGCTGACTAATGAGTATTTAACTGCTGAATTGAACTGGTATGGAATTCCAACTTTTACCTGCTTGTCAGTTTATTTTATAGCAGGAGGAGACAGTAATATTTTTTCATGAAAACTCGGTAATTCTGAATATTTATGAGTCAAAACCCCGAACTATTTAGAACCCCATAAAAATTCAGCACAACGGCTCGTCAATTTGCACCGGCAGAGATGTTTACATACTCACGATTCAAATACTTCTTTATAACACGCAGAGTTGCGTAGCATGAATGCAGTTGGCTGGCTGTGAATCACTGTGCCTTGTTGCCTTATGAAAACAGCTCTAGATAAACTCTGACATATTTACACACATCACGGTGCGACTCTTTTACAGAACACAGGAGGGTTTTGTCAGCTTTCGAGGCACCGTGAGCGCAATAATGTCAGGATTTTGTGTGTGTTGTGAGATTTATGCATGAGGATGGATGCAAAGGAATGTCTGTGTCATCCCTTTGTGTGTATGTGCATGCATTCGTCCTTATGTGTGTACATTTATCTACCTTTATCGTCAAGCTTGTGCAGGAGCATGAACGCACCTTCATCTGTAACTGTGCAAATGAGGGCTCTAGCGTGAATGTGTGTTTATGCATGGATGCCTGTGTAGGTGTGTGTATATATGTGTATGTGTGTGTGTGTGTGTGTGTGTGAGGCCTGTTGCTGGCCATCCAAGCAGACAGGTGTCAGGTCGTATCAGCGCATCGCTCCAGTGACCAGGTGGAAACCTGGAGGAGAAAAGGTGAATCACCGGGCCACACTGGGGCAACAAAACTGCTCGGCTTAGTCTAGCATTACCTAAACACACACATACACTGATGGGGACACACTCACAAACACACACACACACACACACACACACACACACACACACACACACACACACACACACACACACACACATACAGGAGAGATGTGACTGTAAGACCACACATGCACAAAATGGAGGTGAAGGATTCTATGGTTGCTATGGTTTGTCTCCGGGTGCATCATTTGTACAAGATCATCATATATAAGCACAGACAAAACCAAGAACAGTCCACAAAAGTTTTTCTCTCTTGTGCTGAGGACTTGTTGTCTCCTGACAAGGACCTAAGACTTACAGAGACTCACTGAAAGACACTCAACTCACTTCCATCATGGAAACAGTAAGATTTATACACTCTGACTGTTTTTCTGTTTGTGTGTGTTTTACTGTCCATGCTTTAAAGTCACTCATACATTATTAACAGCCTCTGATCACGCAAAAAAGAGACATAATTTCAATTTCAACTACCACTGAATGTTTAATATTTGAATTAAACACCACTGAATTCACAGCCTTAGTATTTTTACTTTAAAAGACAATGTATTTGAATTTATTTCATCAAAATTCACTTCTCTGAAATGTGACTATGAAATTTCTTGATTTGCGTTTTAAAAGCTGAAATTTAAATTTTTTTTTTTTTCAGTGTTCACAAATTCACATCCAAAAATTCAGATTTCAGAGTTTAAAAAACATATATAGAGAGACTTTTGTTCAGACATGTTTGATATGAATTTCACAAATCCAATTCAAACAATCTGAATCTTTTGATTCAAAATTCTTAAACTTGAACTGTTGGATCTGAATTTGTGAACATTGAAAAATCACATACAGATTCAGCTTCTGAAATACAATTCAACAAATTGTAGAATTTTATCTGAAAGAGATAAATTCAGAATAAGTGAAATATTTCAATGCTGTGAATTCAGAGGTGTTTACATTTGAATATCAACAATACAGTGGCTGTGTAAAAATTAAAATGGCCGACACCGTTTCATCTCTTACTTGCTTTAATACACTCCCCCCACTTCAGGTGTCATATGGTACACAAAATATAGATTTTCATAAGTGGAAATCAATATTTACATTATATTAATATTTATTAATTGCAGGGAAAACTGTGCTGATCAATTCATCTGTTAATTTGAAAAATAACAAAACTCCACATAATCAAAATGGCTGCCTCACTGATGAAAATCATTTAATCTTTTGATGTATCATTTAAGTGCAGTAATATTGTGAATTTAAGTGAATACAACGTCTAAGTACATGAACTTAGTGTGCAATTCCCATCAGATATGTGAACTTAATGGTTTGTAGTAGTTAAGTAGATTTGTTTGTAGTAATATGCAGCACTGAAACATAATACTGCACCAGCTGACATTATGAGGATTATCACATCACATCAAGATTAATAACCTGACCCTGATGTCTGGTCCTTAAGAAGGCCGCTGTGTCAAAACATTAAGACCTTAATTATTTGAATTTTTTGCCTATTCCTAAATGAAAATGTTTATTCAGATTACCACAGTGAATTTGATACCTGGTGATATTTTAGCACAGAAAAACTGTACACACACACACACACACAGAGTGTGTGAGGAGGGTTAGTAGGGACCCAGCAGCTCATTTTGTCCCGGGGCCCCCTGACAGGTTAATCTGATCTTTAATGGGGAAATTTTAGGAAACAAAAAACTCAGGCGTACATGCTCATGAAGTGTGATGTCATTTTATAAAGGGAGGTTGTGAGATGATATTCTGATCATTCAGTGCTGTGTATCATTAACTGTACTCGTGAGGCCTCAGTCTAACACTTTTAAGTTAGTGTTATAGTTTAAGATAAGTGTTATAGTTTTAAGTTTAGCGTTATAGTTTAAGTTAAGTGTTATAATTCTATGTTAAGTGTTGTAGTTTGAGTTAAGTATTAAAGATTCGGTTAAGTTTCGTAGTGTGAGTTAAGTATTAATTTTTAAATGTAAGTGTTGTAGTTGAAGTCAAGTATTATAGTTTTACGTTAATTGTTGTAGTTTAAATTGAGTGTTATAGTTTCAGTTAAGTGATATAGCTTAAGTGTTGCAGTTTAAGTTGAGTGTTATAGTTTAAGTTAAGTGTTGCAGTTGAAGTTAAATACATGTGTGTGTCTTGTAGCCGTGTGCTGTGCCAGTCTTCCTGCAAGACCACATCTACTGCGGCGTGTCTGCACCCAGGCTGGAGAGACGGAGGAGGCCTGTGGCCCGCAGACAGTGTTCATGCTGCAGCCATGACCAGGTAAGACATTTGATGTCCCCCATTGTTGTGAATGTATATGTTAATAAGTAGAATCAGACAGCTTTGCACATGTTTAATTTGACGAGGTCGTCCTCTGCAGAGCGTCTGATGTCATTGTCTCCTGTGAGATTATAAAAGTGTGTTGTTAAATAAGTTTTCTGAAGCCTAACGTCCTGTGTGTTGTTGACCTTCCCCAGGTGTCGAAGCACCAGCCCTCTGCCTCTGCTGCTGGTCCTCCCCAGAAGAAGAAGCGGACCTCCGTGGCTTGTCCTTCCGAACTTTCGGAAGCTCCAGAGGTGGTCAGTCGTGTTTCCACGCCTCAGCCCTCCACATCAGACACTGACATGCCCTCTCTTTTAAATTTAGTCCCCAGGCCTTCTGCCACCATCTCACCTGACGAGCTGCCAGTGTGCTCCGGTGTGGCCCCCAGCCCCCAGCCCTCCACTGCTCCGCTGCCTGACGACGGCCCTCTGACGATCCACAACCGCTCCGTGGAAGAGTACCAGCGGATCTACCACGAGGTCGTGGACGACATGCTGAGGTGCGTTTGAGTCAAAATCATCTTTCAGTCAGATCATCATGACGTTCTTCAACAATTATGACTTATAACATGTATCCTTATGATTTCACTTCTGCTCCTCACAGGTACAAGGATGGCCGGCTGCGTCCATACAGTCTGGCGCTGGGGCGACGCATCAAGCAGAGGCTGTGGGAGCGACTGGAGCGTCCGACGTTCACTGAATCAGTCGGTGAGGACGGACTGGTTCATGTGGACGCGTCGTACTGGGTTGGAAACTCTCCTCCCCAGTATGATGTGGACACTTCAGGAGAGCCCAAGCCTGGGACACCGCCACACGCCAAACGAGCTAAGTACTAAATATTAGTCATATTAGCTCAAATATGTAAACAGTTCTGTAGTTTAACTTAAGTGTTGTTGTTTAAGTTAAGTATTATAGTTTTAAGTTAAGTGTTGTAGTTTAAGTTAAGTATTATAGTTTAAGTTAAGTGTTGTAGTTTAAGTTAAGTATTATAGTTTAAGTTAAATGTTGTAGTTTAAGTTAAGTGTTGTAGTTTAAGTTAAGTATTATAGTTTAAGTTAAGTGTTATAGTTTTAAGTTAAGTGTTGTAGCTGTGCTGCAACAGAACAAACCTCTTTCCACCTCTATCACTCTGCTGCAGATCCGACCTCTGCCTCCACCCTCTGACAACAGCTTTCACCACCCAACTGCTGCCCCATGCTCCACCTGGTCATAAAGAAACACCTCCACCTGCTGCCTCTCACTGCCACCATCAGGTTCAATCTCTGCCTCCTACAGCCTCTGTCAGAAACCTGCAGCCACTGCCTCCACCTGCAGGCTCTGGCAGACAGCTGCTGTCAAACCTCCACCTCCTGCCTCTGCTAGAAACCTGCAGCCTCCGCCTTCACCTGCAGATTCTGGCAGACAGCTGTGCCACATTGTTTCACCAGCTCCACCACCTCAAAGTGCTAAAGAACTGCAATACCTTTGTCATCTCCACCCACTGTCTCTGCCAGCAACCTGCAGCTGTCGCCTCCACCTGCAGGTTCTGGCAGAAAACTGTGGTCGATCCTCCATCTGTTGTCTCTATGGTGTCCTGCTCCACCCTACACGAACAGTCTCTCACAGCCACCTTGAGATTTAATCTGCCTTTATACTACAGCCATCGTCTGCTGCCCAAGCCTCCACCTGCGGACAGCTGCAGACTAAACCTCAAACATCAACCTCCACTAAGCAAAATTTCCACCAGCTCAGACACCTCAAAGTGCGAGAGAACTGTGTTCCACCAAATATCTCTGTCAAACTCAACCTAGAGCCTCTGCCAGCAGCCTGCAGCTGCCACCTCCACCTGCAGATTCTGGCAGACAGCTGAGGCCAAACCTCCACCTCCTGCCTCTGTCAGCAACCTGCAGCCACCTCCTCCACCTGCAGATTCTGACAGACAGCTGCAGCCAAAACCCCATCTACAGCCTCTGCCAGCAACCTGTAGCCACCACCTCCATCCTACACCAAAACAACCAGTGCCACACCTCCACCTACAGCCTCTGCCAGCAACCTGTAGCCACCGCCTCCATCTGCAGATTCTGGCAGACAGCTGTGGCTAAACCTCCATCTTGCCTCTTAAGTGTCCTGCTCCATCCTACACCAAAACAACCACTGCCAAACCTCCACCTCCAGCCTCTGCCAACAACCTGCAGCAGCTGCCGCCTGCACCTGCAGATTCTGACAGACAGCTGCGGCCAAGCCTCCACTTATAGCCTCTGCCAACAACCTGCAGCCGCTGCCGCCTCCACCTGCAGATTCTGACAGACAGCTGCAGCCAAACCTCCATCTACAGCCTCTGCCAGCAACCTGCAGCCACCACCTCCATCTGCAGATTCTGGCAGACAGCTGTGGCTAAACCTCCATCTTGCCTCTTAAGTGTCCTGCTCCATCCTACACCAAAACAACCACTGCCAAACCTCCATCTCCAGCCTCTGCCAGCAACCTGCAGCAGCTGCCGCCTCCACCTGCAGATTCTGACAGACAGCTGCGGCCAAGCCTCCACCTACAGCCTCTGCCAGCAACCTGCTGTGGCTAAACTTCCATCTTGCCTCTTAAGTGTCCTGCTCCATCCTACACCAAAACAACCACTGCCAAACCTCCACCTCCAGCCTCTGCCAGCAACCTGCAGCAGCTGCTGCCTCCACCTGCAGCTTCTGCCAGCAACCTGCAGCCGCGGCCGCCTCCACCTGCAGATTCTGACAGACAGCTGCAGCCAAACCTCCATCTACAGCCTTTGCCAGCAACCTGCAGCCACCGCCTCCACCTGCAGATTCTGGCAGATAAGCTTACCCAAACCACCACCTACAGCCTCTGCCAGCAACCTGCAGCCTCCTCCTGCCCTGCAGGTTCTGCCAGCAAGCTGCAGCCACCACCTCCACCTACAGCCTCTGCCAGCAACCTGCAGCCACCACCTCCATCTGCAGATTCTGGCAGACAGCTGTGGCTAAACCTCCATCTTGCCTCTTAAGTGTCCTGCTCCATCCTACACCAAAACAACCACTGCCAAACCTTCACCTCCAGCCTCTGCCAGCAACCTGCAGCAGCTGCCGCCTCCACCTGCAGATTGTGACAGACAGCTGCAGCCAAACCCCGATCTACAGCCTCTGCCAGCAACCTGCAGCCACTGCCTCCACCTGCAGATTCTGGCAGATAAGCTTCGCCAAACCTCCACCTACAGCCTCTGCCAGCAACCTGCAGCCAGAATCAGAACAACCACTGCCAAACCTCCACCTCCAGCCTCTGACAGCAACCTGCAGCAGCTGCCGCCTCCACCTGCAGATTCTGACAGACAGCTGTGGGCTCCACCTGCAGATTCTGACAGACAGCTGCAGCCAAGCCTCCACCAGCCTCTGCCAGCAACCTGAAGCCATCGCCTCCACCTGCAGATTCTGGAAGATAAGGTTAGCCAAATCTCAACCTACAGCCTCTGCCAGCAACCTGCAGCCGCCTCCTGCAGGTTCTGGCAGACAGCTGCAGCCACACCTCCACCTCCAGCCTCTGTCAGCAACCTGCAGCCACCGCCTCCACCTGCAGGTTCATACAGACAGCTGCAACCAAACCTCCGCCTACAGCCTCTGCCAGCAACCTGCAGCCACTGCTTCTACCTGCAGGTTCTGGCAGACAGCTGCAGCCAAACCTATCTGAGGTGGTAACTCTCTGTGTTTTTTTTCAGGTTCTGATGGAGGATGATTATTCCCTCTCCTCATGCAGAGATGCTCCCATTCTCTGCCTCCCTCCCTCCCCCCTCAACCCAACCGGTCAAGGCAGATGGCCGCCCACCATAGAGCCTGGTTCTGCTCGAGGTTTCTGCCTGTTAAAAGGAAGTTTTCCTCGCCACTGTCGCCAAAGTGCTTGCTCATGGTGGGAATTTGTTGGGTCTCTGTTCATTAAAGAGTATGGTCAAGACCTGCTCTGTATGAACTTAATCCTGACGTTACCTTTTTTTTGATTTGGCTTTTAATAAGTAAATTTGACTTGATTTGGCTTTAAAATGTTTGTGTGTGTCTTTTACTTTCTTTTAAATCATCATGTCTACAGTTAGAAATGTTTGTATGTCATAAATAAATAGTCTTAAATTACATTTTTACTCAGGGAAAATGTATTTTATGTTTTCCTTTAAGCGGTAAGACAGCTGTGATGGAGCTGGACTCATCCTGAGGACAGCTGCTTTGTTCCACATATTTATTACTAAACCTAGAATCTGTGTGTAAGCTAAACTGTGTGATATGTAGAAAGATCTGAAGGCCACTTCTCTTTAGATCCACACTGATCCTGATGTTGATTTAAACACATCTAATTAATGAAGTTAACAGAGCTGTATTGATCCAGCTGCTGTGTGATGACTAATAAACTCAAAAAGAAAAGAAAAATAATCTAAACACAAACAGTCACAGTGAAGCAACACATAACGCTCAATGGCAAAACAGGGCTGCTATTGTGACTACTGACCTGTTGCACACTTTGGTGCATTTTTACTTGCACTTCATTTGCACTACTGTACTTTATTTGCACTATTATACCACAGTTTTTATTGCACTTTTAATTATTATCTCCTGGGCTAGTGCAACCTTAAGAAGCTTTTATTCTTTCAGCCGTACCTGTTATGACAAAGATGATGTATTCATTTCGCCCAGTTGTCTTGATTGTACAATCACGTCATTCAAATCTGCGTTCTTGCTGTATGACATGGTTGTGTCTTGACTGTACATGATGGTTGTTTCTGCTATGCAGCTGTCACACTGTGCCCAAAACAAATGTCCCGTTTGGGACAATAAAATTGATCTTATCTTATCTTATCTTATGGTAAAACATACAGAATCTACCTGATCAGATGAATTTTGGTGGATATTTTAAAATGTATTAAGAGCAAAGTGAAATAGACAAACTCAATAAACATGTTGGCACCTCTGAGATAGGTATATTAAAATAAGGAACACTTGTTTGTAAGCGTTTGTGTCAAATAGTTGCAGACCCCCATAAGTATTAACTTGTGACACCTGGACTTTCAGGTCAGTGGATTCATACAGCACAAGAATGGGAGACTGTCATTGTATCAGACAACACCTCTAACATGGGTGTTGTCATTGAGTTTGCAGGATACCTGCATGTGAAGCGTTTCGCTTGTGGTCAATCTGGTCTTGTAGAGGGTGTTAAATTTGCCAGCAGTTCAGTTTGTCAGGTGTATGCTGCATTTATGACATGCTTTATGATGGTGTTGGTCAGTCTGTCTGCCTTGCATCAAATTTTGCTGCAATAAAAATGATTAAAGTCGTTAAACAGTCTAAAAAACTTTATCTTATGAGCCAAAACTGATGTCGACAAAGTTTTCCTTTGGGAGAAATAATTTGCAGTTGGAAAAAAATTATCACAATAATATCATAAAGTGAACTAAGTATTGTGATAATATCATAGCATGAGTCCTCTGGTGATTCCCACCCCTGCTGCAAAGGGACACAAAAATACCACAAAGAGACACGTAACAACTTCATAGAACACAAAGCAACCAGAAGATAAAAAGTGACGAAAAAATCCCCCACAAAATGACCACAATTAGCAAAAAAAAAACAAAAAAACTTAGCGTTCATGTAGCGATATAATATCGCTACGCAAAATATTGCGTTACAATGCTGTATCGATTTTTTCCCTCACCCCTAACATGTACCGACCAGGAAGCCTCAAAAAGACTACCAAGAGACACAAAACAACTGCAAAGAGGCACACAACGACACAAGAAAACACAAAGCAACCAGAGGACAAAAAAATGACCTAAAAAACCCCACTAAATTACCATAATTAGCCCAAAAAAACTAATGAAAATATTGTTTTATTAAAGAAGATTACACACACACACACACACACTCTCTGTTATAGCAGAGTGGGAGAAGAAGAAAAAAAACATAGTAGGGGTGGAGAGGAAAGGAGCTACACGCAGAAAGAGTAATAAGAATGAGTGCAGACTGAGGGAGGCTATTTGACCGGGTCTAGCACCATACACACACACACACACACACACACACACACACACACACACACACACACACACACACACACAAAAATATGGAAACATGCAGTAAACGAACCCATCAAATAATTAGCAGCTTGATTGAATTGAACACAAACACACACACCATCTCCAGAGGGGCCGTGAGTGTGTGTGCGTTCTGTATTTTGTCAGTGCTTGATGAGGAGAATGATCACCCTTTCCTCCTTCCCTACATCCCTCATTTTCTCACTCCTAATTAATTTACACACACGCACACACACACACACACACACACACTGTTGTGAAGATAATTGCCGCAGCAGTGATGCTGGCTAATGACAGGAGAGTGGAGCAGAAATAACAGCGGATGGGGCACCAGCGCTGATGTTCCCTTCAACATATCTCCGCTCCGTCAAACACACCCCTCCTTTCTCCCTCCCTCTCTCCCTCTCTCTCACACACACACACACACACACACACACACACACACTCCTCTACCAATCTCTTTCACCTTCCCTCTTTCCTCCTTATTTTCAACTCAACCCCCACACACCACACACGCCACACTTTCCCGCCTCCTTCCTTATTCACCCGCCGCCTTCTTGTCGCCTCCGTCACTCCTCTCCTCCTCCGCCCAATCTCTCTCTCTCTCTACCCCTCCTTCGCCTTTGGGTGCCGAAGCAACAGAGGAGAGTGTCGGGGAGCCTCTGATCAAGGCGGCCTTAACCACAATTGAGGGTGACGTGTGGCGGGATGAGACCCGTGTACCGGAAAACCTTGGCTGGCCTGCCTGCATTCCGCCTGGCGCTTGCCTCGCCTTCCCCTTTCTTCTCTGCCTTTGTGAGCCAGTGTGTGTGTGTGTGTGTCTGTGCTTAGCTAGCCATCCTAATGGGTAGGAAATGTTAGCAGCCCACTGGGCTGTGAAGGGCTGAACTCACCTTGAGCGTTGTGAGCGGGAAGGAAAGACTGAGAGAGACAGACAGGCAGGCAAACAGATAACAAGGTAGTATGTGTATAGTATGGAGATTTAGATAGAGAGCTATCTTATGCAGACTTCCTCTATTTCTTTCCTCAACACACACAATGTATGCTATAAATATTATATGGTGTACCAGAGAGCAACTGCAACTCTAAACCCAATATATGATGCTATTTCTATTTGTGACTCACGTAATCTTATATTCAAGGCTGTACCAAGTGTTGTAATTTTTAAATTCAAATCCTCTGTTGAGGTTTTTGAATGAAGCTTCGAATGTCTGTCATCATTTGTTTTGACACATCACAAAAAAAAAAAAAATCAAACAAAATTCTCAGTTTGAATTAATGGTAACACTATAATAGTGTTAGATGTGGAATAGATATTTTATTGTGGTTATATAAATGCAATTTACGGTGCTTTTACATTGCTGCCCAGTTAATTTTATCTTATTTCTTTTATTTAAGCAAGAATAGGCCCACTGATATTCGAAATCTCTTTTCAATAGAGTCCTGGCCAAGACAGCGGCATGAAGAACCTCACATAAAAGAACAAACTAATGCAGGTGCATGCCTCCTATTGTGTGCTGAAAGTGGGAGATCAAACAGTTTTGTGACTGCAGTGAAATGATGTTTGGGAAAGGCTAAATGCCCACAAATATGGACTGAAGCTGAATATTTGGTCGGATGAAAACATACTCCTGTGATAGCAATTCTTTGGAACAAACCAGATGCAATTCACGGTAGCAAAAGAGTGAATCTCTTACTAATATTTTAACGGCAGCAAAGAAAGCAATTAAAAACAAGGTGGCTTGAAAAGGACCCCCCCACACCCATGGTGAGTTTGAGTCCTGCTCTGATTAAACACAGGGTATTTTGCAGAAAGATGGACACCACTAATGGAGGTCATAGAGGAGCACTGGGATTGATAACAGAACACATAAATCAGGAACTGGACTGCAGGCGCTGTCATAAGTAGTCTGATATGACAGCGTTAAAGTCAAACAAAATGAAGAGGACATTTTTGCTTTCTTTTTGATAAACAATATGTATACATTTTATGTTATTTGTTGGTCATTTTCAGTGTTGTTTGCATTGTTATTTTAATTTGTTTTGATTCATTTTCATACATGTTTTCATGTTGTATCGTTCAGATATATAAGACCTTATAAATCCTACTTTTCTTTTAGGCCACACTAAAACACACAAAACACTCTGGAGTAGGGCTGCCCCCTAAGAGTCGACCATACGTTAGTCGACCAGGAAGATCATTAGTCAGCAAGATTTCCAATTCCAAACCAATCACAGCTGACAGATATCTTTCCCTTCTTCTGTAAATATTCAGTCTGATAAACACGGAAAACTTGATCATGTCAGTGCAGGGCTACTCAGAGCTTTACATCTGTCCCACTGACGACAGAGCTACACATTTATAAACAGCATCTGGAAGAAGATCAGCTCTGCACTCAGGATTTCAGGTAAATAGGCTACACAATGCTTGTTAAGGTTGCTTAGCAACCTCAGACGCAACCTGCCACTGTGCTCTTGAAAACGAGCATAGAAGGCACAAGAGTAGTGCCCAGAGCCGACTTCGCATTTCCCAGGCGGTTAAAGAAGCAGCATGTGTACGGCCCCTAATTCACAGAGCTGGTACCTGCGGTTATTACACAGGCTAGTTAATAACATGTCAGGGCAGGAAATCCAAAGTGTGGGATCATATTGAGAAGGTGAAGGACGAACCCAAGGTGATATGTAAACTCATCTTCATTGGTCGACTACAAATGTCACGTATCATCGTGAAACATGGAAGTAGCTACATGCCCATTAGCCGAGAGCGTTATTAACAGGCGGCTCGCTCAGTGTGTGACGTGCACTTGTAGATAAAATATAGGCCTATATTAATGAAGGTTCATTAGTACGGTTTGTATTTCTCTGTAATGTAGCACAGTGTTAACAATGTTACTGAGACTATTCTTTCTCACACCTTCAACTCAAACCATTGTGTTGCCCCACCCAAAATATATAATTTAATAATTAAATTAATATCATAAACATGTGGGCGACTAATGGTCCTAAATGACGATTATTGGTCGACTAGGAAAATTCTTAGTCGGGGACAGCCCTACTAGTTATTGGAAATGTTTGGATCACACGAGTCAGAAAAAGTCCTACGCAGCCACCACTGGAAAAATCTACAAATAGTAAAAAAAGAATAATATAAACTTTATATACAACTGTATAGCCATGCTAGGTTGAAACAGAATAAATAGACTTGAAAAAACAAAACAAAACAAACTGAGCAGCATTCAAATGAAGTTTCCAACTAATTGGTACAGCCCTACTGTGGACAAAACTCTCACTATGTGCTGCACAGTTTGCCACAAGTTTGAAAGCAAGACTGTGTTCTTCTTCAAGACAATTAATTTTAATTATTTGTTGTTATCTAGTAACTGCTAATAAATAAAAGAGTCTGACTAGGGGCAAGTAAAAATTGATTTCAGTTAAGTAGATTTCTGACCAACATGTCTGACTGAGCAAGTGAAAAAAACACATTGACGTTAAAGCCTGTGATGGGTTAACAAGGCCTGTCCCATGACAAACAAAAGCGTTCTGAATGTCAACACACTTTTGGCCATGTACATAATTCCCTCTATTTTAGGCACACTTCATTTGTTTCTTTCCTTAAAGCACAAAATATACGTTACCATACAAATGGAGAAGTTTACATAGTCCACAGCGAAATAATAACTGTTAAATCTAGTAAATTTTTGTAGTCCATTGTTGTTTCCCATATAATCTAACAAGGCCTATCACGTGTCAAAGCAGCTCTTCTTCACTCAAAGTTGGACTCTGCTTGTTCCTGCGTCACAGTTGGTGAATAATTTTGTGTTTTTGCATTTAAAATGCCATATTTGGGTAAAAGAAAGTATGTCTACTGGACTAAACAAAACTATTTTAGGAAAACACTGTAATGCCAAAATGCTTTTGTTCCTGAATGGGAGCAAGTTCCTTCAGCCAGATTCCAAAATCTTTTGTAAAGCCTTCCCAGAAGGAGGCGGCTGTTATAGCAGCATAGCAACGCCAATAGTTTTGGAGGGAGATGTTCAACGATCACATATGGCTGTAATGTTCAGGTGTCCACATACTTTTGGCCATGTAATGTACATAGAAACTGCTTCTGCTCCCTTAATGGCTATTCTATATGACTTCCCTGCTGTATAGAGGCTGGGGGCAGGCAATAACGTTTGGTGGGGGCAGCATATATAAGACACAATGGCACCCTCGGCTGTGGTTTGACACAGCTAATGCGCACACACTTCCACACAAATATGCACTGATGCACACACAACCGCTCTCACCAGGCCCCAAATCGACTTAACGCCTTTTGCTAATTACCTTTACATTTTTACACTTCTGCTTACTCAAGCTCTGTTTTAGGCAACAGCAGGTAATTGATTTCTCTCTGTGTGTGTGTGTGTGTGTGTGTGTGTGTGTATGTGTGTGAGCTAATAGTTGGTTTCTCGGCAGGCCGCTTTGTTACCTTACTGCTACTGAATCCCCTGCATTTGAAGCACACATGCAGGCACCTCTCCGTTCCGACACAGCGGACAGGAAATCTGTTCAAATTAGTGCTTTTGTTCTCACTTGTCGAATTTCTAGTTTTGGCGAGTCAGGAAGAACGTTTTCAATGCAGAAAAAAAAACAGGACTGAATGAGTCTCGAGGAGAGTTGTCCACAGTGTTGTGGCAGTGGAGAAGTGCGCAGGGCGAGCATCAAGTCTATTATCACTAGAAACTTGACTTAAAGTCACATTTAATGAGAGAGCTATCCACAGTCTGTCCTGAGCTATCTGTGTGCTATAGGCATGTTGCTTCACAATAAGATATACAGCAACTTATTGTGCTGTCTCAAAGATATCCTCAGGAGACCAAACTGGTTAAATAACGGTCAGTTCAAATATGCTACAGTTAGAAAAAAAGAGTCAGCAGCACTTGGAAAAACTCATACATATGCCAAAATAGTCAATGTCCTGCTAAAGATTTCTGTCCGCAAAGCTTTGTGATGGGGGCTAATTGGTGAGTTGCCTGAAGGCTCATTAAGGCGTATGAAAATAGATACATCCAATACGTCACTGTCCTCATACTTCATGAGTCCCTTATGATGGCATCGATACAGCCAATAAATGGCACTAGAAGGCAGAGTCAGAAGCTTCACACAACAACAAACGAGGCGAAGGCTGGAGGAGGTTGAAAGATTCTACCTTTAAACAGAGGCAGCATTGTAGACTATATCATTGATTCGATTTGTGCTGCCTTATTTAAATGTCTTTGTCATCTCCTATAGTCGTATCTTGTTTGAACTATACTGCAATTTCTCCATGATCTCCAATGGTACTGCTTTGTTTCGTCTGTATCCCTAAGCTTTCAGAAAACGTGCACAAATACGCACAAAATGAACGTAGAGTACAGACAGAGGGCTCCGTCTATCTGTGTCCATGTTAGCTAATGGCTAACATGCTAGACAGCTGCTAACATGCAAACTTTTGTCCTCAAAATCACGTTCACAATTTCTCTCTGAGCTATCACGGTCAATCAGCTCATTAGCTTGGTTGCTAATGGGACACTAACTTAACAGAATTTATTCCAGAGGTCATGTGTCTTTTGTTGAGAAGTTTAGCAATATAAAGCTACATGAGGCTTCTGTCATTTTGGACTCTCTGACTCAACGAGAGTTTGCCATAAAGTGCTGCAGCAATGAATCCTACAACACTGAAATGAGTTAGCATTTTAGCACTACTGGTTCCATCTCCTGGAGATCAATGGGATTTTAGATTTCTTAAATAAGGTCTGTTGTTAACAAGAGCTTAAAAGATTTTCACATTTTGTTTAATGACATAAAATATGTCAGTAAAATACCCCACTAATAAATTTGAAGCTTTTACGTGTTGGAAAAAGAGGTTTGCTAACAAATGTCTGAACAGAACTACAGAGTGTCATTACGCCGAATGCTGCTTTACAGGATTGTTGTGGCAGCAACGTTGAAGTCATGCAACTGTGCCAGTTTGTTTTATAGTCTAACTATTAATGCTTAGAGCAGGGGTCGGCAACCTGTGGCTCTGGAGCCCGTGCGGCTCTTTAGCCCCACTCTAGTGGCTCTATGTGGCTAGCTATTAATTCCATATCCAAAAAAGAAAAAGTCTTAATGGAGAAAGGACAGATATCCTTGCTTTCATCACCAACGCTTAAGCATTTAAGTACAAATTAATCATAAAAAGCCCACTGCAGAGTAGCCACCTTATGCTAAAACATATTAATGAATGCTTATTTAGAACTATTAGTAACATCAACAGGCTCATTTAGACCTAATAAGCTGTGTTACCTTTATTATAGAGCACAAATACGTATTGTGGCTCCAGACAAATTGAAAAAAGAAAGAATATCATGCCCAGAATGTCTCTTTTGATGGCAAAGGCTGCTGATCCATGGCATAGAGAATCAGAAAAGTGGTATTATTTTGTGACAATTATCTTGCTGAGCAAAACCTACAAGGATAATAAACTTTTGTTGGCCACAGAGCTTATTTATACAATAAATTAAAAAAAACCAATGGAAAAATCCTACTGTTTTTTTGTCAGGGGAACCAGGGCGACTGGGTCTTATGGGTCAGCCAACAATTTTATGTCATCTCTTGAGAATTTGTGGGTCAAATGTCCGCCAAAGTCAAAATAAATGCAAAAGACTCACATGAAATCATTTTGCGCAACAGCCATTCCAAAGGTTTTCGGCTATTCCATAAAAATAATTTATAACGTAAACTTTGTTGTTTTTAAAACCTGGGCAAACTTGCTTGATTTCATTCAAAAACATGGGAAGAAGGCAATGAACAAAGACATATAAATAGAATAAATAAAAATAAATGACCCTGAAATCAATTTAAAAAATTTAAAAACAAGAAAATTAGTTTGAAAAAAAAAAAAAAATTGAAAAAGACAAGAAAATTTTGAAAAAAAAAAAACAAACAAAATAAATAAAAAAGGAAATGACCTGGCAAGTGCTTAAAAATCAGAATAATTCTGTACAATAATTTTAAATATGAAATAACAATAATTATAAATATAGTTGTTCCCTTGCTTTTTTCCCTAGTTTTTTTTAAGAAATAATTTTCTAAATTTTTTGCAATTTGTGGGGCATTTCCTATCAAGTTGCTCATTGCTTTTTTTCTCATTTTTGTAAGAAATCACACTAATGTGCTCAGAGAGGGTTCAAAGGTTTAAATACCTGTGAAAGGTGTCTGAAACCAGAAAAAGAAAAGTGATGTCGTTCCAGGTTTCAAAGGGTGATTGATGTGATTGGCCCTTAAAAGAGGACCCAACTTACGCTCCTATAACAGATTCGCGATGGACAGTTAAAAAAAAAAGGGTTAAAATCTTTGCAACCTACATTACCCACAATGCAAGTCAACCACCATCAGTTCAGTCAGATATTCGAGAGTATTATGCTAGTCGTGACAGATGTAGCTTCAAACTGCCGGACTCAAGCAGAAACAGAGCGGGCTACAAAGGTCTGGCAACTTGCTTCTTTCCAAGGTCAGCACCAAGTCTGTGTTAAACCTGGCTCAAAGTACAAACAAGCACAACTTTCTGGTAGATGATTTTTTTAAATTATGTTTTCAAAACTATCTATGGAAAAAAATAGGTATCTTTGTTCCTGAATGCCAAAAATAGATTTACCAAAAGCTATTTATTGCAGTCCAACATTCTTTCACCCTGTAAACACACCTCATGATGGCAGCACACTTTACTGTGAGCATCCATTTATAGAAATAACAAACTTTGGAATTCCATTTTTTTTTATAGTTTGAGCCTCCAATTTGCAGCCATTTGTGTCTTTTTTTTGTTGGAGAATGGTATTAATCTGTCACAAAGGGAACAGACACTTAAAGGGCTTAATGACAGCGTTTTGTGCGACACAATCTCTTTTTTCTTTTGTTCTGTCATTTAGTGAGAGCTTTAATTACATGTTCTCTCGCATTTCAACCTAGACTGCCAGACACAAAAATAACATTTTCATTATTGATCACAAAGGTGAATACGCTGCTGAAATGCTTGTGAATGTTTTTTTTTTTTCCCTCTCTCTCCAGAAGAGCACTGACAAAGCGGCCTGATTGCAATTTGAAGCTCTGGAAGTAAACTCTGTTTATTTGATCCTGCTCCTAATTCCAGGCTGACCTCAAATCAATAGCACATTTGATTAATTTTTTTTTTTTTTTGTCAAATGAGCACATAATTGCTGTCAACTTCAGTCAACCGTGTCACTGAGATAGAGACGACAGAAGCAGTTAGCTTGGCGGTCAGTGGCAGGTTGGAGAGTGATGACATTTAAATACAAATCATTTCATTTTAATCATGCAATACTTAAGTCATTACTTGTTATACCTTTCAACTGCTTTTTAAACAAATGAATCTGATGCACTAAACTTTATTTTAAGCAAACAACAGCAGACTTTAGCATGCAGTATCATACGTGCCCCCTCGTGTTTTACACAAAAGGACAAGCATCCTGTTTGCTTCCCAGTGACAGCAGCCGAGGAAATGAGAGCACGCCTGATTTTGTGCCTCCACTATTTGTTGCACATAACAAGGACACTAAATTGTCAGGTTGGGAGAAAACAGGGGTCTTTTTTGGCCTTGTACTGATAACAACACATCATTATTTACCTGTCATAGCGTACAGCACTGTGTTTGAGATAAACTTTTTTTTCTCTCTCCCTCCGTCCCAGCAGCAAATTTATCTTTAGACAGACAGTCTGGCCCTCCAAGTGCTGCTGTGCATTCAAAGTCCTATATATTTTTTTATTTATTTCAGAGGCAATGTCAGGTCGCGATGCTCCTGACACTCTGTGGAGTTAACACGCAGTGGAGCTTCAAAGACCTGTCTTTCTCGAGTCGGAAGATGTAAGCTGCAATGGTGTCTCTCCCGTTTGGTGTCAAGGAGGTGATGTATTATGCAGCAGCGGCGCAGTGGGTCATGTTGTGTAAAGAACCAGTATGTGGCCCTGACAGGGTTTGTGGCACAACCTTGAGGAGGTTTGAAGATAACGCGGGGTGCTTAAATCCTTTGTCCCAAATCCATTTAAAGCTGGAGAGGGTGCTCGACAGTGAGGTGTGCCCTTTAGCACATTTACCTGTTGTACCACAGAAACACTTCACAGCCATAAGGGACCTCACAGCTAAAAAAACCCTCCTATTTAATACTTAAAATGAGTACAATCTAATGTCTATATCTACATACATAACAGGTATGATGTGACATTTAAACAGCCAAGAGAGCTGCTTTAATAAGAAACATATAATATCATAAAAATAACTATTACAGTCAGTCCTTTCTTCACATGTAACAACTGGATACAGGTTGAACACAATATCAAACGTATTATTGCATAGCTTATTTATAGAAACAGACCTTAGAGTTCAGTGAAATAATTTGAAAAATATTGTTTGAGCTGTAAAGAGTGCTCAGTTAATTAGTAATGTCTGATTTATCTACATATGCTATTAATACCTTCTGCCCACTGTTGCTGCCAACAGTGTCATACAGAAAAAAAATCATGCATAATCATTAAAACTGGGCAATTTACTGAATGATTTACTGGACAAAAAATTAAAAAAACAATCCTAAAAATTAACATATGAGCAAATAAATAACAAACCCACACTGTCTCTCTTGGCACCCTAAAATTTTCACTTTACATAATAAGTATTTCCCAAAGACTGAATAAAATAATGGATGTAGTCATTGTGACATCACCCAGTGGCTCATGGACTTGTATTTTGAAGCCTTGACGTTTGCATTTGGCCATGGTAATCTTGGATTTTTGGAGCCAAAAGTGACCAAATTTGGATGTGACAGTGAGATATCAGGCCCCCAGGAAGTGCCCGGGCTATGGCGCCAATTTTCGTAGTGGCCAACCAATGGTACTGCAATTTCCAGGGTGCATCGCGTGACGCAGGCCCTAAGATACTGTTTCCTATGGAGTTATATTGGGAAACAGACATCTGTAAATTAGTGGAAACATTCTTTTGAGCACCACAACCCCCATGAAATGCTTTGCTTTAACTGAAACATTCTATCCTCATTCAAGTTAGCAGAGCGCTAAACCTCTATGGGCCCAATGGTGCAGAAGCAACACTGATCATCTAGGTGATTTCAACCCGTGGATATAGAACTTTTTTGGTGTCATGTGCCACTGAGCAACATTCACAGGTATGAACAGAGTCCCTGCCTCCAGTGCTTTATCCATGTCTCTTAATGCATCCATGAGAGGTATCCCTGCTGCTAGCTTGGTCAGCAGCTATGGTTAACTGTGGTAATGCTAATTTTTGCTAACGAAAAACAGGCTTAAAACCAAGAAAACAAAATGTACTTGCTGGAAAAACTGAACATTTAACTCCATAGGGGGTCTTGTGGTACAACCAAAAGCTGAACAAGAATTTTTCAGGCAACTAAGACGTTAACTTTAATGAACTGAAAACACACTAAAAGAGCGACAGCTACGGCTACGGGTGTCAATCTGGGGTTTGACATGGTTATGTTATTTAACCGAAGTTAACACCACGTCAACAGACGGCACCCACTTGTCACTTGAAGTAGCCACGTCCTTAATTATGCAAATCTTAAACATTAATACAGTTTAAATGGGTGAGATATGTAAAAATTCAACCCTGGACAGTAGCCATGAACAGAAAAATTAGGTATAGAAACCAAAACTGTTTTTGTACCTGTAAAGATGTTTATTTATGATGTAAAATGGGGCATTTTAGCATGGTTGTCTTTGTTGATTGGTGGCAGCCTCAAATGGCCATTTGAGGAACCACAGTTTTTGGCACATCTGTGTTAGCTTCATATTTTAGCCCCACAGTCTGCTGCTTGGTATTTCCACAAACTACAGCCGATCCTTTTCTATCACTACAGTTTTATTCATGTGTTCTACCAGTACAGCAAAACAAAACATGGCAGGTCATGACACTGGGAAAGAGCCACAGGAGAACCGAGCTAGGCTGGTCAGAGGTTTTCGGTTAACACAACTACTGTGTGGAGAGATTACACCGATGAACAACAGCACAGCAACAGGGCTGCAGTGGATACATTTAAAAATGCACCCTTGCCTCCAATCTTCCATCAGCATTCCCCATCTCAAAGAGATGTTTTTGAAATAAAATTTTAAAATGCTACAGTCAGTCAAACATCATTAACTGTGTATGCTCTGCAACATGAGGAAGAAAGGAAAGTTTTCAATGTGATACCATTCGTCTGAAAGGACAAAAACGAAACTAAGCATCAGTTTTGACAAGGTGAAAGATCACACTGCAAAAGCTCCACACAGAATCTCTAGGCCCTTACATGAGGTGTAGGTCAGGGAACTGGCATGTCCACAGCAAAGCCTGGACTCTGCAGTTGATGAACCATGTTTGTGTGGAGTTGGGGGTTATCGTTGTCCGGCTGGAAGATCAACTATATGAGCTAGGGTTAGCCTCCTGTCAGCAGCAGCCAGATTTTGATCTAAAATCTCACGATGCCTGGATTTCTCAATGGTGGATTTTAAGAATGTCTAAGAAATCGTCCACAAATCCACAATCGTGTTTCACAGTAGGGATGCTGTTTTCTGGATTACCATCCCTCTTCTTACACCAACCATCCTCTCAGTCTTTTCCAGTCTAGTTTATAATTTAGTTTCAAATTTAAGGTCTGTAGATTTTTTTCTCAAGCAGTTTGTCCCATGTGTCACCTCATACAGTATACACACCACAGTATAAATACTGAGGTAATGGATGTTTAAGTACAGGTCGTGGAAAACTTAGATAAACTTTAAAAAAGTAAAGACAGAAAAGGTTTTATAACTCATAGACATGATTTGAATAAAGGGAAAAAACTTAAGCCCAAAGTTGAGGTTTCTTTAATATTTGATAAGCAAGATCAAATGCACTGACATTTTCACTCAGACCTTTTTTTGCACATTCTCGCAAAGGGTTCCAAAATGTCTGGAAAGAACTGTATAGATGACCTGACATCTGACATTGCCAAGGTAGAGCATGCCAAAAGCCAATAAGATTTAAGTCTACAGACAGTTGACTTGCTTAATGTTTAGAGGGGAACTGACAGCATAAAGCATAAACATAACCTATGACATGATAAACTGTTTTATAGCTGAAGCTACAAAGGCACACTCTTCATTCTTCCCAGGCTGAGCTTAATGCTTTCTTCCCTGCAACATAGTCTCTCAGAAAAAGTGAAATGGATTTGACCTCTTAATGCATTACGTAGAGGTGGGCACAAAATATGTTGAAGTACATGCTGGGCACATGAAAACAATGCCAATGCAAAGTCTTTTATGAACAGTCACAGTTTTAAATACATCGTTAGCATGGTTAGTGTTGTTGCCTAGCAGACACAAGCTCAGGGGCTCAAATTTCACTTAAATTAACAAGTACTGACCAGGAGGAGACTCAAATGACTGGTAAACAGGCAAAACAAACCCAAAGAGACACAAAATGACTACAAAGAGACACAAAATTACCAAAAAGAGACAAGAGGCAAAAGCACCTTAGTCTGTGTGTCTAGCTCCTGTGTAGGAGAGGTGGTGAGGCCTTTTGCATATTTGTTCCCAGGGGCCTATTGTCCCATAATCCACCCATGGATAGGTTTAGAGAGCCTGGTCTCATGCCAAAGATGTCAAAATCTGGCACTTGGGCAGTGACCTGAGGCGTCAGAAACCAACGAAAAAAAGGCATCCTTTAACGTCTGCATGATATGCAGCCGGTTGCTGTTACAGTTTAATGGCTCATGGCGATGTCAGGGGGAAACGTGGTTGGACAAGGACGAAGTTAAGGCGACGAAAGTCCTAGTGGGGTGGGCGAGCAGAGGGGGTGGTGGATGAGTCTTTCACCCAAGAGAGTGGTGTTCGAATCCCGTAAGACTCTAAAGCCATATCTTGTTCCTTTTTACTAAACCTAACCATGTGTGTTTGTTGTTGAAGGAAAAAAAACATCAATTTTGCAGTGTTGTGCCGGTGTAGTGCATTTATTTTGAAAGAGACTGTATGTAAATGTAAATATCCTGTGAAAACGGAAGTGTACCGTAGTGTAAAATGAACCTTGGCTGATCGGAAGTGTGACGAAATGTATTAATCAATGTATTAATCAACATGCATTTGTCCACATGCCTAGTAAGTACATATCAATGCACTCATCCACATATCTGATCATATATTGAATGTATGTCACCTCTGATCTGATCACATTTAGTAGAGACCATAGAAACACTATGATTTAATGTTTTTTAAAAAACAGTAGGATTAGGCCCGAACATATTGGAAGGGCAAGTTGGCTTTGCGTATCCAACTTGTCCAGGGCATTACACCATTATGTAGAGAGTCAATGTCCAAACATGCCTGGACAATACACCATTAGGTTCTGGGTTAAGAAGGAAGGCTTAAGGAAAAGAGGTGGAGACTCATAAGACTCTCCACGAGAACTGAGAGTGAGTCTTCAGTCTGGTTCCGGAGCCTGACTCATGAGTTGTATGTGTTGTTGCTTGTGAACACATTAAACTCAATTGCACCTGATTCTAAGTGTTTCCAGTGACTTCTTGAGTACTATCCTCTTGACTCCAAGATACATTTAAGAGAAGAAGACGAGTATTGAACAAAGTGTCGGGGGCAAGGTCCAGAGTCATCTGGCCCTATTCTGGACATCGATTACTCGACAGTATCTTGAAAGAAAAAAATGCATGTAATAGGTAGAACTTGACACGGTGTCCCAGAATGTCAACAACCAATGCACCCAGGGTACCTTGCATGTGGACGTGGAAAATCCATGACCTTAACTTGGTCCATGACCAAAACCAAGATTGTGTTGGTTAAAAGAACAAAAATACTTGGTTCAGTTTTGGAAAAGATCATTGTTTTAATCAAAATGACTACAAACAGGGTGTAAGTAATGTAAACTTTAAATAAACATTAAGTACTTTGCACTTCACGTAAAGTTTGTAAAGAGATGTATTTATGTTGAATTTTGGTTTCACATAAGTTCGGGTCTCCTGGTTAAAAGTCCATATTTGGTGGCCCCTCCACTACCACTGCCACCTTTGAGACTGAGCTGTTTACTATCAGGAAAAATTATGTAAAGTCAGACAAATAAATACATAAAAAGAATAGGCTTTTAATCATAAGAACTTTATACTTCTGAAATCACTTTAAATTACAAAAGTTATTTTTGTAGATACCATGATTTAAAAAAAGATGCAAATTTAATCATTTATTTTTTTTTCACCCCCTGCCTCGCTATTAATAAGACTACTGTACCCTGTAATCATTAAATAAGTACTAAGTAATTAAAAAACAGTGTAATTTAATTCCAATTTGTTCCCTAATTTGCTCACCTTTTGCTTCTTCCCTGACAGCTACCTCGTATTTTATTAAAACCATGTAAGCACTAAATAATTACACAATAATTTGCAGGCAGTAATTAAAAGTGTTCACAAGTTATTTTAGAATGACGATGATGATATATAATTTGGTCTGTGCCTTCCTTTATCATCTTTTGTAAGAACACTTTCAGTGGAGACAAAAGTGGAGACAAAAAGCATTCGTGATCCTAACCGAATCACACACATCTATGATTCTCTGAGGATTCTCCAGCATGTAGACTGACAGAAATAACCAGGTGGGAGAAGTTGCGTGGGAGGGGAGTGTTACAACTAGACAGACTCGAATCTACCTACTGTAGTACTGCCACAGTCTTGTACTATTGGCCAGAGCTTGACAGTAACCGTTGAGCGAGGGCACAGTGTGTCTCCTTTACTCACCCTCAGCTGGATATTCCAAACCAGGTTTGACCGGGTGACATTTTAATCACAAACTCACTATTTGAAGTGTTAACAGCCTCTGCTGCAGCTGCTCCTGAAGCAGGGATAGGCAGCTTGGAAAAGATGGTACAAAAAAAGGAAAAGAGAGTGCGGAAATATAAGCAGGGCACCGAGTCAAGTGGTTCATTTGGGTTTTTAGCAAGAGCAAGCGCCGTCATCATGCAGGAGTGCACATCGTCATCAGGCTCCTCTAACTGCAACAACAAGGACCATTTGGATTATAATATCAGCCATTGTCATTTTAATTCCAACCATCTGCGGTTTCCATGGTGAAAACTGTGAGAAGCAGAGCCCACACACAGGGACTTGTCAGCAGCCATGAATATTTTTCATTGAGCTCAGCCTGAGGAAGAACAAAACATGGAGTGTCCAGCAGGCGCTCACAGACAATGAGCTAACATGAAAACCCCCTTTTACTGATGCGGATTTGAATGTGTATTTATTCGTGTGTGTGTCAAAATATTTCAGATTTGAATACAAATGCTCCATAGACAAAAAAAAGCAGTTTCAGTTATTGTTTCCTCTTTAAATCCCAAAGGTTTTGCTCTAATGTGACAGCACTGTCACCGCAAACTGAAAACAAACGGCGCGCAACAAGATTTGTCTGTGTGCGGCGAGAATTTCCAGCAGGCCGGAAAATCTGATCAGTCGTGCAAAGTGGTCGACCCTTGCCACCGAGAATGAGATCTGTGTTCGTTCTAATTAGTTTCTGCAAGCACTCTTCAAAGGTGGGACGGCGGCCGTCTCGGTTCCCGCAGAGACGGAGAGACAACTGTTAACAGTCTGATGTTGTTAGATCACTCGAGGTGTAGTGCAGGGGTTGTTTTCATGTCAGGGATCCTCTCACACATTAGACTGCACGAACATCATGTTGGAAAACACTGTCTTATCATATGACTTGTTATTGTTATTGTATGTAGCAACAATTAAAGCTAAGATTTCCATTCATACCTACATTCTGAAAATTTGTCAATTGCAGAAACATGTGGCCAAGATTTTTGAAATACTGAAGTCAGGGGTTCAATTTTTCCCCAACATTTGTCACACACTCTTAAGGCGTGTTCAGACGAAACATGAAGCAAATTTCTCATACACAAAGTGGTTCACTGTCATAAAGCTGCACCTTATAAATTGTTCTTTGTTAGTCTTTTTCTGTGGTGCGAAGTCAGGGAAAAAGTGCAGTGCAGCAAGGGAGGACTCCCACACAAGAAGTCAGAAGAGATTCTGACTAAAGCCTGGAATTTTAAACGCTTCTATTAACATATTGAGGCTGTACAGACAGTTTGCAAAAGTGTAAATGCTTCAGTCCGTGTTGGGTTTTCCTCAGTGCAACGTCAGGCAAGCATGATGAGTCACCCCATATTTACAAACAAAGTCAATGCAAAGACGCAAATAGATGTGATGTCATGTCGCCCATCCCTTTTGTCTCCCTCTCAAGTCCATCCACAAACTTCAGCCAGTCCAGAACTCTGCTGCTAGCATCATCACCAGAACCCCCTCCATCAATCACATCACTCCTGTCCTTCAGCAGCTTCACTGGCACCCAGTTAAATACCACATTGACTTCAAGATCTAACTCCTCACCTTTAAGGCCATCCACAACCAAGCTCCTCCGTACCTCTCCCAACTCTTGCACATCCACATCCCCACCCCAACCTCACTGTCCCGCCAGCCCACCTGACCACCATGGGGTCTAGAGCCTTCAGCTGCTCTGCCTCCAGCCTCTGTAAATCCCTCCACCGGACACTCGTAACATTAACTCTCCACTTTCAAATCCCGCTTTAAAACTCACCTCTTTAGAGCCTATTGAGTTTGACTCCCATCCACCTCCATCCACCACAGAATTTTATTCACTGTAAACTTGCTTTGCTGTTGTTATTACCTCATTGACGTTTTATCTGCTGTTATTTTCTCTACCTTAGCCTGTAAGGTGACCTTGAGTGTCGTGAAAGGTGCCTATAAATAAAATGTATTATTATTATGTCAACAAGAACAAACATCAACAAACTTATTGTTGCTGTTTGTGGGCACCAAGAGCTTTACGACTCAATGTCAGTATGGATCCTACTGGCCATTACGGTGCCCTCGGCTCAACTGCTTTGTTGATGATATGCTTTATGAAATGATATATAATGTGATTAAATGATACAGGATGTGATGCAATGAAATAGGGTAGGATATCAATACCAATATTGTCAAAATAAATATTAAGAAATAATAACAAAAACAGAACTGTCCCATTAGTCACTTAAAACAGAAGAAAAGTCACAAAACTTTATGATACTGCAGAGACACTGTATTCTCTGCTACAGAAAACCTATAGAACAGGTACTTGCAGGAAGCTCTACAGAGGCACATGTCTGCGTTACCTGGCTTTAATGAGGTCATTATATGAGAGCTTCTGAGTGAGTTCTGCATCGATGCTGATGACAGAAAGACCACTAGATGTTCCTTACTCATAGTTGAATGCAGATATGTTTTAATGAGCTTAAGTTTCAAAAAACTCTGTCAGCAGAGGCGACTGACGGACTGTATTCATGACTGTAAAACGAACCTATAAGCACCGAAACCATTGGCAGTGAAGCTCAAACCTTGCGTCTGAGAGGGCCTTGACTGATAGAGTTAATGTAATACATATATTTATGACTGATGATGATCATATTGGGCTGCTTTGGTGCCTCCTCCGGCACTGGTGCTCTATGTGCACCTTAGCGGCGCTGAACATCAGTACCATCCAGACACAGAACTAAAAAGGAGAGGGCTTGAAGACAGGACAACATCTAATGCCAACGCTGATATTTTGTTGGTTTCAAGTTTTGTTGTTCAGTAACCAAACAAATGCAATTCCAATCATACTTTTGTGCTTGAAGAGATCTAGTCCATATTGTTCCAAAAACAGGAAACCTTTTGCAGTATATGAATGTGGTTTAGAGCCAGTCTGAGGCATTTTGTTCCAGTGGGATGTCACCAAGAAAACCCTGCCATGGAGAGAAGCACGAAACCTAGTATAATAATTTACAGTTCTTACAGCATTAGGAAATAATATGAGTAATTATGCTGGGAAACTTTTGAGTGTTTGTCTGCAGCTTTGAGGTCATGTCGACACTAATGCAGATGTCAAAAGTTTTCTGCCCACACGCTTCAGTCATGTCATCCCCACACACAGGTTAAAAAGTTTTACTCAACACAACTAAATTGGAGCAAAGGACGTGACAAATCTCTGTAGAAATGATTACTGACAAATCATTTTATTACAGCTAATGCACTTTATTGTACGATTAACAACTCGACTAATTGGAATGAAATCTAAAACCTAGTGAATCTGTAAATAATCCAGACAAAACTGAAAAGAACATCTCTGCCAAAATTAGCACTGCTCTGAAAGCTCAAAGATCCCTGGAGGTTCTTATCATTTTGCATACTCACTGCACAAAAACCCAGACTAAGCACAATGAATTACAAGGCTTCTACATGCAAAGCAGATGTATATGGCTGCATTCATTTTCAGCTTAATCTACAAGTTGCTTACATCGCTTCAGCACAAGGTTATGATTAATAGCTGGATGATGGCAAAAAAAAAAGTCCGAACACAAGATGGGGATGAGGGTTGGGAGCTATTCTCAGCATGACAGCAGGCGAGTCGAGGCCTGTTCAGTATGAACTGTATGGATGCACAGATACAGTGCAGCCTCCGGGCTCGGCTCATGCTCTCTCGCCTGCTGATTGACTGGAGAGTCATTGAAGTGAAAGAAAACTTGACATTATGTCTGAGAGCGTGACACAGATTGATAATAAGCCTTTCTGTCCTTGCATCCTTCATGCAATATGGACACTTGAGTTCCATGTGAACGCTCTCGTCCTACTTTTATTCTATTATGTATATGCTGCACAACTGACTCCATATTTTTTCAGGTTACAATTACAGGATGTGAGAAAACCCTTCTGTCTTACTGCAGTAATGGGAGAAGACTACTTGGAAACCAATTTTCAAGCAGAAATTACCCACAGTCCCCTTTAGCTTACCTTCAAGCATACCCACTTATGTTGTGTTGCCATGGTTGCAAAACTGCAATGTGGAAGTCTGGGGAATACTTTACATGTTGCATCAAACAGTTTTATGAAATTATTTAGGTTTAAGACAAGCCAGGCAAAGTGATTTTACTACTACTGCACCTCCAAATAAGGTAAAAATACAAACGTGTGCAACATTTGTTTCAGGGCCTCCGATGTAAATGGAGTCCTGGAAAGAGAAGGCACGCCTCCAATAATTCACAGAGACAAGTGTAAAGTGAAGACAGCCCCAGGGAGAAAACAGGGATTACTAGTTAATGCAGCTTTGTGTGAGTTAAATTGGCTGGAAGAGAGTGGCTGTGAGTATGTGTGATTGTGTGTAGATATACAACTGTAGCCGCATGTGCATACATGTGCAGGAAAATTGTCACTGTGTTAAGCTCAAAGCCGAGCCGAGGTTTAGAGTCCTGATAGGTTCATTTCCGTGCTGCTAAGTGCTCCCTCACAAAGAGAACGAACAGCAAATGCCTTATTTATTCATCCTACAAGCCGGGGGTTTTTCCAGCACTCGATGTGTGACTGGGGTCCAGCTGAACCGTTAAAGCTGGATTGGGGGACTTTGAGAATTAGCAGCACTTGGGTAATTACAGCTTTAGGCAGAACTTCAACAACAATCGCTTAGGGATCCTTTTTGATTACTTTAATATGGTTTGTAGCAACTTAAGCATGCCTCTAAATGTAAAAATAAAGAGTTACTCAAATGTAGCTAACTAGACCTGCTACAGATGGGCTTCTAGACAACGTCATCAGTGAGATTTGCATGCAGAAGAGGAGTAGACACCAAATCAAAATGATTCAGAGCTCCTGGGTATATCAGCATCAAAAGTAGTTTTTGTGTTGTGAACTGCACAAACCAAAAAAGTAGAAAATGTTCATTATTCCAAGAAGGATACCATCCAATTAGCTGTAAGTGCCACATTAGCTATTAGCTTTAGAAATCTGCTTCAGCTTTGATCTTTTAAAAGGTAAACAATACTGATTTTTCCGCAAAACAATGTATAGACTATTTAATTTGATCTCAGGGGCCTGAATCGACTGCCAATCTCACAGTGGTTATGAAACAAAGGATCCTTCCATTCGGGCTTCATTGGGGGCTGAATGTCTGAAAATCACAATATATGACCTATTTTGGTATACATGTATAAAAGCACAGCACTAACATAAAAACACAGTGCTCATCGAGTGCTAAATATTATTTAAACTTACAAACAGCTATGTGCCTAAAATCTTATGATTGCTGCTTGCATTTTCAATCAAAAATCAAATCAAAAATTCTGTTTACAACCACAGAAAGTAAGCAGAAACCCAACGTAGTGACAGTGTTCTGTCTGTCTGTGGTCTGTTTATCCATCTTTCTCACACCAATTCAGTACTATCAGGCCCCTAGGAAGTACGCCAGGCTCTGAAGCCAGTTCTCATAGTGGCCAAACATACACTGTCATGTGGTGTCCTGCAGCACAAAAAGACTGTTTCCCATTAACTTACATGGCAAAGCATACATTTTTGGAGCATCACAACTGCTACAAATGAGTCATTTCACTATCAGGATTTGATCTACTTGGCCTGATAACATTTCGAAAGTCTAGAGAGCTGCTTGATTCAGTATTTTATCGTCATTCAACTAGCAGAGTGCTAAACCAGAAGCAGCCGTTCAGCTGGCAGATGTTAGCCGCTCTGCCACGCTTGGCCTGCCCTAAGCCTTTAGCATATTTGCTCTATAGGTCTCACAGTGCAGAAGTAGTGCTAATCATCCAGGTAATTTTATATACACAGCAGTTGAACCATTTTGCCTTCATGTGCAGCTGAGCAACTGTAACAGGAATGAACGGGGCCCCGCATTCAATGCTGTATCCAGTTCTCTTAATACATCCATGAGTACTATGGACAGGGCTGTGCATACACATGCACCTCTGACCATCACATTCTCACTCTGACCTCGTCACATATTGACGTTTTGGTCATGGAGTTTCCACGTCCACAACAACGTGCAAGGTACCCTGGGTGTGTTGGTTGTTGATGTTCTGGGATACCATGTGAAGTTGTCTTCTTTCAACATTAACCTCTATTTTCACAGGAAATTTAACGTTTACATACAGTCTCTTTCAATATAAACACACTATGTGGGCACCGGTACAGAGAATTGACTTTTTTTCCCCCTTCAACAACAAAAACACGCGGTTAGGTTTGGGCAACAAAAGCAAGTGGTTAGGTTTAGGAAAAAAGAACAGGATTTGGGATCACGTGTAAAAATGTATGTAAATATTTTGTCACGTCCTGTTTACAACCATTTCTCCATGTTTACAACTAGTTTTCCGCATTTTTTCAATGATGGAGGCGCTTGAAGAAGCATTCAGTGTTGTCGGCAGTTGTGATCGTGGACATTCTTCTAATGATCAGTACGATCCCTAAGTGGGAGACCAATCAAAAAGGTCGAGAAGACTTTTCAGAGCCACGAGACTTCTGGTTGTGTTAGGTAGGCCTAATATAAATCCATATTGCTAATCGTTGTGTACACACAATCCTGATCATGGGCAATATTTCATATTGGGCTAATCAAGAAGAAATGTACGTAAACGTAACACATACAGAAAGCAGCGTAGCACGCACATGCTGACAGGGAGGTGATGCCAGGGTGCAAACCGAGTTACCACTCCCATCTCTGGTCGAATTACGGAGATTTCTTGTCTCGTGCGAATCAGACATTTATATCACAGTCATCCTGTGGTACACTGACATTAGTCCACATCCCTATGTAAAACTAATCCCGTCGGAATAGTATTTTTGTTGAACCAATCAACCACCCCTCCTGCTTGCCCCAGTCGGACTTTCGCTACCTTGACTTTCATTCTTGTCCTGCCGCGTTACCCCCTGACTCCACTATAATGGCAACCAGTCGCGTATCATGCTGACATTGAAGGACGCCCTTTTTGGTTGGTTTCTGACGCTGCAAGTCACTGCCCAAGCGCCGGATTTCAACAACTTCGGAGTGAGACCAGGCTCCCCTGACACATAACATATACTGCTAGACAGAATACGCCCCATAAAATAAGCTCTTGTAACAAGTCAAGAGGACAAATGTTAATTGGGTGTTGCCAGCTGATGTTCTGGAACTCTGATAGTCCTTTTCTAAATACCTGTAAGACTATTTCATTAATTTATTAATTTAACATTATTACTTATGTGACCAGCTGTCCTCTCTCACTGGAATTCAAAGTGTCATGTTAACTAACATGGTGTGTAGGAGGCTGATTTCTTTTCAATGCAAAGTGCAGCTGGCAAGTTGATTAATTTGTAAATACTGAAAATGTCCATAATTAAGCTACAATGACATTGTGACAACATGTCTGCTTTAAATAAAAAATGCATATAAAAAAAGAAAAACAGACAAACAAAAACAACATGTTTGCCAAGTGCAGTGTTATCCACAAAAGCTAACAGGCTAACATAAATAGCAAACTATTTCCAATCTATCCTTTTTGTTTATGAATAAATTAAAAATAAGAGAATTATACAGCATCTTCACATTAGTTACTTTAAAGGAGCTATTGATCTTCAATGTAATCCACCAAGAAAAATGATTGCTTTGGCACACTGCCTGCTACGCTCTCTTCTTGCTTTGTGGCAGAGACACAGAGTGAGACGGTAAGTGTGGCGAAAACACAGTCCTTTTTATTAAATAATGAGTCAGGCAGCAGTTGGTAGGGGCCTGGGGACACACATTAGGAGGGAGAGACAGCTTGGGTTACTCAAATCAATCTGTTTATCCACAATGCTAACCCAGTAACACCAACACTGGGACTGTCTTAGAGACAGGAAAGTTATTCTTTCCTCGAACACACATTTATCAATCTGTTTGGCCACTACCACACTGATCGAGTCAGGCACTAATTTGAGCTGCCCCAGCAGAGCTAGACTTCGCTTGTAAACACATTTCCTATGCACCACTGATTCTTCATACCAACAATAGTAAAACAAAAGTACAAAGATAAGCAATTTGATTAGCTCCTATCAGCCAGGATATTTTAAAAGTGCGATATAGGGAGTGGAGGTTAGGTCTACAGATAGGTGTATTACAAGAACTAGATACTGGACCCCAAGATGGTGCATATTCAGTCCAATTTGAACTGCTTCGCCTGGCGCATATGCCCAAAGCAGAGGTTGCATTATGCTTTGACAGTCAGGGTTGTAGAAATTCTGCCATAATCTATTATTATGCGTCATTTTAATTTAATTTTTTTAATGGTAATAAGATATAGATAATGGAATTACATACGTAACATAATAGAATTGAATTTTCAATCATTCATTTTATTTATTTTTTAATAATTACTACACAGAACAAGTTTATAGATGATGTATTTATAAGGGTTTAGGGATATTTGTTTAAGAACTGGAATGCCCCTATGAAGGACAGGCATGCCTGCATGTTAAGTTGTGGCTCATTATGTAACCACTAGTCCTACAGTCACAAGTTTACATACACTATCCAACTATAAAATGAAAAGATGATCTGCTAATTAACAGCTATAGACCGAGGAAAACATAATTTAATCATTGTGCTGCCCGAAGGCTTTCGCCAGCAGCTACCAGCAACTTTCAAGGTGGAATGCCTTCTTGCATGTTACTCAATGCATGAGCTGATGACATTAAATAATCCATCCACCTTCAATGCCAACACGAGGTTGTTCCATTTGTTTTTTGTGACTCTCTTGTGGAGTTGGGACTATTTCCTGTTTTGTGTACAATATTAAACCGCTTTGATTTTATGCTTGCCAGCTGAACCAGCATTTGTCATTATGACAAATTCTGGCAAATTAAAATGAAGTCTACATCAGCAACCTGTGCCGACGGCGTCACAGCACTAAATCCAACTTGTACTGCATTAGTCATGAGCTATATGACAACATGATTAACATAATATTATGTTTGTAAACAGACTAACGGTGCCACTAGTGTCTAATGGGCATTGAGTCGAGCTGTGGCAACAGGAAAATCAAATTTTAGTAGAGGTGGGAGAGGAAAGAGTGGTACATGTTGTGTTTGTTTACTAATAAGTTCATGTATTTTTTTGGGTGACAAAATGAGACATGGCAGAATTAGTCCCTCAAGAAAACTATAACTGCACTAAAATAGCAACATTTTGGATATGAAGCTGATGAAAGGTCTTCTAACTGGCAGTGTTTAGAGCTGAAATTTTGTTAGACATATAGTTTCTATTTATTGAAGCACTGACAATGGAAAAGGGACGACTGATTCATGAAGCTGAATTGAGGAATTATCTACACAAAACCTCTTTTCATCACAATAAACAAAATCAGGTAGCAGCTGGCTGGAGTATGGACTCATCTTTGAGTGGAAAAGGAGCTTTCATGTTACATGATGCGACGTGATATTCGGACGCTTATGTGCTTTTAGGACATGGTGCCATCATGTTCCACTCTGAGGCACCTGTTGAGTGCAACTGGATCTAGTCATAAAATTTAGAATACTGGTCTGGTCCGCTGTTTGGCATATCAAACACCTGCCCTATCTTATTCTCGTGCATGACATATGCCTTAGTGATGATTGGATCTTCAGTTCTTAACCGGATTATGCAAACTGAAAATACTTTATTTCCTAACTTGTAGAAAAAAGGGATCGGAGTCCTCTGGTGTGCTCTGGCAGCACTGCACCCCTTCAGTCACTCAGCTGCTATGCCATTTTGCAATAGTATGTAGCAAAACAGCCAAGCAATGTCATGGCTAAAGTCAGCTAGACAACAAGGTCATGCATGTAAGAGCATTCTTTTACAATAGGGCTCTATGGGAAAAATGTTTTTATGGGCCGCCAGGGATTTTGTCGCAATAACATGAGTGGCCATTGAATGACATTGGAAGCAAGGCTGAGATGCAGTGCTGTATCCAGTTCTATAGAACATCCATGAGTACATGGCTGTTGCTTCCTTTTAGCTTAGGTTATAATATGGCAATAGTGGGCTGAATTGAAACTGTAACTATAACAAAGTATTAACTGTTATTATACCAAGTGGAAAAGTTTGGGTCATTGGATATTTTGAACTTTTGTACAGTTACTGCTCACAACAAACAAAATCCAGTCTAACTCAAAAGTATTTAGGTTGACTGATCCATACAAGCTTGTTTTGAGCAGCAAAGGCATGCTAACCCCAAAAATTCAAACCAGTCATATCATTTAAAACTATTGTAATTCAGATTCAAACCTGAGTTCCCTCTGCCAATTTTGACAGTAAACCACAAGTTTAAAGTTTGATATTTCCAATTATAGCATGGTATAAGTTAACACTTTGCATACAACAATAAATGTTTAACCAAGTCATGTAATCCATCTTATTTTATTAAAGAGAAAAAATGTTCTTTTTTAAACTGAATAAGTACTAGATGGAAATTCCTGGTCCTATTACCCTGATTAGATGTGTGTCCTCCTCAATTATGACCTCCGCTTCTGAGATTGTCAGTTCTGCCCTAAACTTTCTATACATACTTTCAGCCTCAGGCAGGGAAGAATAATTTATCTTGAGATGGCGAGGCAATTAAATCTTGATCCCGAGATAATGCGATGAATTAAATGCACAGCTGCTCCCATCTTCTTTGCAGCAGTGTACCGTGTTGTTTTCACTGTAAATGCAACACCTGTCTGATGTCTGGTAACCAGCACGTGAATTTTGACAAAGCGGAAACTAATCAGAAGGTGTTAACATCCTTTACTCAATTGACAGGCTGCACGGAAACTTAAGGGTGCAAACCGTATCATGTTCATATGATCATTTAATCATTCCTGCCTCCAGAACAAATCACCAAGAAAGACAATGTGTGCATACTGTATGTAGAAGCTGTTAGCATGTGTCAATCAGAATTACCATCAAAATATAAGGACTAGAACAACTCAGCTACACACGCAGCTAAACTTCAAACATACTTAAGTGAGTGAGACTATCTGCTATGTAACATTTATGAAAGGTTATCAAATATTTAACAAATACATTTTAAATGTACAGCTTTTGGCACTTAGATCCAAACTGTCTCTGTGGCACGTTCACTGTTCCGCACTGAGTTGACAAAATACAATGATGTGGAAAGTTTAACATATCATGACAAGAAATCTTACAGATATTTCCATACAACAGTTCAATAATTATTTGCTAACATCAGCTCTTTCCAGAGTGGGACAAAAAGAAGATAACTTTGCCACCAAAAGATCCCCAGCAGGCACACGTCATCTACTTGGGGCTCCATCACATCAACGGCCAGCATAAAAAACGCTGGGATTACTTTGCTCAAGCCGAGTCTCTGTGTGAGGCCCGTCTAGAGGACAGCTAGCCGGAAAGTGGCCACAGCTCTGGTGAGGCTGGACCATCTGTTCCTGTCTATCTCCACTCACCCCCCCTGAGAAGAAGAGGGAGGGGATGAGGAGATGGATGAGGGAAGTAATGGGATCTTGTCTTTAGCTGACAGTGGTGATATCTCCGCTGCTGGAGAGAAGCTTCCACGGTTGCTGTGAGCAAGACTCTCCGATCGTTGTCGGAGTTGCTGCAGACGTTAAGCATTATCATGCCGGCTGCTTTGAGAGGTTTACAAGCTTGGGATGACGGCAAAACCGGCGTCAACATTCCTATCGTAGCCTTGTAAATGCAGCATGGACTCCTTTGTAGTTTAAGGCCTCCATGTCAGAATTTATTAGTCCGTGAATCTGTGTCCTGAAAACTAACACTGACAGTGGCCAAGGAGATACTTATGCACTAGAACGAACAAGATATACTTCCTACCACATTAGAAGGAGGTTAATAAAATATAAAGGTACTCAGAGGTATCTTGATGACCTCTCAAACCAATCAACCAAGAGGCTGCAACTGGGGCCTGCAGTGGTGCTATACAGCAGAGATAGGGACTTGAATTTGCAACTTGGCTATGAGTTATATTTTAGTTGTACACAGAGTGAATAGAGATTTGACTTGGTCTCCAGATCTGGGACTCTTAAACATCCTTTATTTATTTATTTTTTGGCAGTGTCCTCTTAGCAGATTGGATGTCATGCATGAAATGATTGAACGTTAATGAAAACCGTAAGAGACTTAAGACTTGACCCAGATTTCAGACCAAAGACTTGAGACTTGACATGGACTTGTGATGAAACTGTGACCAAAGACTTGAAACTCAACAAAAAAAAGACTTGTGAGCATCTCTGCACCAGAGCAGTCAACCTGGACCTCAAAGCAGTAAGATGGAGAAAGAACTGGGTTGCATATGCCCTGTAAAGGCCATTACGTGTGACATGGCAGACGCAGCTGTGCACTACATATGCACTACCTTTCTCCCACATATCAAACAGCTGATACATGAACATACTTTGAATTCCTTAGACATAGCTATGCTGTGTTTTCTAAGCAGACCGGATGGCATGCAGCAGATGACAGAATGCTAATTACAACTGTAAAAGACTTGAGACCAGAATTTTAGACCAAAGACTTGAGACTTGACTGAGACTTGTAATGAAAAAAGAATGACTTGACATGGACCTGACCCTCAAAGACTTGAGACCTACCTTGGACATGCAAAAAATGACTTGAGACCATGTCTACTCTAAAAACCTGAGTTTAATATCTAATAGAATTGAGGGTTGTTTCAGGACCAGAGCAGTCAAGTGATGGATTTAGTCATTCTTTATATTCACATTTGAGCCATCATCTCCCTGTGTTAAAGATCATTTTATCCTGAAATGTGTCTGTTTCAATATGAGCTCTATAAATGAATCATTGATCTCACTATTGACCTTTCATAATGATGACTGAGATATCACTGCAGTGATGGTTTACAGATGCATGTGGTGATGTATTGGTATGGTCGCTATAAATAGCCACAGTTGTGCATAATTGTTGCTGATAATGACAGCTCAAAGGCTGGCAGGAATGCATGACCAAGCACCACATCTGTATCCTGGCCCACGATTAGCACTTTCAGACTTGGTTAAGTGAGGGTATGGATCAAGGCAGTGTCTCAGTCGATCATTTTAATTGTTTGCCCATCACAGGTTGGCCTGGAGACAAGAGGCGGCACTTTCTTTAAAAGGGGGCTATTATGATTTTCCGCATTTTGTGTCCTCTATATAGTGTTACAATGAAGAGTGTTCATATTTAACTTAGTCAAAGTTTCACCATGTGAGCAAAAACCTCAGAGTGACACCAGTGCACCTGAACATTCTGTTTCCAACAGGTTTTTTTTCTACTCTGGCTAAAATACGATGTCACAGTGTGCCAGATTTCTTATATAGAAATTTGCTCCAGGCACACTACTGCAAGTGTTTACATCCCATAGCCTACGCTGCTAAATGAAGCTACATGCTAACGTCAGGGAACCATGTGATCTTGGTTGCAGAAGTTGTAAATTTGAGCCTGGTCTCATTCAGAAATCATACAATTCCGGTGCTTGGGCAGTGACCTATGGCGTCAGAAACCAATGAACAAGGCGTCGTATGATATCGGCGTGATACGCAGCCGGTTGCCGTTGTAGTTTAGCGGTGCCAGACAGCGTCAGAGGGAAACGTGGCTGGACAAGGATGAAAGTTAAGGCAGCGAAAATCTGACTGGGGCGGGCGGGAGTGGTGATGGATGGGATCAACAAATACTGACTTTTACCCGAGTGGGTGGTGTTCGCTTCCTGTAGGATTCTAAAGACAAACCCTGTTCTTTTTTCCGAAACCTAATCATGCGTTTTTGTTGCCTAAATCCAACCATGTGTGTTTGTTTCTAAATGAAAAAAAAAGTCTATTCGCGGTCTTATACTGATGTAGTGCAATTATTTTGAAAGAAACTTTATGTAAAAATAAAATTTCTTGTGAGAACATAAGTACATCATGAAAGAAGACAATGCATGTAACAGGCAGAACTTGACACGGTGCCGAACATCAACAACCAACGCACTCAGAGTACTTTGCACGTCGTATGTGGACGTCGAAAGTCCATTACCAAATGTCAATATGTGACAAGGTCAGAGTGAGAATATGTTGGTAAATTTCCCCCCTGTTTTGGATTATATTTCCATTGGAACATGTTCTGTTGTATTTAGAAGCTTTTATTGGTGATTTCTTCAGGGTAGAAATTGCTGCTATTGTCCATTTCAGCGTTTCCAAGATTGCAAGTACACCGCTACATGTAGCTACATGCTAATGTCAGATAAACACGTAATTTTGGTGCTGAAGTTGTACATTTCTCCCTGATTTCAGATCAGATTCCCACTGGAACAAGTACTGATTGTGTTTAGAAGATTTTATTACAGTAAAAAGTGTTTTTTTTTTTCCAACACAGTCATTTCCCTGCTGCAACAATGGTGCAGAGACGCCGAGATCCGAAAGACCCGAAATGCTGAGTAATCAGAGCAGACTGGGCTTTTTCAGAAGGGGTGCTTGAGAAGACAGGCACTAATGGGAGGCCTCTCAGACAGAGGGTAAATACAGGTATTCAAGCACAGGCAGTATGAGGAAAATAAAGTGTTAAAGCATCTGAACATGTTCTAGCAGAAACCTTAAACAAGTATGAACCTGAAAATTAGCATAAAAGGTCCTTTTCAAGGCCACAGTCAGCCAGACCATATATACTATTTTATTCTTGGAGAGTGACCCTCTTTAGGACCCATAGCCATAGCACTTTGTATGACATTTTTCATTTTAACATTTTTAATTCTAACCAAATTTTATAAGCAATGAATCTGGTGTTTTAGGGTCTTTTACTGCACCTACTTAAAGCCATAGTGGTATACTGTATTCCACATTTTCCCCTTTTGTAGTCAGTTCATCATAAAATGCATTAAATGCACAGCTCATGCTGCATATATTCTACAAAGATAGTAAAAATTTGGGACTTCTTCTCTTTTCTTTTTTACAAGAAAGTCAGGAATTCACTTGCATAGCTGCTCTCAGTATAGAAGAGATGTGACGAGTAGTGAGACAGCAGCAAAGTCCCAAAAGTCAAAGGAGCTTAGGGTGTAAATAAAGCTCAGCATGACAGCAGACAAAACATTGCCTATGGAGTTTCATCTCTGCTCTAAGATGCACACATAACCCTGAGGACACGACTTCTTCTCTGTCACCCAGGGACCAACGAGACAGTGGCAGTCACACGGGTGAAACTTGAGAGTTTATCTGTGAACTTGTCAAGAGGGTGACAGTGAGTGTGTCTGCTCTTGCTTGCTTTTTTTCCCCCACTCCTGACGGTAGCAAAAACATTTTGGTAGGTTTTAAGCTATACTTGGCACAATTACGTAACAAAAAATAACGCATGTTTTGAGTGTCTCATCACCAAGGAAGCTCCGTATTTACTGGGATAAACCTCGGTGTGGACATTTCTTGACTGAGAGGAACTGACAAACAGACACTTGAGAGAAAAATCTCCCAAACAGCAAGTGATTGCTCCTTCACAGGAAGCTGGAAACATCATGACTTTTAATTTTCTTGTCCGTCTGGTATGACATAGTCACAAACCTTCCATGGTGGTAAACACGCATGCCCTTTGTGAAGTGTATGAACTTAATGTTCAGAGTAAAAACTAAAGGTGGGACCAAGTCCCAGGTAAGTCTCAAGTCAAGATAGACAAGCCTCAAGTCAAGACTGAAAAGTCTCAAGGCAAGTCCAAAGTCCTCAACTTGATGTTTCGAGTCCCAAACAAGTCATAAACCACTTTTTACAAAAATATAATGCAATCTTAATCTCAGAGTATAAGGTTAGCTGAGCATTAGCTTGCTATGTTAATATTAGTCTTGACCTACAATTCTGTTTGTAACTTCAAAGGTTGAATGAGGTTGGAGGTTATTCCGTCTCCGTCAGTAATTTTCGACATGAACACTTTGCATATTGCAGTTTGTTTTTGGGCCGCTGTTGTTATTGTGCCCAAATGAAATGATCTTTGGTAGAATTTTTTCCAATTGATGTTCAGTAACATGACAGTAGTTCTTCAGTAGTTCATGTTTTTTTCTGCAACTTGATTGGATGCTGTCTGTTTGGTTCATAGTGGATCTGGGAAATTATTTGTGGACTCGTTAACATGAGATGATTCAGGAAATGAAGGGAATTAATTGATATGTACCACACTTCAAATAGCATACTTTTAAATCTTTGGGCTAGGGGTAAGGTATCAAGTATTTAAGTATTTTCAAGTCAAAAAGGTCAAGTCTAAACGGGGTCATGAGTCACTGGTGTTTAAGTCTCAATTGAGTTGGAAGTATTTTTGGATGAAGTTGAGTGCAAAGTCATCAAATTTGTGACTTGTGTCAGTATCTAGTCCAGTTCATGTGACTCGAGTTGCCACCTCTGGTATAAAGTAAAAGAAAGTTTGGAAACTCGAGATGTAGAAACACTTCACAAATTGACTGACTCACAAGCAAGCTAATAATCTGATTGTTTTCAGTGAATGACTGGTTTCTTGGTTTGTTAAACAACCCACAATCCTCTCATTAACACTTAAGAGCCTGTATCTAGACTCACAACTTCTAAGTCTAAGAACTGCTTGAGGCTTGACCAATAGGTAGAGGAGAAAACAATTATTTTTCAGGTATTTTTTCATCCTTAATACATCTTAATCCTCTCATTGGTACCAGGCGTGTTTCAAGTTTTTATGACTTCTGCAATGTTTTTTTTTTTATTTTTCATTTTTTTATGAACTCCTGCATACCCCTGAGCAGATGTGCCCATCTGTGGTTTGTTTCATTTCATACGCTATGAAAGAGAGGGAAACAGCTTGCTAAGGCTCAAGACATATCCACTGCACACACAGCGTGTTAACACAGTTAAACTGAAAGGTTGTGCAAGCGCTGAGAATGTCACACTGTTAAACTTCTTTAAGACGAAGCTAAAGATGTGGCAACCCCCTAGACAAGAGGCTTTAAAGTGGCTACAGGGAGTTTTTAACTGGTTATGAAACAGTCTCAATTTAATACCGATGCTTCTATATGACCTACATAAGCAAACAAGACCATCAGCGAGATTTGCCATTTCTATACAGTTAGTCTTAATGCCTGTCCTTGGGTTCGTTTTTCCCATTAAATCAGACAAAACAATTATGGCGGACCTAAAGAGTGTATGCTTACATTTTCCAAGGCAAAGTTTAGCAGTGAGTTGTACGTTCGCGAGTTTAAAAGGAAGCAGAGGGAGATTTTTACTAAAAGAATGTAATTTTCAATGTTATATTTTGTGGTTATGGCTGATACTGAGGCAGGATCAGGAAAGGGAAAAAGAAAAGAATTGACCCTATAACAACAACAACTGCAACAACAAAAGCTAAAAAGGGAAAAGAGCATGGGTGAGAACACAAGTCAACTGTTGTTACTCACTCAACAGATAGAAGATTGTGAGATTTTAAAGGATTCAAAGCAAGTGGGTAAACAAAACTGACAGATGCTTTTACTTATGTTATGACTTATCAATATAATTTCTATTTGTCATTGATGCTGCTCTGTTCTGTTCCCGAAGGGGTCTGTGCAGCTTCTCTCCCTGCCTGAGGCTTTCCATGTAGGCACATGGAAGGGCAGGGAGGTTTGTTCTCTCTGCCTCAGGCTTTCCTCATTTTTGCACATGGAGGGCAGAGAGGTTTGCTCTCTCTGCCTAAAGGCTTTCCACATAGGCGAGTGGAAGGGCGGAGACGTTTGCTCTCTCCACCTAATGCTTTCCACGTAGGCACATGGAAGAGGCTTTCTGCATATTTTTTGTATGCCAAATTTAATACTGCAAATGGAAATATAAATTTTTTTAAGTAAAGTTGAGCTAGTATTAAAATGAAGTTGCATCACTGCATACCTTTCAGACTTACTGTGGACTCCCAGTAGCAAATTTACATCCACCTTTATGGCCCAAATCATCTGCCTTTGGTCCATAGAACATCCAGATGAGAGTTAAGACATTTACTTTGTCTCAATTTGGACAATGACAGATCTGATGGCAAACCACTTTGGTTTTTGTGGGCTACATGCAAGTGAGGTTTGGCCAAGAACAGCTGTTATTGGCACTGTTAACTGTATGCAACCAGTAATGTGACTGGCTGAGAGGATAATGGCTGATTAACACAACCCACTGATCTAAATTCATTCTACCTAGTGCACTTCCCCTCTATAAACAATTAATTCACTATGAGTTGTTCTGAGCTAACACTTTATTTGTGGAATTTTTGCCTTTTCTGTTTTACTCATAATCAAAAACAATAAGAGGGGGAACACTGTGCCACAAAGGTACCTCTAAGAGTTATGACCTAAAACTTTTAGTTGGTGACAGTTCTTTTAAAATAGAAGCATATATCTGTACCATACTTGGTTTTCTTTAATTTGGAGAGCAAAAGTCTGCCTTCCTTTTATTCTTTCTAATAAAAAACAGAAAACTAGATCATGCAGCACCATGTACAAATATAAACTCTCAGTTCTCGCTGGGGGCGATTCATTGGATTTAAGAGTTTGCTCCCACTGCACATGCTCGTGCCTGCTACAAGACCTCCTGAACTAATTAATTAGAAAACCAAACTTGAAATCCTCCCCATGTTGCGAAACACAAGAAACTTGCAAAAATCCTCTGTGAAACGCTGTGATGTGGAGATTTTTCATCCCAATCTCTTAAAAGATTGTGACCTTACATTTATTTATTGAGCCTCTCAGTGGCAAAAGTTGGTCAACGTCATATCATTTCTTATCTGTGTAAGATAAGGCAACAGTCCCTCCCTTAAACACTTAATGGATTCCAGGTTTGGGGGAAGTGTTTTTGAGGCCCCTGCAGCTCCGCAGATTTACACTGTGCAGAAGAATAACAAGCCTCGGTGAATGCTCGGCTGAGCTGGCAGGAGCAAGAGACAGGGGAATCATCTAAGAGGAAGAGAGCCCTGGGGTATTGAGGAGAAAGAGGCGAGCGAATACGTTTCCTCTGCAAAACCAATTAGCAAATGACTCCCCGCACCCTGCTCTTGGAAGCTGAAAAGAGAGAACAGAGAGATATAAAGGGAATGAGAAATGGTAACACAGCAACACTGTGTGTGTGTGTGTGTGTGTAGGTGGGCGGTGATAGACAGATTTTAAGTGTAGTGTTCATGCAGTCTGGTATGTATGCATGTGTGTGCTTCACCCCGTCCATTCCCAAGCCTCTATTGTGCGTAAGACACTGATACCAGTCCATGACATTTAAAATCAACCTGCTCCTGCCTAGTAAAAAGAAAAAACATGTTCTTATTTTGACATTGTACACGTTATTGGCTGGTACCACAAATGTTGGTGAAGCATGAATTTATTCTTTTGTGAAACTGACACTAAGTGTCCACTCAGTGTCAGTGGACACAACCACAAGCTGGATGCCTAAAATCTGACAGGAAGATAAAATGAATGGCGATAAAGCATTTGGCTACCAGGGTTGATAACATAAAGATGGAATGTCCGGGAATCACCAAAGTCATTTGGGATTCATGGATGTCTGGCAAAGTTTTATGGTGATTCATCTAATACTAGAGGTTTTTGGTCTAGACCAAAGGGGATGACCACACGACTGAACGAACAACCTACAATCTGACTGGTTTTGATGCCACTCCATTTAGTAGATGTTAAGATATTTCACTAAATAAGAGAAACCTTTGACTTGCCGTTAGTTCTACATGAAAAGACACCAAGGTCATTGGGATCCATCCTCCGAGTACCATGGATATCCGTTCCAAATTTTAAAGGCATATGTTTTTTACGGCATGCTGGTCATGCTGGACGGATTACTACAGTCCTTTGGGTTCATTATCTGTGGACCTTAAATATTTGTGCCAATGTATCCAATGGTTATTAAATATTTTTGGTCTAAGCCAAATTGGTTGACCAAACAACCAAATGACCGACTGTCAGTCTGAATGGTTTCATTGCCAATCTACTTAGTAGATGTTGAGATATTTCATTAAATAAGTGAAAGCTTTGACTTGCTGGTGGTGCTACATGAAAAGTCAGAAGATTACTTAAGACGCTGGGATCCATCCTCTGGGTACCATGGATATCTGTAATGAATTTCATGGCAATTGATCTGATAGTTGTCAAGACATTTCTCGACACGCTGGTCATGCTTGATGGATCAGAAAAGTCTCATCCTCCGCGGACCATGAATGTCTTTTGTACCAATCTATCCAACAGTTGTTCAATGTTTCAGTGTGGACCAAAGAGGTGAACCAATAGGTCTTACAGCCATGGCAGCAATGTGGCCAAAAACTGGGAACGCCACATGTGAGTTCCACAAAAGAATGTATATGATGAATTTTCCCTCAAGACCCATCAGGCAGTCTAACTCTCCAAGTCTTTACCTGACATACCCTGTTGATTCCGCCGCTTCGGTGAGCTGAGCTGCTCCTGCAGGCTTTCAGAACGAGTCTGTCAAGTCAAACTGTCTCCGGGACGGATAACATGGCTGTGACGGTTTCCCTCTAAATCAGATGACTGACAGGCACAGCGGCAATCAAAAATGGATAGGAAGAAGCTCTGAGTGTGTACCTCGACGAAGAACAGACGCCGTATCCTGCGAGGTAGTCGGGGTTTAGATACGAGGCGCAGGCGGTAAGAATTCCCACACACATCTACCACACACATCCATCTAACATATGGTGTTGGACTCAGCTGTCTCTGGGCCTTTCGATAATTTACGCAACAGGTACTGTCATCCGAGGCATCTGATTGGTCAAAAATGTATTCCAGCCTGCAGATAATTCCCAGAGCAGAGCTGTCCATGCTTTATTGATTGCTACACCAACTGTTGCAGCAACATGGGAGCTAGTTAGTGAGTGTTCTTGCTCTCTCCTATTCCTGTGTATTACTTTGAGGGGAACACTTTCAGGCAGTGTAAGTGGTATACAAAGCAAAACTATTGGTCTCATCAGCAAACGACTACATCAACCTTTTGCTCATAAAACAGATACAAAGCGAAGTCACCATGTTACCACCCTGACCTTTCTGCTTGTTAGTTCAACAACAAAGAAGTCTCAGATTTGCAGATGCTCAAATACTACCTGACAAACACACATTCATAAAAATCATAAACTGTAATAATAATGCCACTCAGGACAAGGTTTTCATGTTTGAAAGGTGCAGTGGATATTTCGCAGTGCCTTTCATGCAATGTGCACTTGCAATCTGTGTGAAATTAATGTCTGATTTACTAAGGCAGCAGCTACTGTAATTACGCAGTCAGCGACTGGGACTGCCTACTAATCGTATTTTGTGAGTGAAGGAGAGCCTAATGCACACTGTGGTAGAAATTTCTCAAGGGTGGAGCTATTAACAAGCTCAGGAAAGAAAAGAAAACTCAGTGAAGCTGAAATATAGTAAGTAAGTAGATAGTAAAACATTTTACATGGCAGCAATTCAACTCAGCCTGAGGAAAAAAACAAAAAATCTGATGAGGTGAAAAATGATATCAGGATATGCTAAAAGAAAAAGCTCTGCTTAGAGTAAAAAACAAGCAACTGCAACGAGTAACAGACCACTGCAGGAGAAGAGAGATGAGTCACACAAAGGAAACTATGCCATTATATGGCTGATGTTTCCCAAGGTATCTGCCAGTGTCATATCGTGTTCATTTTTGCTGGATGCTCTTTTTGTTCCCAAGAAGCTGCTATTTTTGTTCTTTGCACTAATTCGGTGCAGCTTCCCCAGCACCCTTTTTTTTTTTGCTTTCTGTCACTGACACTTCTATGACTAATTACATTTTAGAATAGGTCCTCCAAAACACACTTCTTCCGGCTCTGAGAATTTTCCGCGCAGAATTGACTGATTGCATGAATATTTACTCCAATGCAGAATCAGACTCATTCATTGGATGTCCTCCCAGGGCTCTTACAGATCCTCAAAAAGTCTTTAAAGGCATTACATTCATTAATCCTAAAAAAAAGGCTCTGGTTGGTATTCAAATGTTTTAAATCAATCTTTCAAAAGTCTTAAAAATGCTAATACATGGGAAGTACAATTTTAAAACTTGTTTTTCTGATGTTGCATTAACAAATATTTTTAAAATTGGTAAGATCTATTTTTTAATTATTAACCAAATGCCTCTGGCATTAAAATCACACAACAAAACTCTGATTTTCTTGCCAGCCAGGAAGCTCAGAGCAAAGGATCCACTGTCTGCTAGCTAGCTGTCACTGTACCCTGGACAATGCGGGGGAGTGCAAATTCAACAAAAATTGGCTATTTAACCAAGATTTCACAGCATGACAGAAACCACTATAGGGCAATGCATATAAGGCTTGTTGTATTTTAGGCAAAAAGTTTTTCAAACTCAGCATGGTGGCAATCGAGGCAATGGAATCCCACATGCTGAGTGAGAAACACAGAATTGCCAAGAAAACTCGCCAACAAACGGACTTGGATTCTACCTTTCTGCCATCATCTTCGCCATGCCTAGAAAGTGTTACTAAAGTAGATCATCAAACTTTTCACTAGGACAAATAAAGACATAAATAAATCATGTTTTATATTACAATAAACATTTGGGCAAAATTGTCCCTTATCCCCATTGACGATGGGTCATAGTTGCTGTAAAACTGGTCTTAAATTTCATTCTAAGCGCCATTAAAAAGTCTTCAATCTAACTTGCCTTAAAGGTCCGGTTCGTAGGACTTAGTGGCATCTAGTGGTGAGGTTGCAGAACTGAAACCTTTCTCATGTACCAAGCGTGTAGGAGTAGCCAATGCAAAATCACAAATGACCCTTTCGAGAGTCAATGTTTGGTTTGTCCGTTCTGGGCTACTGGAGAACTCTATGGCAGGCTCTGAGGAAGAGAACCCGCTCACAATGCAGATATAAATGGCTAATTTTATGGTAACGAAAACACAATAATTTTCAGCTTCAGGTGATTATAAACAAATGAAAACATAGGCATTGATATTATATACCATACCTGCCAATAGACGCCCCTTAATCCTTCACACTAGACCTTTAAGTTGTAGGAGTCCTATCCTCCTTTGATTTACTTACAGTAAATGCAAAATGAAAACATACTTGAAAGAGAAGCTATACACTAGAACCACTTTTTTTAGTTAATAAATTACATGCACAGGTACTTGATTATAATATCTATTGACTCTAGTCACATTCTGTGGTGTTTCTTGTAATACATGTCATCCTTTAAAAAAAAAAAAAACACACAGTAGTTCTGTCCTCTAAACTGCAAGCAAATCTATAAAATCTATGATGTACCCCAGAACAGTTTGCCCCTGAAGTCTGAGTCGCCCCATCCTTGACATTTAAACGAAGGGGAATCAAGTCGCTGTCTGTAATTTTAATTTTGGCTGGTAAAAAAAAAAAAGAGTCGCACAAGTGAAACATGAGCTGTTATCAGACGCTAAAACAAGAGTTACACACGTAACCACGGTTCTATGATTTCTTGATGACTGTCAGATGTTATATCTAGTCATTAAAATGTCTACAATTGTGATGAGTGTCTACAATCTGCTTCAGATGACAGGCAAACTGCTCCTTTACTCAGCGGAGCCGGTGGGATTAATATGAGGGTGCAGTCTCTGTGGTACCACACAAGCAGCACAGGTGCCAGCACTGACTCGTATGGAACTGTGCCTGTTATTAGCAGCTATAGCTCTGAAAATTAACACTGCTAGTATCAAACCCATTAAAGTAAACAAGGTTCACTGGATGAAATTCCCACTTGCTGTTCTTGCCAAGCACCACTTGATAATGTTCTTGAGAATGCAGAGTACTTGGATACATGGATGTGAGTCTATTAGGACTGAGCTGTTAGTTTTACTAATGAACAAATGCTCCTCGCCAGGAGTTGATAGGGGTAAAGTTAGCTGGCGAAGAAAGTGTAAGGGGGCTGCTGGTTACACTCTGAATATTATGCAGCAGAAGTGTTGTTAAATGATGGGACACATGGCAGATCCCAAACCACCTGCAGGCATTACAGGTACAACATGCAGACTGCAGTGCTGGGCAGGCACAGAGCTGAAGAAACAAGCTGAATTAAGCTACAACTTATGATAACAGTACTGAAAACACAACTCCTGTCCTGCTCATAATATTTAAATTAAAAGAATAAAAAGTAAAACGCAACACTTTAAAAGACAGCCTATGAAAAACAGTGTCATTTAGTTGCATGCATCAGGTACTAATAAAATATTCACCAGTTTCTTCTGGTACTTAAATGAAGGTACAGTGGAAGATAATGCGACTATGAGCGACAAGGGAGTAGCAGTTGGGCATTTTGGAGGAAAACAAACACACATAATGCTGTATATATTCTACAGTCACAAATTATCCATTCAACAGTTTTTGGCTGACTGAAAATACCTCATGACCTATGCTGTTGTTTTTCTCTTAAGTGTAATAAAGCAATATTAGCATACTGCAGGTGTTGCTGGAACAATAAATTACAGAATAGAAACGCCAAAGACATCTTTGAGGTGATGGATTGCTGTTATAAACTACAAACAACAACTACAAACACCCTGCTAAATTCATATATTGATAATAAAAAATAAAATTTAAGGGATCCTTGAATGGTTTCTTTAACTTATATGTTTATGTGAACAAAAATCTCATTTTAGTAACTGTAAAATATCAATATCAGCCTCAAAAATTCTGTATTGGTCGGGCTCTAATGCATAGGCTACCTGCTGTAAACTGCAAACACAAACTGGACCTAAACTAAATTACTAAATTAAAATTGGGAAATACATATGTTATAAGACTGAACTTTGTAAAAAAAAAATAGTGGAAGCTCTCTAATCGCCCGTTTTACCCCTTAAAGGTGCAAAATGGTTAAGTCCATCCCTGCTTGAGAAATGGTCTCTTAACATAGCCAAAGCCTAATAAGTGACTGTTCATGCTGCTGGAGCACCTATGTACACTGCCGTGTCTTTCACCATGAAAGGGAAATGTGGGTTTCAAAAAAGAAAAGTAAGAAGGAAAGGAAAAACAGAATACAAATTGACATATGCCCACATATCAGCACAGAGCAAGGCTCATAAGACTGAAAACACCACTACAGTGGATTATGGCTGCCTCAAAATAAAACAGACCATATTTGACATCAGAGTACAAACAGTGAGATGTATAGTGTGTAAATAAATGGCGTTAAAATCCAACTGTTAACATGTATAATTTTGACAATGTATGTTATTATGTTGCCAAACAATTGCCAGAAGATTGCAGCTAGGTGCTGTAGCTCATACCAATCAATTAACATTGTTCAGTCCACGCCCCTACACAGAAACCTGGGCGATGCTTCACTGTCACACATCCCACTACCTCTACTTGTCTTATTTTTCCTTCAAATGTAATAATAATATTTTTGTCTCTCTAACAAATAAGAACTGAAATGAGTTGAAAGAAAGTTAATTAAATTTTCAAGGCATCTGTGCAACATTGTTTATTCACCGTTTCCATAGAATGACAATGAACACAGCCATTAAGGTGAGGTTTCCAGCATCTGTCTGCTGAGATCTACACCACTGCATAACTTGGAAATGTTTAGACATGCTTAATATTTGGTTATTTATGTATATTATTTTGCAAATATTCTGTCTCCTCACTTGGGGAAACATTTGTCGGAGTGTCGTTCCATTGCGCTCATGTAGCATTACACCCCTGCTCTCGCCTAAGAGGGACTATTACAAAATATTTTTGGCAGCTCAAGTCACTCATGACATCATACATTCAAACGTTTGATCGTACTTGTCAATTTAAAGGAGCCTCAAAGCAGGTTACTGGCTGGAGCCGAAGTGATGTCTGCCTTGAAATGACTCGTTTGTTCTAATTTATTTGCATTCTTCACATTTCCACAGACAAAACGGTCGGCAGACCAGGAAATCGTCACATTCACATGAAACAAGGGAGATTAGCATGCTAGGCGTTATATTAGCATGGATGTATTCGCCCGTAGTTTAAAAAAATCTTTCTCAATATCAAGCCTGCACACCTGCGCCTTCTCCTTTTGGTTTCGGTCCCTATATATAAACAGGGTCGAATCATAAAGGACTCAGTGTCCAGCTACAGCAATGATTAGCTTCTCTCTCATTTTGAAGTAGGAACGAATGTGTGGTAGGAACCAAAGTTTCTGAGGATGTTCTCTGGGCTCCACACAAGCGATGGACATCTACTTTTCGACTGGTGGCTGGTCATTTGCAGCCGAAATGCCTCATAGCTAATTTGCATCAAGTTCACAACTCCCCAACTTTCATCTGACGCTCTGGTCGCCAAAACGCAGTCGCCTTTGCAGCTTTTGCAGCTCTTGGTGTGCATGTACAGTTAGCCGGTTCTTTTATCGTTCAAAAATGTCGGTGTGCAACCCCATTCTATGAGCGATAAACATGGTGCAGATGCTCCTCTGCATCACTGGCGAAGAGGAAACACAGCAAGATCTGGACGGAGCAGTGCAACAACAAACAACCTGCCTACATTTAAGAGAACTGTCTGTGGTGGAAACACTTAACAGACCTAGGGTCTAGTGAAGGTTACATAAGGTACTAAATTGAAAGTTTTTGGTGGAAGCGCAGCTATAGTTCATAGTCTCTTTTCTTTTTACCACACTTTTCCAGACCTGAAAATGACTAAAAATGAAAATTATATCCCTGAAGATAAGAGATTTTCCTTCCTATCACCACCAAGTACAAACAGTTGCCTCAAAACCAGGAACTAATAAGAACTAAAAAATAAAATAAAAGATTGGCCCTCCTGACACCAGGATGTGATGACAGACTTAAAGGGGAAAAAAGCATTTAAATGGCGTACAGGCTACACACACTCAAACAAACTCACTTGAGTCACCCGCTCACCAAACCATAGCTTACTTGACGTGTTTATCACTAAAGCAGCAGCTACACCTCATGAGGAGGAGTCTCTTTAATCGTTTGTCAGACAGCGTGTTCCTCCTCAGAGTCAGCACTGCCCAGGCTGAAGAGCCTCTCCACAGGCGCATTTTTATCAACTTGTTTGATGATTTTTTTTCTATCCACATTCCATGCAGATAATTGTGGAATTTATGTAACACAAGTAAAGACATGAGTGTTTTATTAGTAACTGTAATATACTTACTGAACGCTTAAATTACTGTGTTACAGACAAAATGTAATGTGATTACAGTTCTGTGTTACACCCAGCATTGGTGCTGGAGCTGACCCTGTACCTAACATTTGGTTCAAATAAGGTCTGGGATGCCACAAAAAAAATACAGTTTGATTGCATGTGCTATTTTAGTTATGCTCAGAGACCCCAGTGGGAAACACTCCCTGATATTACTTAACAGAGGGCTCATATCAGCCCTGTGTATTGACATAAAGTCTAAAGCAAGGAACAATCTGTCCTCCATCAGCAACTACTGTCAAGGTGCTTTTGAGTCGGGCACTTACCACTCTAACTGCTCCAGTGGAACAGCTCAGTGACCGCCAGTACAAGCCTGTGGTTGTTCTCTGCAGCTCCCCAGCGAGAATCTGCAAAAGTGAATGAGAGAAAAGCGGGGCGGTTGAGTAAAAAGAGCCTTTAGGGGAGCGTACACTGCAGTATGGAATGCAATTTTGCTAAACAATTTTCATTTGGATTAATTTGATTGAGGTTTTTTTTTTTTAAATAAATAAAAATAACAGCATATCATGGCCCAGGCGGGTAAGAAAAGTAGGTTAGGTTTGCATAATAATATGGAACGAAGCCATATCATTTCCCTTTGTCTGATTTAAGCTTTGATAACATCATCTCGCTATGACCTATATTCCAAGTTCATCATATCCCAGCTGTGCTACATCATCTTTTCCTTTTTCCCCTCCCCTCCCCGTGCTATTTTTCACATTTCCAGAGGACACTGATGATTCATACTCTAATTCACCAGTTTGGGGTATTTGTGTGGAAAATGCAGGAGGGAGGGAGAGACAAATGAAAAGAGAGGGAAAAGATAGAGAAACAGGAGCGGAGAGGGGGTAAAGAGATAAGAGGGAGAGATTGTGAGCCAAGGAGGGAGACTTATGGGCTATTTTTAGTCTCCAGCTGTGTGAGTCATTCTGAAACAGTGTTGAGAAGACCCACTGGTAGAAGTTAGTGGAGGGGGATTGCAACACGTCGCCTTGGATGCTTTGAAGATCGTCTCTCCTATAGACGAACATGTATTAAATATGTACAGCAGACTAGCACTGGATTAGCATAAAGCTCCATGGAAAATGATTCTTAATTGAGCGAGCCTTGATCTCGTGTTCTAAAGTGTGTCGAGTGGGACACGGTTTGCAGCATCCGCATCCCCGCTGTTCATTTGTTATGCTCTCAGCCAACACAAGTATCTGATACATGTGAGGGCTGTAAAGAAAATCCATACGTTAGTTTTAATCCACTTAGCTGTCTTTTAAGATGTAAACATTGTTTAAGTGTGCCATCCTCAGAGCTGCACTTAATATCAAGTTATTTGAAATTGGGGCAGCCAGTTAAACATGTATTAAGTTCTGTGTATGCACCGTGAAACCTGAAATACTCTCTGCACATGCAAAACTGGGAGATGGTCTCTTGGCAGATAAGAGCTCGGAGAGAAAACTCAGAGGAGCAAAGTTTTGCAGCTTAGGAGAAATACAAGATGCTGTCAAGAGAGGGTGAACTGGAAATTCCAAACACAGGGCAGAGACTTTTTTTCCCCGGCTTAACTTTAGGCAACTTTTTCTTTAGCTTGTAGGTCAGAATTAGTTCCAACTTTCCACCAGTGCAGGCTGAGGTACTGTTAAAAATCACATTTTTCTGTTCCTGCTACGTCTCTGTAAACACCATTTCTCAAAAGAACACAGGCGCAGAGTTCTGGTTGATTAATAACGAAAAAATATGCTTCAAATGCCTGTCTTGCTGTTCTCTATAGGACTAGAGAAAGTATATCCACTTGTTAAAAGTTGCTGGAAACATTTCAGACTGGGCAGTGGTTTCCTGGAGAAATGTCTCTGGTACATGAGTAATACATTTTACATTAATGGAAAGAGCAGCAGTGGTTTCAAACGGCAGCTGCTAAAATCGACCTATTGTTGAAGCTAAAATCTTAAATACAGAAACTAGCTCAGAGGAAACTTGTCGTGAACGGAATTCGCCCAGCTTCTCTCTAGAAAAACAAGGCATATTTTTAGTTATGTACACTAGTGTTAGAATTTTGCAGGCGGGTAAATCAAAGTGCAGAGGCAACAACACCGCAACATGAACTTGAAGAAATTAAGTGTTCAATTTACCAAACTCAGGTTACAGTAGACCAAGGAAAACAGAACTGGCTGTAACCACAAGCAGAAAAACAAAAACTGCATAACCAGGACACACTGACCACAAACTGAAGATAAACAAAGAGACAGAGAACTAATAAAGAGAACAAGACTTAGCTGGGAAGAGGATGGCAGTGGCAAAAGGAGGGAGACACTGGAGACAAGGGTGTGGTTGGTAACACTAGGGCGGAGCAAATGAGACTAATACATGACAGGTGTGCTAGGAAATCTCAGGAACAAGGAAGGACTAATGAGACTGATACAAATCAGGAGTGTAAGAAAACAGGCAGGAAACAGACAAAGGTAGGGAGTTACACAAAAGGAAGAGTTACTTTCAGAATAAAACAGGAAACAAACTACAAACAAACCCAGGATCATGCTTGTGGGGTGCCCCTAGAGATATCAATGTCTGTCCATCCAATGTTACTTAACACTGTTTTGGTCCAGAGATATCTCAATGACTGTTAATTGGATTGCCATGGAATGCTGTATATACACCCATGGTGCCCCAGATTTTTTATTTGTTAGAATACATAATGAATTAATTTCCTCTTTTCAACCTTTTGACATTTACTGTCCTCACCCATCTTTGCCAAAATGCAAATCCAGTTGAAGCAGCCCCCTGCTGTTCAGGTGCATGCAGGGGCATATTAAGTGCTGTATTGTAGGCAACTGACTTGAAGACATTTCGCCTCTCATCCAAGAGGCTTCTTCGGTTCGAACTGACTGGTGCAGAGTCGCAGGCTTTATGCTCTGTGTGGGTGTGAACCCTTACTGAGTTGATGAGGTCACATATGAGTTCTGAGTTTCAGAGTCATTAAGATCACATGTGAGTCGTTGACCCAACCGGCCATCATGTGTGTCGTTAGGGTTCGATGGGTCCAGGTGTGAATGGGTGTGAAGTCGTCCGAGGAGGGATCCCAAGACTGCACTGTAGGTGGGAGATAAATGGTGTCATAGGCCACCTTCTCTGTTTAACGATGGTCGTTCCAGTTTGACGTAGATGGCTTCTTTCACGCCTCTCTCAAACCATCTTTCTCCTCTAGCGAAGATGTGAACATTGCTGTCATTGCAAGAATGTCCCTTTCTCTTTATATGTAAATGGACAGCAGAGTCTTGACCTGAGGAGCTGTCTCTCCTGTGCTGTGCCATGCGCTTGTGGAGTGGATGTTTGGTTTCACTAATGTACAAGTCTGTGCATTCCTGGCTGCACACAAGATGGCCGGGTGGACCAACAACTCTCGTGACCTTAATGACTCTGAAACTCAGAGCTCACATGTAACCACAATGACTCTGTAAGGGTTCACACCCACACAGAGTATAAGACCTGCGACTCTGCAACAGTCCATTAGAACTGAAGAAGCTTCTTGAATGAGAGGTGAACAGGTCTTTAAGAAACTCAAGCAAGTCCAGTTGCCTACGATATAGCACTTAAGATTACCATGACCTGGATGACTGAGAGTCTTCACCAACATGTATGCAGGGGCATTTCCAGCACTTTTTTCTTTGACAAACAATCTATATTTCGATGCTATTTCATGCACTCTGGTAACTTAATTACATATAAAGTACAAACACATTCCCATTGTGAATCAGTTTATTTGTACTGTTAAGTAGAAAATGATTGGCAAAACATCTGGCACCCTACTGTGGGCCAGATTTGGCTCATGGACCATAAGTTGAGTATCACTGCTGGAGACTCTTGTTCTAATATCACACCAAGCAACACATTATCTGATGTGTTTTGGTTGTTTTGGTGGTAATTCCAAATCTTTTGAAATGTTTAGTCATTAAAATGGCTGAAAGACAGGTTTAATTGAGACTTAGCTTGCAAGTACACACTGTCAGAGCTGCTTGTCTGATGATTGAACAGACTGGATTAGAGGGGGCAGACACATTCACAGAGCCTTAAACTAGATCTCCACTAGTGATCTTATCATAAAGTATATGTCATTTTATTCCCCCACACAGGCCATTCTCATGCACTGTTTGTATGCATACCTACACATATACCTTGTGAATACCTATACCTTCCCTGAGGGGACCGATGTTTGAGAACATTACCAACTTTCTTTTCCTAAACCTAACCTACATAACCTTACTTGCCTAAACCTAACCTAACTTCACATTAAGTACATAAAATGAGGGTCCATTTGCAAGGCTAATTTCTCAGATATGCAAATTGTTTCATATGCATATTTGTAAGAAATCATACAAACGGTTGTAGGAGGACTGACAGAGGAAGAACAGGGACCAAAGCTATTACCAGCCTTGATAAAAAGCCAAACTGGTCTCAAACAGCTAATGTGAGCTTAAGTTAAGTATCAAATTGAAAAGAATGACTCAGTTACAGGTAAGCAGCCAGCAATAGGAACAATGTACTGATTTTAAAATAAGCACGAAGCACATTTTAATAAGCAGCTTTTATATCATCACCATTTAGTACACCTGTCATTTGAGCGTATGTGGGTTTGATCAGTGGTGTGAGTCATCTAGTACAGTGAATACAGTGTGCTTTTGATAAAGTTTCTTTTTTAATTTGTTATGAAATGGACAGATTTGCTAAACCTTTTGTTGCGTTATTTCCTGCAATTAAAGCATTAAAAGCTCTGCAGTTTTCAGTGCTATCTAATTTGATGTAAAGGCCTTGGGAGGACAGCCTCAGTGGCTGTACACAGACTTTATTCATTCTTTCTAATAGCTAACATAATGTTTTATTCAGGCATTACTTTGCTTCTCTGTCGAATTCTTTCATTGACAACATGCTCAGACTGCATACACTACTATATGAGACATTCGTATATACAGTCACATACAGTTAAATGTTTCCACATGTTGTATGTCTGCATGATGTCGTCCTGCAGTGATATAACTCTATTCTGATCTCTATTTCTCAGTTTTATATGCAGGAATCATCCTTTCCTCCTGCAGAGGTTTTGGCAAACCATAAGAGGCTATACACGGTGGGAATGATTAAGGCGCTGTTTGAAAGCTCAGCCCATTTGAACTCTGTTCCCCACCGTTCCTTTTCTGAATCATCATCTTATGAGCACAGCTAACGTTCCTTATCTCCCTTACACCTGCCCTCATTTTTGCTTGCTCCCCTCCACCACCGCCACCATCTTTCTCTCTCTTTTCCTCTCTCTCGCTCTTCATTTTTCTTTACAGTCCCAGATTATATTTCAAGGGAAGATGAGGTAATTGTGTTTCTAACCCCATTGAAGTTAAAACTGCACAAGGGAGGAGGCAATCTCTTCGGAAAAGGTGATTTGTGCCAGAGCGGATGATCAAGTGTGTGCGCGTGTATGTGTGTGTGTGAAGTGGGTGGTGGGTTTTAGGGGGGAGCACTCAGAAAATGATGCAAAAGCCTCCTGTTGAGGTAAATCCATAAATAAAGGCATGTATATGTTTGATCTTTGGAAGGTTCAAAGGGGGGTAAAAATCATTAGGTGATGCAACTAACATGCCATACTACTTGTTGCCTGTTTTATTTTTTTGATGAAACTCAGTATTAGAACTAACTGAGGTGCTAATGCTGTGCGTGATGAAAGAATACAGTAGCAAGCTCTTCATTCGACTGAAACTCAGCACCAACCAAAAACCTCTACCAAAGTAATTATATTCATATTTTGGGAAATTGACTCTGGCTCTTATCAAATCAGGTGTTATAAGAATGGGGGACTTGGCTGAAAATGAGACATTAAAAGCCACCAGAGCAACCAGTCAGATGGAGCTGAAACTACCACTGAGGAAAAACCTTTTTCTGGCTCATTTTTAAGTGCTTTATAGCAGTGATTACCAGTCTTTTGTTTCTGACATACCCCTGTCAGATGAGCTCAAGAACTTCTTCATCTACACCATTCAAATATATTCTTATGAATGGATAATAGGCCTACACTATTATAGCTCACAATTTAGCTTAAATTTAGGGTAACTATTTCAACTGTTTGGCTGTCATTCAAGTAATGGATACATGGCTAGTTAGCTTACATTTAAGCTAACTAACAGAAAACTTAATTGACAGTCAAGGCTATTGCTTCAGTCACTAAAGTCAAACAGCCTTTATGAAGGATCAGTGTCTATATGAGACTTGCCAGTAATTCCTTTAGCACAAAATACTTCCTTAGCAAAGATAGGCAAATACTATGAAAGTGTTTATTTAAACTAACTAAACTTACTAATCATGCATTTGAACTATCTTTAGAATGTAGGCTGGAAAATGTTTGTAGCAGCAAGAGGAAAGGAGCGAGAAAAGGATGAAAACTAATCAGAGAAAGTCAATATTTTTTATTTTGTAGCCAGCAAGGTAACAAAAACAAGCATACCCAACAAAATGGTGCAGGAAGTTGAAAAAATATTGTTTATATCAGCTAATGAGTGGTCTTGTTTGACAATAGTAAGCAGACAGTGGGTAATTGACTTCACATGACAATACTCACAACGTAAATACATTTTTTAAACACCATTTTGATGCTTTTGATTGGTGGACCCTTACAGACCAAAGGAATATAAATAATCGGGAAATGATCACCTATGACTGCTTCAAAGGTCGGGAGTCATCCATTTTTTTCCATCTGTCTTGTATACCATGCCATAAATCTGAATTAATTACACTCTGGTGCTCACATTTTCCATAAAAAGAACTAAATTGTTAAATTGTGGAGAATCTAGCCAAGCTAACAATGCATAGCATGTCCATATTGACAAAAGTGTAAACATTTATTTTAGTATAGTCAGTCTTTAAAAAGCTTTATACATCCAAAGAATTTCTCTAAAAAGGAACTGCTTTACAGCATCAATGGCATCCAGAATGAAGACCTAATGGAGAATGTTTATTTATCAAAACAGCCAACTAGTGAAACAGACTATGTGTTTAATTGGGGCTCAGCTTTTAATTAGAGTTTTATGATATTTCAACTATTTCTAAATTAGGCTACTTTAAGCTAACTATTTCAAACCTTTCAAACCTTGATGCCAACTGTTTACCCATTATGTTTGGCTGACAATTTCAATCATTTATCAGCCATTAAAGCAATGGATAAATAGCTAGTTCTATCTTAAACAGACTCCACCCTCTACTGGAGTCTATGGGTAATACTCTCCTACAGTCACGAGCACGCATTCACCCACCTATTAACATAGCTGGCCAATCAGGACATGGCATGGCAGCTTTTGTTAACACATCCAACCTCCGTTTTGGCTGCTGTTATCATGTTGCTATCTATATCTTGGATTGATGCGCACACAAGGTTTTTCCCTCCTATCTCCATTCCGAAGATGAGATGATTTTTAGGCACTGTGTCGATTCATAAATGCTGTATTTGGCATGATATTGTCAGCCATAATCTGAGAGAGCGGCTCTGGTTAACATATAAGGTAAACTGGCCAGCTATGTTTAGTTAAATTTCTGTGGGCAAATGTGTGTTTGATGTTGGAGGAGATTATTACCCATATAGTCAGGTAGAAGGCTCCTCCTGTGCTAATAGAACTGGGGTTATATTATTGTAACCTCTGTTACATTTAGGTATTAGTATAACTATTTTAAGAATTTTGTGTTTTAATTATTTGTCCATAGTTTTATCTATTCCAACGCTGTTTTTATTGTTTTTGGCTAACTATGACAACTGCCATTACTTTGAGTATTTCAACTTTTTATCTACTTTAAATCATCCATCCTTTACTTTTAGCTAACTGCTTCGCTTGCATGGTAACTAATTTCCATGCACTCTCATCGTAGTGGTTATTTTACATTTGATTAAGATTTCTCGAATCTGTAATCCTATTTGGCTGTCTATTTTCTTGCTTCACAAAAATATGAAGATGAAGGTATTTTAATCAAATCACAATTTCTTTTTTTCAGTTTTGTCGTAATTGGTTGAGCTTTCCAAGCCCCCTGACACACAAAACACTGACACACAAAAGACCCTTTTTATGTAAAAGGAAATTGGAATCTGTACTCAGAATACTCAAAAGATGTTCATTGACTTGTATTCCCTGACTTTTACTTTTCAATCACCTCCTCATTCAGCTGCTTGGGGTATTTATATTACAATTTAAACTCCTTGAATTCACACTGGTGATCATAATTTAACTAATTTTGTGGCCTCGGAAACCCAGTGGCTGCACCAGTGATGTTTTAGGTGTGCCTATTTACAGTATGCAAACATAATTGGCTCTTAATGTCAGTGTCAAAAAAGCCACCCTAAATTTCTTTTGAATGAATGTCGTAAAACAATAAAACCAGAAAGCTTCCAAAGAGAGGCTCTGTATAACAAAATGAGAAGGAAGCAGGAGTCCTATAGGGTTAAAACAAGACGTGTTCCCTATTTCACATCAGGTAGCAGAGATTTTTTGTGGTGAGTGCAAAAAATGTACCACGAGTACCACTGTCGGCCAGATTACTCAGACTCCCCCACTTCACTTAGACCTGAACATGAATAATTCACAAAGTCATTAACCTAAGCAATTTGCCCACAGCCCTCTCCTCCAGCCTATGCAAAAAAGCTCTATTTGTGGAGCTCTAACCCAGAATATGTCTGATTAAATTTCAGAGGTTTCAAAGTTTTCTCTGGGGCAGCAGCGGCCTGCCATGATGATGATGACGATGACAACAAAGATTTGTTATATAATTCAGTGACGGGATTGTCCTTTTAGGAGATGTTACAGACAGAATATGCCTGCGGGCCTGCTATGTCATAGTATCTGTGGGATTAAATAAAACCAAATAAAACAAATATATTAATCCTGTCTTTGAAGTTTTCTTCCAGTGCTGGTAAGGAGTTTTTGAATCATCTGAAAAATACAAATACGAAGCTCTTACTTTAACCTTGATATATCCTCTAAAGCAAAGCCTCACCTCAATTTTCATGTACATTTGACATGCAAGATATGACACCATTTAAATTACATGGCATCGCTCAGCTTTAAGGCATATGCCATTATACAAATTATACATGACATCTGCTCTCAAGATTTTCTTTTAAAATGAAGTCAAAAAGCTCTGGAGCAGATATCATGCACTCTACACAGTACGGAATCTTATAAGGAAATGAGCATATACTATGAATGTTTCATGACTCAGAATAATCTTGGTCCTGCCCTGCCCTCTGTCGTAAAAAATGCATGCAGAAAATATTGATGAATGTTCCTCCTCTACTGACAGAAATGACACGTAATAAATCAAGAAGTGTCGGAAACAGATAAGAATCGATATGTCAAGTCCAAAATTATACTTTACTCAGCCCTGACATATGCTTAATGCGCAGATTCAAGATAATATTCGAGGATGCTTGTGAGCTTGAGTGAACTAATGAATACATATTAGACAGGGGTCACATTAAACCACATGGGCTCATGAACCCACCTTCACATGTGGGTGAGTTTATGTAATGTTCTAATTGAGAGAAGTTATCGTTATTTGGTCCTTATCTGAGTAATGCATTCTCAGCAACATGCACACACCACTGCTGTAAGCCACTGAGGAGATCCATCAGGGCTAAAGGCTAAGCCAAAAGTCAGTATTTATTGACTCATAGCATTAGTACAATTCAGCTCTGTTTAATTTCACTTTAACACCTGTAACCAGTGGTGTCAGATAGTGATGAAGGGCCTCAGCGCAAGCTATTTTTACAGGCCCACTCACCTCCAGACTACAGGATTTTATAGGTCAGGCTTTCAATATAATTTCTTATGCACAGGGACATAAGATTCCTTACTGGTCCAAAAAGATCTATTGCACAGATGATGTTAATACTAGTGGGATGTAATGTGAATAACAGGCTTTAGTAGGATATAATAGCTTCTTTGAAAGGCTAAAGAACTGTTCACAATACAAAAAGCACAATACCTTTTTTGACTAGCATATTTCACATCAAAATGCATGCTGGTCAAGCAACAAAGAATTTATAAAAAGGTTACTTTGGGTAGCCAGATCTATCTCAGCGGATGTGTCAATAGTTGAGAAGGCTCTGGAGGCACACACTATCATTCTGCTACAGGGGAAAAATGTGCTGGCTTGTTTGTATTCCTTAAAACCAATCACAATCATCTTGGGCGGTGCTAAGCCCAGTGCTCTTGCAAAATAGTGTCAGGGGGGAACTTGTTTTCATGATTATTTGGGAATGACTAATTCTCCGCAAAAGAAAATGCCACCAAAGCAGAGGCAGGTTTATTTATTCAACTTTTACTGATAAAAAGACAAACATAATTGGCGCCCTAGAGATGAAGCCTGACTATACTTAAGCTCTGGAGGAGCTCACTAGACCGGTTAAAACCATAGTCGATCGGCTGGCTGTATGTGGCTCTTGCAGAACATTATCAGCTTGTGTTAAGTGGAACGGTTCGGTACATTATTGAAGTCTATGTCACTGGCGTGTGCAATTGCAAGGGTAAAAAGATGTGACATGTCAACTGCGACTGGACCGTGTCAGAAAATGGATGGACTTCTGGCATGAAAGTCCTGCGAGACGGAGTCTGGACTTTCCTGAGGTGCCTTCACAAGTTGTTTTATTCAACAGTTAAACGAAAGAAAAAAGCAGACATGCCTTCTTGCACAATCCAAACTATAGTCAAAACTTTCTATTTTCAGTGTATAGGTTGCTCGCTTAGAGGTTGTTGTTGTTTTCTGTAGCAAAGGGGATTTTGAAAATGGTGACAGCAAGGTAGCGGGAAGAGGGGGGAAACGTCGGCCTGAATAGACAGTAGGTTTGTAGCCACAGTCTACATCCAATGAGTCAGACAAATACAAGGTTGAAGCAGTGGCCAACCTAAAAACAACCCAAACCTCTGCAAAAATAGCTCTCACATTGCTTTCATCCAGCTTTGTTTTTGGCAGACTGGAGGTATATGTTCACATCATCTTCAAAGACACCATGACAGGTCTATATATGGGCAGGGACAATCAGAACAAAGGTCTGTCCAAGACCTTTTCAAGCATCAATCAGCAGTATTTAGTATACTTATGCACACATTTGGGGCAATATTGTTGGAGTGACCATTTGAATTAAGTTTGTCAATTTCCAGTTATGCTATGTTGCTAATGTTCTTCATTTATGTCCACCCAACCTCATTCCCAGGTCATCAAATACAGACGCTTTGTCATGCTCGTTGGCATCTCATAGCAACGCACAGGGCAGCCTAATTAGTGTATCTATGTGACACACAGCTGAAATAGATTGTAACGTGTTATTAATGTTGTGAAAACATTGCAGTTACGTTTAGGCAACAAAACTAAAATTTTCTGCATCCACCATCCCTCCCTCCTGCCCTATGCCAACTTTGTCACTCTCCACATGATGCCAGTCGCTCTCAGTGTCAAGTATTGTTGCAGATGGGCTCACATTGAAATTACCTTAAAGCCAGGCGTGTCTCATAAAGATGCTAAAGGGTGTCTTTGTCGTTGATATAACATGCCAAGGGGCATAACAAAGCATCTGTATTCGACAGCCTGGGAGTGAGAGTGGGCTGGTCCACCAAATGATATTGGGAAGATGTACAAATAGATCCGGCCATGTTACATGGATGAGACATCTACAGTTTTCTTTGTGTTGGATAAACAAGGAAGGATATTTCAAGTCTGATCTTTTTTTACTTCTGATAAACAAGGCCATGTGTTTCCCACTGCGTGTACAGTTTGTGCTGAGGCACTGTAGGCTGAACACTGACTTCATCTTGCTTCCTCTGACCCAGACTTTGCACTGTCTGATTAAAATTCTATAGATCATCTTTCTGCAGATACAACAAAAGATGACTGACAAAGCCATTCCTCACACACACTGATATATCAACCATTTGAACCCTGCTATATTCTCTGACACGCTGAGAGCGGATTTCAAAGCTCCTATAGCCAGGTTTCTGATGTGAACTTTACCTGCAGTTTTGTGCAGTGTAACCCTCTGTAGGCAGAACTCATAAAGGGACAGGGACAGTGAGAGGTGAAATGGTGAGAATTATGTAAGTTATTTAAACTGCCTGATCAAAAGCTATTCGGGGCTAATCTCAAAACATTCGGGGCTTAAGCGCTGACAGAAAGCACTTAGCGAGACCACTGGGGAGGTGAGAATTACTCACTCACTCACTTTCTCTCTCCAGATTTTTTACAGCTGCTCAGGGGATTTGAACCGCTGACCTTGTGGGCACAACCCTGCTTATCCAACCTTTAGGGGAGTAAACTGCAAGTGTGTACAATCTGAGCTTGTCAGAAATACATTTTTTTTACTTTGCAGTTATGGTGACTTTTCAGTCCTCCATCAAGGTCTACTGCAGACAAATTGGAAACCTCTGGATGTGTCCTCGCTGTATTAATGTATGTAGCAATTACAGTCCCAGTGTACCTTAACAAAACAGAAAAGATTCAAACAGACAAAATTAATGCAACAAAAGATGATCTACACCTTTGACGTTAAACATCTTTTAGAAATTCTCAAGAGCATTCATAGTAGACAAAAAGAGATATGTATTTCTGGACCATTCATATTTGTCTTTCTTCAGTACCTTTGAAACTACCCTTGTATCAAATGCCTGCAATCCTTTTCTTAAGCACAAACCCAGCAATAATTCTGACCTTTCATTTTGTGAATTTAACAAAGCATAAAGCTGCCAGAAACTCAAAAATACCAGAAAAATCACACAAAAGCTTTTAAAAATGTACAAATCTTAAGTTGTGATAATCACTCAACAGTTCAAGGTTGAAACTACCATTTTACCCTTTGTACACACGAATACAGCAATGTGAAAATTTAAAGTATAATGCAGTCTCTTTGCATTTTAATAGACTTTATACCAAACTGTCTGTGTGCCTTGGTCATTGAAAGTCAATTAAATTAAATCACATAAAATTCAATTCAATTCAATTCAATGCAATGCAATGCAATGCAATGCAATTCAATTCAATTCAATTCAAACCGGCTTTATTAGCATGACCATAATGAAACACAGTATAGCCAGTGCACAAAGTAAGTCTATGCATACTATTATAAGTCACTACAAATATTAATAATCTTAAGTTCCTTTAAAAAAATAAGATAATGTGTGAAGGCACCACATCAGCCCTTGAGCTTATTGCTATATGATATATCAGCAAGTCTTCTAACCCACATGACCTATGGTCCTATGTTCCTTCCACCTAACACAGTGCACAGGAGCAATTCCTAAATTAGCACCAGTAGATGACAGACTAGCTCATATATGAAGTGGACACGTTTTAAACACGTGATTAAAGTTGTGAATAAGTGGCAGTTGCAACAACATTACGTAGTTAGGTTTGCTCTGGCTTAAAAAGATTGTTAGTAAGCTAATTTAACGTATCTTATGTGACATATCTCACAAGACACACATGAAACATGTCACTTGACAGTTGTTGACATACTACACACGAGTGTGTGTTAGGATGTTTTTCTCTAGCAGAAAAGCACTGGCAGTGTAGTGGGGATTTTTCATCGCAGCCTTGAGCGCTTTTTTTGATGAAATGCTGGGCATGGGTTTTGTTTTTATGACAAAAATGTCTTGACATTTACTTCAGCTTGGCAGCTATCATAATGCTATGATCACAGTTGACTACACAGTTAATAAGAAGTATACAATGCATACAGTGATAAAAGCACAATATCCACCAGTAACAGTCAGTGTCTGACCGACCTGCACCTACAAATGGGCTTTTCTGTCTTTGTTGTGATAGTTTTTTGATTCATATATCATACAGCTCGGGATAGACAGTAAAGGAGCGACAGTAATGACACCGGAGCCTTTCTGAAAAATTCAGTAATTTTCAGCGAAAAACACAACAAAGTTGAAACCTCTCTGAAAAATACACTGGATGCATCAACCTTTCTATAGGTGCATGCATGCTGCCACTTATGCTCTCTTGTCATTGGGGACAATTGAACAATGGGGCTCTTAAAAAATAAATAAATAGATAAATGCTACGTGGACACTCAGCCTTACATTGTTAAAATAACTCAAAGCCAACTTTACTTTCACACAAGACACAAACAGCAGTGCCCTGGGTCAAAGTCCTTTGTTTGTTTGACCCATCCACCACCCCTGCCTATGTTGACTTTGTCGTGTCGCTTTTAAAACTACAATGCCTGACTTCCTCTTTTGCTCCTGTACTAATTACTATGGCCTCCAGAGGCTGCTGCCCAACAATGGGTGCAAATATGAGGCCGAACTTCTGCTTGTAAAAACTATCTACATGGTCATATTTTGGAGCATGACAGTCTCTGATATGTGCAGTGTGACCATTTCACTAGGTATTGCATTGCCAGGCAACATCTTGGGTTCATGTTTACTTCCTGTCAGCTGATGTCACTGCAAAACATTCCAACAACAAATACAAAAGGACCCCTTTTATAATGTTTATGTTGTCAAGTTTGAAACCATCTATAAAGAGACAATGCTCTGTGTATGAATAGAGATCAGCTTGCATTGCAAACACTGCTTTGAAAGCATGTGTTGTGGGAGTGTACAAAATACTACATACATTTTGCATCTAAAGAGATAAAGAGACTCCAAACAATGCCATGGAAACACTTTGATGTGAGAAACACTTGAATACAACTAATTAGTCGAGGTCTGCAAGCTGAAATTAAATGAATGAGGCATTCGGGTGTCATGACTGGAAACAACGACAACAGCTGGCTCTGCGAGGTTCCCAACATCAATATAATGGAATGTGCAATGTCACCAAGCAACCAATGAAACCAAATAGAAAAGTAAACCAATAAATACGGATGTATGGATCATGACAAATACATAGCGTTGTTCAAGCCATGAATATCTTGGCTTGCTAAGGCCAATAAATAAGCAAAGGAGATTGCAAGGATCCAAAGCTGTGTTTAACCTCAAAATACAACCTGCACCATATGAATATCAATCAGTGTACAAACACAGCAGCAAAACCTATATGATATGCAATCCACAGCTCCTTGAGAGGGTGTCAGAAAATGTAGATATAGTGCTGCATTAATATAGAAGCCAAGGTAGCAGGGAAAACAAACAAACCTAAAATATAAATAGAAATTGATGGTGTTTGTTTTTCTTGCCCTATAACTGACTTGCACAAGCTTTTACTGTCAGTAGGACCTGACTCCAGTGTATTCCGCAGACATGAAAAACTGTGGATAACTACACTCAAGCCCATAAATCCATTTTATAATGTTGATTCAAAAACACATGACCTTTAGCTTGCTGAGAGTCTCTGTATAAACAAATGACATTGCTCCAGCGATGCTGTAGCCCGATCTTTGCTTCGCAGGAGGCCGCGCACCGTTGATGTTTCAATTTGTGCTGTCCCAGAAATGTCAAGTTAATTTTTTCCAGAGTGATGGAATTGTTGAAATGCTGGTACGGTCATAAAAACATCCTCTATCTCTAACCGGGCCTTTCTCTTTCCACTCCATGTGGTTTTCTTTCCATGCTTTTACCTGTATTACCTTAACACCGCCACGGCTATTGATTCTGAATTATGATACCACTTGTTTTTTTATATTGTAGCAAATAATAGCAAATACTTTTGTACTGACTAAAGCTGTGATACAATAGCAATACAGAAGCTGAAACATATTTTAATCTTTTTCAGATGGAAGTACATCCACTATTAGACAGATTGATATTTTATTGGTTTGTTGTAATGCTGCCAGTTACTTAAGGGGATTTGATGTGAACAATTAAGCAAAGTTTCCTGTTCAAATCTTATGACTAGCTCTGAAAACCTGAGAGGATCTTAGGAAGGAGACCCCACAAAAATGGAGCTTCTTCATCTTATTAAAAGAAAATGCAGAAAAAGTACATCGTAATACAAATATGATTAAATGACCAACACAGACCAGAACTTTTATTTTGAAAACCTAATTTGATGAGGGACTTACAGGTTCTGTATGCAACATTCAGAGCATTGAGAGAGAGAGAGACTGGGCCCTCCAACAATGTGTTGGGTGGAGAATGGGCCCTTATGAATGATTGCCACCTTAGAAATATGCCTGTTTTCAAAGAAGAACTCTAACATAGGCAGCAGCATCTCTGACAAATGTATATGCTTATGCCAAATAAACTACAATAAACTATTAAAACTGTTAAATTAAATTAACAATTTCTCATTTTCTTTCATATTTTTGGTGATATACAGATATGCACTGATGCTTGCTGGGTAATATGTATGTTAATGTTATCAGATGTAAAGTTTCTGATCATGTGACGACATGATATGTGCGAGCACTGTCGAGCCTGTCATGGTAGCGTGTGCTGGAGCCCATCGTAAGAACCTACGCAACTGCCATAAGTTAACTTTGACGTGTCCAGGGTGTCATGTTTTTCTCATCAGGCCTATTCAACTCCTGGTGGTGACAAAGACTTGCACACACAGCTCAACTGGAAAAGCTCCAATTCAGCGCTACAGTACACAAAAGACACTTTGAAATCCGATGTGAGCAGCCAAAGCTTCAGGACTAACTGCTGAAATCCAAGTGGAATCTCATTTCAAACCACCTTCAAATGTGGTTTGGACTCAATCTGCTGTCCAGACTTTGTAAAATCGAGCTGGATTCACTCTGGATGTGCCAAAAACACGGAATTGAGCTAGCAGCCTGAACAAGGCCAGAGGAACTGCCCCCTCTAGCAGATGAATGTGAAAACAGCCTTCTCATGTCAAACACATGCATCACTCTACACTGTGAAGGTCAAACATCCAGCTGAAGTAAAAATGAGCAAGAGCATGTTTTTGAGTGGAGGTGGACTTTCATTATGATTTCAGAGTCACTGTAGATCAAGACTGAAAATGTTGCGTAGGCTGAGAACGAGCTATTTTATTTAACAGCATGGGTCCCCATTAAGAAGGCAGCCATGTTCACCTGCCATGTTCGGACCAGCTTAGTCATCACAGAGTTTTGCAGTCATTAACTGAAGCAAATGGAAGTCCTTGAAAGGCTTGGATCAGGGCAACGTAAAAGCAAAGATATATAAATCCTTCCTGGGGTGCATTAGACTAGCTAGTTATCAACAGGGACAGCACAAATGCCTGAATTGTACCAGACTAAAATGATTAAAAACATATGAAAAGCACATTAAGAAAAAGAGGGCAAACACTAAACTTTCAGCTTGAAAAACCAGGGTAAGGTCAGGTATTATTGCATCCTTCTGTATTCTACCAGCAAAGCCTTGAGAGGAAATCATTCCTTTTTTTCTTATCAGTGTTGGCAGCAGGGAAGAAAAAAATAATCATGAATGTGGGTGGTGACATTGAATTCCGACACTAGATCATGTTACTGTAGCTGCTAAAAACATGATGCGCCTGCTGGAAAACCATAACAATCTATGAAAGAGAAACCTCACTTTAGCCACCATCAGTATGCAGCAGGTGGATGCTCGAGTGGAGCGGCTCAGTTGCTGCAAAGTGCCAAACAAAAGAGGAGTGGATGCATGTCAACCTCCGTTGCACCACTCCCTCAGGCCACCATTGTAAATACTGAATTCCATCTTCCAATTGTACATTACTGAAACCCTACCAAGGCTGGGGTCAATTCTTTAGAGGCTATTATATGCAGATCAGTCTTTCACTGTATAAAACAACAGCAGCAGTTTGTCACCTTAATGCTGATGTGCTCCATTTACAAGGAAAGAAAATGACCACTTGTGCAGTTTTTCTCTTCTCTCAACTACTGTTACAGTTGTATTTTTCCCACGTCTTTTGTCTAAATTGCCGCTGCCATCGAGAGCTAAGGTTCTGATGTCACAAGGTCAGCCTCTGTTCTCTAGTTTCTGGAACTCAGACCTATGAAAGAAGTGTTGAATAAAAAAACAAAGCCTGTGTCCCAATTCGTTTCCAAAAATGTGCACGTACCACAAACTTGCTGTTGGCAGTTGACACGATCTTGAATGTAAAATAGCTAAACAACAATACATTTGATACAACTCCCACAATAATGTACCTATGTGGCAGTGCAGGCACTTGCAGCACTTTCTCTTGGTTTTATTCATATTGAAAATATTCACCGACACTTTTCTAAAGTAAATTTCCCTGCTTTAGTATTCTCCTCACCCCCTCAAGTTGCCCATGGAGTTGCCTCTTCTGTCAACCCAATCACCAGAATAAATGTTGGCACTGTATGTTTCTGCAGACCATGGATATATTATATTTGTACATTTAATATTTTAAATTTGTTAAATTTTAAATTTCATATATACCAGATAAAATAAAAAAAGCAAGTTTTTGTACTTTTCAGTTTTCAGTTTCCGTTGTGACAATGCAGTGGTTGAGATGTGGTTAGGTTTAACACAAAAAACACTTGATTAGAGTTAGAAAAACATCAGGTTTGGCCTAAAATACCCCATTTGATCGCTACAAACATGGCTGGGAATGTCCTAACCCCTGCTTATAAAGATACCCACTTTTGTTGCACAGAGCTGGAAATGTCCTGACATGTTGTTAAAAAATACTTGGTTTTGTCACAACAAACATGGCTAGTATTGTCTGTAAAAAAACAAAGAAAGAAAGAAACAGCAAAACGTTTTTGTCGCAACAAAAATGGCTGACAATGTCACAACTTGTTAAAAAAACAGGTTTTGTTGCAACAAACACAAGTGGAAATGTCCCAAACATCCATTAAAAAATACCTGGTTGTTATTTTAACAACAACATGGCAGGTAATGGTAAAGGTAAGGTAAAAAACAAATGTTTTTGGTACAAAAAACACAGCTGGACACTTGAGAACACCTGAAAATGTCCTGACTTCTTTTTAAAAAATACTTAAATTGTTGCAACCAACATAGCTGGCAGTGTCTCAACTTCATGTCAAAATATTTCAGGTTTTACTGCAACAAATACAGCTGAAAATGTCCCAACCTTTGTTTAAAAAAAATCAGATTTTAGTGCAACAAACACGACTGTAAATGTCCCAAACTCTCCTTAAAAAATACCTAGTTTTGTCGCAACAAAAATGGCTGAAGATGACTTGTTATTAAAAGCTGGAAATGTCTCAACCTTTCATTTAAAAAGTTCCTGGTTTTATTACAACAATCATGGCTAGTAATGTCTAGACTTCTTGTTAAAAAAATGGCTCTTGTCTTCTTGTCAAAACGATTCCAGGTTTTACTGCAACAAATACAATTGAAAATGTCTCAACCTTTCAATAAAAAATGCATGGTTTTATTGCAACAAACATGGCTGGTAATGTCTAGACTTCTTGTTAAAAAAACAAACAAAAAACTGTTGGCTGGCAATGTCTCAACTTCCTGTCAAAAAACTCTAAATTTTACTGCAGCTAATACAGCTGAAAATGTCCCAATCTTTGTTAAAAAATACCCACTTTTGTTGCAACAAACATGGCTGAAAATGTCAAAACAAATACCAGCTATTTTGTTTGTTGGACTCGAACCTGTCATGCCATCCACGATCCCCTCCCCCTAACTTTAGAAATGCTGATATGTTGTGTATGAATAGTGCAAATGTAACATATTTGTGGTTTGCAGAAACACACAACGCCAACATATCACTCTGTCGACTGGGCTGCTTCTGTTTAGTTCTGACATTTAATGGTCTGGGAATTATGGTCATTGTTAAAGGAAGCTAACAACAGAGATATTGAATAAACATCTGTATCATATTTTGGAAAAAAAGTACCATCCATTTTAAAACTAATGGAGTGTACACTATGTTCCAAAGTTGATTTAATTGTTTACATTAATACAATGTGAGTTACAAATTGAGTTTTTTAACTTCTGGAACATAATTTGGTTTCACTTCAGCTTTTTCAGTTTCCTATAGATGGTGCAGGCTGACAAGTGTATAACCTGATCTAGGCTCCCCATTACTGATAATCTGCAGTCTGCTTAGCACAAATGTATGACTAGTTAGCTTGAGTGACCTATAGGGTAGTTTCATTAGGTGCTTCACATCTAAAAAATGTGCTCATGCTTATGTGAAGCCAGCCCCTTAAGCCCACAGACAAATGTTATCAGCATCCTATTAACATGCTAAATGTGTCTGTTATCCGTAACTTATTAATATGCTAAATATATCTGCATGCCATGACAGAGAGAGACAAAGCTCTGCGGGCTATGTAGCTCATTATATCTGACTGCGACACGGTGCACTCTTGAATACCTCACTAATGTTTGCTCATCAAGCTGACCTGTAGGGCATGCTGCTGTTAAGAAGCTCTTAGATCCACACTGGGAGACTCAGTGGTACAAACTGTTGTCTCCATTGGTGTTATTGCATCCTCTTTTAAGGGCCATTGTGGTAGGCTGTGTGGTGGCTACACCTGCTGTATGCACCACTGAACACATAGATGCATGGTGTCAAAACATATATATGTATACTTGTAATTAGTGCTTCAATTTGTGACCGCTTGGGAAAGAAAGACTAGACACAAAGTTCAATCTAAAGAGTCTCAATGCTCACTGATTAGTTAATTAGGTTGTCATGGCTGATGGCATAGCAAACAATTGTAAACCTTCACTTTGGAGGCCAGAACACATTCCAATGTTCAGTCATTTTAGCCTTGGTTTGTTCTACAACCTCCCAAGATAACTACTCTATCTTAGCTTGCTTTTATTCTTCAGTTCTTTTGTGTGTACAGTTAGCTTGTGTAAGGTCGTGCTGGGTATGGACAATCAGCTAAAAGAGCCATTAGAAATCCTTTCTTAAAGCACCATAATTGGCCCCCTGGCTTCCTGAAAAGCTGTCACTTCCTGTGAACACTGAAGCTTTCATGGTAAACTTATTAAGTAGGTGTAAACAACAGGGCCAGCTGAGAGTTCTTGCGCAATTTAGAAAAAAAGGGTTCATTCCGAAGATCACTGCTTTTAGTGAACAATCAAATCTTAACGCTGTGTATAGAAGGATTCCAAAAAGCAGTCATTATGCAAGAAGTGAATAGCAGGGGTGTTTGCCATCTCTAGTGACATTGTAGATAAATTCACACAAGAGGAGTCTGGTGACTACTCAGGGGGATTATAGACAATGGATTTCTAAGAAACATTGTATATGCATTTATGTTCCTTAGAGGATGAAACGTGGTGATGTTGATGATCCCCTGACTCTTTCTCTCTGGCACCACCAGCAGGTTGATGTTTTTGGTTTTTGTTGATGCCTCAAAACGCTAATGGATTGTACAAACAGTTATTCATATCCCCCAAAGGATGAAATGTGAAAACTGGTGCTGTCAGTGGGTCAACATCTCTACTGGTTTATGATCAAATGCCTGCATAGCTAATGGTGTTCCCATTGATCTCCACTGTAAACATATTAGCATATGCTAAAACTCTAAACAAAGATGGTGATCATTGTAGACATTATATGTGGTAAACAGCAGCATGTTAGCATTATTACAGTTAGCATGTTAGCAGGCTGATGCTTACCCCAAACCAAGTACAGTCTCACAAAACTGCTGGCATGCCTGTAGACTTTAAATGGTCCCTCTAGGATTTCACTGCTTATTTGGAGATTGTTGTGGCCTAAAATGTCTGATATTACAGCACCTTTTCTAAAAATTGAGATGCATGATGCTGTGTTTTTTTTTTTCTTCTTTGCAACAAAATTGCAGGGAGCAAGTGACAATTCCAAATAGAGGTGCAATTTGTGTGTGTAATTCATTAAAAAGCAAAGGCAACTTGTTCCAGTGAGTTTAAAGCCCCACTGTTGTGAGTTTGTGATTCGTACTACACAATGTTACCACTAGCCATGCATATGTAATCTAACGCACCTCAAATCTTTCAGCACATGCTATACATTCGGCTGCAACAGCCTCTGTCAGGGTGATTTGTCTTGTCTGTTGTCAATGTGTTTCACCCATTGATTTGATAAAATTGCAAGGTCTCGCAAAAGTCACAAGGATTGGCTGAATTTGCATTATTTATTGCAACCGCAACATCCTGGAGGGGCTGTCTTTACAGTGTATAATATTTCTTTCATTCTTTCCGAATGTTCAACAGCAGAATAAGTGTTAAGTAAAATTATTCTAAAGTCATTATCTAGTGCTTCTCTCTCTGACCTCAGCCAGATCAGTCCTTGCAACCTCGAAACGGGTGAAAGGTTGGTATTTTTTTCTTAAGGATGTTTCATTATATTAGCAAGCAAGTGGAAATAGAGTAAGCTCTATGGTTGTGCTTACTATGTGGAGTGCTTTTTACAAGCTATCCAATCAAATGCATTATACAACAGTCATTATGTCTAGTTTTCCGCTTCACTAATCAAGTCTGAAAAGAAAAATAAAGCTGATATTGTACTGTAACAACTCTTCGATTCTGTTCTTTGCAGATCTAGGTGTATAAAGGTACTTAGCCATGTATGCCTCATTTCTTCCATATGATATATACACAAGCAGGGCAGATTTGGTGTAATCAAAACAAACATTTAAAAAAACTGCATACATACACAGGGTGTACACAGACTTATAACCATGATCCATTTACTGCTCAGTAATAGTCTGGAATTCCATAAATAAAAAATGCAATTATAAAAGGTTTAGCAAAGCAAAGGCACATCTGCGGTGCAGCCAAGCATGACAGCTTACATTGGTAATCCTTAGGCGGAATGACTTGCTTGTAGTCATGTTGACTTGTGATACAGAATCAAGGCTACAGAAACAAAGAGAAAGAGAAAGAAAGGAGGCAAGTGGTGGAAGCACAATGACTGTCGAGACACGGCAAGCATGACAAAGGCCAGCTTTGTTCTCAACTCATAATTCAATTTAAAAAATAGTTAGCTGAACAATTGCTGCTTTATAACCTGATCCCATCTCTAAGGTGAAGAACCTCAAGTCCAATACAAACCGCAGGAGTCGACAAGATACATTTGCATACGAGGACAATAGGCAATCTATAATCAGTGTCCATTCTTTGTCCCTTTATCTTGGCACCCTTCTTCCAGGCTCACAGACTTTCCAGGGTTGTTTCCATGATATTGTCAGCCCTCATGAAAAATGTAAAATTAATTACAAAAATAAAAGAAACGCACTTCTTTAGGAGCCCATCTTCAGTTTCAGTACAACAGGATTTTCTGTGTGTGAAGGAAGGACCAGAGTAGGACTTAATGTTCAAAGATTAATGAGACCAGTGTGGTAGTATTCCTAGACAATCCACATTTTCCTGTCAACAAAACAACAGACCTCCTGCTATAACAAACATGCTGACAAAAGGTGCTACATTCTAGTCATGATAAAACTGTCTTCTCTCTCAACCTTGAAGCATTGGGGGTTGAATGCTTTACCAGCAGAATTTGAACAGCTGTATTTCAACATTTTAACTTAAAATAGGTTCATTTTTCTTTACTAACAGAAGGGAAAAAACATTTTCTTTTGACACCCGTCCATAGGTTCCCAAAGCAATACATGCCAGGAAAAGACAGGCAGTTAACTGTGACATGTTCTTGCATGAGGCAAAGACATAAAGTCTATGGCATACACACATCACATCTAATTAAATCTGATCAGATTGAACGGAGCCATCATGACGTCACGACACATCCATTCCCGGAAAAAAAAAAAAAAAAAAAAAACTTGTCCCAATTTGTGAGGATGCAGACAGCGTCTCTGCTCACATCAAACTGCTACCACAGCTAGTGTCAAATCAAAAGAAGATGCTGTAACACAAAGCCCCATACTGCTCTATTTATAGGCTGCAGCCACTGTCTTGTTTTCTAATGTATTTGGATTCCTGCAGAGATGTTTCTGGCGTAAAGGGCAGAGATGTATTTGTTTGTTGTTGCTTTTGATGAGAGCACAATTAAATCTAACTTCTATGTTTTGTGGGGGAAGCTTTGCCATAATATTTAATGCATTGTTAATTAGATCTGTGGGTACCTGTCTGGACTGTTAATGCATTGTCAATAACGAAAGAGGCTTTGTAAAGGTATTACAAAGATACAGAGATGGCATGCACGTGTTTATCATCACAGTGGTTTTCAAAGCTTCAAAGTGGCTCAGCAGTCCCCCCTGACACCGCTCAGACACTGTTACAATTAATCCAAGTTAAATGGTGCTTCAAGAGATCACTCTTCTCTCAAATAAGGCTTTTAAGGAACATTTAAACCTCAAGCGCACGAGGATAAGACCAAGAAGGTGAGAAGGAATCTCCCCTTCGCTTTAAAATGGAATCACTTTTGCGGCACAGATTCCTGTTGGCTTGTGTTCAAAGAGACTGAGCTACTTCAGACTCCAAACAGTCCCCGGAGTGGAACTGCAGTTTTCTTGCCACTCTCTGCCATCTCTTTTCCTTTTCCACTTTATCTGTGACTCTCTCCATTTTTCTCTCTCACGACTTACTTTTTTTTCCCTTTTTCTTACTTTAACTCTCTTTTGATTGTGCTGCACTGTTGAGACTGGGTTGTCATGTTAACACAATTTCAAAAGCCAGAGTTTAATATGGTGCTGCAGAGAATTCACGCTTGGAATTTCATTTGCGTTTTCAATATTCTTTTTTTTTGTTTGTTTTTTTTTTAGTTGCATCTAATACATTTTCAGAGAAACAATTTCTCTAAAATTCTGTAAAAATAAATTGAAAAAATGAGAGCACCAAAAACACCATCACTTGAAAGACAGATCAGTTTCGCAGCTTATGTGGTGGTGGGCACAAAATGTGTTAAAATTACAGGCTGGCAACACAGACAATGCCTGTGTCAAGTGTATTACGAACAGTGTGGTTAGGTTTAGGTTAGTTTAGGTTAAGAAAACATCTGGTTAGGCTACGAGATCAAAAAATAGTTAGTTACGTGCATGAAGACATTGTGGTTTACTGCATACAGGACAAACAAACTCACTTTGACCTCGTCACATATTGACGTTTTGGTCATGGACTTTCCACGTCCACATACAACGTGCAAGGTATCCTGGTTGTGTTGGTTGTTGACGTTCTGGGACACCGTGTCAAGTTCTGCCTGTTACATGCATTGCCTTCTTTAAAGATGCACAACAGTCTTTACGGTGCCTGTGAAAATAATTGCACTACATTGAGCCAAGACTGCGAATTTACTTTTTTTTTTTCCTTCAACAAGCACACATGGTTGGGTTTAGGTAACAAAAGCACTTGGTTAGGTTTAGGCAACAAAAACACGTGATTAGGTTTAGGCAACAAAAACATGTGGTTAGGTTTAGGAAAAAAGAACAGGGTTTTGCTTTAGAATCTTACGGGACGTGAACACCACTCTCTTGAGTAAAAGTCGGTGTTTGTTGGACCCATCCACCGCCCTTCCCACCCGCTCCACTCAGACTCTCGCTGCCTTAACTTGCCTACTTGTCCCGCCGTTAAACTATAACTGCAACCGGCCGCGTATCATACTGACATTCAAAGACACCTTTTTTCGTTAGTTTCTGACCCCACAAGTCACTGCCCAAGCGCCAGATTTTGACGACTTCGGAGTGAGACCAGACTCACAGGACATAAGTGATTCAAACTTGCATAATTTGCTTAGTTAAGTAAAGAACCTACATAAAGAACACATTGTCACTCCCAACTTGTCAAATACTGATGCTTAGTCAGTGGCCTTTTATATCAAACTATGACACTCTAGGCACCCCCCCCCAGCATCAGTTTTAGACTCTCAGGGATAGTGTGTCAATTTACCCAACATCTATGTATAGCACAGAAAATGTACAGTTTCTGAGAGTTAAGTGCATACAGTCTTTTTTCAAAAATAAATGTAGAACATATGTAAAAAAAAAACCTTCGTAGTTGACACAAAACGTCAAGTTTGAATTAACAATGAACAGATTAGAATTTGGTGGTCAAAAGTCAAGGTCATTGTGACCTTGCATCCATCTCATTCTTGTGAACACAATATCTCAAGAATACCTTAAGGGAGTTTCCTAAAATTTGGCACAAATGTCCACATGGACTCAAGAACAAATTGGCTTGAATTTAGGGGTTAAAGGTTAAACGTTCAGATCATTGTAACTTCTCAAAACATGTTTTTTTTCACACAAACCTCTAATGGGATATAATGATGAAGTGATGACATTTTATATTCAAAAGGTCAAAGGTCAACACCACTGTTACACCATCATGTTCTGCAAAAACACTTTACTGGCCACTACTTAACATCATATCTTAAGAACAGAAGGAGACGTTTGGTCAGATACTGAATTTGTGACATGGATGTAAACTGTCAGTGAAACTTGAGTGGTGTGCAGAGGTACACAACAAGGTTATTATTCTAGTTTTCATGTTTTCAGCATTTAATTTCAACACAATTTGTGCCTAATACTACATAATGCAATATTAAGACTGCATGTTTCATTTCATGTATTTTTGTGAGACCAGAATAGGAAAGACTAGTGATCTGTAGAAGTCTTAACGCAACACTTCCCTTCAAGAAACCTGCTCTCTCATGGTGCATGAGGAGATTGATTACTGACACAAAACAGGAAAGTGCACTGTTCCCTCTTTTCACTTTCTATTGAGAGTGAGCAAGAACTCTGCAAATCCATTAACTTTTGCAGAGACATAGTTGCTAGTCTGTCCTCGAGCTATGAGTCACAATTGCCCAGAATGGAAGTATACATTAAGACCATATGCTACAGTAAGTTGCAGTAATTGTGAGTGATCCAGTTACTTTGAGGCGTAGATCAAGGTCAGGTTTGAGATGAGATGAGCAAATTGCTGAACATGTTGCAGGTGTACGTGAATCAGAATTGACAGTTTGGACAGTGCACATGTTAACTATCCACGGCACAGCACACTCATACACGTGAGTTTCTCTTGGATGTGACTACTTTCTGCTGGAAGCCTGGTGTTGTCATGCCAGTTAGATCATGATAGGTCATGGCAACAAGAAATGATAGTTCTAAAATTAGCTCACATATTGTACTTTATTAAAATAAGCTCACTGAAAAAGGGTTTTTTTGATTACAGCAGTCAGTAAATCCTATTCAAATAGTCATGCTCTATACAGACAATTGTTTAAAACATGATAATTAAATATTTTGGGAAACATAATAGTTCTCTGAAAAGGGGCTGAAAGTAGATCTACTCTTTTTCCCTCATTAAGACATTTGCTTGTGGTAGGTTTCACTTCGGGCTCCTCTTTCTCCAGCGTGGCTTACGTGTTAGTGTGAGAGGAAACAATGATTCAGCCCCGTGATTGAGCTTCAGTTAGATCCAGACTCAAATGAGGAGTCTATTGTGCTCTAAAATCCGCAACTATCAGACATATTATGCAGGATTTATACTCCTGTGTTGAATCAGTGCTGTACCTAAGACGTAAGCTCTGCGTCGACGTAGAGCCTGCACTGCATCCTACGCCGTAGCCTGACGTGCACCTCTCCAGAAATGTAACTATGTGTCACGGTGACGCAAACCTCCTGTCTATTTTAACGAAGAAATTGTGAAGACAATAAAGCCTCCACAAAAATAGCATTTTAAGTCTTGTGTGTGACTTATCCTTCCTTGTGTGTGACTTATCCGGATTAATCCTGGCTCCATATGAGCAGAGAAAATCTCAGCTCGTCGGTAGGCTAATTTAAACAATGTAAAAGGCCATAGGCTTGTGCTAATAACATTAGCACCTTCTACTTGTTTGGAAAACCTGTTTAGTACAAGGCAGTTGTTTTGTTGGTGAACCTTGTGTGTGGTAATAGAGCCAAATTTTGTAACGTTACCTTTGTTAATGTTGCTGTTGTCCCTGGCTTCATACAAGTCGAGAGAAGTCCGCTAGCCGCTAGGCTAATTTATACAATGTAAAATGCCATAGGCTTATGATAAAAACATTAGCATGTTGTATTTGTGGGGAAAATGCGTCCAGAAAAAGAAAAATGTTTTGTCCGTGAATGCTATGACTTATAGTGAAGCTGATTTGTGTACTTGTGTTTGAAATTGTCTCTATTAAGCCATGTGTAATGTGTGTTTTGGGTGTGTTCTGAACCAACTAAATTTAACAGCAACAGTGTAGGGTCTGCCGCACAAGTATCAATCCCCCTTTAGAATGGTAAGAGTCATTAGCATTTTTTATTTATGTTATTTGTTAGCCATGAAGCTAATTGGCAGTGGCTGACACAGCAGTAGTGTTTGTAAAATACATAATAATATCTGCTAAGATGGGGTTGTTGGTAGATAGTGGAAGAAAGCCCCAGGGTCAGATTTACATCCAAAAACTGCACAATCTACCATGTTTCCTGCGAAAATGTTCACTATACTAATGCTAAATTTGCTCTCTGTACTAAGAAGTCCGCTCTAGGCTTTCTTTGCCAGTGTTGTGTCTGTTCCCCAGTCAAAATGTGTTTTCCGTATCAGACAGCGATTGGCTTTCACATTAGAGATATACCTAATCTAGCCTGCCAGGTGTATGCTTGAATCTCGGATTTCACAGAAGTGCACAGACATCGCCCCCTTCAGTAGAGGAATGTAAAAACGCTGCTCCACTGAGGAACTTTGCACAGATACAAGTCAGTATAGTCAAGGGCATTCACTTTAGGGGACATAAACAGAGGAAAAACACATTTTTGAGTGGAGGGGGACTTTAAATAATACAATGCACAGAGTGTAAAAAATGAGGGTTAATTTGGCCCTTGATCCACGCAAAATGCTTCTCTTCCCTCAACTAAAGACGCAAATCTCAGACAGATGCCAAAAAAGGCAAACAAGGGTATAAAATGCTTTATTTCAGTTTGAAGAGTATTCAATAACTCAAGGTCGTGTATGTCAGATGCTGAAGGAGGCGTTACGGCAAGAAAACCTGGTTTCCAATGAAAGTTGACATTTAAATTTAAAGCCACCCTGTGGAGTTTTTGACTACCAGTAGCGCTGTGCGGCAATGTTTTTATGATTGGGGGCCCCAACACACACTCCTGCTGGGGTTTATCGCTATTCCACTGAGTGACAGTTGCCGCTGGTAACGTGCAAATAAATGGAACGAAATGGGCCCGCAAAGGCAGTGTAGAAGAAGAAGACTGCAAACTCGTAAACATGGATGTTTACAATGCACAAATTGCAAATGTTTTATGAGAAAAAAAAAAGTTCAACACATTTGTTAAGCCTCAAGGATACACACAAACCATGTTGGTGAGTAACACTGAATGTAAACAAAACTTTGTTTGTTTACAAGAAAACTCCACAGGGCACCTTTAAATCTAAAGTTAAAGTTGCTGCTTTCATTATCTATTCATTTACAATGCTGCAGTGTGAACAGGTTGGAGTCAGAAAGGCCTTTTAGACTTTTTTTATTATTCTGATTGAGTCATGTTTACGCTAATAAACATTCCCTTTTTGCGAGGGTCATTCAGTGTGAACTTGAGTTGATCCCCCGCTGAGGAACAGAAGGACTCACTTCTTCCGACGTAACAAATTTCATCACTAGGGGGCTCTCTGGAGGGAAGACATCAAAGGAGGACAATGTGCTAATGTGGAACCGAATGCAGTTGGTGGTTTGAGAGTCAAGATAAGGAGTGGGAGTGTATGCAGGCATACAAAAAGAAGAGCTGTACACAAGAACCTTGGCATCAAGGACATTCCACTTATGTGGCTTTTGAATCACTCTGGCAGAGACGACAGCATGCAGAGACAAACGGGGGGAGTACAATGGAGCCATCCTTACTGCTTCATTAAAGGTGAATCTAGGTAAAAGTTGTACTTATACATGTAATGAGTGGATGGGAGAGGTTTTTAATCCAGTAACCTTCAATCTGATCCTCAGGAGCCAAACTACAGTTGATCATTCCATCTTACCACCCAATTAATTAGAGGTAATTGCATTCACCTTGATTCTCAGATGAATATTAGTCCCTGTAAAGATGATGAAATTGAATCCAACACAGCTCTTGATGACAAGGGAAGGGATTCACTAAGTTAAGATATAGCAAACAATTAGCAGAGAAGTATTTGTGAAATATTTCAGGTTGTATTGGGTCAATACATTTCGGGGAAATGCTGGTGAGATATATACTAGAAAATACTGCATTAAAAGAGGGGAATTAAAAACACTGCAGTGCTTAAAAACTGTAGGGTCAACAATATCCAGAGGGTGTCCTAAAATACAGCGGCATGATAAGAGATTTGGCGCCAGCTGCCTTCTTAAATTAAGAAAAATAGTCAGGAAAGGAGAATCCAGAGGATATAATAAAAAAAAACCACATAAATGTTTTTCATCTCAGAGTTTTGCTGTAGTGCATATTATCTGAATATTTTTTCACTCCTTTCACCTCAGAAGCTATTACCAATTCTCAGTCATGACAGCAGCTTTCATGAAGACAACATTTCCTCAGTCAAAACACACTCTGGTAATCCTGGTGATCTTTCTCTTTGTGCTGTCTTTCAGTGCTATTGCTTCATCCGTGTGGTGTCGTAGCCTCGTTTTCAGATTCTGTTTTTAGATTGGTGTGGCACAGCAGGCTGGCTGATGCTCATCTCACCCACAGGTTAGGATGAAATGTAGCCTCGAATGGGGATTACACAGGCAAACACAAAAGAGCATCTGTTACTAATTACTTTCAACAATTTCAGAAATAGGAGGTTTTTTATGTTAAAGCTTAGATTTGAAGGTTTGGTGAAATACTGTCAGGGATGCAGGATGGGTCTTGATTAGCAGTTTCAATTTCAGTTTTTAGCTGGACCACAACAAGGCCAGGCCCACCCCTATAAACACTTAAGTCTGTTACTGACTGACTCTGTGACTGATACCTCTTTTCCACCGACATGAAACAGGTTTCGTTCCGGTCCCTGCACCTAATTTTAAAGCGTTCAGAGCATTTCAACCAAAAATAAATTGGTTTGGAACTTGAAAAGTTGGTTCTCAGCGGGAACCAAAGCAGCAGATTTTTTCTTAACCTGAAGTGCAAACTGTGATGACATCAGTGGGTGTGTCATACTCCACAAGTTGGAACGACAGGATGGAGAAGGCAACAATAGAGGACGTTAAGTGGTCTAACTGTCAAGTGGTACATGCTTGTTTTTGGATAAAAACAAATGTTTGCTATGACAGGACAAAAGTTTGTAGGTAATCATTTGTGAGATGGTACCAATGTCCCCAGAGTCTTGAACAGAACCAATTCAAGGACCAGGGCTAATTTGATGGACAATGGCTCTAAGTGTGTGGTGAAGTTACACGACGGGCCAGTAGAGATGGTTCTGCCGGTAATGTCTTTGCCTCCGTGATCAATCATCTGATCCACTTCCTCAATACATACACCACTGTAGCTGCTATGTGACATGCTTGTTACCAGGCCTGCCAACTCATGCACTGACAGTGTAACTCTTGCAATTTCCTCTTTTCACCCTGGATACAAACAGAATAAACACCTGACAAATCTGAAACTGATAATCCGCGTGGTGTTATTCAACACGTTATTAATGACGCCTCATGTTTCAGATGTCCATCTTGTCTGTGCTGCCTCTGCACAGCACGTTTGTTTTGATCTCTTTACCTCTACCGGTTGATAGTTACTTGCTGCTCTGTGCGCATGAAAGGACACAGCAAGCTCTATTTTTATGAACCCAGCGGTGCAGCCAGATAGCAGTCAGGTGCACCCTGCCAAGTGCGCCGGGAGCATGCCCAATACACTTTGGCAGTTTCGTGGCCAGGCTCCCTTGGCGCCCCTTTGGCGCACTCGGGCACAAGGTGGGATCCGAAAGAGGGCATTATTGTAGGTGGGTGCTTTAGAGGTTGTGACAACCATGGCCATTCATATTCACCTCTTTCACCACCTTTTATCACGGAGCTCTTCCCATCATAATGCACTGACAGTTTGGGAATCCTGCAGGGAGTTTTCCTCGGAGGAAAGTTATTGTTGTCTGGGACTTGGGACGGAAATTATTTTTAAACTTAAGTTTTGATTCCTAATGATTAAGGTTGGGCAATATGTCAGTATTATATTGATATCATGCTTTGAGACTAGATATCGTCTTGTCATAATAAGTAAGTGTAGATGTTGCCTTTTCCTGGTTTTAAAGACTGCATTACAATACAGTGATATGACTGGAAGATCCAATGTCAAGCCTACAATATCATGACAATATCAATGGTGGGGTAACTGGTCGAGAATAATGTGATATTTGATTTGCTCCATGTCGCCCAGCCCTATGAACACTCTCCATCACATCACATCATGTTCCTCATTACAGCCACACATCTACCTGTACTATATTTAAAACTGTGGAGCAGTGCATCTGCTGTGCACAATTATAACTTGACAGTTTGCAACATCTTTCCAGTTAGAGACTGCAGATGGAACAGATACCTGCTGTCTTCAGATGGCTGTAAAGACAGTCACGAGTGTAAAAGAAAGGCTTTCACAATAGTACTACTAATTGTCATGTGACAGACAGAGCTTACTCTACCCAGCTGGCATTAATGCCATTACCATTGTTTGAAAAATTACCATGATCATGTTGTGGAATAATTACACATATTATAAAACTAATTACTTTCAGTGATAGAAAAAGGACAATCACATTTTAGATGAATAATTCAAAACATCATACTGTTGAAAAAAGCATGATTATATTGTTAGACTAAACAGTCCTTAATTCGTTGACTTAAATATTGCCCAACCATGTCATGTGATATGCTACTTTAGTACACTTTAAGAACAAATATCACTGGAAATTTTAGATCAGCATTTAATATCAAGGAATTCACATCATAGACGGATTGTGTAACAATTTAGCCACAATTCACATTGGCACATTGACTATTCTCAAAGTCTACCTCCGGCCTGTTGCTTTGCAACTATGGCATGGGGAAAAGATCACTTCCTGTACTGTTTGTGGCAGTGCAGAGAACTGCGCGGACAGGCGGCAAATTAAGATGACAATAACATGCCAACGTATCAAAGAACTGCTGGGTGACTGGTCGTACGACTTACAAGACTAGACAAATCCAAGTCTTCAGTTTTATATTAAACCAGTTGAGGAATTGCAAAGGAAAAAGTGGTTGACAGCCATCAAGAGGGCTAAGACACCACATAAACACCAATGGGACTGTCAACCAAAATAGACCCTGTTCCCCAAAATTATTTTTGCTTTACCCATCTCAAAACTGGTGAGAATAATAAACAAATCTTAAACTAATAAATCATATAATGGGGTATAAAAGTGATACTCCCAGCCCACGTGTTTGGTCTTGCATTTTGGCATTATATTTTATCATTATAGTCCCAGGCCTGGCCAGTTTAAAGTATTTTACTTATGTTTGTACTTTACTTTTATGTAGTGGTATCATCTAAGGCAACCTACGACATAATTAAAGGCCAATCAGGGTGAGTTTTCTCTCATATCTTGTCTTAAGGCCCTGACAAACCAAGCCAATGTTGTGCTGTCTGTGACCGTCTGTCGCCCTGTGTCCCACATTTATGCCCCTTGTTGGATCTCGTCTGTTTTTTTTTGGGCTGATTCAGCATGTTGAATTGGCGTTAGCAACAGTGAAGCCTGTCAGTAAATGGAATCACCCAATCAGACCAAAACAAAGTTATTACATAAGGTAAGATTATTCTTCTTTAGCCGTTAAGCTCTTCAGCAGAAACGTTTTATGATGGTTTGTTAACACATTCTCACTCCGACCTCGTCACATATTGACTTTTTGGTCATGGACTTTCCACGTACAACATCCAAGGTACCCTGGGTGCATTGGTTGCTGATGTTCTGGGGCACCGTGTCAAGTTCTGCCTGTTACATGCATCATCTTCTTTCAAGATACACTTCTGTTTTAACAGGAAATTTACGTCAGTACAACACTGTGAATTGACGTCTTTTTTCCCTTCAACAACAAACACGTGGTTAGGTTTAGAAAAAAAGAACAGCGTATAGCTTTAGACATGACATGAACACCACTTCCTCGGGTGAAAGTCAGTGTTTGTTGGCTTGTTGACCCCGCTTAATTTTAACGGCATCTGGTCATGTATCATGTCAATGTTAAAGACGCCTTTTTTTGTTGGTTTCTGAAGCCGCAAGTTGTTGCCCGAGTGCCATAATTTGACGACTTTGGAGTGAGACCAGGCTCGATTTGCGGTATTGTTCACTGGTGGATGGTAAATATGCTTTTTTCTTTCAACACTGGATGTGCTAACTGGCTAACTAGTGCCAAGACAGCAGTCTGATTTACCTTTTTGAAAGATGAAAAGCCTATCGCCATCTGCTGGTGTGGAGAGTTATTTCTTCTCACTCAGGTGCAAATTAACGTGTTGGTTGGCCATTGGCTGTAGTCTTTGCTCTGTATTCATGTGCAACATTTTGACTCAGGCTACATCGGCTTTCATTGCTGCTCATTCTCTGAAGTCGGCTTGGTGTGTCTGGGCCTTTAGAATCACCAGAAAGTTTATCTAAGATTTTGCAATGCACAAATCATGCAATGCTCTTTCCCCCAAACAAATATGGTGGTGATCTTGTGACATCACATTGACTTTGGTAATATATGGTTGAGCTAGGTTTCTACCTCAGCGTGTTGATCTTTTACTAGATCCAATTAGTTGTTATATACCAATATGTACCTTCTGACATTGGTACTCCTCTTACTTTTTTTTACTGAAATCTCTCAAACTATTGGCTGGATTGCCATGATATTTGGTACACACATTCATGCCCCCCTCAGGATGTATTGTAATAACTTTAGTAATGGCCTGGCATTTCCTCTGGCACCTTCAGCAAATGAAACTTTGCATCAGCCTCAGCTGTATTTTGTATTTAGTGCTGATTAGCAAACTACTATAAAGAACCTGGTAAATATTACACCAGCTAAACAAAATCATTTTAACATCAGGCTATCATTGTGAGAATGTTAGTACGCTGATGTTAGCATTTAGCTCAAAGCACTGTTGTGCAGCCTCACAGAGCATCTTGCAAAGCTTTAGTTTTGTTTCTATCCTGATGTGTGTTTGTACTGTGAGTGGGACCCCTGGTTGACCTTGTTGGTTTAGATGTAAACAACAGGCCATGGAAATCTTCAGCTGTCTACAATGAATGTAATTTCACTAATTTCATCTGACTCCCCGGTTACCGCGACAACACACACTGTGAGACAATTATACCTAAAATGGCACCAACCAGTGCACAGCTAACTTTTCATCTAACTGCCAGTATTTTTGTTTCTTTTTCTGACCACCATCATTATAATCTGTCTAAAGCATTGTTTGTATACGCTGCACTTTTCCAGCATAAAAAGCAAAACTAGTAATCTCTGTGAAAAAAAAAAAAATATATATATATATATAACTTTTCTTTTCCACAATCAAATGCACTGTAATATTTTGGGACTGACAATCATTTTTCAATATCTCCAAAATACAGAGGCATGTGTTATTATTGTCAGCCAGGAGCAGCATTATCTAATATCCCTCCAAACTAATATCATTTGTTTCTTTTGCTGTCATCTTATAAGGAGATATTCTGTTCAAAGGGATATTTGACACTGGAAGTAAAGTGGGAATTCATTACTAAGGTAATATCCACCAACTGCAAGCGGAGCTACGAATGCAGCCGGTGGTTAGATTACCTCACATGTTTTGTATGTCTTAATTGAGACGCACAGCCTTTCAGTTTAGAGTAACGTGACTGCTCTGAACACAAAACACAGCTGACAGTCACTGAGATAATTGCACCAATGATCCAATTGTACTGCTGCATATTAGCGGTGAGTACTGATAGACTTACATATAAAGCTAATTTGCTGCAGCAGGCTCCCCGTGGGCTTTCCTCCCATTTAACACTTCTGTGTAGACCTGTGTGTGTTTGTGTGTATATGAGGGTATGCATACATTATGTCTTCTTACATTTGTGTCTGTGTGATTGCCTATTTCTATTTCCTTCCTGGTAAGCAGTAATTACATTTGTTATATCACACATTAAGGGACAAAGACCACAGAGTAAGTCCCTTCCAGGTATAGCTGATAACTGCAGAGTCCTGACCTAAGGGCAGCTGCTTCACACCAGCAGGAGAAATCTGGATTAGACGGGGGGAGTAGTAAACAAGCACTGCTTAAGAATGATGCACAACCCCTGAGCTACACCAGTGGAGCTGCTCAGTGCAAGACTGTGGTTGTACTGGGCAGGTCCCAGAGGGTAGCCTGTGTTTGTCCTTCCCTCCTCTCTGCAACTGCGAGCCAAAGCTGTCGTAGCAAATACATGTTTTCCCAGTCATGTGTCCTGGTTAAATAAAGATTACATTTATCTAATAAGGATTATGCAGTAATGACCTGAATAGACAGCTCATCCTAGATTATGGTGCATATGGTACATATTTGTATTCAGTGGGTATTCAGTGGGTCGCAGAGTGTGCACAGTGACACGCCGTATTGACTGTTTGGTCTGAAAAGGGTAATCTTTGCTTAAGTTAGAGAACTGTGAGCAATCTCCTGACGGGCTCTTTTTACCTGGAATTCATTGATTTTACAAGAAAGCTCACATTCTTGCATGCAGAAATATAAATCTTCTCAATATATTCATGTCCACATGGACGTCTAAGGGCACCCGCGGGTTAAACGCTTCAGTTCAAGTGCACATCAGCAGCCTGCACTGCAAACCTCCAGGCTCTCCAGCTCCAGCTGAGAGCCTCCCATTGGTGTTTATGTATCAAACCACTGACCTTTTCAGCATGATTCAGATGGCTGGCCCCAGAGTTCAGCTGGCCTGCCCCTGTCAATAGCCGTTAGACGTCTATATGAGGAAGGACTCTTGGCCTGGAATATTATGTGAATGTGTGTACACTTGGCTTAATATGCTTCACTTCCCCCTATGACTGAGCCAGAACTGTGATGAAGGAATATTGCCAAAATCAAATTTGCCAAAACTAATTTCTATCATGGCCCAGAGCACAAATGCCATAATAATCACATTCATTTGTTTCATTGTATTCTCTGTAATGACTGGATGATGGAATCTATGGTAAGAAACACACCACACTCTCTAGTATCTAGTAGCAGGAGTTCAAACTGAAAATAGCACTGCATGAAAACACGAGGGGCTGCGTTGGTGTGTGTTGCTTCAAGTGCAGATTAAATGATGAAATACAATCCAGGAAGGCCAGTTTGAATAAGAGATCCATGAGTTTGAAGGCTTATTCGTGGCCAGAACACTGCAGAGTGGTTACTAATACTATGAGGCAAGATTTTACAACTCTTGAAAGTTATCAGGGTGATATTTTATCCTCTGTCTCACTGATTGTGAAGTTAACAGCAGACTTATAATGTCCACATCAAGTAACCTAGTGGAAATTCATGTGTTTGACAATGCGGTGTATTGTCAAATTACATTGCAAAGACAGTCATATTAAGTTCCACTTTTTTGCAGATGATTCTGTGTTTTCTAGGTGACCTCTGCACTGCTCTAGTCATAGTGGCCTCTTTGAAATGACTAAAGGATTCTTTTTTTCTAATGTAGGTCTGATTACAAGAAAATTGCTGGGAAAAGTTCAGGCATGGAGCAAGCCAAGCTGTTTTCTGTCTTTTTATTCTGCCTGGTGCTGCTTGTCTGTGCATCTATTGCCTCTAAAAGTCACTTGTGAATCATGGTCTCTAGGGCGTTTGTTTTCCTCTGATTTTGTGCCCACAATAATAATGGCTGCCATTATGATCGACAAGGACTTTGTTTTGTAATACATAGGTTTATTTAATGCTGTTATGTGCAGCCACCCACAGCTGTGGCAGGTTTTTTCATCCTTTTGTGTTTATATGGGCATGAAGACATTGAAAGTTGAGGTTGACTTGAGTCAAACTATGGACTGTGAGACAGAGGAGGCATTTCTTAAATTGAGCATTGGCAGTAAGGCAGACTTATTTTGTTCTGCTAATTTCTGTTTTCATCTTTGTTGCAATAAAAACCTTGGAGAAGAATATCTCCGGTACAATATTTATCTTGTGGCCTTCATCACAGTACATTTTCAATTCACTACATGATATGTGGTGTCATAGGTGACTGGAGGCTTGTACTGCACTGAAGTTCGACCGAGGCTTCATCATTAGAAATACAAAACTGTTGCCTTTTTTGATCATCTTATGCTCATAACATTCATCAAAGCACATTATGTCTTTTCCTGTGACCGTGAAGGGTACAGCACATAATTGAAAAATCTTTTCTGCCACTGATGATTGAGATTGTACATCTACCTGGTTTAGTTTCAGATCATAGTATCATAATTCTAACAGGAGAACAAAATGTGACAACGTCAAGCAGATCCACTTGTTCAATTTAGTGTAAAATGGATGACCCAAACTTTTATGTCTACCAGTTGTGCAGATGTGATGCAGTCTAATTCTACCTGCCTTTACTTTGTTTAAGTCAATAATATTATCGACCACAAGGAATGTTTTCACAAGAGGATTTTTTTTTTCAATTCTAAGGGACAGAGAAGATAATGAAGAATATTCTTTTTTCATATTTTGAGGGAAACCAGAGGAAAACGACACCAAAAGTGAATACTACTACTCACACAAGCCTCTTATTTTGTTTATTGCAAGAGCCGAGCTGTGCGTGGGAGTTTTTTTTTTTTTTCTTCTCTGTCTCTTTGTAATTTGAACAAAAGGAGCTGCTTTCTGCTTTGGCAGCAATATTGTTTGCTTGAGGTATGAGTGTGAGAGAAAGAGCAAGTGCTACTGCCTGCAGGTGTGTGCCACGACACTGCTAAATCGCAGCAGTCATCATGTTTGGTCCTCAACTTCACACTTTCCAAGAAGTGGTAGGCAATAAGTGTTTAAATTTTTTTTTTTCTAAGAACTTCATTAGTCAGCAATCATATAATGTTCTTAACAGGACCAGATGATTATTATGTATGCCAGGGGTTTTCAAAGTCTGACACCGTGGGCATCCCCTTAGACATTATTGAGACAACAAGCCAAAGTATTTTTTATTTATTTATTTATTTTTTTAACACTCTGGTAAATTGGCACCATTAAAAGCATGCCAAATTAGCTGTTAGCAGGTCCAGTTTGCAATGTGCCCATGGTGTACAAACAACTACCACTGTATTACTATGATACTGAAGAAAATTTAAAAACATAATGATTCTAAGGCAAGTTCTGGATTGCTGGTGCGTCTTTATTCTGATTTCAAAGCATATCTTTGGAGGTTTGTTCGCAATACATGAAAGAATGTTATATCCACAAAAAACGTAAGTCACACTGAATGTAAAAACATTTTTATCTTGTCTGTGCAAACAGAGTTGACTGAGCTATGACTAACAGAAATAGTGAGATTTTTGATGCAAACTGCGGCAACTGGGTGTTAAAGGTTTTGAAGTACCATAGCTGCCTCCATGAGCTGTGTCTCAGAGCCACTGCTGCTTCATTTCTGACCGTCTTGATAAGAAAGCCAAATCACCAGACCACTCTACAATAACTTACTATTGCTTTTTAAAGACTGGCATGCATCTGTTCCTGTCGCCCCATGCAGTATCTTTGCCTCTCCATTTGTGCCTCTCCTTTGTGTTATAGGCTATTATTCACTTTTGTACTTTTGAAAGTTATTTTTAGCACTTGGCTGAAGGCAAATAAAGGTGCAGGGTGTTTAAAAACATTGCACATCCAGTCTGGGCCCAAAACAGGCAAGCTTGAATCAATAGACATCTCCGATATGTCAGAAATATTGTCTTTAATCTGAGTTTATGGACGGTAGTCTGTGTGAGGCAAGTATAATTGCACACAACTTGGACCTAAATTTTCTCTTTTAAGTGGTTTGTGTGGGTGGGGGAAGTAAAAAGAAAAGACTCGATGGCAATTTGAGTCATCCTTGGTGAATCTCAAGTGCTCTTATAGCTTTTTAGAAGAAATGTTTTTCATCTTGCCGAGTCTGAATTCGTGACTCCCTCTGCTTTGCATTTTCAACATAAAAATGTTCCCTTTTAGTATCACTACCTCGCATATGTCATCCAACATTGCCCAGGCCCTGGCACCATGTGATGTTGCAACATGTGACCTGCTTTCTTTCCGTCCTCCCCTTTGTTGTGCTGACACAGCACTGATTCCTCCCAGCGTTGGGTGTAGGAGGAGAGGGCAGCTGCTCGGGGTCTTGTTGACCAGCGTGCTATGATCACTTTAGGCCAGCTGGCCGTGTTTGCATTTGCATCCTTAATTTATAACAAGAGAAAGCTTTTTCTGAGCATAATTACCACTGCATGGGCCCTGTTAGTGTGCTGCACATCCAGTGTCTCAGACCTTGTTCAGACTGCCAGCCAAAATCCATCTTTTGGCATATCTAGATTGTACCCAGATTGATTGTAGAAAGTCTGGACAGCAAATCGGATCCAAAGCACATTTTAAGGTGGTTTGAACTGTGATTCTGATCGGATTTCTACAGATGTGTCTCAGTTCACTCTATCTGGCTCCTTGAATCAGATCTGCATGCCAAAGAAGTGTCTTTTCACTTGCAACACAAAACACAACACCAACGCCAAATCCATGCAGCACACAAAACAGTCTACGTATGGAGAACAACACTGTGTGGACAAACTCTGCTGGACAGTGAAAGGGCAAAATGATGGGCCTTGCATTTGTGTTGAAAGGCCACATCACCAGTGTAGCTACCAGGAGACCAAATCGAGACCAAGTTATAACCAAGACTAGAGTGTATCAAGACTAAAACAAAACCAAGATTTTAAGAGGTTGACGCCAAGTCAAGACCAAGGTAGAGCAACCGAGTCAAGGCCAAGACCAGACCTATGCGAGTCCCACACTGCCTGACACACTTAGGATAATCGGAGGAACAAGCAAACAATAAATACTCCTGAAACTGATCTGAAAGATCCACATTTCCATAAAAACACCCACAACAAACAAATGAAGATTCATTCACCCTCTCATATTGCCATACTGTATGTGTTTGTAGGTGTACCAAGGGAAATGTCTTTATAAAAAAAAATTCAAAAAGCACTGCAGAGGTGAATTTCATGTGTGGGAGTTTTCCTTTGTGTTCTATGAGCAAACAAGCGCAAACAAACACTAAGGAGCTGGAATCAACTTAACCATATTTATTCAACACTCCTTTTTTCTGCACAGGCAATTTAGTGATATTCCCACAGTGGTGGTTGAAATTCAATCCTGAGTCCTCTTTGTCTGAGAACCCAGACAAGACCCGGTAAAAATACACTCCTGTTGGAGACTAGACTGAGACCTTAAAAAAAGAAAAGAGAAGAAAGAGTGCATGTAACAGGCGTAATTTGACATGGCGTCCCAGAACATCAACAACAGGCGCACCCACGATACCTAGCGTGTCATATGTAGATGTCAAAAGTCCACTGAACAAGCAGTGATATGTGACGAGTTGGGAGTAGGAATATGTTAGATTTGCCTGCAGTATGAACGTAGCTTTAGATTCTCAGATGGCACACAATGTGCCAGTAGCCTCCTTTAAAAAACACTTGTCATAAATGCAGCTTTTAAGTTATACAGGCCTTCAAGCACTTTTATGTACAGTTTCCTTGATAAAAAAAATGTTTTCCAGGACCACTTTCTACTGTTGTTCCCTGACATTACACGCCTCTATATGTCATGTCCATATGTTGCTGTGTGCGTAAACTGCTGCGCTTGTGATGTGTTTATTGTCCCTTTTTATGTCCCCTGGAACATTTCTGTAGGATTTACTCAGCCTTTGAGTTGCAGAGCATAAACAACCTAAAGCGCTGTACAGTGCACGCAAGTCTTTGAAGCACATAAACACTCCGTGCAGCAAAAAAACACACACAAACACTGCATGGCAAATGGGTTCAACATCTACTTGCTTTGCCCATATGTCAGTGAAATAAAGTCTTTAGTACACTATATACTCATGGTACTTTTATCGGTCTAACAAATTGAAATTCCCAACACCATCTGCCTATCTTTGTCTGTCATTAACATTAATTAAAAATGAAATCACCACATAAAATGAATAAAATATAGAGGTTTTTTAAACCTCATGAATAAATAATCCAAACCAACAGGTTAGGAGTCTTGGCTTTAGCACCACTCTGCCCCATCATGTACCTTGTCAGAGAACAGCCATACCAGTTCATCCTAATTCCATTTAAACGCCTTTCATTAATACTGAATCACTTAAGACTTCTTGTTAGAGAGTGGTGGGAATGGCAATGAAGCAGAATGCAAATTCCTCCCGTTTTCTTCTTCAAATAAATGTCATATTTCCTAATTTAACTTTGAATTTGCCTGCCCCATGAGATAAATGCCTTTTGTAGATGCCCTCCATTCTGATGGGAATTGAACAGGTTTATTAGATTTCATTCAACCACCTCAAAGAAAAAGTCCTCTCCCTCAAGTCTTATTATAGAAATAAGTAAACCAAAGACATGTGTAGCTAAGGCTGACTTCTCTGAGAGAAAAAGGAGGGCTTGATCAAACTCCGCTGTTCTCTTATCTTTGTCTTGGAAGATGTTAGAATTTTAGAAACGCTGTGGTAGTATCTACAGTAAGTTATTTATTGTTTCTTCTGGGGAAAAGATAGGAAAAAAATCTGGGGGTGTGAAGAGAAGGGCATCATGATTAGACACTGAGAGAGGGAGATAGACATAGAGAGGATCCAACCTGTCAGCATCCGTTCAGTATACACATGCCACAATGGAGCAATTATAAATTAGCGAGCTCAGGTATTAATCCAGCAGACAGCACTTTGGGATTGGCCATTTGGCAGGAATCATTTTGGCCCAAATCAGAGGTTGTGTTGAAATAGCTGACGCCGGGGGAGAGGGATGTAAAGAGCGAGAGACATAAAGCGAGAGTGCAAAAGAGGGAGGAATGTAATTGTCCCAGGCATCAGATCAGAGGGTGTGTGTAAAAGGCTGACTGCTGGTATTTCCAGCTAATGAGACACTTAGCTGTTGGTGGTAGCGGTTTGGTCAAACCTGTGTGCCTCGTAATAGCCATGTAAACACATACACACACACACACACACACAAAAACACACACATAAAAGATCCAAATAATAAAATAGCCTTGAAGCAGATGTAGTATTTCAATTATTCAATGTGTTAAACGCTTGGAGGTAAAACACCAAGGGCTGCTTTATTAGTTTGTTTGTACACACCCGCTGAATAAAGCCATGATCATTATCAAACTATATCGTCTTTCATGTCTACAACTAATCAAACCTTAACCAGAGCTGTGTAAGATCAAGAAACTGTTGTGGAAGTCAGTGACTAATGATGTCATCTTGCCGATAGAGGCGTTAGAAAAGAAAAAACGAATCCGTAGTTCTGTAGAATTTGTTCCAGTTTACAAAATCCCACAGCTGCTGTGGTCTTTGTGAAAAACAAGGATGATAATAATAGTATAACAACAAAATCAAGGAGAAACGAAATGATAAAGAGACAAATTTCACCACTTGCAGCAGCCTCAGTAGACCATGGGGCAATGACTCATGACATGTCCACCAATTGCCGATTTAGAGCTTTGGTGAGCAAAAAACAGCCTGTGGCTAAATTCTGACTGTCAGAAATTTAGGACCAAATTCTCACAGCTGCTCCTGTAACCCATGTCGACAAACCAACCAAACAGGATATAATGCCAAAAGATGAAGAATGCACTGGCCAGTGAAGGTGTTACAAGTGCCATTCACACACACACAAAATTCACCATGCATGTCCTGTATTGTATCTGACATCTCATTTTTAATTTGCACATTTAAAAAAAAAAAGAAAAGAAAAACTGAGCGGGAATGCCAAAAATTTGAAAGCATCTCGAAATATTTTTAAAAAGTTTTTACCCGTGGTGGGAAGTGAATAAGTTGGTTCATTGCTCAAAGGTAAATGTGATTACGTGAAATAAAATGTTTGCACTACATTTAGATGGAACCCAATTTCTTTAAAAAATGTGACCAGTCTGTTTGGCTGGCCTTCATTTGCTTTTATTAACAACAGTGTTGCTGGCATTTACAGCAGCTATTTGTCAGTTATTTTGAATAGATATGATCTGATTTCTAACTTGGGAAAAACCCAATGCTAAATTCCTATTGAGAGATAGGATTTTTTCTCTTAATGCAATTATGAAACATGTTTCATGTGTAAATCTAAAAATCCAAAATGTTCTCCTAAATAGGGATAAGATAGGATTTCCGACTTCTGCCCTGATCACACAGAAAGCGTTTTAGCAGCTGAAGGCGCCTTTTTGTAATTGTTTCTAATGAGAATGAAGCTTTTTGCTCGCGATTTTTACATTGCAACACGCCTTCTGTTTCTGCGCTCTTAGCGCCCAGCATCCTTGCCGGAATGCTCTTAACTCCTGGAGTTGAAAAAACATCAACTCAAAGTGGAAAAACGCCTCACGTCATCTCTTTTGTCGTCATCTTTTTTCCAAGTGTCCAATCAGATAATCTGAGAGGCAGACAGTTACAGTCGGTAAACAATGGAGGAGAAACTGGTGGTGGCGGTCGCTGGATACCCAGAGCTATACAGCCTGATGATAGACAGCAGTTTGTCAATCTGCTCCCGAGTCATCCTAAAATATGCCTGGAATTGGCCATCATCGTGACGAAGCTCCTGGACCAACTGGTGGTAGTCCCCATGATCGCCCCTCTTTATTAGGGTCCTATGTACCCACACAGATCTCCGTTTCCTTGTGCCCGAAACAAAACTATTTACTGACAGCTTTACCTGATTGGGGCTCTAAGGAAGTTTCTGTAACAGGGCCCCAGGTCTATGATATATATTAACATTTGATCCCAAAATTAAAATCAAATATTAGCAATTAGCTCTGATATGTATGAAATCAAAATCACACAGTTAATGTTTCATCATAAATGTATTCTGTACTGTGTGGGTCCCATACTTTTGCAGCATAATGTGATCAACCCATGTGGACTTTTGTTTCTGATGTATTAGCACAGGCACATTACGAAAAAATGGGCCCCTGGGCTGGACCTGTAAAACGCTCCCCAACCCCATCTAGGAAAGTGCAACACACTGTTGTCTTTCTCCACATAACTGAAGGTCCCAAATTGCACTGAGTACACTGATGCACTCGGGTGTTGTAGATAAACTGAGGGGATAGAAACACAAAATGTATGTTGGTGGGTTTTTTCATGTGACTTCAATGTTACTTTTTAGGCTGTTACTTTAGTGGAGCAGTTGAAGAAAGGCACTCATCTTTGTTTGTGTGATACGGGCTGCAGCTTTGATAATGGCAACGTGATTGCTTCAAGTGTGTACTGTATGTGGATGAAGGACATCACCTGATAATACAGCAGCAGGTCTGCAGTGACACTGTTTAATCCTACTCTGACTATAAATGAATCCCTTATGCTGCAACTCACACCACACCGCAGAGGAATAATTCCACTTTAAATAGTGCAACTTACACTTTTTCTTGACTGGAAAAACTTTCACTTTCATTTTGCTGTTCCACGAAGATCCTCAGAAAAGTTCTGCCCTGTTCTTTGGGATTTGCCAAGTTGTTCTCTGTAATTAAACCAGGGACCGATGTGTCACCAGTCAGCCATATTTGAAAAAAAAAAAAAAAGCTACTGAAATCCAGACTGCCTAGCAGGTGGCACTGTGCTCATGTTGTTGGCAAGTTAATTCTGGCATATGTAGAAAATTGCTAAGTGAAGAACATGTTAAATGAGAGGTTAAATGGTTACATCACTCTACATCTGCATGCTACTACAATATGTAGCCTACCAAACATAACAGATTGATGACATGTAAGAGCAACCGCAGCTGCTAATTAGAGTTCTCCCTGATGTGGATGTATGCTGCATGATTATGAGGCAAACCTGGCAACTTGGATTTTAAAAATACATTTATCATATAAATGCTATAAAGATTTAATAGTATACGTGCATTTTGCTTCAGCATCTATTCTAAGAAATTAGTTGGCTTTCATTTTAATAATATTAGTCCATTTTATTTCCAGCTCTAAAGTGTGGTTAATAATACTGCCATAATGGATAAGTTTAATGACTTCTTTGGCTGAGGTCCATTCAATCCATCAAATAAAAACCTGCTCACTACTGTAACAATTCACCACGAGAGTTTCATTTCATATATGTCTACAGATTAAAGTGGCAATTTTAGAGTGTGAAGATATACAGTATCTTATACAGCTCTGGTGCATCATCAAATCTCTAATCTCAAGCAGGTGCAAGAGGGACAAAAAAGAGAAGATGCTCCTGAGAAAACTCAATTCATGAGTGCATGGAATCCCTCGCCAGATGGCCTTAACAGATAACAATCCCTTCTCTTTTATGTCAAAAACCTTTTGAGTGTCACCTGCTTTCTAGTAGCTGATGACATCAAATAGCACACTATTCACTTCTGACCTTATTTCGCGAGACAGAATGACAGTTTACCTGAGCACAGCTGTGCACCGCCATCAGGTATAAGCCATTTGGGCTTATCCAGGTTTCCAAGGATTTTCGTTCAGGGCGCATTGCCCACATGAAAGGGAATTTTGTCAGAGGGGCTCCATGAATTATGCAATGGCAGAGTGGATTTGCAGGCCTTGCTGAAATTAATATGATGCCGAATAAAGAAACGAGATGGAACTGGTGGTTTTATCCAGCAGAGAGGGAGGAAAAAATTTGGATTTAGAGAGGAGGTTCTGAGGTGATGATGCACAAAAGGACATACATGTCTGGATGCAAATGTTCATACATTCCTTATCATTCTATGTTTATCCATGCTTATGCATGACACAGTTTTTTTAGCAGAGAGTAAATGCATACAAGATGCTCAGGTGTTGTGCAGGAGAACCACCTTGAGGTAACCTTATCACCCGTATACTGAAGGATTGTTTGCCCACTCTTGCTATCGTATAAGAGTTGCACGCAGAGCATCATAAGACTAAATATTTACAGGTCAATCTGTCCTCAACACCTGCAACAAAAGCAACAAAGCCAGAGAGAATTCATTTATAGATGAGCATCATTTTGACAGATGACGACGTTCACGAGATTCAGAGTTTTGGTTGACAAAGTTCCTGCTGACTCAGATTCAGCAGTGCTAAAAATAACAGGCAGAAAGTGAAAGAAAGCAGCCATTATGTAGAAAAAAAGTAGCTTGGTGTTTGTTGGATAATGGCCCATGAATCTATTTTTCCCTCCCGCTATTTTTGTTAATCCAAGAGGGCAGCTGTTGCCAAATCTCTGTCATAATCTACGTCCTTGTCTTCCTCGGGATACTGTTGACCCTCCAGTTTTAAGCACTGCAGTGTTTTGTAACTAGATCGACAGCCAGACAGGCACTCAGACAGACAGATGGACTGATAGCTGCGTGTCAGCGTGCAGCGAATCTCCTCTGAAGGACCTGTCAGTGATTATCTACATACTGTAGGTGTTAATATGTGCTAGTCTTATACCAGGGTGGCAAAGTGCTGCATGAATACTAATCCTAGTTATCTCAATTATCTGCTCTGTCAAGATGATTTGTGTGGAAAATGACACTACGCCAACCTGAGGTGATTTGATAATAAGTGTGGACTGGGAACCCACTGAGCAAATGCTTTGACAATTTATCTAATTGACAGTCTATGACTCATTCTGTCTGGCACTTCATTTCAATTACTAAGTTCTAGTCCCAGGCAGTGTAGGGGAAAGGCTTTTTTCTATCCTATTTGACCATAAACAAAGTCCTGCTTTCCTAGAGTGCAGACACTTTACTGCTTACTCTCTGCTTACATTCTTGTGTTTTTTTTCTGCCAGAAATTATAGACAGTGGCTCCTGGATAATTATAGTTCCAGGCTGTTCTAATGCACTGTTCGTATGTATACCTACGAAAATGCACCACACTTCATGTATAAGCCACATAATCATGAAGGCTGCCATCACAAGCACAATGGGCCGACGGGTGTAAAGAGGGAAGTACGATAAAGAGTGAAAGTTCATGTAAGGAGGCAGGTTGGGGTGGCGGACGGGTCAAATAAACACAGGACTTTAACCAAGTGAACTCTGGGTTATTTTGAGGTACGTCAACACCATGTTTCTTTTCTTAAACCTACTTTACATAACTGTACTTTCCTAACCTATCTAACTTTCCTTTTCTACACGTTACTGATGTAACCTTACCTAACCTTTGTAACTTTACTTGCCTAAACCTAGCCAACACATAACTAACTTTATTTTCCTAAATCTAGTAAATGGAATTGATGAACCTGCACTTGTTTAGCTTCTTCTTAGTCTTTCGCCCACCCAAAGTGCTTTAAAACTACATGTCACAGTTACACAATAAGGCACACATTCACACACCGATGGCCAAGGCTACAATGGAGAGTGCCACCTGCTACTCTGCTTAAACACACTCACACTTTGATGGAAAACCCATCAGAAGCAATTTGGGATTCAGTATCTTGCCTAAGGATACTTGGACATGTAGACTAGAGGAGCCAGGGATTGAATCACCGATCTTCCAATTAGTGGACATCCTGCTGCACCTCCTGAGCCACAGCTGCCCCAAAACTATGAAACTTACTTTGCTTAAATCTAAATCAATCTTACATAACTTAAACTTCCTATAGCTAACCTATTTAACTTTACATTAACTACACACCTTAATGTTGGCTATTTACAATGTTTGCATTTTTCCCACGCAATAAAAACATGAAAGTAGAAGAGGACTTATTATGGCAAAACTAAAGAAATCTACACCCTAAATTAATCAGAGAAGACACAATTTACTAAAATCTGCAAAAATGTGGGAAATTAGGTGTTAGATGCTCTAAATTTTCTAGTGTAGGACCCCAAAATCCCTGGTTTCATATGTTCCCCCGCAACACTTGAAACAAAACACACACTATTGCCAAAATCCACCAGTTTGTGGGAATGACACCGCTCTACCACTGACTCAAAACAGTGGACAACAAGAGAATGCTAATTAGCACCAACAGGGCTACTGAGAAACTGGAGGGCTGCCTGTCAGGCAATAAATCTGCAAGTAGTCTGGAACTCTCTTGGTGCAAAGCCTAAGAATAAACAATTTCCCTGGGAAATGGGAGGACGAGTGATAACCAGATTTTTGTGACGCTCCTGGCTGCTGCAGGACCCCGGATCTCCGTCAGATGACCTGGATATCCTCTCATCCTCACACAGCAAGGGTAAGTAATTCTGAAAGCAAAAGGCTACAGGGAGAGCTTATGAGTAGAACTCTAACTCTGATTGTGGGGGATTTTGGTGTTAAGGGTGTAAGAGGCATGAGCATGAAGAATATATTGCTTTTTCAAGGATATGGTCTGTGACATGACAGGAGTAAACCCATATACTGCGGCTGCACACCCAACTGTGAAAAATATCTTAGTGCATATAAGGACTAATGAGAGATTCGGCAGATTGTTGACACTGTTTTTTCTGTACATGTAACCTCCATTCAGTGCACTTTATTGACATTTTTAACTTCTCTGGCACTGCAGACTTCTTTTGAAGGCATATGGACTTCGCCTCAGCAAGTCAGGAGTAAAATTGTTCACCTCTAACCTATTTTACTTTCTGCGTCACCCATCTGTACTCGCCGCCAAGGACAAGATACAAGAGGTATCAAAACAACAACAAGGCATTACACAACAAGCCCAAAACCTTGATAGAGAGCCACCCAAGCCCCTGTCTGAAGAGAGTTTAAAACATGAGGGACATCAGAGCCAAGAAACTTTGACCACCCCACATGCCAACTACCATCTGTGAGGATTCACCTTCTTAACCCCATCTGACCCCATCCAGGTCACCGTCGTCTCCAGTCACCCACTCGCTCTCAACTTCCCTCCTGGAGTTTACTGACTAGATGAAAAAGCTGGTCACTGCTGGGACCAAACTCATCCCTCGTCCCATTTTCTACACCCCATCACTTGCTTTAAGTCAGCTTTATTAAACGTCAGGTCTCTGGCAGGCAAATCATTTAAATTAACGGTTTAATTATCAAGCACAATCTTGATTTTATGGGTTTAACTGAAACTGACCAAGATAGCTGTGCAGCCATTCTTACTGGGTCTCCCAACTTCACTTTTATGAGCAAAGCTAGAGTACATGAGAAAGGAGGTGGAGTTGCCATTTTGTTTAATGATTCTTTTCACTGCAGGCAGATGTCTTTTGGGAAATTTGCTTCTTTTGAACATGTTGCTCTTAAGTTAAATTCCTCTTGTTCACTGTTTTTCTACAGACCTACAGGCTGAACTGCTGTCTATCATCTGCATCGACTCTGACTGTGTAGCTGCTGTTGGTGATTTTAAAATTCATGTTGACAAACCCCAAGACAGCAGCACTGAAGAACTCTTCTGTGCTGCTTTGTTGTATTATGGATAGGGGCTGACTCAGCATGTGACGAAGCCCACACTGGACAAACCCTCCTACGTCAGCAGCCCCTGAACCTCTATCCACCGTGTCATTGCATGACACAATGTGATCCCATCAGCTATGAAACCTTGGATGAAATACAATGTCTGAAATCCTGCTCCTGTTGCCTTCTACCTATAGACTTTTTTCAAAAGTGTTTGTTTTTTACCGCATGTCAACACTGTTTCCCACAGGCCCTGAACACTGGTAGTTATTAAGCTACTCTTAAAAAAGAACAGCCTACACATATTAGTAATGAAAAGATATAGGCCCATATCAGACTTTAAATCTTAAAGTGAAATCTTTGAAACGGTTGTTTTTCAAAAACTGGGCAACCTTCTAACCCTCCACATGACAATTTGGACCACACCACAGCCCTGAGACTGCTCTAGTTCAGATCTTGATTGAGATCACCTGAAACACAAAAGTTTCAGTTTTTATTTTTTCAGACCTCCAGGGTTCCTACAGTCATGGCAAACCTGAAAAAGTCATAGAATAACTCAATCACATTTTCCAGGACTGGAAAACTCATGTTATTAGTAAAAATCACTGAAACCTTTGGAGAAGTCATGGGATTTTGTTGTGTATAATATTTTTTTCTGTAGCTGTTGATATAACGTAGCTCTAATACGTGTCAATGTGTGACATTTTGTTTACAATCACGTACAGTTCTCTATTTTCTTCCAGTGTTCCATTGCTCCCTTCTTATATGTCAACTAGCAGAAATTATGTTTAATAGAGTGTGAACCTGATATGTTTAAAAAAAAGTGGGGCCGGAAAAAAATGCTATAATGGGTCCTAAAAAAGTTTGCAAAAGTTCTAAAATTTTTGTTGATTAAAGTATGTGTTGCATTTGACATGGTGGATATACGGTGTGAATTGGTAGCTACACATCTGAGCATACAAAAATTACATGTGGAGTTCCCCAAGGCTCCATTCTTGGGCCTCTTCTTTTTGAAATTACATGATCCCACCTGCTCAGGTTATTGAAAACAACAACATAGCTAACCATAATTATGCAGATGATACACAGATTTATATAACAGTGTCATTAGGTGACTATGATTCCATAAAATGACTTAGTAGATGCACTGAAAAAAATCAATGATTGATTTGATCATCAATCAATGATGTGTCAAATGTTTTGATCTACTGGTCTATTATTAATCATTTAGACCCCTAAAATTGCCTGGGACAGGTCTGTTACTGACATTAAAAAGCAGCATTTAGTTTTTATGCACCACATATCTGCAACAAACCCCCCCAAAACATTGAGGTCTGAAGCTCTCAGTTCTTTTAAATCAGGGCTTAACACTTTCCTGTTTGCCACTGCCTTTTTTTTTTTTTTTTTTTAATTAAATTCAGGCCAATTTATTTTGTTATATCCTCCTGTCTTATTCTATTTCAGTTTGTTTATATCTTCTCTTATTTTACAATTTCAAATCCTATTTTAATTTGTCTTTTATATTGCCTTTTATACTGCCTTGTGTTTCTTTCCTTATTGCCTTTTATGTTTTATGTAAAGCCTTGTTGAATTGCCTTGTTGAAAGGCGCTTTCAAATAAACTTGCCTTGCCTTTTTGGGAATTCTGTGAGTTTTTAAATCACAGTTTTTGTTTCTTTGGTGTAAGCCTCCTGATAGCAGTCATTAACCACAGTAGTGGCAGCCAGAAGGGCGGAAAAACCATTGCACTCAAACTCAAATACAGGCCCTTTCAACCACTTCCACTCTTATTCCTAAAGTAACTACAGCTGTGGAGGTGTACTGATTGATTTTTGTACACAGAGAGACTCAGACACAACAAACTGCTCCCTAAAAGTTTTGCACCATAAAAAGGGTGCCTTGAAATGCAAATATGTGCTCTATAAAGTGAAAAAAATAAGTTTCCCTGCCACCAAAGGATTATGTGAAGGAGACACAACCCAAACAAGCACTAGCTTGACATTGAAAGGTTGGTGTAGAAATAATATTGTGGTCAGGGTGAGGGGTGGGTGCAGACTTATTTTAAAACAAGAAACATGGGCTTGATTTATGACTCATACCATTTCATACTCATAAACATTTCTACAGTTTTATTTAGTCCATGTGTGTGTCACTAGGCTGTGCCAAAATAACAGAAATATTACCAGTGACATGACCTTACTGTCCTCAGTGGTAGCTACAGCCTTAGGCTCACTGCATAGTGTTCTTGTTTGGCTTTATTACCTTGGGGGTCTTCTTTTATTTAAATACATGATCGCATAACTGTGTTAAATGCTTGATTTGATCAGTTAAGTCTCGTCTGTGAAGCCCTTGGAGATACACTGCATGATGAAAGCCTCTATAGAGCAAACCTGACTCGGGTCCTTTGTTGATTTTTATCATTTGAGGTTGGAGTAAATTAGTGTTCACATAATTTGTATATATATGTTTAAGCTAAAAGGCCAGTTACAATTTCTGGGCACCAACCATCTTACCATATTTATTTCTCATGGGGACAACAAACAGACATGCTTGAAGTGGCCTTATTGGATATTATGTTTTGTGTTTGCCTTTTTCAAATCACTCTCTCCCCTCTCGATGCAGAAATAAATCAGTAGAAATTAAATTTGCATTCCCAATGAGTGTCTGGGAAATAATGTAGCTGTGTCCTTACATTGCGCTCCAACACAGTGACCATAGAGACTACTTATTTCTCTGGGATGCCTTGTTGGATGTGTGCCCAGGCAACGGTCATCGGCCCACTGCTTTGGCATAGAGCTCCCGTGGGCAGCAGCGCAGCTCAAAATGTGAGTCCATGGATCACAGTCAAAAAACGAACAAGGCCGCCACAGCCTGCAGGGAATATTAAATTGCAGCATGGAATACAAGAAAAAGCACAGATGATCTGTGTGGAGTACAATGCTACTGTGTGGTTATTTTTGATCACTGACCTAAAGAATATCCAGCAAATGTTTATGGCTTGTTTACCACATTACAGTTTGCAGGTTCTTATGTCATATTTGCTTTGGTATACATTTGCTTTTAACAGCACAGATTAGACCACTAATGGTGTTTGAACAACGCATCCATACACACAGGTTTGTATGTCTGACGAATATCAATACACAGGGTTCATATGATATCGTATGAATTAATGAAATATCTTATGAATTAGTGCATTAGTGAATTAATTAAATTAGACGCGTGATGTTGTGATGACACATCCTGATCTCAGAGAAATATGTGAAATGACCATAACCTCTTAACCAGTGTTGGGGGTAATGTGTTACAGTAATACATTTTTTTTTCAGCAGTAACAGAGTAATATAATGCATTACCTACAGGATTTTGGGTAAAATTATTGCATTTGCAATGTCACATAATATGTTACCACCTAAAATAAACTGTTAATTGTTTTCATTTTTTACTTATCCACATTGATCCACACCGCTCCAAAAAACATCCCCCAAGGTTGTTGTTTGTTATCATGTCACTCATGATACCCTCCTGAGACCCGGACTTCTGTTTGGTATGCATTTTTAATTTCTCCTAGCTATTTGGGATTAATAGGACCTGATTAGTATAAAAAAACGAAACACTGTCAAGGATAATTAAGTCCAAATACCCTCAAACGAGAGGATAATAAAGTCCCAATGTCTTCTAGGACTAGTACTTTCTAATGAACTGTCTTAGCTTGCTACTGTTGCTAAAATTGGTCAAATTTGTATGGCATATCGAACTACAAACATCATTTATCATAATTAAACAAGTTTTAACCATTAAATTTAATCAGGCTTTGTACCTTGTTCACTTTTGTGCCAGGGTCGGCTGCAAACTGACATGGCAGAGATGGCTGCCATCTTGTTTTTCATGGATTAGTGTATTGTGGTTTTGCTATCACGAGATGACACAAAAAGTGTCCATGAACAAAGACAACTGGTCTAAGTTCAGCAGAATGAAGTATAAGGTCTGGGAAACCTGAAATGTAATGTCCATAAATGAGGACACAGGGTCTCAGGAGGGTACGTTACCTCAGAGAAGGGTGCCAGTAATGTTTGCGTTATCATGCCCGGTGTGTTTCAATCATATACCTACAGCTTATCCCATTCTGCTATTGCGTCCTAGGGCTGCTTGAAAGCAGCGGGAATAAGGAGCAAGCCTCTGGTTTGATTTTTTCTTATCACAGTGATTGATGCATCTGGCCTCGGTGATGTCAATATATACTGGATGTGTTTCTATTCACATTCCCTACAACTGCAGAGCAACGCCGGCACACAGTCCCGTTCTTAATATGTGTTACTCCTGACTGGCACACCTGAAACCAACAAGTGTGTCTTCCAGCTCCGGTGTTTTAATTTTCGCTTGTAGTAGTGATTTAATCGCATGTCATTCTGTTTGTTGTGCTAACCTTAATATGCGTTTATTGTGTTCCATATCAAAGGCCCACAAATGTTTATCTATATCTCATAATTATCAAACTTAGATCTTCTGCCTTCATGACCCTCCCTTTGTCCAAGGCAATTCATTTATTTAGACTGGTCTCAGCTATTTGATTGTTTTATATCATCACAGCTATTATTAATATAAGCAGGGGTTTTAATTACAAAGTGGTAACCACTGTATTTGAATGCATGAATGGGTCAGGCCTGCACAGCACTGGATTTGAAATTAACTGTAATCAACTGGAGCCTCTGTGCTTTGATTATCCACAGTGAAACAACATGACCCTCATTAAAATGCCTGTTAGTTCTTTTGAGGTCATTCTGAGGTAAAAGTAAGGCAAAAGTAGTGCAATAAGTAACATTTACTCAACATAGAGAGTAATGATGTGAAGTAACGTATTACTTTCAAATGAAGGTAACTAGTAATATGTAATACATTACATGTTAAAAGTAACTTGCCCAACACTGCTATGATACTACATAACGTGGTGGTGGCTTGTGGTTGATGTTAAAATTACGTGCCAGCACAACGGACACAATGCCAGTTGAAAGTCAATTAGGATCCTTAGCCATGGTGGACACACAAATTCCCTGGTTCATTGATGTCATGCAATGGGCAGTCCCTCCAGGATCTCGCGGAAAAAATGCGGAAAAATCGTGGGACTTTTGAAAAATTCCAAGTCCCCACAAATATTGCGGACTATTTTTTTTTTTTGTGTTAATTATTGCGACCACAAGATCGCGATTTCTGGAGGGACTGAATGGGTGGTGGTTAATGTTATGACTCCATAGGTAGGGTTATGATGAATGGGTCAACAAAAAACAGATTTTTTTTGGGAGACTGCTGTTCATGTCCTTTGTGAAACTAATATTGAAATTATACTACTTTTAACTTGACATATTTATGTTCTTCATGTAGTTCCACAATGTTATGTGATGTGCATATGTTACTTTACAATAAACCAACATCCCTTACGTAACAAGCATAATCATTTTAACATAAGTGGTTTTGGTGCCAAAACCCATCTGTGCCACACTGCACGTAACAAACAGTTATTTTCACCCTTAAAAAGAGACCTTTTTCAAAACCAGTACTTAAGTGCCTAAACCCAAGCATGCCACGCCACATAGTTTCAACACTATAAGTGCTACCACCAAGTAATGTGGTGCTCAGAGGTCATGGTCACAAACAGGGTCTCCTGTGTCCTGTTTGTTTGGTCTATCCACCTCACCGAACTCCCTAATCTACATGATCTGACTTTCTCCTTTGCTCCTATTAAATGATGGAGGACAGCCTGCAGTTCATAAGTCATGTGATCAAAGCCTTCTGGCTCACCATTACATGAACTGTATACATTTTTGAGCATTGCTTTTCATTGGTATATGTATGAACAGTGAATGACAACAGCCTGATTCGTGGCAGGAGAGAGAAAAACTCTCCTATACAGACTTTATTTGGGTTTAAAAAAAACAAGAACAACCTTTCCTAGAATGCTCTGCCATAATCTTAACACCTTCTCCAGGCAACAGCCACTTTCATTTTTTCCTGCTTTTATCCACCAACATTGCAACTTTGCACTGTTGTGAACTCACTGGGTCTAAAAAATATGGTATCAAGGCCGCAGTGAGTCCTAACGGCGCCATGTGGATCTTTTTCTAACCTCCTGGTAGGGAGGAAAGCCTGCTACCATCAGAGGTAAGACTGCTTTGCACACTCAAGGTCTGGCAGCTCATTAGGTTCTATTCTCGACCATGTGTGAGAAATTGCCTGCAGGTGACCGAGTCTTTCCATTTTTATTTTTTCACTGTAGAAATTTGCACAGAAAGAGGGATTCTGCTCACCCATTGTACAAGCTGGTAAAACCTCGGTTAGTTGGATCTACACCGTGGCAATTTTTGCATGAAAGTACTCCCCATTATACACAGCTCAGCTCCCATCATTCAATAGCATTGCTGCTTCCACCTGCCTCCCAGCTTCTATTTTCTGACTCTTTTCAGTTATTTGTGGTGAGGCACATCTGAATTTTCTTGGGGATGTACAGTGAGTAAATGGTCCTGAAAGGTGCCCCATCACTGCTTCAGGTTCACTTTGACATAGTGGATTAAGACAGCTGGTCAGCCTCATCCCACTTGCAAAATTCACTATGTAGCTGGTTTATATCTTGGTTTCCAGATCCTGGTATTCACAGTAAGTAAGTAAAAAGCTGACATTAGGGTATAAATAAACAAACTACACTATGGTTGCAAGGCTGTAAAGCTGTGTTCAGCGTAATGAAGTTCTGTAGTCTCATTTAGCCACTTGTTAGGGACCACCCTTCTTCAGACACCTGAGAGCTTCAAAATATAAGAACAGGGTATTTACCAATGTATTTTATGTCAGAGAACAAAAACTGAAAGCTTGTGTTAACCACAGACCTTCTTTCAGGCATCTAACTAATAACCTACTAAAAATACCCAAAGACAAGGGAACCAGGAGTGCTAAAATGCTAACTTACTTCCACATTTAAGGACTCATTCCTGCCCTCCTTTATTCCCCAGATCTACTTCTTTGGTTTAACCAATCTGACAGCATCCAGTCAAGTTGCAGGAGAGAACCATGACAAGCTAATGTTACATTACCGATTGTCAGTAGGAAAAAGTCATACCAAAGATAATTTTGTTAGCATACAAACACTAGCCGGTGGTCAACATAAAATAAACTGTATGTATGCAAAATGCGTGGCTCAAAATTTCAGACAAAGAAGCAACAATTTCCAACTTCGTTAGACATTCAAATTTGCTTCCAGTCAAGGTTGATGTTATCATAGCAAGCTAATGCTATTATTCTGTTGTTTAAAGCACATTATGACTGAAACATAAAGTTTAGGACTTGAGACCTGACTTGGGGACTTTTTGGTGTTGACTTGATACTTGACTCTGGACATGCCTGTTTTGACTTGGGACCTTACTTAGGACTTAAGTGCAAAGACATATGTAGGGACTTGAAGAGCAATGACTTGGCCCCACCTTTGGTTTACAGCATGCTGCAAAACGTCTAAAAGCTAATTTCATGACAACTGTACACAAATTTTTATATAACTTGCTCATTTAAATGTTATCAAAGCTTAAAGTTATGCATAATTAGGGGCGTGGTCACCTTGAGTGACAGATGGGTGATGCCTTTTGACAAGTTGCTACTATGGCAAAAACATGCAACGTCACCACGGTGTAACCCTAGATTCAGTATAGGCATTGCCGTAGCTGTCCCAATTTCAGTGTGTTTTCAGTTCAGTAAGTTAATTGCAACATTCTGGTCACCTACAATGTACTTGTACAGTATTTGGCTGTACTCAATGACCCTCTAAGGAGTTCGATGTCCAGTTTTACCAATGCGTACATTTTCTTTTAATGGTTTTAAAATTGGTTCTCACTACTGAAAAATAGCATTAACATTAGTATTACCACAGTTAACTGTAGACTGTAAATGCACCATGCTAACAAAGCTAGCAGCTGGTGTTAGCGTAAATCCACCCTCTCTTTCAAATATGGTCACTTCTGGCTCCAAAATTCCAAGATGAAGGGAGTCAAAATGCCACAGTCAAGGCTTCAAAATGTGAGTCCACAAACCAATGGGTGACATCATATTGGCTAAGTAAATTGTCTTTATACTGTGAGTTTAACAGTACATGTGACCCTTTTTACATTTCACATAGTTATTTGATCCATTGTTAACAGTAAAAATATTGATTATAGCAGCTTTAAGAGTGTGATTTTAGCTGGTACAAGGGCCTAATATCTGCAGACAGTTTGAGTTAGTTATTTCTACCCTTTCTAGCCTTCACATTTTGCTTCTTCCACGGCAATATGAAAGTTCTTTTGAAGACTAAAATTACACTTCCATGCTCTCTGCAGTTGGATCTAATTCAGCATTATTACAGTAATACTTTACTCTACTTATTTCTGGCAAAAGCCTTCAAAGATTGATGTGGTTAAAATCTGACCTGGCCCTTAAAACATTAGGCAGGGGAGTTCACTGCCACCTTGATGCAGACTGATATAAGTTTTCCTGGTTATTAGGAGCATATATTTTGTCACTTGATTTTATTGATAGAGGTTATGGCTTCACAATCATTAAAAGTGCAACATATTTTTTACCTGCATTTTGCCCAGCAATGTTATTGTGAATTAACTTCCTATTTAAAGGCCTAATGTGTGCCAGATTTTCACTTATCATTGAATAGGTGTTGTTGGTCACCTTGCCTTTATGAGCTGCTGACCCTCAAAGACTTTCATTAATATGGATTTTAGTGGAAAGTTTTGTTGTCGCATAATGTTCAAAAGGCTTTTTCAGGCTTTTTCACTCTGCCAAGAATAGATTCTCCGGGGAAATACTGAATCCATGTCATTATTTTTGTGTTAATAGGAACAAAAAAGTGGACTACAAAAGGAGGCTCAGCTGGCTGGTAATCAACAAAGTAAAGTGTCCTTCAGTATGATGCAGGAATACTGGGTTGAACATCTTACATGAGAAGAAAGTACAGCAAAAACTTGGTGCTCTGGCTCAACAGAGACGCGAAGCATTTCACAGCGGTCTGCCTCAGCCTCTGCTGCTTTGAGATTTACTACATTTGGCAAAACTGCTCTGTTTCACTGTGTATATTCCCATTCTTCTCCTGTGTATCATATTCAGGGATGTTCCTTTTTGGCAAGAAACCTCAGATTTAATGATACTGAATATCATCTACCAGCATCTTTGGTCTAAAAATATCAATATCCTCCATCAAAAGCCCATATCAGCCGAACCCCACTGTGTACAGGGATGGAAAAGTCCACAGCAGATTTGATGTCGTTCCATTTGGCTGCACTGGCAGCCAGTGTTTCAGTTTACTGATTGAGCTGGCTGCTGTTATGTTTCAGACATCAACTTGTCTGTCACAACAGAATCAATTGGCTCCCCTTGAAAAAGCCCTGCCTTTGTTGCGTCCTAGACGGGCTAAACATGGTATTTAGCATGATTGACCATCATCCAATCGAACTTTAAGTACTGACCTGCATACCCAAATCAGTCCAAGAAACCAAAAAGCCTGGAACAGCAGAAGGCACACACTTTAATACCGCACAAAAATTGACAGTTTTATTACCGGTTTCTTTTAGAGGAGTGTTTTTTCTTGAGTGTATCAGTAAAGCCGAGAGGGACGCAAAGCAGAGAAGATAAACAAAAAAGATTGGTTTTGATGTGGGGCCAGCAGGGTTGCATGTGGTTTGAGAAGTTGTGAGATTTAACCACTACTTTACCTTTATCTCCCTGTACAGTTATCTCTTTGGGAGCTATCCAAGCAGTATGCATCATCCATCGGCGCAGCAAAGAGGAATGCATCACGCAATCATTGAGCGATTGTATCCCCTGAGTAGCAAAGCAAGGGGCCCGATTCTCCTGGCAGGCAGACAGACGTTTATACGGGCATGAAAAAAAAAAAAAAAGGAAATTCAATCACTTCCATCCTTCAGTTGTGCGTTATTACGATGGCGGATCTGTGTGGGCCCAGTTCACAGGGAGCATCTAGAGAATTATCCCGCTCAGCTAGAGTCTCATACATACAGCTTGAGTACAGTCCCAGCAAACACATCAAAACCTCGCCAAGACTTACACAGGGTTTCCAGCGCAACAAGATAAATGTACGCCGTTCAGAAAGTTTGCTATTATGTTTGTTTATGTATTTATTTTCTCGTGCTCTGACATGCAGAATGAGCACAATATTGGCAGACAAAACAACAGCTCACTTCATCTCCGTCTCGCTTACTCGTGTGCTTTCATGCACAGACAAGGTAAACATACGTACAATTTTTTTCTCGTTCAGCACAATAAGAGTCACGCTGCAGAAAGGTGGAAAACTCAATATCACATAGACCTCTCTGAAACTGTTTATGAGATTCTGTAATCCTTGGGTGGATTATTGACCTTTGCTTCAGCTCTTTTCTTTTCTTTACTTCATACCAAAACATGCCATCAGACACAAACAAATGCACACACCCATTCCATGCTGCAGGGCTAGGTGGAGAGGATATCGCACTCCTCTGCACCGTGGTACTCTTTGGAACATTACCTTGCACAGCAATATGATAATACCTTGCATAATGCACACACACTCAACAACCCACACAGGCAAATTACATGGAAGTGCAGTGAGTTGTGTTGGACTGTGCCACTGTGCTATATAGCCTGGCTGGCAGCAGAGTGGTTGGTTGGAGGTTAGGTAAGGTGGCCTTGGTCGCGGTGCACCACCGATCAGCCGGGGTAGAGCCAGAGGCTGCGGCGTGATGGGTACTGGAACAAATGCGAAGGGAAAAGAGGCTCACGGTCCCGCAGTCCTGGCTCGAGCTGACTCCACATCGGCTTGACACATGGAGCCCGCATGCCGAGGAAGAAATGAGACACATGAAAGCTTTATGGTAAAACAAAGGGGGGTTAGACGGTGAGAGGAAAGGATCGAGGGTGATTGGGAGAGAAAAAGAGAAAATGAGGTGCACTGAAATTCTGTGTGTGTGTTTGAATGAGCACATGTGGTCAGCAGAGTGGCCAGAGAGGCAGAGAACAGGCAGGCTTCAGCTGCGATGCTCCTTTAGAGCTTCTGGCAGATGCTCGCAGACAAAACTCTGCTAAATATAGCAGCTTGGACACACACATATAAAATATATATGCACAAATACAGCACTCACTCACACAATGTGTATGTGCATAGGGGTTTAGAGAGTGAAGTCCACCCACGCAGCCATACAGTATTCTAGTGTGGTCAGAGTCACACACTTGCAGGAACATACTAAACGGACGCGCTCATACCAGCCAAGTCGGCTGTAAATGTTGGCATTGTACATTCTGCAAACCATAAAACCATTTGCATGTTTTATATGTATCATGTCAACACATCTAAAGTGATGTAATACATAATCTAACTTTGTCATTGGTGGGTGGAGGTGATGGTGGATGGCCTGACACCTGGGCAAGATGGGTGTGAAGACAACAATTACAACAGCAACAACAAAAGACAGACAATACAAACAACAAAACTGGTTGTGTTTAAGCAATCATTGCTATGTTCTCATCGGTGTTTTAGGCTATAAACGTGGGTGTTTTGTAGCAACCTGTCTGTGTTTTTCAAACAGCATTTTAGGCTAAAAATGTGGGTGTCTTGTAGCGACCCATTTGTATTTTTCAATTAGCTTTTTAGGCTTCAAATGCAGTTGTTTGGAAGTGCCCTGTCAATGTTCTTCCATTGGCATTTTATGTTCCAAACATGAATGTTTTGTAGCAATCCCTCTGTGATTTTCAATGGCTTTTTTGGCTCCAGATGTGGATGTTTTGTAGCAACCTAGCTGTGTGTTTCTAGCAGTTTTTTAGGCTCCAAACATCGGAATTTTGTCGCACCCCTTCAAGTGTTTTTTTACACTCCCTACTTGGATGTTTTGTAGTTATCCACGGTATGTTTCCAGCAGATTTTTAGTCTCCAAATGTGGGAATTTTGTTGCAATCCATTGGTGTGTTTCTAGTGGCTTTTTAGGCTCCAAATGTGGGTGTTTTGTTGCGACCTGTTAGTGTGTTTACAGTGGCTTTTTAAGCTCCAAACATGGGTGACTTATAGCAACCTGTCAGTATGTTTCCAGCAGCATTTTAGGCTTCAAATGTGGGTGTTTTGTAGCAACTTGTCAGTGTTTTTGTGTTGGCACTTTAGATTCCAATCATGGGCGTTTTGTAGCAAACCATTGGCAGGAAAAATGGCACGTAAAGTGGTTGCTTTTAACAAAGACATAGCTGCTTTTCCTGCCAGGATTGTGCCCCCAAAAGTGGGCATTTTAAGCCAAAACATGATCTTTTCCTAATTGTGACTAAATGATTTTTGTGCCTACACCTAACCACATGCTAACCACCGCCTTTCGGGACTTTCTGCTATACAGTAAAGTGCGAATTTAGCGCATCAGTGGTTTGCAGAAACATACAATGGCAACATTTTTTTTTCCAGGAATTGGGCTGCATATACAATGTTTAGTCATGTGTGTACATCAAGTGTCAAAGGTTTGACCTATTGTTCTCTCAATCTCTTGTTATTGTTTTTAGGGGGGATGCTGTGGGAAAGTCTGGTCAATTCAATCTCAAACAGAACAATTGGCCTCATGACTTCCCTTCAATCCAACAACAAAATGATCTGCTGCCACATTGATGTATTCCTGTGTTCCATAAATGGCCACAGATTGAACCTCATAGAGCTTTCTTTAAAGTGTCCATATTTTTCCATAGTCTGTTTGAATAAACAAACATAATTGCTGATATAAAGCTGCCAAAATACCATACTATTGACTTGTAGCACACATACAGACAAGCCTCATGTGATGTCATGTCGGTTTGCTGATACATCACTGTCGTCACATTTCAATACATTAAGCAGCCAGAGGGAAATTAATTATGGAACACATTCACATGAATAAAAGGAAGATACAATGTTCCCGTAGGGTTTCTCATTGCTTTTTAAGGCTTAATTACAACTTCTAATGCATTATGTTAATGCTATGTGGCCTGTGTGCATGCTCCCTGATTAAAAATCCTCCCACACTGCCTTTTGAACTGGTGGAGATTCAAAAAAGCCACTCTTAAAACAGTTCTTCATGTTGGACCTGTTATGGAATATTTGCCCCTGTGGCTTGATCAAACAGCTCATAGTGAATTATCAAAGTAAAAGCCCCCTTCACTCAGACGTCACTTCTCCGAGGGAGGCATTATTATGGAGAAGCCCCTTCAAATTAAAGATATGGCAAGAATAGCTTGGACGTATGAGACGGATGTTCATCTCAAAGGAAAATTAGCGAGGCGAAAAATCAAAAGGCAGGTATTTACACTGAAAAGACAGACACACTTCAGCACTGAGGAGGATTCAGAGTAGATGTCCTTCATAAATATCTGCTTGTGCTTACTGCAGTGTTATAGACGTGCTTGTAGATTCAGAAAGACAAACCCCTTGTCCCTTGTATGAGTCCCTCTGGATTTTATCGGTGCCATAAAATGTTTAAAGCAGGACAGAGATCATTTAGACCAGATTGAGAACACCGTCCGTCTCCACTGCCCTTGCTATTGTAGCTCAATTTTTTTGTCATCGATTCTGAGCGTTATGTAAAACATTTCTGCAGCTGACTTACTCAGGCCGGTCGCACTTGAGTACTTTACCCTTCCCTGAACTCCATTTAAGCTCCGACTGTTTACAGGCATTACGGAAAGCTCCAGTTTCAACCTGTCCCTGCTCATTTTTCACGCAATCTTGCGTCTCTCTGTCCTCCACTGTACCCAAAAAGAATGGCAGCACAGACATTCATTGTAATATGAGCTCGAGGTTCAATTGTCAGGGCCCCCACATGAGGGATTTTTTAGAGTGGCCTCCTGCTACTTTAATTTGAATAATGCAACTGTCAAATGCTTTGGCTCTGAGCCATTACATTACTTCCTCTATTCCATTTTTCTATTACATGTAGGTCTATTTCCCCAACACTCTGCCCCATCTAACCACCACATACTCCAAAGAGATGATACACACAACAAAAAAAGATAAGCTTAAAAGGAATATGAGTTGAAAAAATAAAAATAAATAAATGATAAACCCTGAATATTTACCCTCCTTACTCTTCCTGTGCATGTAGCGTGAAATATTGATGATTCTACCTGCACTTAGGGGCGTGACATTTTGATTGACATCTCTAACAAGACTGTAGTGCAGCACTCATTCCTTGGTATCGTGTCTGTTTCCCACAAATTAGTTTACAAGAATTGCCAAATAACACATGGGATTATGTGAGGATTTACAAACAGTGTTTACCGCTGTCATTTTTTTTAGCAACGCTGTATTTCTCTCCCGAGCTACAAGGTGCCCTGATGATATAAAGGCTAAGATGTCTGCTCATAAACAGTGATATTTGAGCATCATTCATTTATTCAGTTATTTGGTGATTTGAAACTCTGCCTACAGGGACACGGGGACAAAAGGAGTCAGCACTGGCTGCCTACAACCTCCATCAAGGTTGCTCCTGAGCTATGGTTGCAGCTGGATGAAACAGTGTTGCCAGGTGTACGATAATTATCGTATTTGTACGATAATTTGGCCCTCTGTACGATGTACGATCAATAATCCTAAAAAAGGGCAAATGTACGATAATTTGACCATTTCATATTATTGCCTACGAAACTGTCGTAAACTGAGTTTTTTTGTGAACCCTGAAGGCATCTATTCCCATGTGACATGTTACCAGCCAATCGTGCTTTGCTGAGCGTGAGATACGAGTGATGTCCATACGTTGATTGGCTGAATGGTAAGCTGCGCCCGCCCCAGGAGACGCTCACGGACAGGAAGACGAGCGAAATTCAAAAACAAAACAACGCGATTCGCGTTGGACATGCAAAAGCAGGTGAAAGAGACGGAGAAGCAGGAGAAGGAGAAGGAAAAGGGGGAAAGGCAGGAGAAGGAGGAGAAGAAGAAGAGATAAACCAAAGCAAAATGAGTTTGAATATGTGTGCTATTTGCACATTATTTTATGTTATACCTTGGCAGCTAGCAATTTTTAAGTTCGAATTTGTGTGCTCTGCACATTATTTTTGTTATAACCAGTAAGCACTTTGTAAGTTATGCAAAATAAATTTCACTAAGTAGAGCCAGATTACTCTTTATTTTCTTGTCAGTTATAATGAATACTGTGAAAAAAAGTGAGCCCGCTATGTCTATTCCCTAACAGTAGGTGGCCTCCAGGTCTCATAATGTAGCTCATTAGTGCCCACCTGTCATTTGTTTCTGGGGGACACATTAGTCTAACACAACTGTGAGCTGCCGTTAACCCACTCCATTCTGATGCAACAAAGCCGTGAGTGGCTGTGAGCGCTATTAAACACCAGAGTGACTATATTTGACTATGGCGCATCAGTGAGCTTGTTTTAGTTATGACGAGTGTACGATAATTTCCCTCAAAATACGATAATTTTGAGTCTCTGGTACGATAATCCTATATTTCCCACCTGGCAACACTGGGATGAAAACACCTGTTTATTCCTACATTTATTTTGTTAGCAGTGACTGAAAAGATGTCTTTAGCATATTTACTTATGGTCTATGGTTTATCTCTCTTTGTACTGCCTATTTTCTTTCCTGCCTAAACATGCAGTATTCCACCTACTTCTCAAGAAACCTAGAGGCCTTAACCCTCCTCTCCAGTTCAAACAAACTGCGGAACATTTTACCATTGAGTGTGTTTCATGTGGAGTGAAAGTGAAGTAAACAGCTGGACCAAGACCACCTGAAATGGAGTTTCAGTCTGCTTTACGGTTCACTTCTGTGGTCCAAAAGCAAATGATTTATGATAGTAAATATGATATTTTGGGGTGAATTCAAAAGCTAAACCATGGTATAATCAATCTTTTGATCAACCCAACCACCAGGTAAAAATGCTGGCATTGTACATTTCTGTAAAACCACCAAAACATGTATACATTATTATGTAGCTGATACATTAAAACTTTACATTTCTTTATGTTTCAGTGATCCTGTGGTTCATGTGTGGTTAAATTTAGGCACAGAAAACACTTGGTTATGGGTGGGAAAGGATCAGTTTTGGGCTTAAAACAGCCTGTTTTTGGTGCGCCCAGTGGCTTACCAGGTAGAGCGGACGTCCAGTGTACAAAGTTTACTTACTGTTTGCTCCATGTCATCCCCCTTCTTTCTCTCCCTTTCGCGCTAAAACTGTCCCGTCAAATAAAGGCAAAGTGCCACAAAAATAATTTTAAAGATGCTGTCAGAGTCTCTGTAAATCACAACACCTTTTCATGGCACTATCCCAGCAAGAAATGCTGCAATGTCTTGGTACACACACTGCTTTTTGTGGCGCTATCTTTCCTCTACTCAAATGAACCATCTATAAATCACAACCAAGACTTAAAATGCTATTTTTGTGGAGGCTTTATTGTCTTCACAATTTATTGTTTCTTATCTGTGAAATTAAAGCAAATAAAGAGAGCGTGTGAAAGAGGAGAGATGCACACTGATATGTGTCATGTCACGCAATTTGACCCTATATCATATAAACGGTGTTGTCTTAATTTATATCTTGCTTGAAAACACATCGATATATCGTACATAGTCATTATATGGCCCAGTCCTACTTGACAGGCATCTTGCTTTGGTGTTAAGTCAATTACCAGCCCTGTGGTTTGCAGAAATGTACATGCCAATATTTTCTTCCGGTGAGTGGGCTGATTTGATTGTCTGTTCAGGGAGCAATCTGGTAACGTGTGTAACAGTCTAAGAATAGCCCACTAACAATGCTCAGGAATACATGCATACACAATGGGTGTATGTATGTATCATATAAAGGTCATATCAGCCCTGTTCTGGCCTCTCTTCATTGGTTAAATGGATTACAATTATCATTACTAGTGCAGTGTCTGTTCAAAATGTGCCTGTTTGCAAACCAACTGCTTGGCCTCTTGCATTGCTGCTTGCAGCTTGAGAACCACTCATCCAAGCTTCACACCTAACACAGCGCTTCCTTGGGTCCCAAGCAATACACGTTCCATGACATAGCTCCATCCCTTAGCAATTATTAGTTATTTCCAAGACCAAAAGCGTTTATTACAAAAGTTACATTTCCTTTGCTTACAATGTTTGAGTTTGCTGCAATGTAACATCTCTGGTCTCTTTATCATTGTCTGTTCTTGAATAACACTGTAACCTGTGACAGAGAGCAAGCTGTACCCAGCATGCTGTTCAGCGGTGTAACAGTATTGAGTGGGGAAAGTGGTCCCCTCTCAATGCACAACACACCGTGTGCTTCTGGTGGTGAACCACTTCTAATCATTACGTCCTGTACATCTCAAGAGCTCGCACTTGACACCGCACTTTCTTGGGTTCTCAGCAATACACCTGCTGAGTGTGAAATCAATCGGATGAGTAGTTGTTGAGGAAATCAAATGACAGACAGAAAGACAGACAGACAGACTCCTTCCATTTTAGTTAGATTATTATTTACTGTTATTCTTGAGATTAATTTGGCTTCCCTGCCCTGTAGAAAAATAAATAAATAAAGAAAGAAAAAGCACAAGATGAATACTGGCTAACCTACTATTTAGGAGATGAAAGAATTTTCTGGAATGGCACTTCGCAACTTACATGAATCACAGTGAGGGCACAATGAACTCTGACAGTTCTCAACCTCATCTGACATGACTGTGGACACTATGTACCTATGTAAGTGCACATGAGAGTGAGACTGATAGAAAAGAAATGACAAACTCTGAAAAATCAAGAGTGAAGCAGACAAATGGAAGCAGACAGAGAATTTTGTGTGTGTGTGTTTTGTATCTGTGTGTGTGAGAGTCATCCCCTGGAATCCCCTCACTTTCTGGTGACACGGGGAGTCACACATTGTAATGAGTGTCACAAAGGTTAATGAGGTGCCTCCTCCTGTGACCCGCTCCCTGGAAGACCTCTAATAGAGATGGGAAATGAAAAAAACTAACTCTTAGACACACATTTAGATCCTGATTACAGTGAGAAGTTGGCGACCCCCCCCCCACACACACACACTCATAAAGAATCTCCTACAGGCTGACTCTTGAGGACCTTGAAGGATGGACAGAAATAACTGGTTGAATTTCCTCCCTGGCTATTATATTCATAAATTGGCCCCGTCTACTTGCGAACAATCTACAGTCTTGAATCGAAAAAAAATTGAATAATTTAATTTTAAAAAGGATTTCAATTACACTGAAAGCTGCGCAAGAACAGATTTTTCTGTAAAAAAAAAAAATTCCTGTCTTGTCAGCTCAAACCTTAAGTAACCTCGGCTATGATTCACCCCGTTTGACAAAATTAAAAGAGTCAGTTATGTGTCCTGGCAGCAAGTCCCACTGCATACAAAAAAGTAAAGGATCAGAATTTAACAAAGCAGTATAGATGTACGCCTGAAAGGATAACACCAAGTTTACATCTTTTGCCTCACTTTCTTCTTGTACCTAAATAATAAAATTGGTATGACAACCCATGTGACCTTTGAAAAATTAATATGATTGTTTTCCGATTTGCCACCTTGTTGGATAAGGATTGCGTAATGCACTTTGGCAGCAAGCAGGCAAAAACTGTCCCTAATAAAACAACATAATAAAAACTCAATAACAAAAAAAACTCACAAACTCTGACTATGTTATATTTGTACATTGTGGAATAAATATGTTGAAACTTCACATTTCAACAATGCTGTGGTTAACGTGGTTATATTTAAGCATAGACACCACTTGGTTATAGTTAGCAAAAGTGGCTTGGCTTAAAATACCCAGTTTTTGTGCCACTATCCCAGCTGGAAACACTCAGTCTCAGTAACAACAACCCCTTTTTGCAATCTTATCCCTGCTGGAAAAACAGTGATGTCTTCATAAGAAACAACTTGTTTTTGTGCCACTATCCTAGCTACAAAAACAGGGATGTGTCAGTAAAAAACAACTGTTTGTTGTTCCACTGTCCTAGCTCGAAACACAGCAATGTCTTTGTGAAAAACAACTGTTTTTGTGCCACTACTCTTGCTGGAAATGTAATGATATCTTCAATATCCCAGCAAGAAACACAGCAGTATCTCAGTAAAAACAACATGTGTTTGCAATCATATCCCTGCTAGAAAAGCAAATACATTTTGATAAAAAACAACTGCTTTCTGTGCCACTTTCCCAGCTGGAAACACAGCAATGTCTCCACAAAAAAAAAACAACCACTTTCCATGCCACTATTCCAGCTGGAAACACAGCAATGTCCCCATAAGAAACAACTGTTTTTTTTGTGCCACTACCCTTGCTGGAAACACAACAATGGCTCAGGAAAAACAACACGTGTTTGCAACCATATCCCTGCTGGAAAAGCATTAATCTGTCGATAAAAAAACAACTGCTTTCTGTACTATCCCAGCTGGAAACACAGCAATGTTTTCATAAAAAAAGGCAACTCTAAGTGCCTCATCATTGGGGGCTGGACATGATTGAGTTTCTTGATGATATTTCACCTCTCATCCCAGAGGCCTCTTCAGTTCTGAACTAAAATGAAGAAGCCCCTTGGATAAGTGGTGAAAAATTTTCAAAAAACTCAAGCAAGTCCATTTGCCTACAATACAGCACTTAGAATTACCATGACATGGATGACTGAGAATCTTCACCAACACTCTTTTTGTGGCACTATCCCTGGTGGAGAAACAGTGATGGGTCGCTTAAAGAATCAATCACATTTTGCTGGTTTTACTACAGTGGTCTGAAGCATGGTAGGTGTCTCGCCAACGACCATCCTCTCTACCTCCCAATGATGGCTCATATACTCACTTTGGAAACCTTATCATGATGAATATAAAACACACAAATGTAACATCATGGTTTGCAGAAATGTACAATGCCAAAGTTTTCTTCTGGTGACTGGGCTGAACATGAATACATTGAAGAGCTGCATTTGAGAACTACCAAAGATAAAAGTTTTGTTGATCCTCATCTGAACTAATGGGGAATCATATGAACGCTACAACTCCACCTCAGTTAAGTACAAAAAGTCCGACTCTTCAAATGCTTTGTTTTTTTATGTACACATTGAAAATGCACATAAAACATGTATATAGAAACACACTGTGTGAGTGCTCTCTCCACAGTTACACACACTTCCAAAAAAAATTCATGTGTGTCTTGGAGACAGATACATTTACATCTTCTGTGTCTCGGCAATGGGATTTCGATCCGTCTAGAATGCTGTTTGGATGCATTTACACTTAGCTTATTTAGTCAGGACAGGCGAGGACGGTCTCTTTGTGCAGGTTACTGATGCCAATTTGAGTTTTTGTATTTTTCATTTTTCAAGCAGTTACCTCTCACCAGAGCTGTCAGCATGCAACATTCACTACTGGGGCTTGAAAATGAAAATAGCATGGAGAAGAAGAAATGTTCCAGACACCCAAAGATATGTAACCATATTTCCCAGCCTCTGTATAACATGAAAATGGAATACTTTGTGGCACAGTTGACTCTCCTCCTCACCTCTCTCAGAGATACAGAGGCAGCCCCCCTTCCCATCCTTATACACTTTAGCTATGTGTACAAGCCTGTATTTACAATCTGTATAGGGTCTCCAATCTCCAAAGGATCTCAAAGCAAACAGAAATTGTGTTGCAAGAAAGTTTCCTCCGAAATACATTTTGCTCAGCGTCAGAGGAGCTCTACAGTAACTCTATCTCAGAGGAGCAGGTGTGTTTGGAGGCAACTGCTGTGATTGTCATCTATTATAGAGAAGCCAAAAAGCCCAAAGTTTGCAAGCACTCCTTCAGAAAAGAGGAAACTGGAAGCAGGACACACACACACACACACACACAGGAGGACTCGCGCACATTCATATGCACGCTTCCAGTTTGGTTTTGCATTCATTTTTTACACCACAATCTGTTGAGCTATGTCTACAGGGTCCTATCTTTAAATAATAGATGTATTAGAAAATGGAGCATTTCTACCACTGTAAAAGTCCATGAATAAATCACGATTATGAACGTACACCCGTGTGTATGTGTGTGTGTGCCGACATGCGGAGCTTGCTTGTGTTCCCGCGTCGCTGCTCGGACCGTTCGTGCAGCGCAGCTCTCGACTAAAAGGCCCCTTTAACAAGCTTTTCATGTTGTCATCACACTCTGCTCCTCTGTGCTGCCATTGATTTTTTTCCCATCCATCATCCATTATGCTTAAGTCTGGTGCGGTTACTTTCAAAATGAAATCTTTTACAAATGAATGATTAGTGCAGTCGGACTGAAAGACTAACAGAAGAATGCAGCACTGGAAATCAATGCAATTGGATTACTCCGACTGAGCCCCAGTGTCATTACTTCATTTTATAGATCTGTAGAGCATGAGTTAAATGGGCAAATTATTGCAATATACTGATGCTAATTTGACTCGTTTTTTGCCCTCATCATCTTTATTTAAAGATTTGTTATAAAATTGCTGTCTCACATTCACTCTAATTACCATTTTCTCTAGAAACTTGATTCTGTGTAATCCAAACTGTGATCACACATTATAGCTCTATGGGTGCTTATTAAATCTATCCATTTGGTGAGACATTTGCATACATAATATTACAACACTGTGGATGAAATAAAGCCTTGTTCTTGTTAAATATTTCATAATACAACAAGCTTGTATTCCCAGCTTCTATTGTTGCTTCGGCACATTTTTCTCCATTTAAATTAATTAGCTGCTACCCGACAATTACAGCGTCAACACCATCGGGTCCAGTGGGTCATCCGTCTTTATTCACATGCCCATATGTGCTTCCTGCTGACAAGAGGTCAAAGGTGAAACGCCATTTGGGTTGACATTTCACCGACCGCTGAGATGATTTATCTCCTCAGCAGTGTGCAGGTCTTTATTGAAAGACAGTGAAGAAGTGGGTAGAATAGTGATCTCTGACTGTGTAGCACTGGCTTGCATGTCAAACCCATGTGTTGGGGCTCTGCTGTGTTTGTGCTCTGTAAATCCAAAGGCACAATATAACTCAATCTTCTGTGTGATCCAGAGGTCTGGCGCACCAAAGATAAAATACTCCTCTTTTTTCAGCTGAAATTTCTGTTGGAGTGGCTGATCTTCAGAAAGTCCTCCAACCCACACGACCACATAGGTCGTTTGTTATTACCCTCTGAAACTACCCACAGCGTTTCCTAAATTAACACCCGTACCAGTGGCAGGAGATCAAAACAATGATGACATACATGACAGCCAAAGGTCGCAGTTTTAAACTAAGCATCGACCTCAAAAATGAAGCTAATGTAAAATGCCAAAAACTGCAGTTCCTTTAATGGACACTTGAGGTTGCCTGCAGAAGCAAGTCAATCTTCACAGAAATAAGCATGTTTACACACTGGTACAAAAACACAACCTATTTTCATTCTCAGGTTGTCAAATACAGACAAAGTCACTTTGCATCTCATAGCGACGCATATGCACCCTTCAGCGTCTCTTTGTGACGCTCAACTAAAACACATTGTAACACACGGTTAATGTTGTGGAACAATCAGTTTGGTTTAGGCAACAAAACTTTGTGGTTAAGGTTTGGGAAAAAAGATCATGTTTTGAGTTTAAATAAGTACACTTGTTATGTAACAGAATGTGTCGCGAATAGTGCGCGATAACCATTGTGTTCAAACAACACTGACTTTTGGTTTCACATGGGACACAAACTGTGGTCTTCCAGGTGAAAGTCTTGTTTTGTTTGACTCATGCTCCTCCCTTCCTCCCGCCCTACTCTGACTTTTCACTCTTTATTATATATTAATCATTCTCGGCGTCAAGTACTGCTGCAGATAGGTTTATGTTAAAGTTAGCTGAAAGCCTGATGTGTCTCATTAAGATGCTAAAGGGTCCCCTTGGTATCGATATCATACGCCGAGCGTCATGACAAAGCTTCAGTATTTGATGACCTTGGGGATTAGACCAGGCTGAAAAAAACAGATTTGGTCTCTATAGCTAATTTTCCCCCAACTGTTCAGGGGTGAATTTTTATACAACTCACCTGTTTACATTCTATCATGGCTTAAAATTATACGTAATTTAGTATATGGCTGCTTTCAGTGACAGGCTGTCTACAAGGTGTCAGCACAGTCCTATGATTCAGATCCCTCAGTCCTCTACAACTCCACCCTATCATCCAAATTTGGTCACTTTCTTTCTTAAAATCAAAGATAGCGATGGACAAACTTGAGAATTCTGAATGAGTCCACAAACCAATGGGTGACGTCACAATGTTGATTATTTTTATACAGTAAACACGTGGATTACGTTGTGAAATGGTCGCAGTTTGGTTAGGCTGATGGTTAGTATAGTATAGTAGTATAGTATAGTATAGGATGATGGTTTCAGTTACAACAAGTATGTTTGGTACGTAGCTGACATAACATTACATGCAGTTACATTAACATAACTTACAGTACTTGGGTCAGAGTCCTGTTTTTGTTTGACCCATCCATCAACACCAAGCCTCTCCCTTCACTGACTTTTTCTGTGCTCTTTATACTCCTTCACCTGTCTTCCTCCTTTGCTCCCTTCATAATGTTGACAGCTACTGGAGGTTGCCGTTGAACATAAATGTATTTATGGGTCGCAATAAACTGCTTGCACAAACAACCTATTGTGTCTTTTATGTTATATTCCTTAAGAACCTCTTGCGTCTCTCGGTCTTCTTTAAGTTCCCAAACTTTAAAGTACCACACTACATTGCTGGAGCCCTTTAATGGTCATACATTTGCTCTGCTGGTTTTGTTGTATTCAAGAGCATCTCCAAGCATGTAAAACATGCATGCAACTTCTTTATATCTCCCACATTGAATCCATCCAAGCAACCCAATGAATCAGTCTGAATCAAAGGACCAAATGTCTCCATAAAACATGTTGTAAAAGACACAGAGTTGTCAGTGAAACTTAAAATATGCGGTCAAGGGCTAATAAGGTTTGTGGGCTTCCTTGTTGCCTTGTTTCAGTTAATGTGATATTACTATTAATTTATGTATTCTCACATGCACAAGAGGAAAATGAGCTGGAAATTGATTAGAGGCAAAAGAATAGTTCTAGGAAACCAGACAGACTTGGAAAACAAGAGGTATAAACATTATTTAAAATGATACTTGCATGCCAGACAGTGTAAATTTATGAAGCTACTTAATAACGATGCACAATGTTCACCTAAAGCAATACCAGAGCAGCAACACTACATGTTCAGAGTTCTGTAGTCGCAGACTGTACTATATAGATGCTCTCGCTCTGCCCACATTAGGTCATCATGGGGTGACACACCAACAAAGACGCCTGCAGTGTGACTGCCTCACGGAGCAGAACAACATACGGCAACACTGTGCAATAACAACAATAAAGAAAAGAGAGCAGAGCAAAAGGCACAAAGAGACAACAAGCAGAACAAAGATATGACAGAAAAGGGGATTTTACTGCACAACATTGAAGCGCGGCGTGTGAAGTGCTGTGTTTTCTATCATGTTTAAGATGCCCACATGATACTCAAGGTTGCTTCCAGCTGATTGACACCTCACCTGCAACAATGCTGCCTCCACAGCTCTGCGTTGGCCTCAAGGTGAACCTCATTGATTTATATCCAAGAAGAGGCAAGCACACAGTCACATGCATACACACACACACTTGTGCAGGCACGTACACATGCACTCGTGCTGATCAAACACACACGCAAAGTCAATAATTTGACAGGTGTCAAATCAGGCTTTAGTCTGCTTCCCTCCGTCTTCTGTTGCCCTTATCTGTTTCGTTTTTTTAACTCCAGCATTCCTTCAGCACCAGAACTCCAGTGCCCCTGAGTATTAATTATTTGTACTGCCTGTGCTCTGATCTACGGTCTCCTGTTAGGATTTGCATGGATGGTGCAAGGCAGCCATGTCTAATCCTTTGCCACAGAGAATTCTGCATCTTTATATAATAAGGAACATGAAGAAAAGTTACCAGAGAAAAAAAAAAAGTTCAGTGGTGTATTAGTTGTTGCTCATATTTTCTCAAAATGGTTAAAGATTAAGAACTTTCAGCAGCAGAAAAAGATTCAGATCAGATTTTGGGGGCTTTTTACATTATATCAAACTTTGGGGTTTGGCAGTGGATCACTCCGTGAGAACAAAGAGATTTACTGATGAACTTGCATTATTCACACACTCAGGGACACTTTGAGGCCTTAAAGTAAGACACCAAGACCCGCCTAGAGTGATGCCTCAATTAGACGGTGATTTGAAATTAAATTACCATTACAGAAATCCCAAGGTCACCGTGGCTTTCGGCCGAGGGATTTTAAGACCCATTTTATCTGAGGATCTTTGAGTTCTGTCATTTGAAGCTTAGCAGATAGCACAGAGGCTTCGGTGGGTAGGTGTAATTAAATGCTCCCAGACTAGTGATAACTGTTAACAGGATTAAATGTGTTAAAGCAAAGTGAACTGAATTGTGACTGGAGATGATTAGCAAGAATTTTCATTGCTGGCACCGGCCTTATATCCATTACAAAAAGCTGACTGTGAAGCGTGGAGTGTCGTGCTTGGTCTTGGAGATTTTTGCAACAATTTATGATGTTTTCATTCCTGTATCTACTTTGAAAATTAAAAACACTCTTCAACCATTTTTTTTGACAAAAAAGCTGGGATCACGTTACATTGTGGAATAAAGAAAATTTATGGATTCAAACTTGGGCTGACCATTTTGCCCTTTTTGTAAGGGATCTTTAATTTCACCCTGCAGTGTTTAATACATTCATAAATCAATAATCGAGTGGATTTTGCCTCAGTATCTATGATCCTGCTGTGCTTTGCTATCTATAGCTGAAGGACAGGATTTACACTGCATGGGGGCTTGTTGAGTAGATGCACAACACAATGGAAGACTGTGTTCACGTGTTGTAAATCCCACACCGTGCTACAAGGTCACTGTAGAGCTCAAGGGTAGGAATCACTACATCTACTCCTACTACTTTATTGTGTGCTTTACTTTGGATTCATCACTGTGTCAACATATGGCAGGCTCTTAGTAAGCATTGCATTTATCTAATTAGATGTTTACATACTTAAATTCCCTTTAATCCCGTCTTGATAAGGATTTCTACAGACAGTAGAGATCATAGGAGCACTCTCTCCAGCCCTCACTCCTGAGCAAAGGATGCTCTGGTACTGTAATGTTGCAGTTAGCAAGCTCGCCCCCCAGATGTGCCTTTGCTTGCCTGGAATCAAACCCCAGCAGGCCCCTCTCAATATATTCTCCCCCACTCTTAGACTGCCTCAATTAGGAAGTACTACAGCTACTCCCCAGGCATCGCAGTTAATGAGAGAGTTCTCTTAATCTTAGCTTTAGTCTTACTTGCCTGCTTAAATAGGGGGTATAAACAACAAAGAAAGTGGTATTTTTCAATTATATTCTTTCAATAATTCAAAGGAGGCTTTGTCTCAGTAGTTGAACCTGTCTGGCTGGGGATCAAATCCCATCTGAATGTCCTCACTGCTATCAGTCTTCTCCGCGTAGTCCTTCTGATTCTCTCTGTTCCCACTAGGAAATGTGGGTGTTTGTGAATACAGCTAAATGAAGCATATCTCTCATCAGCAGCGCTAGTCTCTCGGTGGCTCTCATTCCTCCACTATGGGGGCTTTAATTGAATTCAACGCTTACCAGGAGGGACGAAAGCTGTGAAAAAAAAAAAAAGAAAAAGAAAAAAGGATGCAAGACTTCTTGTCCTGATTCAAGGATTGTGCGGCACTATCCGTGGTGCTGAATCAAGACATGTACGTCACTATCTGTGCTGCTGAATCAAGAATTATGTGTCACTGTCTGTGGTGCTGAATTGAAAATTATGTGTCATCGTCCGTGGTGCTGAATCACAAAATGTGTGTCACTGTCCGTGGTGCTGAGTCAAGAGTACATGTCACTGTCCGTGGTACTGAATAAAAAAAATTGTGTGTCGCTGTCCGTGGTGCTGAATCAAAAATTGTGTATCACTGTCCGTGGTGCTGAATCTCAAAATGTGTGTCACTGTCCGTAGTACTGAATCACGATTTTATGTGTCACTGTAGTGGGTTTTTACTAGACTTTACTAGATCTCCAATCTGTTCTAGGAGGAAACCAGTGGTAAGTTGAAGGTCTTCCTGAATGCTGTAACCTGTGATGCTGCCACCTAACTACACGGAGCAGGCTAAGAGGAAGATTGTGACCGCGATGGATGTGGCGCATGCTCTGAAGAGGCAGGGATGCACTCCATATAGCTTTAGTGGATAAAAACATTGGTAAAAAGTATTCCAGAATCGGTTTGCATAATTTAAGTTTATAATTAAGTTGTTTTGGTGACCTATCTAAGAGGTCACACAATATTTGACTTTTTAACATGCTTTTAATGATTGTTTTTTTTTTTTTTTATTTGGCACTGGATATTTTGGCCATTGATATTTTCATCTGCCAAATAATTACAGGTGATACTGTCCAAAACGTTGGTCACTATCTGTGATTCTAAATCTATGAAATGTTATCCATTGCTTTTAGGATTGTCAGCAGAAAGTAGCCTGTGAAAAACGTGTGCCATTGTTTATGGTCCTGAATAAAATCAAGTTTTTACCATCCTTGGTCTTGTATCAAAGATTTAAGTCACAGTCTGTTCTGATTCAACAATTGCGTGTCTTTGTAAAAAGGAAAAAAGCCAGGAGTGCTCGGAAGTTCAAACAAGTGTAATGAAGGTGCTTTTTGGTAGGGAACACAAAGGTGCGTAAAAAGAAGAAAGGTTCAAGGCACTCTTCTTGCAACAAAGAAAAAAAAACCTTTAATCAGATGTTTTTTTCATGGTAATATTCTAAAAACATAGACAGAGCTGGCACATGGTGACATGGGGCTGGGTGACAACCCACGCCTAGCTGCACAAATAGCTTTTTCATGGCATGTCATGCGTGTCTTTATCCACAGTGGTTGTACTACACCTTATATTATAGAAATTCAATAACAGAAAGAGCTTACTCTATACTTAGCACTAAATTGACTTTCTTAAGACTTGTTGATCATCATCATTTTGTGTCTTCAGCGTGTGGTTTGCAGTCACTTATCTGTAATTTTCTAGTCTATTACTGTAAATGTGACATATTGCATTGCTGAATTGTTAGTAGGAAGAGTGTGGACTTTTTTAGCCCCATTGTCATAACAAATAAAGACACTTAAATGAAATGGCAGGGGGTAAATAAAGTGCACTAAATGTACAGTAATTAGTTATTTAAATTTTTAAGAATTGTGTGTCGCTGTCTATGGTCCTGAAACAAAGGAAGTATCTCACGGTCCTTGGTCTTGTATGTAGGATTTAAGTCACAGTCCTTGGTTCTGTCTTTATCCATGGCTGTGGCTTACTTTATCATCCTTATCTAATAGAAACTATATAACAGAAAGACCTTACACTCCACTTAGCAGTAATTTGACATTTTCAACACTTGTCTACAATCATCATTGTGCGTCATCGCCGAGAGGTTTATAGTCACATAACTGTAATTTTCACAAATACTCAATATGACATATTGAGGCATATTATATTTTTTAAGGGGAACTTTGCTTTAAGAAGTCAAATAAAATGGCTGAGGGTAAAATCAGTTCACTACATAGTAAACACGGGTGTGGTTATGCTGATTTCGAGCACAGGCACTGTGTCATTATCCATTGTTTTGATTTAGCCACACGTGTCCTTGACTACAGTCCTGAATCAAGAATCGCACGCCACCACACATGGGGCACATTTACAGTCCATGGAGTTAAATAAAGAATCGGGTGTCACTGTGCATGTGTCTGATTAAAGGATTGACTGCCACTGTTCATGAATCTTAATCATGAATTGTGTCACTGTCCATGTATCTGAATGAAGGATTCTGTGTTGCCATCCATCCTCCAAATCAAGGATTTGTGTCACTGTCCATGGCGCTGAATCACATGGGGATATTAGGCCAAGCCTTGACAGAGCAGTTGAAATATTATTTAAAAGGAAACTTTTTGTCACTTGTGTTTCAATAACACATACTGTAATTATTTTAGAGTACAGAGTAACATCCAGTATCTTTGTATTTATGGGGTAATCTGGTATTCAGCAGCATGTGGCGGAGTATATTTTAAGAATAACCTTTCCACTCGATTATTCAGACATATTCATTTATTCTGCCAATTATTGTGATGTAGCCTCGGGTGGTGTCTGGAATGTCAATATTTCACTCTTACCTTGTAACCCTGTTCATTAAATATCTATATCACTGAGGACATTGCAGCTTTCCAAGGACAAGATTACATGGATATTGTAACAAGTGTTGGCTGTTCTGATCTCGTACCACCACCGGCTCAAACTGAATTCATGCAAGGGTTCTTTAAAGAAATAAATCTATTGCTTGTTCTGGGATTGTTTTGTTTGCTTAGTTGTCTCTGTGGTTCATCATCAGTGTATGCCCTGTCTTTATAGGGCTGTGTAATTTGGTGTTGTATTGACCTTCCCTTTTTGGAGCTTCACTTGCTGGTGGTTTCTATTTATTTCATAATATTTCCTTTCTTTGTGAGAAACCACTCAGAAAGCCCTCTGTTGTGTTCTTCTCTTCTTTTGTTACTGGTGCCGTTCTAGCATTGTTTATTATGTCGTATTGGTTGTTGCTTTCTTTGCTCATTCATTTGAAATTAAACCAAACATAGTTTCTTGGATGGCTTCAGTCTCATCACTACTGAAACCTATTTCCGCAACTGTGTTGGGAAAAAAAACAAAATCCATTATAATGAGAAACTTTCTTAAGGTAATAGTTTATTTATCGAATAACAATGTCTGCATCTTAAAATAATGACTTTTCTCAAATAAAAATGTTTAAAATAATGTCATTTAGCATCTCAAAAATGACTTGTTATTTCAACATAATGACTCCGTACCTCAAAATAATGGGAGACGTTTTGTTTTGTTTTTAAAGTTTGAGATAGTTTCTAACTATTTGTCATTATGTTACTAATTTACATTAATGTATGTAAGTTCTTAATTATTTTGTGATAAGTAAATCATTAGTTGCTTCTAATTTTTGAGATACCACATAATTATATGAAGAAAACTTCTCATTATTTTCAGATTATAAGCCATTATTTCAAGTTACTACGTCATTATGTTGAGATGTTGCGTCATTATTTTGAGAGTTTCTTATTATTTTGAGATACCACGCAATGTTGAATTCAAGAATATTTCTCATAACTTTGAGATACTTAGCCCTTATTTTGAGTTACTAAGTCTTTATAATGAGATACTATGTCATTAGTTTGAAATACAAAGTCGCTGTTTTTACAAAGCTAAATTAATATTTCAAGGTAGTTTTGAAATACTAAATAATTCTTTCCCCAATACTAAGTCATTGTTTTGAGTCATTATTATTACTATTTTATTTTATAAGTTTTTTTATTTTAAGATGAGTAAATCATTATTTTAAAAAAGGTTTCTAATTTTTGAGATACCACATAATTATTTTAGAAAACAAGCTCATTATTTTCAGATATTAAGTCATTTTCTTGAGTTACTAAGTTGTTCTTTTGACATGGCTCGTCATTATTTTGAGGATTTCTTGTTATGGTGAGACAGCAAGTCACGAATTTGTTAATATTTCTCATTTCTTTGAGTTACTAAGTCTTTATGCTGAGATTCTACTACATTATTTCAAAATACTCAGTCATTACTAAGCAATACTAAGTTATTATTTATAGGAAGTTTCTCATTATTTTGGAAAAGTGTAATTTTCTCACAATAATAAGTCATTATTTTAAGAAAGTTTTATTTATTTTGAGATAAGAGGACATTATATTGAGATATTCCATCTTTATTTTTAGATTTTTAAGTCATTATTTTTAAAATGCTACATCATTATTTTGAGAAAATATCTCATTATTTCTAAACGTATTCTTCATTTGTGAGACACTAAGCAATTCTTTTGCGAAACAGAGTCATTTTTTTGAGAAACTACGTCATTTTTTGAGAATATTTTATTATTTTGAGATGAAATTCTAAGTCATTATTTGGAAATGCTACATCATTATTTTGAGAAAAATATCTCCTTTTTTTGGATATTAAGTCATTATTTTTAGAAAGTTTCTCATTATGACCACATGATTTTAAAAAAATCACACTATGAAAGGAGAACCACTATATTCATATATATGCAGCAAAATAAATGTATTTGAATCTGATGCAATGGTACAAAAAAGACTCTAATCATGAATATCAAGCTGCATGCAAGATGGTAAGAATGATCTACAGTTAACAATATGTCAAATAGCAGGTAAATGGCGTATAGAACAACCCCTCAGCTGCCTAACTAGCTGCACCACACAGATCACATAAAAAACTGAAAGACTGGCCACAACACAGCATGTCTGCATTAGTTTTGGTAGACTGAGTGCACAATGAAATGAGGATTAAAAACCTTGGAAATAAGCCCAGAAACCATTCAAACAGAGGACAACCTGCTTTCCTACTGTCATACACTAGATGACCAAGAGAAAATGACTGAACGCCTCCTGAGCAAAGCACCTAATTTCATGAGATTGTTAGAGCCTAAAAAGATTTAACATTTTATATCGCATACCTGGAGGCTAAGTAAACACAATGAGCTCAGATTGAGATTTACCACTTTAATAATGCCGCATTTGTGGCATTGTTCTGGGTTTGAATGGCAAAATGAGAACCATGGCATGAAACAGTGATGCATTTGTTGACGTCGTGGAGCACAAATTAAACTTACAATGGATACAAATGGGTCAGTGAGCTGTTTTTCTGCTACAGAAAACAAAAAAGCACTGTTTGAATAGCATATATGAAAATAAATGTGCCATGCATTTGTATGAGCATCGGCCATCTGAACAGATCCGCTCAAAAATTGGGTTTTAAAGCAACTGGTTGTCTAATCTTCCCTTGTGGAAGAGTGACAAGATGAAAGAATTCAATCTTTCAAAACATTCCCTCTTGGGAACGCAGCAACAGCGCCGCAGTAATTCACTCTCGCACAAAGCAGTGTGCAGGAAAAAAGTGAGACTACTTATGACAGATACATATGTAGCTGTCATTTCAAAGACCCAATGAACACCACTCCATTACAGGCTTTAGGCTCTAAACTGGTCACATAAACGCCACCGTGGGAGAGAGGGAGAGGGGTTGCTGTATATTGTCATGTGCTGGAGAGACCATTAAACTGTCCCAGTGATCCACAGTGTTTATATACATACAGTATGTTTGAATTGGTGTTATGCATATCATAAAACAATAAAACCCTAGGTGGCATGTGCAGAGCTTGAACAGCAATCAGGCCTTTTATAGCGACTTGGTATTTATGTTCAACCCGACTTGTTTAGAGCCTATTGATTTTGCAGAATGATGATGATGTTTGATGAAAACAGAAGTTTAATTGAATATTCATGCACCAAATAGCCATTTAGGCCGGCTGCATGTATCGCTAATAGCTATGAGAGTAGATGAAGAAATAATCACCATGATAGAAACTGAAGTGAGAGGTAATCGTTAGAAATCCTTTTAAAAGTTGAACTTTTGTTTATTTATTTATCTGCTGCTCTGATCAAGGCAGCAAATACGTCTTTATAATATCTTAGAAATTTTTTTTTTTTTTTTTCTGATTTGACTTTGACTTTCTGACTGCAGCTGGTGTGTCATTTTTTAATTTGGCAGTTTGGGTGATTAAGTACACATGCAGGACCAGAAAATGTAATATTATTTGGATAAAAAGTGCTTTGGCTGAAAAAGCTAATGAATTCTTACATAAAATCTTCAGCTTTAAAACTTCTCTTACTGTCCTCTAAACACAGACATTATCACATCCCTGTATATCAAATTTTAAAGACATAATAATTTGTCCTAGCAGGTTTGGCCCGGCAAATGAAAGCTACTGTCACCTATCAAAGTCATCTGTGAAATACAGAAGGAGGGCTAACTGTACATCATTGCCATCAGACGGAAATAAAAGATACCATGAGGGTATAACAAAGAAAATTTAAGCCTCAAAAGCCAAACTGAAAAGCTCTGATCAGCAACTGGGGGCCCGCATCTGTCAACCCTCTCAAAACGAGGGCTCTCATCTTTGAGGGAAGAAGGAGAATGAGTGGACAGAGTTGTCATGAAATGTCACAGGACCCCCCAAAATCAGGAAGCATGACACATAAGTGGAGCGGCATCTAAAGTACTTGAATGTCATTTGCTTTCTTTTTTGGCTCATACCCCATCCCTGTAATTATGTGAGTAAGCGTCACACCTGACGTACATACTGGGTTGGAGTCATAGCAGATCAAGGTAGATTTTTAAAAAGTAGAATGTATTTAAAAAGGCTGTGACGTAGGTGCAGACATTTCCAGTTGCCTCTCCGTCAGCTCAGCTAAATTTGTGCTAGGTTTGTGCTAAATTTGTACTCCTGTGTCTATTTTGCAAGTGCTGTGGGGGCTTTTTGTGGTTTGTGTTGAACAGTGGTGGCATGTGGCTGCGTGCCACTCATCAGGATGGGGAGATCTACTCACCAGTCTGTAAACTCTCCTTCTGCGACCCTGCTAGCTGGCCATATCGAGGTTTTCAAATGTAAACATCAGCAAACATTGAGGAAACGATGGAGAAGATGTTCAGCAGCTACAATCCTGACCACATGGACTAGCATCACCATCTCTGCATCCATATCTGTAGAAAGGAACCAACCGGAAACATGGACAGTTATAAAGCTGCAGCAAACAACAAAACAATGTAACAAGAGGCAAAAAAAAAAGGACTAAATAACAATGCACAAGCTGAGGGAGCTGACAGGATCACATTTCATAGGAGTTTGTAGACTTTATGTGACGAAAAAATGATTGTGTGGTGCACTGGTTCCGCAACACCTGACGCTAACCTTGTTGACCCGGGCGCTGCTGAGCCAGAATGACTCTTGTTTTTGCAGTTTCACTCATCCTGAGGTAAGCTAGCAGCATTAAGAGCCTTGCTTAAGGGTTCAGACTGGATATGTGAACCCGGTCTCCCCTGCTAAAGTCAGTAACCTTAACCAATGAGCTATCCAGCCGCTATGATGTGGGGAGTAGTGGTGCAAGTGGTAATTGAAGAACTCAGGGCTGTGACCGCCAAACTGGAGAGTGCAGCAGATTTCAGGTACAACATCTGAGGTCTCTTACCAGAAAAGTGCAGTCCTAGGAACAGATGAGATACTGTGCAGAACCCTTAAACTCCCAGGGCTCTGGTGGAGGATGTGAGCTTGAGGAAGACACACCAGCACCCCAACGAGAGGGGGATTTTTTAATTACTTTCATAAATACCATTAATAGTGATATATGTGCGTAAATATTTCTTTTTCATGTTTTCTTTGTACCGTTTTTTTTTGTTGTTGTTTCCTTTCCTCAGCTTTCCCTTGATTTGCCATCTCCCCTTCTCCTGTTTTCTCTCATCCATCCTCCACATATAGACTTCACCCCAGACTGACTGTTTGGAACACAGACACCCACACACACACTAATAAACCAACATCAAGTCAACACGAAACAAGACAACTAAAATAACTTTGCTCTCTTGTCCCCCTGACAGAATTTTGTTAACTGGCCTGCATTCAGTGCTCTTGTCTTTCTCTTGTTGTTATGTTTGTGTGTGTGTGTGTGTGCATGTGTGTGTGTGTGTGTGTGTGTGTTTTTGTCTTGCAATAAAGAGGATATAAGAATAAAATAAAAAGAATAAACAGCATTTAACAGCAAGGTATATAGGAAGGCATAAATAATAGAACTAAGTCTTCTTTCAAGGCAATGCTGCATTAAAAAGTACTGTCAACAACAATCACAGATAAAGAGCAAATGAAAATCCATTGTGCATTACTGCCTGAGACCCAAAACATAAATAATGCATAGTCTTCTGTAGCAACCCAATCGCCATAAAAAATGTTGCATTGTACCTTTCTGCAAACCACAGATAAGCTACAATTGCATGTTATTATTTAGCAGATACAGTGAAACTTTAAGTTTTAACAAGGCTGTGGTTAACAAATGGGTAGGTTAAGGCACATAGGGAAAGATCATGCCTTGGTTTTGGTGGCACAATCGAGACTGGGAATGCAGAGCTATGTAGTTAAATGACAACTGCTTTTTGTGGCACTATCCCTGCTGGAGAAAGAGTGACATGTTGCTACAAAACACCCATGTTTGGTTTGTAAAAAGCTGCTGCAAACAGCAATGACTCACTACATCACAACCAGTTATGTTGTTTGTTGGTCTCAAACAGTGGCCATCTACCATCCCCTTCACCTAAGGATGACAAAGTCAGCTCATATACTACGTCACTTCAGAAACACTGACATGATATGTATGAAATGTACAAATGTAACATATTTGTTGTTTGCAGAAACATGCAATGCCAACATTTTCTCCTGCCGTCTGGCCTGACTTTCAAAACACCATCAGTTCAAAATCATGCTGATAAGCATACTGTATAAGAACAGGAAAAGTCACGAGGCGCCAGGCTGATTGTTGCACGTCTTTGAGCTGTGATGCCATCTGATCCGACAAATAGAACATTCAGATCAACACCTAGTTTTCTTCCTCCCAACATATCTGCAAACAATCACACTCAAAACAAAGCATACAGCAACGCCACAACCCCGAGCCGATGCTTTCATAATTCATACATCAACTTTAGAAATGTATGTCATATGCATTTCTTCGGCGAACAACCAACTGGGGCGCGGGGGCTGTCAGGATCATCCAGCCCTCAGAAGGAAAACAAAAATCATGCTGGACGGGATCGTGTCAGGGATCACAGGTCACCTCTCAAAAGCTGTGAGCTTTACAGCCAAAGAAAAGTGCTTGTAACAGTTCCGATCTGACTCTCAGGTCACGGCGGATACATGTTGGAAGAGATCTCATTACTGACATGTGATAAAGTCTCCAACCATGTAAGCTTTAATAAAGACATGACGTATGTACTATTTAAATAGCCTCTATCTAAACACTTTACAGTCCTCACTTGTGATTGCTTGTCACATCATTTAAGATTAAGATGTTAATGTAAAAACTCTGTCAAAGAAGACGGTGAAGTAATCAATCATGTGTCAATGTGCACACATTATATACTGCACAATTAAACTTAACAAGGTGTATTGTAGGTATTTTCCATCACCAGGCAACCAACCCAGACAAACATCTACTAGGAACTCGCCCTATCCGCTTGTCTTTGGTTTTTATACTCCTATTTATCGTAGATGGCTTATGAATTAAAGGCAGCTGCTTTTCACACGTCGTCCTGCCAGTTACCATGACTGACTCCTGCTGAATGCCTCCTCCAAATGAGGGGTGAAGAAAAAAATTAACTACTATGGTGAAAAGCCACTGTGGCATGTGTGTGACATGTTTGTCTCACTAAATCAGATTCGTTAATGCAGATTTTTTGGCTGATTGTGGAATGTGTTACAAGCTTAATTGGAAAAAAAAAGTATTGTTAAGCAACACAGTAAGAGAGAGATACAGAGATATAAAGAAGTACAGAGACACAGACAGAAAAAGAGAGATTGCCAGACCCTTAAAAGGCTTCAAAAGCAGACACATCACTTGCTGAATAACAGCAAGCAAGGTCCCACAAACAAGATTTAGGCCAGGCTTTTATATGTAAATGTTTACGTAGGCAGATATATAAAAGAAGGAGAAAAAAATGTTTGAGGAGAAGACAATATGCTGTTGGCTGACTGAGCATGAGAGATAGCAGTGCTTTTGAAAAACAATTAAGAAATGAAAGCATGGATATCAACTTTTTCCTTCATGGCATGGTCATATTGTTTAATATTCTTTTATAGATTACTGCCGGCCACTCAGGGATGAACTATTACAGTACAGACTCATCTTTCTTGCAATACACTAGATGGTCTCTCATAAGGAAATATTCATATCAGTGGTTCCCAACTCGCTGTCCATTCTGAATGGACCCCAAGTGCCTCACAAGCATGTCAAATACACATTTTATCTTTAATTATAGTTAATTTCTGGTGCAGTTTTTTTAAAGTGCTGCTTCCTGCTGTAGAGTGAGTGACTAATGGACATCTTTTCTCTTTTTTTCCCCAATTCAGCTTAAAATAGCAGGTTTTCCTTGACCTGACATTTGAACTGTAATGACATCAGTGGGCATGTCATATTGTACAGGTTGGAAACGCTGACTGTAAACATAATGGACATAGCTACCATGATGTCACACATGGGTTAGTGGACTCATGTTTTAAAGCCTTTAGGTCAGCATTTCCGCAGTTGCCATCTAAAGTTTTTGGAGCCAGAATTAACCATACTTGGGTGAGAGGCTGGCGCCATGGAGGAACAAGGGGTGGATGTGACTGAGAGGCCGAGGACACTATTGGCAGACAGCCTGTCTCTCAAAGTGGCCCGCCCTTAATTATATGTAACTTTAAGCCTTAATAAAACATCAACAGGTGAGTTATAAAAAAATTAAACTCCAGTACAGTTGTCATGAAAGGGTAAATGAGCTAAAGAGACCAAGGCTGTTTTTTGCACCAGACCGTATACATGTTTATTTCTGCTGTAAAGTCGGCCATTATAACAAGGGTGTCAATGGCTGTTCAATGGACGTTCAATAAACTGAAAGTTTAGTCTTGCACGCAACAAGTTTCTCTGTCCTCTTAACATTTGTTGGTCCATGCTTGTTTTTTGAATATCAGTAATAACAGAACAAAAATTTGCAAGTGGTCAATGCGAACCGCCATCTTGCCACTACTGATTATTTCCATTGTACATTGGTCATCGCCCTCCATCGATGACACATCTTTGATTATAATAGTTTCACTCAAAGCTGGTGGAAACATTGGCTGATTTGCAAGATAGCACCAAGGTTCCGAAAAACCTGAACAAAAGCAGTTCAAGATCCACAGCTAATTTGGTCATTGATCAACAAAATCCTGCCCAAAGCTATGCCCCAAATATGGAGATCCATATGCAGGTCCTCATCTGGACAAGCCCATTAGAATGGGATTAGGTTCTACAGATGAACATTGGCTGATGGATGCATATGTCTCCAAACAGGGCTCAGTCTTGGTACTTGAAACCTTGAAGGTATCAACCAGAATAAACCAGTACTAAGTTGTATCGAAACTTCGTCAGTCAAACTATACCAATGATCGATCCTTATCTAGAAAAGAAAGACCGTTTGTCTGGTTTTGCTCACTGCCAATAAATGCAAATGTTCTCCAGTTTGTGTAGTTGGTCCACTACCTCGGCAGCTACAACTTGTACAGTATGTGATGCTGTATGAAGTAGAAACAAAAAGTATCAAATGAAATACTGTATTGGTATTGGTGTCACTGTAAGGGCACTGGTGTTGGTACTGGCATCGTAATTTTTAAACGACACTCCTGTTTTCAACGATAAAAATGTCTTTCATCTTAACTTATGAAGTATAAATTGTGCAGTAAGCATCATGAAGAGCTGTATTTTCTAAATCTACAAAGAGAACTGACTATTTTAACTCCTTTTCTTCTTTTTGAAGCTTCTACAGGACACAGCTGAGATATAGACTGCAATGTCCTGAGGCATCGGCATAGTGTTTCCATGCTATAATTAAAGTATTCCCCTTTAAGGCAAGTGACTAACACCCGTGTCGGACTTTTGACATAAAGTGAGAACTGGATGTTCACATGCAAAATGTCTGTTTTCCTTGGCTGATTTAGACTGCAAACATACATATTTTTCTCTCGGCCCAGCTTCAGTGGATTCTCAGCGGGTCAGCTGTGAGTTGTGTTGATGGTAAGGACAGGAGGGGGGTGAATGGAGTTTGTGGATAGATGTGTATGGATTTAAAGTCAAACATTCTGCTGATTCCCCATACAGCATCGCCGGGTCGATACATTGGGAGCGGGGCTGATGCCTCCGCCAGCAATTTTATTGACTTCCAGTCTGCACTTGACCCGTCTTTTTCTGTACATGACACATCTGCAAGACCTTTGCTGCATAATTTAAAAAAAAGAGGTGTTACAAAGGGATTCAAAGAGAGGGCCCTTTAAATGTGCTTCATCTTGAGAAATAAAAGGACAAGTTTTCTCACTAGTCTGTTATTTCAGGTCATACCTTTACTAATTAACCTTTACCTCAGCTGGCTTAAATGATCTTTTGATTTCAGCTCCTTTCAGTTTTGAAATATGGAAAAAGCAAAGATTGGCAGGATGTCAGATAATAATTACAATTTTTTAATAACCTTGCCCTCTTCCAGACCACCTAATCTACTTACTGATCAAAAATTTACTCCCAATGCATGAAACGCCACAAACACTCATGCCTTACTTTGAATGCTGTCGGCGCACACTGAGCCGAACATGCTGATGTGAAAACAAGCTTAAGATTGCTCCTGACCTTTCTGTAATTACCCGTAGAGTATTTCACTCTCTCAAAACCTCCTGCCTTTGAAGCCCTGGGAGAGAGCACTTCTCCCGAAGACGAGAGTGCACATCTGGAGCTGATGTGGCGTGTGTTTGCTCTCCACCCTTCCCAAAATACAGAATAAAAATCTCAGTGGGGGATGGGGACGCCAAGGGGAAAGACCTGATTGGCTGTTTGATGAGGCGATTTGCCGGAAACTGGTAAATGGAAAGGTTTAGAATCAGCAGCAATGAATTGTTGTTTCTCCCCTGGTTGCAAAGCCAGGTCACGTGCCATGGTGGATGTCTTAATCGTCGGAGAAAGAAGAAAAATAATCCTTCAAATAGAGGCCCCAGGGAAGGTCAAGCAGATTTTCTTACAGAAAACACGGTGGCTTAGCTTGATAAATCCCAGGATTCTTTGAATATGTCTCTCTCAGGGAAGGATTAAACAGGTAAGCAAAGTGTCTCAAAGTCCCTTAAATCTAGCATAAAATAAGTTGATAATTACATTTACATTAAATGCATCAAATCATCACAAACAAAAAAATCCGCCAGATGCGAATGGGAGTGGGAAATTGCAAGTCATCTTGTAACACAACATAGCCGCTTGATTGAATGCTATTGATTGGCTTTAGTGTCGGTTTGTCTCTATGGCGACTGCACCATGCAAACAATTACAAACAGCGTTCGAAAAGCAATCACTATTACACCCTGAATTGTTGCATTGCGTGAGGCTGTATAATTATCTCAAAGACTGAGCATAACAGTCACTCCTGCTTGTCAATATTCATATCAGAGTCTTCTTGTTGAGCCAAAAATGGACTCAACTATCAGGACAACACCATTTTAGAAACAAAGACAACAATAACACTAAATATGTCCTCCAACTTGTAGCTTTCAGCCCCAGCAGATTTGTGTTTTCATCGCTTCTTGTTCAGTGACATGGTGCTACCGCTCAGGGTTTCTGGTTCAATAACTTGCTGCGTGTCTACGGGGAAGTGCCCTTTTGGAAATCCTCTCTTCGACAGATTTATTTCTCTTGAGGGACCAATGTGTGGAACTCCAAATGGATCATGACTGGGGTCATTTTATACTAAAGCTGAAATTGTTTTATTGTAATTTTATTGTAACACTGGACCTCATGCTGCAATGTCATCTAAATTTTCTGTGATGATAAAAAATAGTCAGCTCCAAATGCTCCAAACGGCTCTTTCCCAGCCGTGCTGAATGATAAATCTCACTTGATCACAATAAAATACTAGCAAAAGTAACGCCCCCAAAACACTATACAGTGGTGGAAAAAAGTTTTCGGACACCCTTAAAATTTTACACAATCTCAAATATTATCATGAAATATTTGTGGAAAAATCTTTTTTGTGTTTCAAAAGGTGTGGCTGCATTAGACAGACACAAAACCATACAAATGATATTTTTTTTGTTTATTGTTCACAAGAAAAACTAACAAAACTAAATTCTTGACAGTTTCAATATGTCAGTTCTCAACATTGTCTTTATCAAAGTCAACAAATAACAGAGAATGTGTTCAAAACTGACCAAAAATAAATAAACCATCACATCATCAAATTAATATTTAGTAGTCCTGCCATTAGCACACAGTAGAGCTCTAATCCTGGCTGGCATGTTCCCCACGAGGCTTTCACACTGTTGAGGGGTAATCTTGTCCCATTCTTCTTGAATTACTGCTTTTAATTCTTCTAAATTCTTTGGTTTACGCTTTGAAACAGACCTTTTGATAATCCACCACAGATTTTCAATGGGGCTTATGTCCGGGGATTGAGCTGGCCACTCTAAGACCTGGATACTGTGCTCCTGCAGCCAAGTTCTACTGGCCCTGGATGTGTGGCAAGGGGCATTATCTTGTTGAAACATCCAGTTTTGACCACGATGGAACAGTGCACGTGCAGAGGGGAGCATGTGGGTTTCGAGAATGGCACAATACTTGGCAGAGTTCAATGTGCCATCACAGACAGTGAGATGACCAACACCAGCAGCACTCATGCATCCCCAAACCATGATACTGCCTCCACCATGCTTGACAGTGGGTACTGTACATGCTGGAGATAATGCTTCACCTGGCCTTCTGCGTACCCTCACATTAGCAGGAGGAAGATAAAGCTGGAAACTGGACTCATCTGACCACAGAATCTTCGTCCAATTCCTGGCTGTCCAGTTCTTGTGTGCTTGGGCCCAATGACGCCGGGCTAACCTCTGTCTCTCATTGATCAGGGGCTTCTTGACAGCCTTGAAGGACCTTAAGCCATGATCTAAAAGTCGAAGACCAAGAAACCCTTGGACGCCCAGATCTTGGTTTGTCTTCCAAGCTGTTGGTCTGTCTGTATTTCTGCAGAGTGTATCCAACTGCTGAAGGACTGCATCTGCACTTCCTGGCTATCTGGCGGCAGCTGTACCCTTCCTGGCTGAGAATCTGTATTTTCAGGTGTGTTTCCTGCGTTAGGTTCCTTGTTTTAGCCATTTTTGTCTCTGAAGAACTTTCAAATGTGCTGGCTTTATATAGACAAAAAGCACGACCTTCATTAGTGGATCACTGGTACCAAAATGACCCAATACTCAAAATTTCTTATGTATTTTTATGGAACCAATCAATTTTAAGTTTTTAATGGCTGTCACTGTACTAAAAGAAATTGCACTTGAAGACCTAAGAGTGATTCTTAATGCAATATTTCACAAACGCATGGGGTGTCCGAAAACTTTTTTCCACCACTGTATAAGGGCAGGTGTTGCGTCATCTGCACATGGCACATGGAAGAATTGTATAGGTGGCACCAAAAAGGGTGGAAGATGAAGAATTTCTGCAGAAGTAGATTTACTTACTGTTAAATACACTTAAAGTAAATGTGATTTTCGAGAGTGTCAGTACTGGTGTTACAGGAAAATCAAAAACCCAGCTATGACAAAACATTTGAAATGCTGTGAATGTAGTGCCAGGAGCAGTGTTGGAAGCATTCAGGTCCTTTACCCAAGTATAAGCACACTGTAACACTGTAAAAATACTTACTAGTAAAAGCTCTGCTTTAAAAATATTACATAAGTAAAAACACGTAAGAACAATCAGGGCAATGTACTTACTTATTAAAAGTAAAAGTACTAAATGTAGAAAAAAAATAAAATTAATTATTAAAAATCTAAAATTTTTACAGGGGAAATGCAGCAAATCACAAAATCGCTGTAAATTTCAGAAGCTTGAAACATGATGTGTTTTTTGCAAAGCAGTTACTTAAATAATTTTCAACATAGTTGCCTTAATTTTCTAATTATTGTACTAATCAATTCAGCTGAAGTTGCAGATTTTTATATTGTTTTTGTGCAAAAAACTCCCAATTTTTTGAAGTAACTAGTAATAGTAGTGAAGTAAAAAGTACAATAATTTCCTCTGAGGTGTGGTGGAGTAAAATGAAGTGGCATGAAATTAAAGTACTCATGTGAAGTAAAAGTACCTCAAATTTGTACTTTAGTAGAGTGAATGTACTTAGTTACATTCCAGCGCAGGTCAGCAGAGGGACATGAGGAAATTTTAGCCATAGCAGTATTTCTTTAGCCCTGAAATTTAACAATACAACAATTGAGATTACTCTAAAACATAATTTAACTTTGATTATATGATATTCATGCGTTCTTTAAAAATGTTCCCCCAGTTTTAGACTCATGCTTCCTCACATTGGGCAAAAATTTCGTGGACTATTAAAATGAGATGTTTTTGGCTTATCTTGGTAAGAGTGTGCTCAGCCACTTGTAAAATTGTGTCTTATCTAAGAGAAGAGCAAAAATAAGAAAACTTTAGGTGGATTCTATTGTGGGACAAAAATAAGATTTTTTTCATATATCATTTGTTGCATGAGGCCTATTGTTTATAAAATTGCACAAAAATCAACAATAACATGTACAGAAAACAGCACAAAACACAGAGACCCATTAAGGGACATGCATTACAAACTAAAAGCTTTAGACCATGCTATACACCTGTTTCTATTAAAATAAACACTAAACACAAATCTTCAGCTTGTCTGCATGCACTGTACAGGCTCAAGCCCAAGCTGCATTGTTTACACGGCGACCATTTATGCAAGTGATGTGCTTTACTACATGAGCTGCTCTGGTCCTGCGTCACACTAATGGAACCCGACAGTCAGCACCACATCATGATGCTGAGCCCCATGCAATTATTCCTTGGGATATATTCAACTCTATTATTCTCAATAGAGTTGAAGTACTCAGATCTCTATCTCAAGTAAAAGTGCCAATACAGCATGGTAGAAATTATCTTCAAAAGATAGCTATACTTGAATAGAAGCACAAAATTCGCAGCAAAGTGGACTTAGAATACCACGTACTCCATATGAAGAATAATTGAGCTCCTCTTCATAAGACATGAGCTCCCCTGAAAACATGATTTGTGAAATTTACGGAATATTGACAATATGCTATTGCCATGTGTTTTGATATTGTATTTTTGTCATCATGGATCATGGAGCTATTATTCTGCCCTATGAGGACAATGGAACCTCTTATTGTGTCATGTGTGTTTGTGTATTTTTGTAATGTTTTGTGGTGTTATTTCTGTATGTTTCTTTTTCTCTTGTTTTTGCAATCAGGGCCTGCTGTGCCACAAGACAAATTTCTGTGCAAGCAGACAATAAAGTATATTGTATTGTATCATATCGTATCGTATCGTATCGTATCAAAAAAGACTTTAACTCACTAGAATGTAGAACTAAGAAAATTATCTCTGAAGTTCTTTTGGTGTCCAGCAAAACTAACTGAAGACATTATATTGGAAACATGGCATTTTACTGACATAAAAATCTTGAGCTCACACTTGACCTTTGACCCTTATTTGGAAGTTAAGTTATTCTGCCTCCGCTGCAAAATGATATTGAATCATACCAATGCAAAAGGGCTTCCATTTGATCTCTCACTTTGTTGTTGATTACAAGCAGGTATATACTTTATGATAATAATAACCCAGATACACTCTAGTGATATATCATGAAACTATTCCATTTATATAATATGTATTAGCAGGCCCACTGTCAGGGGGGGTCAAAGGGTACAGATGACCCCAGCCCCAGGCCAAGGGGGTGCCCGTGACAAGATCTCAGATTAACCCTTAAACGGGATCAAGTACAATTTACTTACTGACGTAAATCACTAACAATATAAGCTATATGTATTTACATGATAAATAAATGTAATTTTATAATTAAAAAAACATTTGTGCCATCTGATGCTCCTCTGATACTGATTGTGCATGATTAGAAAACTGAGAGCTGACAGCCATATACTCTTTACACTATTTCAGTTCTGCACACAGTTTAAACAATATTTAATTAAAGTGGCCACAAGATTAAAATGAAGAAAAAAAAATTGTTCATCCCTGATTAAATCTTGTGTTTTAATACCTTGCAGTCATTTTCTCATTTATTTGATTTCACTTTTCTCTGCTCATTCATTCGAGGGCATTTTTCCAGCCCAGGACACACATGATTTCCTCTGCTTTTCAAAACAAGAAAACAAGGTCTTAACAATACATACAAATAGTTATAAAATAAACACGGAAATATGATTAGTTTGATTGTATATCGCAGGGTGTATGGGTGTGGATGAGGTGCTCACTTTTAAAAATGTAGCCCTCCCTGCCAGTATTTACTAGCGGCTGGCCTGTGAATAAGAATACATCGCTAGTTTATAGGAGTTTTTAAAACCACTTTACTTTCTCTTTTGATGGCACATTACCTACAACCTACAAAATCTTACAATATTGTGTTTTCAAACCCTCAAAATTGCAAGTTGCAACACTAAAAACAATTACTTCATGCATAGGTAAGCAAAGAATTTTAAGTGCAACAAAACAAAGCCAGAAAACCTTGAGTGAAGTTACAAGATTCACCTTGTTTTCTCCAAAACTTTTCGTTGGTAAAGCAAATGCATTCCACTATTTTATACAACAAAGCAACACGGGAGAAAATGTATACTTGGCCACATGATAGAGTGGATTTTTATTTTTCCAAAATTGACTAAAAGTCATTTATGACCAAGGTCTTCTGCCTTGTCAGGGCAGAACTGATGTATGTGATTCATGCATGAGGGTGATTCATCACTCATTCACTGTAATAAAGACACTGGAATGCAGGCTATTCTTGCCGTCATCATTAAAGGATGGCGGCACAACATCATAAACTTCACTCACTTTAACCCAAAGGTCACCCAAAGTGTGTAGGCTTTAGGGAGATATATTGGCAGAATTCATATATGATATAATGAGCATGTTTCCTTTACTGTATGTGCCTGAAAATAAGAGCTGTGTTATTTTTGCTACCTTAGAATGAGCTGTTTATATCTACATAGAGAGGAGGTCCTCGTCCACAGACATCATATATAATCACTTCTAATTGCTGGCTAGCTTACTTTATAATATTATATCAGGTGTTTTTGTTGTATTTTGTATTAATAATCTGAATCTGATAAGTAGTTACCAAAGCTGCAAAATGAATTTAATGGAATAAAACATGCAAAATATCCTTTTAAACTTCTACTAAAATAGCATAAAATATAAATACTTAAGTCAGGTAAAAATGTACTTAGTTATATTCCACCAGTGGCTGTGATTGTGGTTTTAGCCCCTTAGTCTGGATAGTATAGTGTGAATAACCTGTGTCTGCTCTGTTTAGCACTATGGAATTACACTCCTTGCTACACAGACAAAGTGATGTGACAGAAAGAGACAGATGCAGATGAAAAAAACAAGTTTAGGCAGGCAGAAAGAGAAAGAAAACAAAGGAGACCCACAAAACAACAGGTAGGCACACTGCTTGACAAGCAACAGCAAAAACAGCAGACAAACAGACAGAGACAGACAGACAGACAGGCAGGCAGGTGGGTAGGGAGAAATCAGAACCAGTCAATGGACCATAATGGGAGTGCTTTACAGCCATATGTAGGTGGTCTTAATGATGTTTTGCTTATTACAAGCGCCGCTGATGCTTTGCCGGACTCTCCTGACTCCCTTAGATTGGTCTCTGATTGCACTTGTGCAACAATGAGTGTGTTGTATCCTCTTTGCACACACACACAGAAAAAAATGATGTCAGAGAGAAAGGATATTTAACTTAGCATCCCATTTTCTGTCCTGCTCTTAATTCCAACTGAGCACTGCAGATGGAGGAGGAGGAGGAGGGGTTGGGAAGAGGGGGGGGATAACTACCTCAACTCTCCCGTGCTTGTGCTGATGTAATACTATCAAACAATGGAGTATAATACAAATCCACAGGAGATGAGATTGTGTTCAAACCACTTCTCTTGTCTTTTTCTTTACAGATCTATTTTTTTGCAATGGATTTTATAACGGAGGGGGAAAAAAAACGTCACGCACACATGCGCATATAGGGTGCCACACTGACGCATCGTTTGTTGTATAGTCAACTGTTTTTTGCTGGACTGAGGCATGCCTGTAGCGGATTATTGTTTTTACCGCATTCAACAGTGTTTTCAAAGCAAGGGGCGAAAGTCAAGGCTGTAACAGTGGAGGCTCACATATGGGGGGAGATCCGCTAAAGTAATGCCGCTTATCCTCTGAGAATGGGGGGTAAATCAAGGCGCTGAACTGAGGTATCACGATCCAAATGTGAAATCTCACCAGTGGTTTTCGACGATGCCGACTTGGACACTTTTACCATGGAGCTGCGAGCTTTAAGAGTCAAAATAAACAGCAGGAGTCTGGTTTGGCGGCAGAAAGCTCGTTTTTGCGCATCTGGAGGGGAATAACCTACACATGGTAAAGCTATAAAGTGCGATTAAAAAATCGCCCCTATATGTGGATTGATTTTTTTTTTCTGCTCTCTCTTCTCAGCATTCCCTCAGTCAGTCGACGGATTTTTGCCATTACAGCTCAGTAGAGGGTGTCAGATTGTTCTTAGAGCACCGCGCTAGGATGAACACTGTCTTCCTCTTTTTGTGATTCCCCCCAAATCGCGACAAAAAGAGGGGTGAAAACGAGCGAGGCAAGACGCCGAAGGATGTAAGGGGGGATGCGGGTGTTTTGCAGCGGTGGGATCGCCTCTAAAGCTCCAGCGCAGGGTGTGAATTCAGCACCAGGGGAGAGGGAACAGCTCCCGACGCCGCAACACGCAGCACGACTCGGGGAGAAAAAGGCACGGATTTGTTCGGTTTTTTCCTGCCAAGGTCAGTGTTAAACGAACTGAAAACAGCCAGAAAGATGCGTTGGACTCTACTGCCGCTCGCTGTTTTTGATTTTGATCATAAACACGCGGAGGCTGTGAGGATTCAGTCGTGAAAGAGACGTTTATGTGGTCATTTTCAAACTGGAAGTCTGGACACAAGTGCAGGTTAGATGCAGCATGGATGTGTTATAAAAGACTGCCTTATCTTCTCCCTAAATGTCTCTATCTCCCCTGTTTTTTTCTTCTCATTGATGCAGACTGAATTCACAGCTCGTATGTCTTGAAACCGGGAATGAATTGTCCACGTTGAAAAATGCTGCTTTGGATTGTTCTGCTGAATGCGGCTCTTTGTGTTGCTAGTGGAAATGTTACAAGGGACGTTTGTAAGGAGCAGATATGCTCTTGCAACGAGATCGAGGGAGATCTGCACATAGACTGCGAAAAAAGGAGCTTCACCACTCTGCAGCATTTGACTGGCCCGAGCTCGCAGTTTTATCACTTGCTGTTGCACGGGAATTCTCTATCCAGGCTATTTCCCAACGAGTTCGCCAACTTTTACAATGCTGTGAGCCTGCATTTGGAAAACAATGGTTTGCACGACATTGTCCCCGGCGCCTTTCTGGGATTGCAGCTGGTGAAAAGGCTGCACATCAATAACAATAAGATAAGATCATTCAGGAAGAGTACATTTCTGGGGTTAGACGACTTGGAATATCTCCAAGCTGATTTTAATCTATTGAGGGATATTGACCCCGCCGTTTTCAGGGACCTAAATAAACTTGAAGTGTTAATACTTAACGACAACCTCATCAGCGCGCTACCTATAAACGTGTTTCAACATGTGCCCATTACGCATCTCGACCTGCGGGGAAACCGAATCAAAACGTTGCCTTATGAGGGGATCCTTGAACAAATACCGGGCATTGCGGAGGTTTTGTTGGAGGACAACCCGTGGGACTGTAACTGCGACCTGGTTTCTCTTAAGGAATGGCTGGAGAACATACCGCATAACGCGCTTATTGGGAGGGTGATATGCGAGGCTCCCACCAGGCTGCAAGGGAGCGACTTAAACGAGACGTCAGAAGCGGATCTGTGCCCTTCACAGAGCGGCGGTGTGGACACCAGCCTGGTCGCCCCTCCCACCCAGGAGGAGACCTCGGAGACCGCGGCCCATGGCCCGCGTCCCACGCCTTACAAGCCCAATGGAGACACCAGCGGGCCCCCGACGCCTGGCGGCCACGGACCCAAGAGTCGCTCCAAATCTCGTGAGAACTGGCAGCTGAAAACGAAGCCCACTCCAGTGGTGACAGGTGTGAACGGGGACAGAGAGCAGCTGCACAACATGACGTGCCCCCAGCCGTGCAACTGCAAGCTGGTCGGCTCCAGACAGGGGCTGGGGGTCAACTGCGAGGGCAAAAAGATCGAGAGCTTAGCCAACCTCAAGCCTAAGCCCTTTGCCGCACACGAGCTGAACATGAGAGATAACAACATACACGCAGTGAAAAAGAACCAGCTGCTCGGCTACACCAGCCTCAACCTGCTTGATCTGGGTGGGAACAACATCAAGGTGATTGACAACAGCACTTTCCAAAACCAGAGCGAGCTCAGATGGCTGTATATGGATAAGAACTATCTGGATACGCTGATAGCAGAGATGTTTGTGGGCCTTGTGAATCTGGAATATCTCAGTTTGGAATACAACGACATCCAGCTGATAGTGGCAGGTGCGTTCAGCCCCATGCCAAACCTGAGGGTTCTGTTCCTCAACAACAACTTGCTGAAATCTTTACCCGTGGATGCTTTCCTTGGGATTTCTTTATCCAAAATTAGTCTGCATAATAATTATTTCCCCCACCTCCCCGTGGTCGGAGTCTTAGACCAGCTCAATTCAATCATACAGATCGATTTGCACGGGAACCCGTGGGATTGCTCGTGCAACATCGTGCCCTTCAAGCAGTGGACGGAGAAACTCGGGGCCGATGTGATAGTGAGCGATCTCAAGTGTGAGTCCCCTGAAGAGTTTTGGAAGCGAGATTTCCGCTACGTCCGGAACGACCTCATGTGCCCCAAACTCTATGACAAAGTCTCCCCCACACCCATGTCCAAAAACAGCACTTTCACCCTGGACTCGGGGACGCGCTCGAACTCTTATTTGGAGCCGAACAGGGTCTCCATCTCCGTGCTCGTCCCCGGGTTGCTGTTGGTGTTTGTCACGTCCGCTTTCACTGTCGTAGGAATGCTTGTCTTTATTTTGCGGAATCGAAAGAGATCAAAGCGGAGGGACGGGAACTCGTCCGCCTCGGAGATCAATTCCTTGCAGACAGTGTGTGACTCGTCTTATTGGCACAGCGGGCCTTACCACGCAGACGGGGGCGCGCACCGGGGCTTCGACTGCAGCACGCACCTCTCCACGACAAATGATGCGTAAAAGGGACTCTGCTGTAGTCTAGTACAATAAGCCTACACCAGACTGGATTACAAACAGTCACACAGACAGACTGACGCACAGAAATGACTGATCCGCTTTTTTGTTCGTCCAGAGGGCGAACACAGACTTGTTTATGTCTTGTTTTCTCCAGTTGAACCAAGTAAGTCAGTCTGCTGCTGCTGCACAGGCCCCACTCTGTAATATATGTATATGCCAAGCCCCCCTGGCTAAAACCCCTCCCTCCCTCCTCCTCCCAGTTCTGCTATTTGCCGCAATCGGACTACGGATCTGTATGAGACAGAAAAGAGGGAGAAAAAGGAGCGAGGGAGAGGGCGTGTGTGTGAGAGGGAGAGAAAGAGAGAACGCGAGAGCAAAGACCGAGGACCCGGGGAATGGTGCACGAACGCATGAATGTAAATGTAAATACTCGGACCGATGTATCATAATCTGCATGATGATATTTCGCATGGTTTCAACACACAAACACACACACACACGCGCGCGCGCGCGACGGCGAGGAACCATAACCACCATAACCAACAAAGAAGCGACCCTTTCATGTTATATCAATATGACAATATATAGATATTAAGAATTATATATGACTATTACAAAGTGCCATTTCTCTATTTTTTGTGAACCTGCAGTTAGGATTTGTATTTGTTGTTTTAAACTTGTTTGGAGAAAAGAGAAGAAAAAAAATCAATAACGGATGACTATCGGAAAGGAGCGATGGAAGTGAAGCTGTCAGTGCATGTTCTTTTTTCTGTTTGTTATCATTTGATTGTCGATAAATATTGGGGTTATTTATACCGTACTAGATGGTGCAGATTAAATCCATGTCTGCGCAGTCATCTCCTTTATGAATGTAAAACTGTGTTATTTTATGGTGTGCCAATTGTTGACTTTCAGATATTCAGACATGCAGATGAGCATGACCAATTAACGTCACTCAGATGCTTATGCTGCAAAGTTAATGTAGCTAAAATAACAGTGTCAATGAATATAGCCTGCTTTGGGGTGAGAGGAAAAAAAAATCAAGAAGTCATTTAAATGGGGGGTTTATACCATCATATTTTTTCAACAACTGAGCAAAGAAGTGTTTTCAATTTGAGCTATGTAATTCGATCTATGTAAACAGCGCAGGTAGACAGATATAGAATAGAATGCTTTTTTTAATGTCAGAAAAAAAAGTATTCCTCCACAAAAAAGCTTATGGCTATGATTCACTTTCATCATATTGTGAGCTTTTGTAAAGCCATCTAATCTTGTCCAAATAAGAGAACTGAAACTCACTGTATTTACTACAAAATGTGCTTGAAACAGGCTGTTTTTGGGGGTGTGTGTGTGTGGGGTGTGTGGGTGGGGGTTCTTGCTTTCTAACAAACCAACCGGAGCCATGCTATAGAGAGAACTCAGCATGTGGCCAGTCCATAAAGACACAGGAAGTGTCACTGAGGAGGGGGGGAAGAAAAGACAGAACAAAAAAAAGGCACACACACATACGCAGGAGGTAATTTGATAATGCAAGATGCCTTTTTCAATTCAGCATTTTGAACTTGAGATACTCTTCTCGGGAGGGGAGGGGGGGGTCGCATGGTATTTTGTGGGCTCGTGAAAACAATGCCATGACTGAATACCTGTTTTGCAGAGCTCAGCTGTCGGGTCTGCTGCTTAGCCTATACTGCTTTAACTGAGCGTGGATTTGGAAAAAAAAAAATGAATTAAATCGTTGGGGCATACAAGTATTCAAAAAATTCTTCTCTGCAGTGTCTAAAACAGAATGTGCAATCTCATTTTTTTCCATTTATTTGTAATTATAATGTAATATTCCAGTGCTGGTGACATCTTTTGACTTTGCCAATTGATTTATTTCTTAAAGGAACCCGTTCTAAGATGCCTAATTTAGACAAGATTTCAGCATAATTCGGCAACAATCTAGCTAAGATGCCATGGCTGTGATGAGAGTGTACAGAGTTGGTGTGAGATGGGCTTACACCCCCTAACTCCCCCTCACTTCCCTTCCTGTTTCCCCAGCTTGAAGGCCTCCAGTATCTCCCCCAGTATACAGACTATCGCTGTCCATGGTGCTGAATCACTTCCCCTGCTTTCTCTGTCTGCCCGCACATGTATGCCTGTGTGAGGACAAATGAGCGAGAGCGATGTTGCGTGCCAATTTGCATGTATGTGTATACACCCCTTCCTCTCCCTGCTGTCACCCCTCCCTCCTCCCATTACCAACATGTAACCATGTGCAGCTTGACCTTGGGGACTAACATCTCAGTGACAAACACTCATCATCCTCCCCTCTGCCTCCCCTTTTACTGCATTTCTGTCCAATCCGTCCTTCCTTCCTCAACTTCCCAGCTTTCCTGTCCAATCACACTGGGTGGTGGTGGTGGTGGTGATTCGGGGTTGGGGGGTTTAGGGGTAACTACGTGTCTCTTCTGTGGAGTATTACTGTGCCACAGCCCACTGATGATTTGTCATAATTTTCAAAACGCTGTGTTTCAAAGTTACATTTATATGCTTTGCGATATTTGACCTGCTTCTATTTTGTTAAATAAAGTGTGGTTGAGGTTGAGTAAAAAAAAAAAAAAAGAAATGTTTGAGTTAATGAGACATGTGACAGGTTTGATTTATCATCTATTGTTTTGCATAAAGGTTTACATTGCTCAGTTTAAGTTCACTGCTATGTTTTAATCTTAAATATGGAAAACATTTCAAAATAAGGTTTAACTGATGTTATTGTCTGCACTACGAGGGAGGTTTTTACATTGTATTGCATTGTCATATTATTTTTATCATGATTCTTGGATGCTAGCTCCTTGGTACCCTGGAGAGAAAATGACACATTTAGATTCTTGCTGCAGTGCCAGCTGTATTATCATTCAACTAGCGCCACTACAACATGAGATATCCACAATATATTACACATTTTTACTGTAAAAAATCAGTTCATGTTATGAACGTTTTGATGAGCAGAGGACGCTGCTATGGGGTTAAAAACTACCCCTGTAATCTGTTGTATATGGTCTCCTATTATATTTAATGGAAAAAATGCAAATGCCATATGTTGTTCAGCAGAGTGGTACACTTCCCATTATATGGGATAATAGATCTTCAACACCTTACTGATGAATCCAGCAGAGATCTGTTTCTGTCAGGTGTTGCTGTGCTGTGGTTCCGTGTGATTCAATGTCTAACAGTAGGCCCCATTCATTAATGCGATGGATAATAGCTGTTGGAAACACAGCCGAGTGGAGTAGCCTCTTTTACACGCTGGGCACACAGCACTCCAACACTGTTGTGGCCCAGCAGGCCTGCCGTAGATCGTGTGATAGCCCCCCCCCCCTGAGGAGCTGGCAGTTGATGCAACACTTCCAGCAGGGATAACATTATCCGCACACCTCATACACTCCGCTTTGGTGTAAGTCTCTACGGTCCTGCTTTGGTTTAAGTCTGGGCCATTTAATCCAGAGGGTGTGGGTAATAGTTTGCTCTGTATTTGGAAGCTGTGCTTTCTTTGCTGCAGGGTTACTTCTCTGTGAAAAAAAGTGTACCTGTGGCTGGTTAGTCATCAGTTGGAAATCCCATTACAGCTTGAACACCCACTACTAACATCATGTCTTGTTTTTGTGCTACCTCAGGCACATCTACATTGTTTTTTGCACTGCATTTATGTTGTTCTTTTGAGGTAATAATCTGGATAACTGGCCACAAAATCCCAAGCAGGTAGCGTTTGAAACAAATTGTACTACAGCGGGGAGAAAAATCACTTTGGAAATGATACAATCTGTCACTGAGCATATTTATATCTTGCTTGTGATGTCTCAGATTCATGCAGAGTTACAAATGGCAGCATGATAATGGGAAAATCAATCCAAAGCACAAGTCTCTCCCTTTTAATTAGCACTAACGCGTTGGTGGCTAGCCTTTCACTGACTCCCAATGGTCACACTCAGTGTGCCTGCTCTTGTTTAGGTTTTGTAAAAATCCCCAAAAGCTTTCAAGCTTCAGTATTAGCCTTTGATGTTAGCTTTGATGAAAGTCCCATGTGTTGCACTGAGGAGTTGCCAGTAGTCCAAACTCTGCAGCCACTGCAACCCTCACTGCTGGTTCGAGCCTATGGGTGTGTGTAGTAGTGATTATCTGGCATTATCCCCAGGGATGTCTTGGTGTTACTCCCAGATATTATTATTAGCCCATCCGCTTGCAAAGCACTTGGCCTATAAGTCTCAGTGGTTGGGTTTTATTAGCGGTTATGTTTTTTGCGAGCCACAATGGTTACAGCATGGAATACCCTCCATTCTTTAATGTTGTAGAATCAGTGCCACTGATTGAGTTTGGCATTAGCCTGAAATGCGATGGAGTGTTTTACATGACAGGAAACGCAGCAGGCGCTAGCTTGTGTAATCACTGGGCTTGTTAATATAACTTTCAATATGCAAGCATATCCTAAAAACACGTCTTGATATAATTACACCAACAAAGAAGAATCTTTAGGGGGTAAAAATGTGTTTGTGCTGGGTGGAGTTTTGCCTGGAGCCTTACTGTTTTCAATACAAACACTGTAAAGCATTGTTAGAGCAGCTAATCAGTCTTACATTGTTGTATATTTGGCTTCATGACAGCTAAACAAGAGCCGGAGCAGGGTGGAGCTTTAGATCACAGCCTGACTCGCAACAAAGCAGCAATACATGAAATAACTCCAGTAAAAGTTGCATAGTTTTGAAGCAGCTCCAGGAGTTAAAACGTGGGCAGATAAATCAATCAAAACACAACCAGTTCACACATTTCAAACCTTACTCATATTTCCCACGTCTGCCAGGCAGACTATAGAGCAAACATCCAGTGTAATTAAAAGGATCTCGACTCATAATTGACCCAGATCTGGTGTCAACCCACTGCGCGCTGGCCCACGTCACACCGCCGAGCGGGGCCTTTAATCAAGATGAGTGAATGGCCTACCGAGTGTTTCCTCCAGCTCTAAGTAATCCTCTTCTTCCAGCCCCCACTTATCGATTATCTCATTGATTTCATTTAGCGGCCACACGCGTTCCCCATCCCTCACCAGCATTTCAGGCTTTATGTGGCTCCACCTGATCTGATTACACCGCTCAAATGGGAGCTACAACCGCAACACAAAATGGAGTTTGTTTGCAGTCATAAAGTAAGGATGTGGAGATTTGTTCAGGGGAAGAAAGCTGCGTCAGACATTCTAACAGACTCCTCCGTTCAAGGCTAACTTCATTAAACGACACACCTCCCTCCTGCACGTATAAGTGGGTGGATGTATGGCCATGCACATACTCTACAGATACTCTACAGCTTGACACCGAGGCTACAAGAACTTTTAATTTCCTAAGGCAATCTTGGTCTGAATCCAAGAAAACCTGCCCTCAATGATTTTTTACAATTATCTGACTAGTCAGAGAGCAGCTTGTAACTGCGCCAAGGGGGGTTTGGCCTATTGAGCGCTCAGCAAGAGCACATCCAGGCACGTTGTATACACCTGCCCTTAATGCATTAGTATATTTACATCCAGGGCTCTCCTTTTGTAGGAGAAGTGGAATTAAGGTGCTTGATGGTATACAACGAGGCTCTAGGTAAAGTGTCGGTTTGTGGATTGGAGAGCTTGATGCTTCATTCAGGCGCTCTCATTTCTCTCCGACATAATTTCTACGTAAACAAGCAGACTATGCAAACTCTGGTAACCAAGGAGCTCAAGGAAAATTTGTCTGGCTTTCTTCTCTTTTATCGTAATGTATGAACCGTGGCTGAAAGAGAGCCCAGCAGACAGCACACACAGAAACGGAAATTCAAAAAACATTAGGCCCCGTTTCAGGTTGTGGCAGTTTGCTCCTGATGAAATATTGTGCGCTTTTAAGTATAAGAACAGCACAAATGCTTTCTATAGTATTGTTAATTCAAAGAAATCCACCATATTAAACACTGAAAAACAGATATAAACCTTGTAATTTGTCAACATTGGCTTCCTACAGGCTCCACTGCTTTTTTTTTTTTTTCGTCTGATGTTGTTATAGCCCAATACGTGCAGGGTTACCCCTCTCTTTGTCTCAAACTGGGGTGCACATTTGAAAGTTTTTTTATGGGTTATCAATGAAAAATATCATTCATAGACTAAGAAATGTAGGTATGTTATCCTACATGGTGATGTTGCTGATGTGTTAGACCAGTTAGACCCATAGAGGTCTTACTGATGAAGAATCTGTGATAAAACCCCAATTAGACAAACCCTGGGGAAAAGAGTGCTATCTACACCAATCAGTAAATAAGTAAGATGTCAACTATTCAGAATCATGTTCAATCATTTCTAAAACAAAACAATGCCAGGTATGTTTAAGCTGTTTAAGAGGCTCCAGGGTCTCCAGGACCCCAAACAGAACATCAAGTCAATGGGTGTTGACTCATAAGTATTAAAGGTCATTACAAATGCACTGTTTTACAATACAATTACAAAATGTCCAGCCATAGAAACCTAAATTATTAGCATTTACGGTAAAAACTGAAATAGTGCCACCAAATTCACCTTGTATTTACTTTATACCAGACTCCTTAGTATTGTAACATTTCATTAGTTCTACAAACAACAGACAAAAAGGTTGGCATGAATGTGTCCGCAACCACAGACACATTACATTTGCACATACTTTGTGTTGGATACATTGACTTAACGCTTCAATAGTGCTGTGGTTAAGATGTTGTAAGGTGTAGGCACAAAAGCCACTTGGTTATGGTTAAAAAAAGAACATGCTTTGGCTTGTGCAAACATCTCCTCTGGAAACACAGCAACCAGTTGCAACAAAACACCCATGTTTAGTGCCTAAAAAGTGGCCAGGAACACAGCGATAACTCTAAAACACTACGGGTTTCATTGTTTGTTGGCCTTAAACGGTGGTCTGCAACTTGGCAAGTGGCTCCCCTAGGTGTCACGCCATCCACCATCCCCTTTACCTTCTGATGACAAAGTCAGCTCATATACGACGTCATTTTAGAAACATTGATACGATACATATGAACATATAAATGTTACATGTTCATGATTTGCAGAAACGTACAATGCCACCATTTTCTTTCGGCGACTAGTCTGAGTTCGTCAGTTCCAAATTGAAACTGTCTAGTTATCGCTGTCAGAACTAATAGTTATAGTTCAGTCTTGTGACAAAGTAATGAGTTGATAAAATGTCCAATTGCTTTTTTACCTAACTCTTCAGATTATTTTATTTCAAACCCTTATTAGGTCATTGGCTCATACTTCCCAGCATGCATTGCATTAAGGTTAAAATTTACCTGGAAATCCTCTTTGTTCCTGTATGAGGAGAGTTACATAATGGAGGTTGTTATAGGTCTATAAAAGGAATCACATTGTTTTCTCTCTGGTCAAAATGAAAACAATACAAACCCTGATGAAGACAGGTAAACACCTCAGACTCTTCCTGCTGTTGGTGATAAATGGTCGTGGTTAAGCTATAATTGGTGATGATTAGAAACTGTTGCCAATGCTGGGTCTAATTTGATATGATAGATGATGGGTTTTTAAATTTTATTCAAGTTTGTTGCCTTTAAATTTTAAGTTTTCTCAAGCTTTTCTTTTACACTGTGATCATATTTTACTACATGTATGTACAACTCAAAAGCTGCAATTTTGTTTGGAGTGTTGGGGTCTCCTGAGAGTCACAATGCTTCGACAATACCAAACAGCAATATAAACACATTTCAGAAATGGGTACAAAACTCAGCCCCATTATCTGTGCTTTCCACTTGGCACTTCAACTTTGCTTCACACAAGCACACATAACTGTTTCCTGTCTGAACAAATTCAAAGTTTCATGAATTGCAAAGTAGTGCAATTACACTTGACGGACGTGTCTGATCCTTTGGTACCAAAGCGGTGTCATTTCAAGGATACCTTGCCTTTGTTGTAATGACTCATTTGTTTTCCAAAAGGAGTATAATGAAGTGTTTTGGAATAACCTTTCAGATATGCTAATTAAAGTGGGCCTGGTAATCTTACCAGACACCTAAATGCATAATTTCAAAAACAAGATACTGTACCCTTCACTTTTTTTTTTTTTTAAACTTTGACCTCCACCTTATGGAAATATCAAGCCATAGCAGAGCTCAAACACATTTGCATTGCCACATCCTGTGCAGTGCAGAGGGAGCTTTCACTGCCATTAAGAAGACACACAGCAGGCTTTGATATGTCGATGTAGATTGGCCAGTGTCCATATGTGCATAGAATGAGCAAATAATGACAGTGACACTCAACTTACAGCCACTTGGTGGCCCTAACTCACAATAAAAATAGATTCAGAGTGAGATGTTTTTGGACTTTAAATGTATATGAGATACATGTGCAACAACCCATATAAAGAATCAAATAAAGAAATAAAAAAATAAAAAAACGGAGGTCTAGGCTAAGCCCTAAATGTCCTGAAATTCTAGAGACATCTCTTTGAACATCTGACTTGCATGGGGCTGCTGCAAGTCCATTTGCTTCTTGGTATAAATAAGTGGAGATAGCAAATGTCTGAAGGTTGAAAACAGACATACACCTCTAAATGTTACTGATGTTTGCTCAACGTATCCTCAAATTCTAAGTGCTATATCGTAGGAAATTGGACTTGCTTAAGTTTATTGAAGATGTTTCAACTCTCATCTACGAGGCCAAATCTGTCAATGACTCACATGTGACCTCAACGACTCTGTAAGGGTTCACACCCACACAAGGTTTAAAGTCTGCGACTCTGCACCAGTCAGTTACAACTGAAGAAGTCTCTTGGATGAGAGGTGAAACGTCTTCAAGAAACTCAGTCAAGTCCAGTTGCCTACAATATAGCACTTATGAGTACCATGACCTGGATGACTGAGAATCTTCACCAACATATCTCACAAATTACCATCCAAAAATTACCACCCATACCAGTTAGGTTTCGGTTAGGAAAAAATCATGGTGGGCATTGTCAAGTTACTTACCCAACGTAAAGTTCCAGTACCTAATGTAAAGTGACATTGGTTAGGTTTAGGAAAGTACAGTTACACAGGTTAGATTTAGAACAGTAAAGTTACATGGGTTAGGTTTCGGAAGAGAATCATGGTTGGGCGTGGACTTTGGGCATTATGTACCTAACATAAAGTTACATACTTAACGTAAAGTTACCTTTGTTAGGTTTAGACAAGGTTAAATTTAGGGAAAGAATCTAGTTTGGTTTTGTCATGTTACGTATCTTCATGTTAAGTTACGTAGATTAGGCTAAAGCAAGTACTCACTTCACTTGCTTGACAGAAAGTTAAGTATCCAAAGTAAAGTTACAGAGGTTAGATTTAGGAAAGTAAAGTCACGTAATTTGGGTTTAGGTAAAGAACCATGGTTAGGTATTGTCACTTTACGTACTAACATAAAGTTACGTATCTAATGTTAAGTTATGTAATTTAAGTTTAGGTACAGAATCATGGTGGGGCATTATCACGGTACCTTCTTACCGTCAAGTTATGTACTTAAGGTAACATGATGACACGATGGCGTGCCTTAAACTTTGACTAAAGTTCACTTGGTTTCACCTGGGACACAAACACCAGTCTTATAGGAGAAGTCCTGTTTTTGTTTAACCCATCCACCACCCCAACCTACTTCTACACGCCGATTTTTGCTCTTTATACTACTTCTTTCTTCACTCCCGTAAAAGCATTCGTCAAATGATTGTAGCATTCAAAATTACGTGGGTTGTGTACATACTATTGGTTTATGATTATGTGGGGTATATATGATTCTGGTGCATTACATTTTGGAGATTTATATACAACAAGTGTATGGCAACAGGCTGGTTGGTTGCAAAAATGCCCCCCTAGGCAAAGCAATGTATCCCTGACCTGTGCTCTATAGGAGACTGTCTTACTGAGGCTTTTAAACTCAGATGTGCATTCCAACCGGTGATTCACTCCCATATTCAAAACAAGGAATGTATAATTTAGCCAATGCTGACAGCTATATGTAAAGGTTTACAAGTAGTGAAAGAAGAAACACCATTACTAATGTTACTTAGGTGTCCTTGACGTCAAAACATCGCTTTAGAAACAGCAGAGTGAATAAAACCTTCTATTCAAGCTGGATTTTTCCACATGAAAACACAGGCTGAATGGTGCAAAGTTGCCAGGGAAAAGGTCATCCTGATTTCATTTTTGCCTCTTACTACATTGTTTGCCCTCCTTCCAACTCGTGCCATTTAGAAGGATATGTTTTGATTTTTCACTCCTTTGTCACTCTTTGATGACTGGCAAATCGATAGGCTCTTGAAGACAGGGTTGGGGGAGGAATTGACTTCCCTTACACCCACTCTATTTAGCCTGACAGTTTGTGGCAGCTCGCAACAAACACATCATCATCCCCATCATCAACAACAACAACAACAGGCCACAAAAAGAGAGAAAATAACAAGCGCTGACATTGCTAAGCTTTCCTTCCGATTATATGTGTCAGACAAATTGTCCACATGTGTCTTCACTCCTCTTTGTTATAGGTAGCTATATTTCTGCATCTTTGTGTGAAAAATCTCTGACAAGGCTTGCATCTTTGCTTTCTGTGGCTGCTGCCACCGCTTTCCAAGAAAAGTTCTGCTTTCCCATCTTCTCATCGCCTGAAGGATTTTTTTTTTCTCAAAACAAGAGCATCTTCTTTCTCTCTCTGTCTCTCTTATATTTAGTTTGAGACAGAATGTTGAGTTGTTGCTCAGCACCTCAGGCTATGCAGCGCTGATATTGCATTCATGTATAGGAGATAGGGGAATAAAGGTCTGTTGCAGCGAACCACGTGACAAGAAACTGAGCAACTGTTCCGGGAAATGTTACTGGCAATTAATCCATTGTTTGGTGTAGTGGAATTTATTTTCATTTCTGGCTGCCAGCTGCTTTTTGACCCTTTTTAACTGTTAAATACAATTTTACAGATATTTTTCTTTTTTTTTTGTTCCTCACAAGAATCGAGAGACACCGTAAAATGTTACCCTTGACCTCACCCCCTCAGTGTACACACCCACACACAAAAACATATAAAACCTCTCGCTCATACACACTGATGCACATACCCAAATACAATTGCATGCTGGTTAAATGTTGTCCTTAACCTGGCGTACTACAACCGCTCAGCAAATGCCAGCTGGGTCAACAGATGCCCTGGGCATTCTAGCCCGCTCTCATACAAAGAACACTGGAGCTGTCGCTTCATCTATGAATACACACACAGAATTACACACACATGCGTAACCACATGCCTGCACATTTTTGAGCTCGTGCACAGCAGCTACAAGCAGATTATATGGTTTTATCTTGCTTTGTGTTTTGGGCACTGGAATTGCGGCAAGCAAAAGAGGTGGCAGGTCAAAATTAGTGGGTTTCAGGATGTGGCTCTGCTGCGGATAAATCCACTTGATTTAAAAGGGAAAAAATGCATTACACAGTATGAAACCAACGTTGTAATTGCAAAGTGTAAAATGAGCACAGTGGAGGGATATTACTGTTGCAGGCAAAAGTCACATCGCTATCAAAAGGTACACTTTACAGAATCAAGGATAATAATACCAGTGCAGTATTTATTAAATCTTTCAATGAAGATTTTACAGGTTTGAAACACCCAAGGCCACAAAGCTCAGCTCAAAAATTGCCAGGCAAACTTAAAAACATTTTCTTAAAACCCTTCTTCCTCTTTGCTTTGTAGCTCCATAATAAGCTATTTAAAACTGTTATCCCTGATTGCTATCTCCATCTGTATGATGATCAGATAAAAAACACTGGCTTTGTCCCAGTTCTTCCTATCAACCGCTTCCTTGTTTTGAGTCATTCTCAGTTTGGGAAGCCCTCCAAAAAGATAGCTACAAGGCGTAGTGGTGAAACAACTCCACTATGGGATGAGACGGCACTTGTGACTCATATCATCAGAAGCCAGCAGTGGGAAGGAAACCACATATAAAAAGGCTGGTGACGAGGATGTGGAGAGCCAACTTTTAATGTTTGATGTTGCATTCCCACTCTCTGGTCAGTTTTTTTTTTCCCTTTTTGAGCGATTTTGTGGTACGGATCTTGTTCAGCACCAGATGTAGTGCTGAAAAAGTAGTTTTAATTTTTCAAATACTACATGTTTCTCCTATAAGAAACATTTCTTTCTTCGCTATCATACTTCTAACGGTGAATTTCCCTTTTATTCACATAATTATAACAACAAACTGTGATATCTTCTCCCTGTGTTTGTCTATTCTCCATTTACATTGTCGATAAAGTTCTGACGATAGGCACTCATGTCTGACAGGAGCTGTGGTTAGCGGTCTGGTGAGCTGAGCCAGCCAGTGATTGTGTTTAACAAATACGAGCAATAGGAGAAGGCCTGTGGGAATAGCTGTCGCCAGTTCTGAGTGAGACACAACAAGGCCTGGAGGGGTGGTGGTGGTGGTGGTGGTGGTGGGGGTAGGGGGCGGAGAGTTGATTGCATTCATTGATGGAGGATGGGGTATGGGAGAAATGTACAGATGGAAAATGATAGGGTGAGAAAGCGAGGTTAAAATAAACCAATCTAGAGTTCATTTTCAAAGCACTCCATACTGTATATCATTCCAGTGTTGCCCTCATATGTAATATTCCCTCACTGTAGTGGCAGGAAGTGGGAAGCAATATCATATAGGAGACACAAGGAGCATCTGCTAGGCTCTGAGTCAGAATACATTGAAGACGGAATTATCTCTCTGTGAGAAACCTATAGAATCAAAGCAGATTTGATGGCTCGTATAAAGCTGCAGTGTATCTCTGTAGAAGACTTTTTCCCTTCAACTTTCATTGATAGTGCAAATCTGCTGCCATACCGAGCAATGTTGATTCCTTTCTACCCTTTTTACACCTGGCGTTAGGATGCAATCTGTTTCTGGAAAACATTATGGAGATAAGGAAGCTGAAAGGGACATGGGTGCAGTATTGGGTTTTCATGGTAATGAATGCTTTGCAAGTTCTTGCATCATAAAAAAGAGTTTAAAGTTCAGGGCCCTGTCTAAGAACACAACTCAGTCAACATTGTTTGTTTCTGTAAACCGCTGATATGCTGCATTTGTAGGTTATTATGCAGTTGATACATAACGCAGTTAGGTTTAGGCAAAAAAAACGCTTAGTTATGGCTTGGAAAAGATCATATTTTGACTTAAAATACCCGGTTTTGGTGGGACTATCCTGACAAATATGCAGCAAACCCTTGGTAAAAAAAGAACAGCATTTGTGCCACCATTGTTGGTAGAAACACAGCCTTGTAGGCTAAAATGCCTCTGAAAACACAGCGTTCACTCGCTAAAAAAACAACTGGGGTTGTTGTTTGCTGGTCTCCAACAGTGGTCTGCAGCTTGGCAGGTGTCTCACTTATAAAAGCACATTCATTCAACATGCATATACTTTTTGTTGACGATAAACTAATTGCATTGGTAAGCAACTCATAAACTTTAATGCTAACATTGCTCACTCTTGTGACAGGTAAGAACGGTTGTTTTATGGCGCCCAAGGATTTACAGCATCAAGCATGCTGACACAACAGAACATAGGAGAAGTGACACAACAACAGCACGGGCAGTGCTAATGGCACTCAAAGCAAAGCAGCTACCAGCACTGCTGAAGATGGATATTTGAAGGACATTTATGAAGAAATTAGTACGGATTCCTTCAGAAAAATCTCAAATTCATGAGCCAAATGTGCCCGCCAGGTCTGAAAAAGCAGTCCATACTACAGCCACAGCGACAAATTTGAAACGACACATCGAGTTGAAGCATCCAAACTGTCTTGGGAAAGTAAGTGATGACCACGAGATTTGATTTAATTTAAAACAAAAAAGAAGATAGATAGATTCATAGGTTATTCTTAGGAATTGTGACCCTAGTTCAAAATCCTTATTGTGAACAATGGCATTGAACTAGTTCCCTTTAATCTGTGTGATCTGAACTTTGATATAGCTCTTGTGCATTGTGACCATGCACAATACTGGCCAATTCACACAACCATGGTCAGGTCTAACCACTTATTTTTATTAACAAATTGTATGACAACACACCAGTCACACTGCAGGAACTCTTACAAAATCAGATTTATGTCCTTGAATCTGTTTTCCTAGAGAATTATGGGAGGTTTCTTTTCATACCTACCTAACAACGCTACACTATAAAGTCATAAAGGCTAGAAATTTTAGGTTGACTCAAATAAGAATTCTCAATATACACCAATCAGCCAAAACATTAAAACCACGGACAGATGAAGTGCATAACATTAATGTTTTCGTTACAAATGCTGGGAAACCTTTGGTTCTGGCATTCATGAGGATGCCACTGGACGCTCTCTAACTACATAAATACCATTGCAGGCCAAGTTCTCCCCCTCATGGCATCGGTACTCCCTGATGGCAGTGGCCCCCAAGCAGAATTCTGAACTATGCTACACAGTAAAAACTGGCCTGAGGAGCGTGACAAACGACTCAAGGTGACAATCTGTCTTCAAAATTCTCAAGATTCCAATCTGGTCAAGCACTCTTGGGACATGCCAATGCCTGTTCCGAGGTGAGGCTTCCTTCAATCGGACTTGGCTCTGACCTGTCAAGGCACAGACACAAGACCTCTGGGAGGTGTCTTGTGGTGACTGGCAGCAGGGCATCAGGGAGGATCCTTTGAGTCCTGAGGGTTGTGAGATGGGGTACCGGCAAGTCCCACAGATGCTTGATCATATTAGGATCTGTGGGATCTGGAGGCCAGGTGGACGCCTTGAGATCTTTGTCATTTGTCCTTGGGCCATTCCTGAATGACTGCCTTTGGGGAGCGTTGTTGCTGTAAGGGGGTGTATTTGGTCTGAAGTTTGGGTGGGTGAAGCGTGCCAAGTGACAGCCAAATGAATGCCAAGACCTAAGGTTTGCCAGCAGAACACCGCATCGTAAAAGATGATCAATGTCATACACATCACCCACCAGTTGTTGTAATGTTTTTTGTTTATTGGTGTATGTCCTTACTTTGTACAAACTCTAAATGAATCATTTTAGACAACAAGAATACTGCAAATAAATCATTTTAGCTGACAAGAATGAATAAATAATTTTCAAAATTTTGGAACCTTGAATGAACAACAGTGTTGTTTTTCTTCTAACAGCTGAATTGCCAGCACTGGTGGGTTTCCTCATGTTAGGCACCAATGTTGACGCTTTTTTTCTGATGCCAAGTGCCTACATGAAAAATTTAGCAGTTTCAATAACAGGTACTACTCAGAGGCTGACATGAAAATTTGTTTTTCATTTAAAGCAAACTCAAAATGGTGTAATTTCAGCAGACTGTATATGAAAAGCCGATTGCTGTCAAGTGGTGGGTGCTTCAATCTTGGGCAGAAGTCTTAAAAATAACTGTCAGGGAGGCGAAAAAAAGAGACTAGAGTATCTGTGAAGGGCAGCACTTCAGGTCTGAGTCACTGTGGCGCTCGCTTCAATATTCCCTGAGATGGACAGCAGGTTGGGTCCTGATTACCATGGAGCATATCTTCTGTCCCATGTCCTCTCCCGAGAGGAAAAAAAGAGAGAGAAAGACAGAGAGAGCAAGCCAATCTATAACCTGTCACTGTCTCTCCCTTGATGGCTGGATGATGGATGACTGCATCTTCTCTAACAATACCAAAACACTCCCTGAGTGGGAGGCCTTTTGCACAGGGGCAAGGTAAGAACGTTAGGTGTGTATGTGTGGGCAATTACCGTCTCAATTTATTTCACTTTAACTGACAGCTGACATCGTGCCCTTACATGTATGATATGACACTTGGCTTGAGGGCCGACCCTTTCTATTTAAAAATTTATTGGAAGAAAAGAAACAAGTTCAAGGGAACTAGTGTTCTTGCAGTGAATTTTTCTCGACAGTGTTCCCTCCTTTTACCCAGAATGCTGCAGCTGCTATACACCCCAAACTATTGCGCAACTCACAAGCCTTACAAATGATCTGTCTCAGTCTGTGTGATCTCCACAATATCCACACTCGCTGATGCGATGCATCTCAAATCAGAAAATCACCCCACAAAAATCAGAGATGATGAAAGCCTTCAGCGCTGCACAGTTGGCAGGGAGGATGGAGGGGAGGGGAGGGCGGGCTGCTGCCTCCCACTCCTTCTCTTGTTCAGTCTTTGGGGCCTCCGCTGGGTCTCTTCGTCTTTTTCTCCTTCTCTTCCTGTCTTCATTTCTGACTCTCATACTCGCTCTGTTGCTTTTCCTCTCTCAACCTTTTTCTCTTTCTCTCTTCACCCACTCTTTATCCCTTCCTATCCAGTTCTCGGTCTCTCCCAGGGGCTTAATTTATGGTTGTGGAGCTACAGAAACATAGGGATGACAACCCACGCTCTCCTCTGCTTTGTTAGCTTGCTAGCTTGCTGGCTGGCTGGCTCACTGACTGGCTGGGTGTACAGAGTGTGTGTTCATGTGTATGTACTGTATGCACGCTGGTTCTAAACAAAAATGTTTTTCTACTCTCCTTTTTTCCCAGGCTCATTATTTTTTTTCTTTCAGACGTGCGACTGCTTGTGTGCCTCTTGTTACAGTTGGAGTAAACGCTGGCTCATTTCATGCTGGGCTGTTTAATACTGTCCATACAGATGCATTCAAAGATAAATACACTCATTGTGGTATATTAGTGCTCTTCAATGAAGATAAATGTCCATATTAGCCTTGACAAATGGAATACTGTGAGTTAGAGAATAATGTAAACACCTGTGCTTGGAGCTGTTTATTTCCCGGAGTGGTTAAGGAAGGAAATTATAAAAAAGACACAATGCAGAATCTTTTTTCATCATGATTTGTGATCATCTCGGTTGTTGGTCTCTTGTGAGCCTACAGTAAACGGGCAGTCTGATAAAATCCAATCATCTTTTGAGGGTTGTTTGTTGGGAAAATGACAAATTGCTTTAATAGGCTGACTGGAAAGTAAAAAGTCAAAGTGAAACTCAATGACAATTAAGTTTGATTGTCAGGAAACTGGATTAGCCCTCTTTACTCAAAGAAAATTGTCTCTAACCACCCAGACAAATTTGAATAATTCAAAAATTGACAAGTTAATAAAATTAACTTAAGTTAGTTCATAATGTGCAGAAATAACCAGTATTCTCTGCTCTGAGAAGCTGGGGCATGTCCGAAAAAACGAGTTGCTGCACAGCGACACTTGTTAGCAGCTAACGGCAGCTATTTGTGGAGTTGCCCATTTAGGTTGAAAGACTGAAAAGTACATTTGTGACAGCGATTTTGCTTGTCTTTTTACCATTGTGGCATTTAACAGAGTTGTTTAGTCCTGTATTCTTTAGACTGACAGACCACACACACCATTCACATACAGAGGGAACACTGATGCTAACATTAGTTTCTATTTGGTAGGGGAAAGGTTTCCATTGCATCATCAAGCCATGATTTTTAGCCAAGAAATTCTGGACTTAAATATGGCGAAAAACACAGTTTGCACAGTTTACAGTCCTTTTTTAAGTTTTCAACTAGTATTTTCTAACATATGTAATGTGTCTTGAAAGAAATCTCAGATTTTACTTTACTGCATTTTAACGATCATAAAAATGTAGCTATACAGTAAACAGTGTCTGATTTTGAGTCTGTTTGTAGTCAGAAATGTCTGTTATTGAAATATAATCATTGTTGAGTTTTTTTTTTTTTTTTTTCCAGTCACCAAAAATAAAAAAATAATTGATTATTTTCCCTCACAACTTAGTTGAATTTTTTAATTTTTAAGGCAGATTAACATGCTTTTTTCTTAAAAAAAAAAAAAAAAGTTTTGTATATAGTCTGTGTTAACACATTGTTTTTAAAAGCAGACAAAGTCATGTGTGTATCCTGGGTCGTTTCAATGGATTTACCATAAAGGTCAGAATACGGGGGGGGGGGCTTCAATTTTAGCTGCAGCTGGTTTGACCACAGAGATGCAGGGGGGTGGCTGGCTTGATGCAGAAACATCAGACACTGCCTCCGGACCAGCTGAGCAGCACATGAGGGCAGGATTTGATCCAATTTGGCTGACCGAGATAAATACCGCCGTCAAGCCAGTCGTCACTTGCATCTCTGTGGTCAAACCAGCCATGGGTAAAGTTGGAGACAACACAGGCACAGCAGAGCCAAGTTTTAGAGCAAATAAAGAGATGCTGCTCGCAAATCAAGACACACACACACACACACACACACAAATTTTCACTTTCTCATCATGTTTCAAATGATATAAATGCTTTAAAAAACAATCAAGATAAATAAACGAGACATTTTCAAGATGCACTGGTGCTCCTAGTTATAAATTTTGGGGCACTGTCTCTAAAAATGATTATGAAATGTGACCAAATGGTCACAGGTAATTGTAATAGAAAGTACACTTTGCAAATCTTTTAACCCGCTCTCATTCCCAGGTCATCGAATACTGATGATTTGTCATGCTCCTTTGCATCTCGGAGCGATACACAGGGTGCCCTTTATCGTCTGTATGTGAGACACAGCTGAAACACACTGTACAGTTGTGGTTAGGTTAAGGCGACAAAACTAACTAACATAGCTTAACATAACTATGCTGGTTACATGACAATAACTTCACGTAACATAACTGTGTCATGTGAGTAATGTCAGTGCATGACGACCGCACGTAAACTGCGTTACATTAATGCAGCGTTACATAAAAACAATGTTGACTTTTGATTTCACACGGGACGTAGGTACATCAGTTACCTTACGTTAGAGTGTGACCCAAGCCTCAGGCAACGTCAAGATGACTGCGTTCTCAGCTAGTACATGGATAACATAAGCTAGCTGGCTAGCTGAATGTTGAATGTGAAGTTCTGTGAACCATTCATGTAAGATGGCAGAGAAGGCACCAACACCAGCCGTTAGTTTTAATCGAAAAAAGAAATCGGTATACGAGAGAGCTACCGCTAAAAAAAAGGCGGATGCTGAAAGAGCCAAAACACGAGTCAACTTCGGTGTGGCTTTTCAACGTTGGCGTCAACTTAAAGATCAGAAAGGTCTTCCAAGTTATGCAATGGTTGCCCTTTTTCTGCTGGACAGGAAAGACAACATTTTTATTAGATTCTACTAGGCGTTCAGTAGCTTGGCAATGGCACTTGAGTCGGTGCGCTATCCTTGTTCGCTCACGCGCCTCTGTGAACAAGCAATGCACATTCGTGTTCTTTGGAGGCGTGACTCCTTGGGGGAGAGGGTAGGACCTTTTTTATTGTGGATTTTCTAAATCTAGCTTGCGCGACCGTTATTTTCAGTGATTCCAGACCCCCCCTTTAAGACAACAAAGGATGCGAAAGCCGTGTTTTGTTTGACCTGCCCATCTCCCTTTCCTCCACTTGAGTGAGTTGAAAGACCTGTACATCTCATATGATGCTACAGTGTATCTTTGATGTCGCTATCACATACCGAGGGTTATTCATTAGTATTTGATGACCTGGGAATGAGAACTGGCTGGGAGAACAAGATGTGATGCAGCTCGACTGATCAAAAAAAAGGACTGCGGTCGAGTCAACCTTCACTTAGGCCTAGCCGTCGCTAAAGTTGGAGACAACAAAGGCAGAGCAGAGCGTCTTGGAGGTTAGAGAAGACATACACAACATGATGGTGTTGCATACGTGGTATTTACTGGTGCTTCTAGTTTTGTAGCACTGTCTCCAAAAAAGGTCGCAGAGTTTGATTAAATAGTCACAATCTGGAGTGCTGTTGATTATAATAAAAATATACTGTGCAGATCATTGTACATGACACATCTGATGGTGATGGCTGTTTGCCAGGTCCACATCTGGTAAATCTGGCTCATAATCTTGAGATTTTTCTTGGCTGAACTGCCCATCCTTGGAGTGTTATAGGGGCATGTGAAAGTGGAGCTGCCAAGTGATAGAAGTCGTGGGTGGGTGTGTCCTCTGCTCTCCTTTTCTTTGTCTTTGGTTGATGAAAACAACACCGGCAAGGACACCCTGAGGAAAATTAATTGATACTACTGCAGGTCTCAGCAAAGCCTGCAGCGCAGGGGCCTGGAGTGATCAAAGGGACATAGGAAGGGACTTGCGCCTACGTTGCTGGAATGGTTTTGATTTTATAGTGTCAGTCGCACATCCCACTGCCAGATGTATTATATAAAAAGGTGGTGGGTGTGCGGTATACCATATGAGCCTCATTCATGAATGAGCGCTTGTTATGCATGACCTGAGAGAAATGGAGTAAGCTGTCAAACACTGGCAAGGGAAGTCAACAGAAATAACATGTGACAGAACAGAACAGTGGTGAAAATAGAAACAGGAATGTGTGTGTTGACTACAGGTGTAATAAGCTTACTTGATTAAGAATTCACTATATTATATGCTGTTTGTGTCCAACCATTCTCAGCCTGGCATCTCTGTTTTTGTACATATTTGAATATTCAAAGCAACAAATCTCCCAAGGAGAGAATGCTAGAAAGATAGATTTTGCCGTGGCCTTTTGGTTCCCTGGTTTTGAAAACCCACACGTTTCTGAAAAGCCTCGTAGTAAGAGATTAAGATGAACTAGACAAGACGAGGTTTCAACAATGCCCTCTGCTCTGGTTTGTTTGAAAGCCAGCACAAGGATAGCAGTTAGAGACTGAATGATGGCGAGGAGCGGAATCTGAATTCAGGATGAGTGTCAGGTTAATATTCTCCTGCTCTCTGCCGCAACTATAATTCATTCTCCAATCGCGGCACGAAAAGAGACATGAAAGCCTTTTCCTTCCCCTCTTCTCTGTTCTCATCAGTCGAAGCCTCGCATGCATCCTCTCGATTACCATCGCTCATCTTTTCTCTTTTGTTTCTCCCCATCGTGTCCCCATTCAATCCATTTTCATTTCCCCCCTCAGTTCCCTTTACAGCTGCTTTCATTTCAACCCGATCTCTCAATCTTCCACAACCCCTATTCTACACCCATCTCAGTCTTTTCACCAGCTCACTGACAAGCTCTGTCTCACTTCCTCCACCTGTCTGTCATCTTTCTCCCTTTTCTTTCAACCTTCCGTTCTTTATCTTCCCAGTGACTGCTCCCTTTCCAGAGTTTTTCCCCCTCTTTTCTTGGCATACTTTGTCTTTCTTTCTCAAAACCTTTGCTCTGTCAAACGCACCGTCTGTCCCTCTCTCTCTCCCTCCATTCTTAGCAATGCCCTCTACGGACCAATTAAGTTCTCCAGCTTGATGTCTTTTCCAACCCTGCACAATCGGGCCGACTGGACAGTTCAAGTGGTTCAAGGGCAAATTCACACACACACACACACACACACACACACACAAGTTAGATTTAACAATGTGGCCTTGAGACCTATTGGAGTTTTAAAGCGTGTTTGTGAATCTCAATCTCTTTGAGCTCTTCGCTGACCCAACAAAGAACCTTATCTATGCACACTCTCAGCCAAGGGACCTCATTTATAATAACACATTTGGACTCATCTTCCCCCGAGCTCATCCCAGGATCGCTTCCGCCAAAAAAAACTGCTTGCTTTTTCAATTCAAAACAATGTAAACAAGCTGGGAGTGCTTTGTATTAGTGTACTGTGCAGTGGAAGAATTGCCAAATGAAAAGGTCTGAGTTGAGAAAGGGGCTCTAACACAGCAGAAATTGTTGTTGGTGGAAAAAAAAAGAATGAAAGGAAGAAAAAAAAACTCTCCGGGCGTATTACACAACACACCAGGGTACTGTCACATTTGCGTGCAGCTCATTTCTTTTGCAATACTGGCACTGACACTAAGAAACATTTGTGTGGCAGCCCTATACACAATGTCAAGCTACCAAGTTTTAAAATCATATTCAAGGCTTAAAAATGGAGAAGAATAAATCCCTGTGTGTGCACACTGGTACGGTTATGTGATCTTAAGAAGAAAATAATAGGTCTAACTTGTAATAATAACAAATAAACCACCTTAAGTGGAGATATTCCAGTATGTAATGAAACCCTGTTTTTGTTATAGCTTTTTATCACACAGAGGCGGCCATAAAAATAACACTTTCCGCAGCAATGTGACAAGTTTATAAGAAAGACAAATACTATCATAAAGGCTCCCCCCCCAAAAGCACTTGATTGACAGTTCAAGTACTCCAGTTCCGTCTGTTCCTGGCTTTCTCTCTCAGCAGCCAGACGACTACCTGCTGAACACAGATGACAAGCTACCTACCATCCAAAATGTCAAAAGCAGTTCACGTTAGCGAGGAGGAAGCCACGTGTCAATTAGCATTACCAAATAAAACGAAGTGATTCAGAGATGCTCAATGGATCATGATTGGGGGTGAAAAAGCAAAGCAGATGCTTTTAAAAAAGTGTATTTAAGATGTCATAATGTCAAAAAAAGGAAGGGTTTGTCAAATTTAAACTGGCGTTCTGAATTAAAAGAGCCATCAGTGCTTTTATACTGAAAGCCAGCACTTACAATGGCGCCATTAGCACATGATGGGTGAGGCTGAAAATGGGTTAGATATGCGTTAGCTCTGTACAACACCCCATTAGCTCTGAAATGAAACAATGACTGTGGAGGTTAAAGTCCAAGCTTTCAGCTTCAATTTGAGGGCCTTTACACCTACATCAGATGAACAATCTAGGGTGTTAACCCTTTTAATACACTGCACCCCAATTTCACAGGACAGAAACTAACTGGACAAGTTAACATAGGTTTATTCGATATCTGCCGTCAAATCTGGTGCAGTCAATGACTGGCTAAAGTGTGCAACCCATGGTATTATACTGTATTATTTGTAGGGTTGTTTGGCACTGTGTATGTGATATCTGTAGCTTCCTCTTGGGTAAAGTCACAACCTCACCTGCGCCCTGTGCCCATGAACGTCCCTAACACAGCAAAATAAGTAGAAAAAAAAGTGTATCTGCATAGTGTATCTTCAGTTTTAAAGAATTAAACTGAAAAGACCAAAACCAACAATATCTAAGTCAGTACTTTCTGAGTTTCCTGCCCGTCGGTCAGACAATCATAAAATACACATAACACTGCTTCACCTGAAGACAGCCGAGAACGAAATTACTCAAAATAAGGTGAAAGCTTATTTCCATTGTGATCCTCTGGGGGTCGAGACGCCAGGCCAGGCAAGACGGACAGGTCCAAACACAATATCCATATAATTACATACAGAAATAAGAGACATAAGGACAACACTGTATTAGTTTTTGCAAGGTCCCTATTCTGAGGCTGTTTCTTCAAAGCCTGCTTAAAATATCTCTCTGCCTCGATCGATTTCAGAGATACTGAAAGTTTATTCCATTCAATTACAGCCGTATATAAAAAGGTGTTTTGCCAGTTGAACTCTTGAATCTAAAAAGATTTAAATCTGTTGGGCTGTGTCTTGTTGAATACTTGTGATTGTCTCTGGTGTGATTAAATTAGTCGGACAGATATTTGGGGGCCTCATTATAAACAATTTTATGTTTAAGTTCCAACTGTGGCTCCTAATGAAGACATAAAATCTTTTAAAATGGGTCACAAATGTATAGCTTAGTTTAATAAAATAATTATAATAATTTAATGAAACAGCTGGGCACATGGTTCTTAGTGAACGTTCTCAAACATAATAAATAATGCAGATTAATTCACATTTGGTGTGCAAAACTTTAATACTCACCAGGCCAGCCATTAGGAAATATGGACAGGGGGTTAAACATTCTTAAACACCAACAGTGGTGCATAGCCCTTTGCATGCCCCGGGTCATCTGCGCCCTCTAAACTCCCCCCTGACAGCCAACTTGATGTCTATGTTTAACATAACAAAGAAACCGGTTGCCCAGTGTAACAACATAGCTCTGTGATGTGTTTGAATGTTTCTGAACAACCACAGAGTGCAGATAAATAAGATATATCAGGATATGAATACACAGTAGGGATCAGTTCATTGTTGACATAAAGAAAAATATTGAATATTGCCAGCTTTATCCTTTACAGATCAAAACTTTAACCTTGCAGTTGGTTTCATTTTAAATCCAGCCTGAAGTTGAGTGTAAACAAAACAAAACATATCTCTATCCTTATATTATCTGACCGACTCTTGCCAGAAATTATTGTAGAACCCTCTGGAAATATGATGCTGCAGGCCCAAACAATGAAACATCAGCGATGGTATGTGTCCAATTGATAATCCCAGTCTCTTGCACCATTGTCTTTCCTCCAACATCCAAGCCAGAACCGCTCATAGCCGCCAACGCCAGAGACATACTGTACAATATCATCGCATTTCGTGCAGAGACAGACGTCTGCAACAATAACAAACAGCTACTAGAGTTCTGGAAAATATCACCCAGAGGCTGGCAAACTTGTAATTTGGAAAGTCAGACTGTGAAGGAAACACCAAAGCTAATCTCTTCCAAATGCCTTGAGTCACGAATAAGCCAAATCTATATTTAGTCTGAGAGTTTTAATTCCAGGCCCTGGTGTGATGTCACATCATCGATTTCCTCTGCGTGCCTCTCGGAGCAGACAAAGCTCCCACAGCTATTGTTTGTTTGTTTATTTACTTTGGGCTTTTTTTTTGCTTCGTCATGACTGAAAAATGAGAGATACAGAGGAAGGGTGAAGGAGATGATAAGACTTGGAGTAAGACAGTTATACAGAGAGGCACATAATATGGGCGCATCCTTGCACACACGCACGAACACACACAGAGGCCATCAGCCTAATTACAAGCGACAGGAGGGAGCTAAGGGAAACAGCTACAGCCATGGCCACTTCCACTGTGGTGCACCATTGGCAATATGCCCTATTTATGCATTTAACACACACAAACACACATGTGTATATATACACACACACATGCACGCGTCAATGCGCAGAAACAAACACACACAATACAGGCGTGTGGAGTCAAACACGTGCAGAGAGACACAGAAAGGGAAATGACATGGTTGGAAGTGCTATCTATTACAGTGATTCAGCACCATGGACAGAACCACATGTGCCGTAATAGAGATAAAACAAAGACACATTTGCTCTCTCTCTTTTCCATGAACACACACACTGGAGCGAAGCCAAGTCCTGGGGCACAGGCCTTCTGAATCTTTTAATTGGATGTGTGTTTTGACAGGCTAATCTCAAGAACAGGACACAGTCTGCCCACCAGAGTCTTTCTACATTCACTGAGATTCCGCAGAAGTGCACCTCTAATGACCTAAGTGACACATTTATTCAGTTTTATAATCGTCCGCTGGATCTGCGTGTCTTCTTTAGTCACATATATACATACATACATGACTCCCTACACATATGGAAGTCTTCAGAGGTCATCTACAGTGCAGCATCTCTGGGGCCATTAGGTTGTCAGCTGCTGTTATCATCCCTGTTGGAACCATTAGTGTTGGAACCAGTTATCTTATTCATTTATCCTTGGATTTGTGCTGCTATTTCTTTACTTATGTATTTATAAAATTACAGTGTTGATTCTTGGATTTTATTTAACATTTCTTAGCTTATGTTTTTCTTTTTCTCACTGTTTATTGGTGCTTTTTTTTACTATTTCCAGCATACAAAAAGTTCATTAATTCCAGTTCTTCTGCAGATACACATTCACCTGGCCTCTTCAGGTTCATGATGGTGATGGCTACTTCAAATGTAATTTGAACTGGAGAGCATCTTTTGATAGGATCACTCCAGCTGCGAAACAGAGATCCGCAACTTGAAGTGACAGTCAACCAGAGGCGTGTCATGGAGGGGGTGGGGAATTTCCTTAAACCATACCCATCTTCAAACTCAGCATTCATTTAGATGTCTTTATTATATTTTATTTTACTTGCCCTAAGCTGTCACCTTGTTTATTTCAGCTGTGAAGTTGGGCATTTAAAGTTGGTCAGAATGGAAGACACCTCCTATGGTGTCAGAGCTACGATCCTGTGGGACTTCCAGATCCAGACTGACAAACTGACGATGGCTATCTAACCGGACATCGTGTTGACTGACAAACAACAGAAGAAGGCAGTGGTGATAGATGTGGCAATCTGAGTGTCAGCAACATTAGAAAGAAGGAACATGAGAAGCTCGAAAATACCAAAGGCTGGAGGAGGAGCTAGAAAGATGATAGGAGTAAAGGCAACAGTGGTGCCAGTGATAATCAGAGCATCTGGGAGAGTGGCTCCAGCAGATTCCAAGTACAACATCTGAGGTCTCTGTTCAGAAGAGTGCAGTCCTAGGAACAGCTAAGATACTGCACAGAAACCTCAAACTTTCAGGGGTCTGGTGGAGGACCTGAGGTTGAGGGACCCCCCCTCCTTCCTACCCCCTACATCCGGCCCTCTTGCTCGGATGACAACTGCAGACAGACAGAAGCCCAGTCACAAGAAGAATATGTTGGCATATCATTCCTGCCATTTTGTTTTTTCAGAGATGGAACGACCATATTTGGACGAAAGGTTGGAGCTGTGGAGGAGTGAGGGATGGATCTGACTCATAGACAATGGCGACACCTTGCAGACAGCCTGTCACTCAAGCTGGCCTGACCTTATATATGCATAACTCTGGGCCTTACTAAAATCTAAATGGATAAGTAATAAAAAAAAGTGTACCCCCTGTACATTTGTCATGAACGTTGAAATTAGCTATAGAGACCTTTTTTTTTTTTTGTACCAGGTTGTAAACATATTTATTTCTGCTGTAAAGTTCGGCATTTTAACATTTGGGGCTACTTTAATTTTTGGAAATCCCCCAATGGCTTTATTTCCCAGCCTTGGAGGTTCCCACTTGTTCAAGACCAACATGTAACAAAACAGCTTGTGTTTTAGCGAGTCATTGCTGTGATTCCACTGATTTTTTAGCCACCGAACATGGGTGTTTTTAGGCAATCAGTTGTTGGTTTTCAAGCTTTGATAGTGCCACAGAAAGCAGTGTTTTTTACAGAGACATCTCTATTTTGAGCCCAAATGATGCATTATCTTTTCCTAACCACAACCAAGTAATTGTTCATGCCTAAATCTAACCACACATTAACTGCAGGGTTGTTGAAACATAAAGATGTAGTTTCAACATTACAAATGTAACATATTGTGGTTTGCAGAGAGGTACAATTCCAACATTTTTTTTCTGGCGACTGCATTGAAGAACCCCTGCTGAAGTACTCAAAATGGCTTCTGGTGCCACCGGGATCACATATTGCCAAGACATACACACAAACACACGCACACAAGGTTAAAATGAGCCGTCACTGCTGGTAAATATGTCCACATCCAACATGTCCAAAAGATAAATACAATATAAGCTGTGATGTAACAAAGAGCCAAGAGGTGAGTAACTACACTGAAATCATCTACACAGGTTTGTACTTTAGAGAAGAAAGGCATCAGTGACATGGCAGACACAAACCTTCTGGTCTTCAACACTGTGACACAAACACGCGCGCAATTTATTTCCTGGCAATAGCTTCACAGACTTTAAACTGGAGCACATCTGAGAGAAGTGACGTCCGTTCACTGCATTCAGCTGGTAATACAAAAAGGTTTTAGAGACAGCCTGTGCAGCGCCAGCACAGGCTGTACCAACCATCAAAGCTTTACCAAGTTGTCTGTACACAGCATGCAAACTAAAGCTAAACACACTAAACTGGACACTTTATCTGTACAATTACGTGTCAGTGCGCAAGATTCTTGTTGCTTTGACTGTGTCTTCATGTCTGCAGTCTTGTATCTCCACCCGACCTTCTAGAAATAACAGAAAAATCAGTAGGTTTTATGACGATTTTAAGCACCGTCTCTTCTCTTTGTCTGTTTAACCTAGCTCCAGTTCATGCTAATTAGCCTTGCTCTTTACTTTCTTCTGTTCATTTTTCCAGGTACATTCAGAGAAAAGCAAAGGTCAAATCTTTCATTTACTGGCTCGAATAAACATGACTGACAGAGCAACAAAAAAGGTTTTAATTGATAAGAAAACAGAGCAAATTTGCACTTCAACTTGCTTGTTTTAGGTTGTAGCTACTCTTTAAGAGGGCATGCTGCCATTGCTGCTGCTGCTGCTGCTGCTGCTGCACAGCTTATCTCACTGTCATTGGTGTCATTATGGAATAACAATGCAGTGCACACCTCCAACATAATAAAAAGAAAGTGAGGGAGTAAAAGAAAGAAAAGGGGGCAGAGAGAGAGAGACTCCTCCTCACAAATTATCGCTTCTGCTTTCATGGCATGGGAGGGTGGTTTATTTGTTTCACTTCCATTGTCAGAGACGGAGGAGAAAAAAGAGCGAGCGAGAGCAGAAGATAAGGGACCAACTGTGGGGAGAAGATGTACTCTGTACAACGACTGAATAAAAGTGGGGAGATTTGGACAAGGATTTCTCCCTCCCGTTCCTTGTTGCATTAATTCAAAAGCTTTGCTCTGTTTACTGAGAATGCGCTGACATTTTCTCCTTGCAGCCTTTGTCGTGCTGTCACACAATCACAGCCTTGGATGTAACACAGTAATTATTAAAAGTCAATATTGAAAAGATCATCATGCAAATTGGTGTGTGCATTGGAGGTGATGATGCTATGCAAATTCTATTAACATAATTTTCTTTAAAAAAAATGGTCATGGGTGTCAATCATTTGGTTTTGACGAACTGTAACCCTGACACCTTTGAGGGCCTTGCCAATCAATGTCACTCACAACCATTTAGCAATCACACATGCCACAGGCAACGTAGCACGCTTTAAAAAGCAGTGACATGTAATGGACATGATGATCATCTGAGAGCATGTAAAAAGGTCCTGGCATTTTTGAGCACATGTATGTACACTGTGTCAAACTGAGATGTAACTATGCTACAGGCAAATTGTCTAATCGTCTTTTTTCACCCTCTCTTTTATCTCAAACTCCCATAGTCTGGCACTATTGGCAAGTTGGCAGCAAATGTCCCACCCAGAGGAAAATACTTGGGAGGACAATCTCACAGCTGGTGGGAAAACAACGCTTTTATCTGACTGAAATTGGTCAATTAGCTCCAAATAAAGTCAAATATTTCCTAGCTTCCTCCAGGGGTTATGGATAAAGAAGTGAGAAGAGAAGAAGAGACCTTGATTTTGCTCATTTAGGACATGCGATGATTTTTAATTACCCAATGGAAGGAGTCTTTTATTGAGCTACACGGCTCCACACTGTCACCTGTCCTCTCTAATTGCGCGTCTTCACTCCTGAGGGGAGTTGGAGGGGAATGTAATTACGTTGAGATCAATAGTCAAGAGTCGACGATGACACAGTAACGATTCATATTATATGCAGATTGATTCATTTCCCGGACATTGTTTGGTTTAATTTAATGGAAGTCTACAAGCTTGAGGGGGGAAATTTTCTCACATTCAGGGAACAAGACTATAAAGACAATTATATAGGCAGGTTTAATTGTCTGGGAACTATATGGACTGATTAAAACCACAGTTAGTGCAACTTACTCTGGATTTTGGGTGATTCTGGAGTCATGCTGGACACTTGCAAAGACTTATATGTCTGTTATTTGGAAGGCTTCACAAACAGGGTTTTACTGAAGCTTGGAAAAAAACATTTTAGTTAAAAGAATACTGTAAGTAAAAGAAGCAGAGGAAGACTAAGAGCCTAAAGCCATGCTAGCAGCTCTGTGAGGCTGTAATGCCTCAGTGACATAACTAATAGATTTCTCTTCCTTATTAAGTTATGGACTAATTGAAATTTTGACTTGATGAAAAGAAGCCATGAATGTCTGTGCCAAATTGCACAGTGATCCATCCAACAGTTGTTCAAGTGAGAACCAGAGAATTCATTCTCACGGTGGTGCTGGAGGGAAAGTCATGGAATTGCCAAAGGATTTATAATTGCAGTTGGACTGGACTGGATTGGATTGGATTGGATTGGATTGGATTGGATTGGATTGGATTGGATTGGACTGGATTGGACTGGATTGGATTCGTCCTCTGGGGAGCATGAACATCGGCACCACATTTGTGCCTATCCATCTTGTAAATGTAGAGATGAGGGATGTCATGATGATGGAAATTTTTTTGACTGGTTAGGCATGTTGGTGAACTTTGCTCGTGTAAACTGTACTACTACAGCAGCAAAGCCATCTCATGTTGGCATTAACCAACAATAATCGCACATGATCGGGGCCGCCTGCTAGCTTCCACCTGACCCAGATCGTTGCTAACCAGCGGAGACCCAAGGTGGGGCAGTTGGCACCATGTTTTCACATGTTAATCATGGACTGTATAAAATAATGAAAGTAACTACCACTGTAACACCACCCCTTGGTTTGTATATTCCTATTTTGAGCCCTGGGGCATTTTAATGTTGAGATCTATTTCGCTGACCTGCTGGTGTCGTTACCCTGCTCAGAATTTTTTGTATAAACAGATAATTGTTTGTGTTGTCATGTCAGATTTTTCACGTGTTTAAGCCGCGTGATGCTGCCTTTGAGGGACAATGCAACACACCTTTCAACATTTCTAACCGTCCCACACAGTTAGGGTGAAAGAGATCTGCCATTGTCTTTGAAGGCCACTGAGAATATGTAAGAGTGTCTGCCAGTGACTTTAAAGTGCAAATAATCTGCAGAAATACATTCTGTATGGCAGACAGACAATGTAATGTAGCTACCGCTGAATGCTTGTCAGCTTTTACTGACACCGCCAGCGCGTGTTTAAAGCAGACATCTATAGTAAAATGCCACACTCGAAAACAATGAAAAGGATGGGTCCTTCGAGTGGCTGAGTCATTTCACAATGACACCGGGATGGAAGCGAGGGAGAAAAAAAAGGAGGGAAATAAACAGCAAGTGACAGAAACAGAAAGGGAACAGCAGACATGTCGAAGAAGTGAAACAATGGGACATGTCAGAAATAGATGAAAGTTGCCTTGCGTGACTTCAGGTTTTTATGAAGTGCGTGCCCCGGAGACAGTGACACCATTCCCCCGTGCCCAAGAGGGGATGGAGTTTAGGAAAGACGGCAGTGACCGGCCACAATCTCACCGCAGAGATCGGACCTCTGTGTCCCAGCAGATGACTGGAAAAGGTCTGTTTGTCAGAATGGGTTTTTCTGTCCAGGACCATTTCAGCCAAGCATCCATTACTGAATTCATGCAACATTAAACTGGCAGTAACCCAGCTGGTCACTTTCTCCGTCTGAATGAGACACCAGAGCGAAAACCCTTTGGGGAAATGTACTCTGGAAAGGTGCAGCATGATAAATGAAGCAATAATATTTGGCGTGGACCAATGTTTGGGCAAAACAGGGAGCTTGATTTCATTAGAATTTTTCAGCTGCACTAAACAGCCTCTGGTGGACTATTCTCTGTGTAAGATCCATTTAAAGGGCATTTAAAATGGAACAGGGAAACATTTAACAATAATGTCCTCTGTTAACCAACAAAGATTTATCTCTTACACAAGACCTGTGTGTGGAAGCTCCTTGGGATTGTACAGTGTTATGTGGAACAAAATGTTTGTGGTTTTGCACAAAAAATGCACAGAATGCATGCTTTATCTATCTCTGATATGACCTGAGACAATTTTGTAGGTGCTTAAGGTACAGCTTTTATGCAAATACTAGGGGTGACTACAGTAAAGTTAGACAAATGCTTTGTTAGGGCCTGTGTGCAATTTTGCACATCTTTGACACATCTTTGTTTTCTGGTCTCTGTCTCCTGCCTCAGCTAAATCACAGTGATCATGCTGCTCTCCTCATAAGTGGAGAGCGAAACCACTAGCTATCAACTGAGGCGCAGAGGACACAGGCGAGAGCCAGGAGTTCCAGCCTCTCTTTATCCCATCCCCCACCTCTTGAATTAAGGGCATTCGGGAGAGTGGAGTGTTTGGATCCCCAGCCGCATTTACGTGGAGCCTTTTATCCCCCCAACAATCAGAATAAGAGCTCAGCGAGAACTGAAATGCTCCAAACACCTCAGTCAAATGTCTTTCTGAACAAGACACTCTAACACTTAATGCAACCAAGAGAAAGGAAATTACTTCTGAGGTCAAATTAGAAGTTTGTACTTCGATCTCCATCAGCATTATACAACAAAAATAAGAGCTTTCAAATGTTATGCTGCTCTGAGTGAAAAACTTATTTTCCTAGCCAAAGTACAAAGACTCTACACTGCCAATGTAGGACACTCACTGTCTTTCATTCTGAATGTTTCTATACCTCTGATCTCTGGTTCTCTGTGGCTGTCATCTCTTCCAGTTTGTTTACTTCATTTTTATTTAATTCTTTTTATATCACTGCTGCTGCTTCTTATGCTCATTTTAAAACTATTTCAACACAGATTCGTGACAATATTATCAAGAAAGCACTGACCTTTTGATAAATTATGGACTGTCTTAATACAGTCCACATGTACTAAAAATGTACCTGTATGGGTCCACGGAATATATACATATAGATAATATACAAATTGTGACAGCAGTGGGAGGCAAGGACTCTATAAAGACTGGTCCCTGGTGGGAAGCTGCTGTGTGTGTATGGGGGCCACCACTTGTTCAGGTAGGGGAGCTTGTTGGCAGATAAAATCCAAGCTGTCAGTCACAGTTACCTGGGAAGCTCTCACTGGTCTGTGTCTGTGCAGTCGGCTGTAATCACACACAAGATGTCTACAGTGTTATTTTGTCCATCTGAACCTAAATTCAGTCCACTGCCTTTAAAATGCACAAGTTATATTCGTTTGCAGCTCCGATTGTCACAATCTGACAGTTATTCTTGCAAATGTTTGCATAGCTGCTTGAGGAAGTGACACTTCAATTTTTGTAGCTTACTTTGACAAAAAGGCTATTATGATACAGACAGCTAATAAGTCAGAGCAGTGCTATATAGTAGAGTGATTTTGTTTTTCTGTTGTTTTGTTCTTCGACCATTAACTGGTGACATTAAAATTTGTCACCAGGTGCAGGTAATTCACTTTCCAAGATATCGGCACACACAGTACCATGGTCATTTCTGCTATCATAGTGCCCTTGTTCAGATATACACTAGCACCAGTGTTGGGAAGTTTACTTTTGAAATGTGATAGGTTACAGATTATTAGGCACAGTTGATTACTTTTTGATTACTTTTCTGGCAAATGTTTTAACCTGGGCAATAATGCTGAAAAGACCTAAAAACATGTAGTGTGTAAGTGTTAAACTCAAATTTGTCCCACTGACTTTGATGATCCCTGTTGTCAAAATATGCCGAGAGACGGCATTCTCTTAGGGTGAAGAGATGCAAGGCAACAGAATGTATGTAACACTCTAATTACTCCCCAACGCTGACTGTCACTCCTGAGAGGATTGGTCTTGTCATAGTCAATTTATTGATAGATTGCTTTAATCCATCTTCTCTCAAGTTTTGTGCTGTGTCATGTCATCAGCATATGGCTGCAATCACCATTTTCCAAAACACGTTAGCTATGTCAACAACAAAGAAGAAGACAGGAAGAAAACACGAACACATGGACCTACAGGTGAAGTCCAAGGTTTACTGAGCATACGTGCACGGTGGAAATACAACGCAATTTTGACTCATCAATGCAAAATATAGGAGTCTTTGATAGCCAACTCATACGTTTCTGTTGGCATTGAGAATGCCAACAGAAAAAAAACCCTTGAAGAAGCCAGGGGGGTCCTCAGCGGGCACTTCCTCTCAGGGTGTCCCCAGCTGTTTGGTCTGAAAATGCCTCTCAATTAGTACCTCTACATGTATATTGTAGTGTGCTTGTTTCATCCTAGTTTTAATGACATTTGGGATGATCCAGTGTAAATAATTAACAGCCAAGTTGCCAGAGAAAATGCTGGCACCGTACGCTTCTGCAAACCCCTAATAGGTTACATTTGTACTTTTCATGGATATCACCTCAGTGTCTCTCAAGTGGCATCGTGTGTGAGCTGACTTTGTCATGGGGATAAGGAGGGAACTATGGATGGTGTGGCACCTAGAAAAGATGCCCACAAAGCTGCAGATCACTGCCATGAACAAACAACACAACCAGTTGTTTCTGGCGAGGCATCACTGCACTTCCTGCAGGGATAGTGCCACAAAAGTGGTTGTGTTTTTAACTGAGACATTGTTTTCCTCTCCAGCAGGGATTGTGCCACCAGAACCAAGTATCTTAAGCCAAATCATGATCTTTTATTTACCATAACCAGGTGGTTTTCATGCCTAAACATAACCTCAATCTGTGGTTTGTAGAATGCCATCATTTATCCTGGCATTTGGCTTGTAGTAAAACACATACACAAACACTCTGACCAGTCCCCGTGACTATTATTACAGGAAGTTGTCCAGCTGTCTGGAGTGGGACTGATTAACCACTACATGACTCAGTTTAACATGAGTCAGTGTAACAGTTGTGAGTCTTGTCCTGGTTTTTGGCACATTAGTAACCCACCTGCTTATTCACGCCCCTGTATGTATGATTCTTTTGCAGCGGTGTGACCAAATAAACTGCATGGGCTGCAAAATAAGAGGTATCCACATGTTTCTATTAATGGTATGGCAAGGAGCATAAGCTCCAAATAGACTGTCACCAGATGCGACCACAGTGCTCATCTATGCGTAATAATGGCCTGGCACTGCATACATTTTCTTAGTAATTTAACACCACACTACTACAGTCCTATTATGCTTATTTCAGTAGATTGCTTAGGTATTTATGGCTCTCTCACAATGCATACATTCACACATCACGACTCATGTGTCGGACTGTGAGCAGCTGTGAGCTTGTGCAAAGCAAACACAGAAGATCTGGTATGACCAGCAGGCCTGACAACAAAGTCCTCCTGTATCTACCTTTTTTTTTTTACCAGCAAGCTGCCAAATCCTTAGGAGTGACAAACAGCACATGTCATAACCGACACGGTGAGCTGACAGCAGGACTGCAGAGGTTTTACAGTATCTTAGTAAGGGAGGTGAACACGGCCTCCCACACTGGTTTAAATGCAGGCTTGTTTCTATGTGAATAGTAAATAGTAAAAGGGCCGCATTATTTTGGTGCCTGTCTACCTTACTGGCCAAAGCACTATACAATTTGCCTTTCATTCACCCATTCAAACACACATTCATACACCAATGTTGGCGGAGCTGCCATGCCAGATACTGGCCTGCCCATTGGCGACAACAAACACGGCCCGCTCCATCACCTGAGCCTCAGCCACCCCAGGAACAACAACCTCCAAGCTTGCAACCTACATGCTAAAACATCTTTTAATGTTTTACGTGGTTTTTCTTTTGCAGGGATTTGGCCATTATAATGCCAGGGTTTTCCTCTCAGCACACAAATGTTCCACCAAAATCAATTCCCTCTTGACTATTTTGCAAGTGCTCTTTCACTGGGGCACCACTGCCCGAGAGGATTGTGATTGGTTTTTAAGAAATCCAAACAACCCACAGCGTTTTTTCCCGGAGTGTGGAATTATGATGGGTTCAGCCAGACCCTTTTTCCAGTGCTGACATAGTGCTACAACAAAGTGTGAAGACAGGTCGGGTTATGTGAGACTACTTCATTCTCCACTGCAGATCCTGACATAAACCTTGTGATTTCCCTTAAGTATGGTCAATCAGTCCAACAAAAAAACTGCCTCATGGCGGTTCTCAGTGGGCACTGGCGAGTTTCAGTGTCAGTATTCATGCAGGCCTTACAAGGTGTGTTCACAGCACACCAGCTGGACTCTTGAGTTTACAGAGATGCACTGGGAGGCAGAGAGGTAAAGCCACATGTGTGGATAAGAGTGAGATCATTCCAGAACTGTCCTCAGAAGCAAAGCCAAAGGGAGGTACTTTATCCTCTAACACTGGCTGGCGGGTGCAGGCAGTTTGTGCCCCACTTTGTGAACATCACTGCCCCTTTACCAGAGAGCAGAACAATCCCTTCACCTGGACTCAAATCAAAACACTGACACTGTCCTCGGCAGCACAGTTGTGGCTATATTGGCTGTTCCAGGGATCACCGACAGCACTTTTACAGCCAGCACTATTCTGAGTCTCGAGCTGAGTGAACACACAGTCAAGTGTCAGTACCAATAATCAATAGACCAACTTTGACAAGTCCATTTCTTGCAATTAGGAATCAGTAGTGGAATGAGTTCAGAAAAAAAAGGTTCTGGGTTGTGGAATGCAGCAACCTTGTGTTTGTGTATCTGCCAGCAAACATTGACATTTGTGACATCACCAGCCTTTGACAAAGAAATTCACTTTGCTGTTTGTTTAGATCGAGTGAGGGGGCAGCCGGGTTGCCCTCTGCATGAGAAAACACAGCTCTTGTGGAGCTTCAAAAGGCTCCGCATTTCTCGCTTCTTGAGAACCAGAGCGCGAGATTTGCCGAAACATATGAATTCTGAGATTAGGGCAACACCAGCCACTGCTGTGCCAGTATAACCGATGTTTCTCCTCACAGCGTGTGTATGTGTGCATGGCTCTGGTTGCTATGGTTATGCCTTTCTCTGAATCAGTCTGCAGGCGGATAAATAATGCACACTAATGCTGGCGTGGTGACAGCACTGCAGCAAGCTGTTGCTCACCTCAGCTCCGCTCTGGAAACACTCACAAATACAGACATAAATATGCTAATGCGGCAACACAGATGCATGGATACATGCATACAAAAAGCTCGTAAACATGCTTATAGTATTGATAAAGTGTGAAACCACAAGAACACACTTTTATATAATCGCTGGAAGAGACTGAACAAAAGCTTGACAGAACTGCCAGGCTGTCATGCCTGTTCCAATAGAGTGAGATATCAAAGTTTGTTTTGACATAACCCTGTCTAATGAAGCAGGTGAATAAACTCTGATGGACTGATGTCAATACCTTCCCCACAGCGGGTGCATTTAAAGGTCTCTATCAGCCTCTCCGGAGATTGCTGGAAACACAGAATGTGTGATTTGACGACAAATGTGAATGAGGAGCAAACAGCATCCATGCAGTGCACTGATATCTTTATGCATGCGGTCCAGGGTGAATGTAGATACAGTCGGCTACTCCTTTGTGCTGTCACTCACAAAGAGTCCACTGACAAGATATACATTTGCATATTTTTGCTTTGGTCTACTTTTTTTTTTTTTTGCACAAGTCAACGTTTTGTGGTCCCAAAAGAGATATCTTTTTGATCAAGAGGCAAATGTCCTTCTGGATATTGTAGATAAAGAGGCAGATAAGGGAAGTAGATGATACTGTAAGTGCGTGCACACTCAACCCTGTCTCCGAGATATTACATTTGTTTTCTGTATTACCAAACTGCATTCCCAGTTACATTGTTGTGGCAACATAATTGCTGCCAGAATTGTGTTCAGAGAGGTTTCTTTCAGGTAACAAAACACTACATCTATGCACCATAGAAGCTTTGGAAGGAGCCTGTTGGGGAGGGTGGTGGACGTACCAAGTGCAGGACCTTGACACAAGAACCCTGGGTTGACGTTCAGATTGCTGTCTTAAGGTTTGGGCAAAAATAGCACTTTGGTTTAGGAGAGATTGTGATTTCGGATAAATTTAAAGAAGAAAAAGAAAAAAAAAAGACTCCTGCCTTAGGTTTCGGCAACAAATAGGGCCAAAGGGAAATGCCATGTTGTTGCTTAAATGTTGATAGAAAGGGTAACAGAAAATGCTGTAGTCACTATAAATGGATAGTGTATGCAAGATTGCCTATTTTTAGAGAAAAGAACTGAAATATGTTGTCAATGAACATTTTGCTGATACATTCAGTATGTCAATTAGCAACAGTTTCTCATTATGTTGAGAGAAAATGTAATTTGCCCGTCATCACGTTTCCATTGTATCGCATTGCGTTCTAATTGCATAAAATAGTAACCTTTTTTGCCAAGCATGTGGTGTCGTGTTTTCTATACTATGAACGTTTTCCTAAAATTTGCTTGTTTACACAGGGACTGCCCATTGTTCCAACAGCTAATGGTTCCGAAACCCCCATTGTCCGAAAAATGTTCCACTGAACCGAGAGCCCATTTGTCCTACAGCTAGTTATCTTAACAACAAATGGCCACACACCCTGCCAAACAGATCATCAGATTGATCTTTCCAAGCATCATTTTTTTCCTACTATGGTAAAGGCATGACCCGCCCCTCTCAGCCTCTGATTGGCAAGAATTCATTGCCTATGTCAGCTGGGTTGGTCAGGTTTAGCCACGAGGAGTGAGACAGGTTAGGGTTAGGGAAAGAATACCAGGGCAAGCCAATCAGAGGCAGAGTAGGTAAGGTCATGCCTTCGCCATTGCAGGAAAAAAAACACAGCAGGGCAGAATCTTTCTAACTACATTGTATTTTCAGAGCAATGCGTCGTCAGAGCAATCATCATTTGTTTTCAGGATAACAGGCTAATGGACCAATAGGCTTTTGGTCTTTCGGACTATTGGGGTTTTGGAACAATGGTATGGTACGGTACTGCTTATAGGATAACAATATATCAGGTTAATTGTAACCCCTGTGTTGTGATATGTACTGTATTCTATCACCAGATTCTTGCCAATACACAGCCCTTGTAAACAGTGTTGACACCTGAATATAACGTTCTTTCACACAGGAAAAGCAAATCTCTGCACTGAAATATCTCAATGTTACAGTATCTGTCATGTATACATTTTACATTCTGTACTGATATATATTACACATTTTATTTTTCACACATTTTGGTTTTCGGTTAACACCCAAGGCAGAGCTGTTCTTAGCTCCGTCACGAAGCGAAGCAAATAAATATGAATGCAGGTGACAGGAAAAGAATGCAGCACATCTGCCCATGCTTTGAAATTAATGTATATGTTTCCTTCACCATCAAAGAGACTATTTATTTTTTCATCTCCATCTGAAATCTGGGGGAGGGTGAATGTAGGAAAATGTATTGTATGTAAAATAATCTATGATTTTAAATGTAATACTCCTTCAATGTCTGCCGAGAGGCGTTGCTTTTATAGAAGTGATAGAAAGGGCTGATGGATGTGATATGCAGAATAAAGTACAGGGGACAAAGGGAGACACAAAAGAGAGACAGGGAGATGGAGAGTTCTTTATGTTCTTTACTGAATGCTTGAGTGCGTCATTGTTCATAAATCTGTCTTGAAAAAAACACTGTATTCCTTCCGCGAACAGATAAGCAGTGCTATTTTTACCACGTATTTTGTTCATGTCAGAGTCTAGACTCACATGTTAAGGCTGACACGAGTTGAGAATCAAAGCTTTCCAAAAGGAAATGGATAAATGAATAAATAATGCAGCCTGATTTTTCAATGTCGAACACTTTTACGGTAAAAGAATTTAAATCCTCTTTCCCCCAATCTCAAAACTTGTAATAAATCACCTTTTGCACTCCGCACGGACAAGAAATGAATGCAAAACACCAGGCAATTCCATGGCTGTAATAGAACTGACTGCAGAGAGGCCTCACACGGAAATTTTATAAGAACTTGTGTTATGAACTTTTATAACCTTCAAACCAAATACACAAAAAAATAGCCGCAAGAAGGCAATAACAGCGGAGAGAGCATGAGCAGGTTGGTTCCTGAGAAACAAAGAATAGAAAAGTGCAATAAGCCACAATTATCAGAGTCCTGTGTTGCCAGTCAAAGTAAATCAAATTTATCCAGCCTGCCTGCAAACACTGTTTGAGAATGAGGAGAGCTAAAGGGGAAATATTGGAGAAAGTCTCATGATCCAGGGCTGTAAAATGACCAACACTCTGGATGGAAACTTTAAAAGTTGCTGTAAAAGATGCGTCTGGTAATATTCTACAGTTTTCTTATTGTCAACTAATGACATGATCCCTGTAACGAGTACTGTCAGTGTAGCCAAAGCCTGCCATATCTTAGTCCATAAATTTCCATTATTGTCCAAAAACTTAAAAACACATCACTTAGCAACACTGCTGCAATGGGGGACATGCTCTTCAACATGATGAGAACGAGCACTGCAATTTATTTGAAATCAATACCACATACACCATCCTGCTGCTAGGAATACTTACTAGATCACCAGATCCACCATTCCTAGCATCATGGTACACCTGATCGATTCATCTTGGCAATATGAAATATAAATAACCTACAGGGGGACAGACCTCTGCTGAGGAAGGATACAGGATCTGACAATGTCAACAAAAGTGAAGCAAAAACAAAAAAAAAAGTCCCTGTATCCACCCCGTGATTCAGTTTTGTTCCAAAAATTTAATTGGTCTTCCTTTTGCGCTTCACTGGGGAAGCGCAAAAAACTGCAGCTCCTCAATTGGCCACTTGAGGCCTGGCTCCAAAAGTGAGTCATTCCTCATAGACCCCTTAGTTAAAATGTTCAAATTTACAGAAGAAATAAAATGGACATTGCCTGTTACAAAACACACTTTTGGTCTCTACAGCAGATGACAACTGTAGAGGGGGTGAATTTGTATGTGACTCACTCTATTAAATTCTATAAGGCTTAAAGTTATGCATAATTAAGGGTATATCCGCTTTAAGTAACAGGTGGGTGATGTCAGAAGCTTTAGCTGTTGCTAATTTATTGCGATTTAAATGAACAAGAGTCAATTGTAACATTTTGGTTGCCTTAAAAATTATATTTTTTAGCATTTGTTGTAAGAAAATATCCTCTGAGGAGTGGAATGTCAGTTTTTTTCCCAGAAAGTACATTTTGTTTTTATGGTTTTAAGTCTGTTTTCTGTTTAGCAAAAATTAGCATTACCTTTAGCATTATCATAGCTAACAATAGCTGTAAATTCACCTGTGCTAACCAGGCTAGCAGCTAGTGTCCACCCTCTAATATTGTCACTTCAGGGTCCAAAAATCCAAGACAGTGACGGCCAAAATGTTGAACTTGAGACTTCAAAAAGTGAGGCTACAAACCAATGGGTGACGTGACGGTGGTTACGTTCATTATTTTACAGTCTATGGTTCTTCCTTGACCCATGCCTCTATCTTAGACACAAGTTTAATGAAAATCAAGACAGTAGTTTTTCTGAAATCCTGCTGACAAACAGGCAAAGAAACCAAACTGAAAAAATAACCTCCTTGGTGGCGGTATAAAATAAACAGCCTGGAATGACCCATGATGAAAAACACAAAAGGGGACACTTGTGTTTAACATACTGAGAGCCTGTTGTTTCGTTTGCACTCCTTTTGATTGCAATCATGTCAAAGGCTGAGGGTCTCTCACCCACACCCCCACTTATTTCACACTGTGACTCACTCACCTCTTTTTGGCAACTCAGTGAGATGCCACAGTGTAGAAAAAAAAGAACATAAACAAGAGAATAAAAAAGGTTGAAGTGGGTGAATGAAAGTACATTAGAATATTAAGTTTCCTGTGAGTCCATCACTGTCTATGTAATTCACATTTTGAAGTGCAGAAAATAACAACCAGTCAAAGTGATGCGGACGTGATGATGCTACCAAGAAAAGAACACATTTTGACACTTCAAAATGACTTCAGCCCCAAGCTTGAAGAGAGAGATTAACCAGTTTACTCTTAGAAAGACTCACCATCTATTTCTGTCTCATCAAATCAACCTCCCAGCCTGTAACATCTTATGCTATGAACACTAAGTTCCCGTTTCATTGCCATCCAGCACAATTAAACAAAGATCCGACGGCTTCAAAGACGCGTAATGGTATGCTTTTTCATTAGTATTCATGATTGCTAATTTTAGGTGAATTGCCGTATTGATTTCCCGATTGGTTCCGCTGGCTGGTCACTGAGTCACGGGCTGAACAAATGATTCACTGCCGCTATGTTTATTTAATAATTTGAATTTAATTTCAAATGATGTGCCAGTCACGGGTATGATCACACGTTGATGAATGGGATGGGAAAAGGAGGAGATAGTGAATAGTATGGAATCTATATTTGGTAATTAATACAGATGTTTCTGGAATGGAACTGCCATCCCCCTTCTTAAATAAGTCCAAATTTATTCGTTTTAATCAGTCCCCTAGGAAAAGGACGCAAAGAGAAGAAGATAAAATCACTTCAGGCTTTGACAAACAAGAACCCACAGAAGCTCTAAATTTGGGTGCAGTTGAGTGTACACTCTGAGAGGATAATTATCTTCATCTGGGCCGTATTCTCCTTGTTTTCATCACCACAGTGATTGTTTGCGCTCACGATTTCATCACTCCACTGCTGAGCTTCCGTATTTAACTGTATCTCTGCTCTCAGATACGAATTTGACGGCTAAATGGATCTCGAAACAGTTAAACAGTAATTAAACGTCTACGCAATAGCACTCACAGTTCAGATACACATCTGAGAAACAGCTGTGATGGAAATAATGACCAAATAGTAACATATTTTAAGTATTCTTCACACACTTCATTGTAGAGTGCTTGGCAGTTCTGTATTGTGTTCGTGTCATACCAGAAGAATAGATAGATGGGATTCCTTTGCTTCATCTCCAAAGCAGTGTTTACATGCTTTACTTGTTAAAACGCTCAAGTGATTTCTATTCATGAATTTGAAATCCGCCGTGGGGAAATTACAGCAGATATTCTAATGTTTGTAAATGTGGCTTACTATGTTAATTTGGATGTAAGTGACTCCCACTATCAGTGGATGCACTGGTATTTCTGCTGCATGCACTCACACGGTTCAACAATTGCAGCGCTCGCTGGAAAATATTCACCCAGCTGAAAAGATATCTGGTATATCTCATCAAATATAAGAAGGTTTGTAAGAATGTAAGAAGGATTTTGGAACCTATACTTACCACTTATTTGTTTGGAAGACTTCAATCATAGCAACTGAATTCAATCATCATGTTGCATATAGGGATGCATATTATGTGTCGGTCAATGGCTAAAGATATGCAAAATAAATGACAGCCATGACAGACAGTTGCAGCAAAATTCATTTAAACTGAAGGATCCATGGGAACACTAAAATTGAAGTAAATAAGACTGAGACGTAGCCCTCACGTACACAGGCAGTGTTTTGAAACGTAGCTTTTTCTCTGCGTTTCCCTTTTTGTCCGCATGCAAACAGTGTTTGAAATAAAGGACCTTTTTAAAACTTCATCCAGGGTGAAGATTTTTAGAGGCTCCATTTTCAGTGTTGATGTGTAGACAGGGAGTTTTTGACTTGTAATGTCAGAGCGTCATTACATTACAAATGAGGTGACATTTCATACAATAGTAGACGTGGCCAAACTAATCTTATCTTGCTAATAGAACTTTTAACACATTTAATAGCAATGTCGACTTACTCTGTCACTGTATTGAGAAACAGAGGTGTCAGAATGCGCCATGGATGTCACTGCTCCAAGTAGCCCTTGGGTAACAGCTTTTTTCAGGCTTCTGATTGGCTGACATCTTCCTCTAATGATCAGCCAACATGGATTAAGGGTCAGGGTTATATCGCCTCCTGTTTATACGGCATATTTTTGACAGCGCTTCAATTGTGTTTTAGTTTGAACAGTTTTTGTATTTTTTTTAGAGAACAGAGGCGGAAGAACCCTGCTTTTAAAAAATACCAGTGTAGGTTTGGACTAGGCCTGACACATGTTGGATGAATCAACACTTCAAAAAAGTCAAAATGATTTTTAGGTAACAAGAAAATGGGCTGCAGCCTTCAAGAACAAACAGCTCCCAAACCGGCAATAGTCATACCGATCTGTCAGACTTTAGTCTCCCTGGTTAAATTTAACATAACAAGCATACCAGCGGCTGAAAACACCTGCTCAAAGATACCAAATATCCTCAGTTTGGCATTAGCATGAGCCTCTGCACTGCTAGCTAAACCGCACATCACCAAACAACAATTCAGTGGGGTGTTGACAGTATGACTTAATTTTGAAAGGGTAATTAAAAAGTCACACACATTTCACTGCTCTGATTGGTTGTAATTCTGTCCAGTCTGCTCCGTCCAGCCCAAACACCCCAGTCTCATGAAACTCAGATCAAACTGTCAAACTAGGCAGGGCTGATCAAAAATGAACCAAGATTCTGTTACTGCATTGCTTATTTCTTGCCTCTATTATTTTCAGAAACACTTTTTGGTGTAATGGCAGTACATCAACACTGTTGGGCATTGATATTTGGTTGATTTTAGGTTATGATGTCAGGTGACCAAAATTCAATGTCAGGAAAATCTCTAATGCCAACGTCATCTTGATAGAGCTCATAAGGTATGAAGAACAAAATGCTGTAATTTGAGAAAGTCTGTGACCAGGCTGCCATTTTTTTCTGCTTAAAAATGGTAATGTGTACCTTAGCGCTATGTTGCAAGTTTCATTGCTCTGATTAGCTATAAGTCTATCCACCTGTGTTCAAAGGCATTTTGGTCTGTGCCTGTCAGAAGCACCCCCTAGAATTAGACAGTGAACTGAGATGAGTGATACAGGCTAGGATACCTGTTTATTCATGTGATTGGCCATTACAGGCAGCCAGTACATTCACACCTCTAACTCCATCTCCTTTAACACACAGAGGCACTACTATAGCAAAACCAGACAATTTCCACCGCACATCCTTCGTCTTCCACACTGTCAGTTTACTTTTAATCAATTAAAGACTTAATGCAGATTAACTAATGATTGATAAAGCACTGACAACCCTTTTTATATATGTGGCTACAGTTGTGGTTCTGCATTAATTCCCCACACTAATCCCAGGCTTTGTGCGGATACAGTGCTCAGTTCTTATCTAAACATTCTTGTCAAATGGCATTTGTCTATGCCACAATGTGTTGACAATCTCCACGTTGTTTGTACAGTAGATGATTGATAGCGGGGGTACAAGCGCAACTGATAGCTTTCCACAAATCAGATAACAATGGAGCAAGAGTCAGTTGATGTGACTGAGTTGGAGAAAAGGAACTGAGTACAGCAGAGCCAGAAGGAAAAGTCGAATTTAGAGACCATTGTTGAACAAAAACTGTTTCCTTAGCCTTTTATGCATCATGTCAGTGCTTCGGCTGGAGATTTGTCTTGCTGCCCACAGAACCGCTCTGCCATTACAGCACTGAGTACATCTCCGACTCAAACATAGATCTACGCTGGCAGCATTTTTAGCAGATGTCCCATTGCCTAATGTGAGGTAACTTTACTCGAGGCTTTTGTACCCAAACTGCAAAACTGACAAGATGCACTACATTGCACTTGAACCAGTAGTGTCTCCCAGGTGAACTGTTGTGCTATGCAAATAGGCCACACAATACAGCTCAAAGTAATATAGCATGCAGCTTAAAATATAACAGTGAAACATCTTTTGCTTGCCTTAGTAGATGCGCCGCAGCGTCTCCTGGGCCTCTTGAAGATGGATTTCTCCACAGCTGTGTTAAGCACCATCTAAATTCAAAAAAAGAAAATATAAATATATGTAATGATATTTCTTTAAAATAGCAGCATAAAAAAAGCTTAGAATTGCTGATCAGAGAGCAAAAAAAAGGCATAAGGACAAATAGGCAGCTGACCCAGTGCATCATAGTTATTTTTAACATTTATTTTCAAGACGCAAATGATGTGTTTTTGATGCATTATATTTCAAACATCTGTCATTTAAAGCAGACACTTTGATTAAACTACCAGTCACCACATTAAATTGCAATCCACAACTATAGCAATCAATCAACACTCTCCTACTAGTCCCATCTTCAGGATGTGGTAGTAAGTTTTCTTATCTTTTGAACTCTTCTATCTTGAAATCTTTATGAATTATGCTGACACTCTTAAGACTAAAAGTTCTAATGTGCTATGCTGAAATTAGGAGCGATACATCCGCAGCTTCAAGACTTCCACAGAATCCGGCCTCTTGGGATTTCTTCTTTAACTTGTGATGCTTTATGCATCTGGACAGCAAGCATCGTTATTCTGTAAGACATGCATCCGTTTGATAATTCTTTTTGAGTCGAGGCTCCTGTTTTGACGTGAGGACCACAGAGACGAGCAGAGCAGGCTTGGTGAGGTCTCCCCAAGGCTAGAATTCAGCAGATTTCAGCTCAAACACCCTCTCTAGAATGCCAAAAAAATACTGGCGAGAACAAGTCCTTGAGAAGTGGAAAATGACCTCAAAAGTATCAAAAATTCATCCAGATAACTTAAGAAATGCTTAGCTTGCGGGCCTTAAAAGTGCTAAGCTTTTGGCTGGGACCGAGGACATTTTGGAGCTTTTTGCAAATTGCTGCTTACTTAACAAGTTTATAAACGCTCCCAAAGGAGAGCAGGTGAGTAGTTAGTTTTTCAAAAAACAGCCAGCCCAGTCTGAATGCAGTCAATAAATTGCAAATGCGAAGGTCACACAGGGACAGCCCATAATCATATTACACTCAGCCCTATCATTCCACAGAGGCATGAGCATGCATGCATGTGTGTGTGTGTTATTATTCAGCAGTGTGCGGGACCCGCCGGCGTGGACTGCTAATGAGAAGCTGTCGAAAGAAGAAGACCCTCCATTGTTCTCAGAGGAATCAATAGGATACCTATCAAAAGGTGCGCTATCTGTAATATGAGGCAGATTGGTTCAAATGAGATAACAGGAATTAAAATGGATGAAATGGAACAAAAGGATGGAAAGGAGGCGAGGAGACAGATTGAGCAAACTCTGATAAAGCCAAGCGAACATCTGCTGACGCTTAATCAAGCTGATCTCTAGCCCCGCACGATATCTTCGCTGTGTTTTCCTTGCCTTCATTTATCGAGGTAAGTGCTTTGCCGAGCAACAACACTTTTTTTTCTTCTTCCCTTACCGAGGCATTACATTCTTACAGTTTAAAAAAAACTACTGCTGTCTTTTCCTGGTCGTAATGGGCAAAAATAAAAGAATAACTCAATTTGAACGACTCTTTAGTGTCCAGAATGTACCGGGTCAGCTTGTCGAAGTGCTCATGAATCCCTGACTCTTCCCTCTTGCCCACTCATTGTCATCGTTGGGTACCATGCACACTGCCTGCAATGGTGAGTGAACAGGAATTGACTGAGTCGAGACCGGTGCCAGCTAAAACCAGTGGTGCATTCACATACTCCTGGAGTGTCTTTTCCTGGTAGCGATGGGCCAAAATTAACAAACGAATCCTTCTGAATGACTCTTTTAGTGTCCATTATGTACCGAATCAGGCTGTCAAACGTCCGAGTGCTCATGTATCCCACAGTTTTCCCACTTGCCCACTCAACATTAGTGCAAGATACTGCTTGTTACGATAAGTGAACGAGAATTGACTGAATCAGAATGAGTCAAGACCTCTGCCAGCCAAGGCAAGGGGTGCATTCACTTCCTCCTTGGATGAATTCAAGTTCTCCTTGGATGTCTTATCCTGGTAGTGATTGGCGGAAATGAGCAAATGAATCCTTTTCAATGACTCGAGTGCTCGTCTTTCCCCACTTGCTATTTCGTAGGTTAATGCACACACTGCCTACTATGGTGAGGGAACGAGAATCGAGAGTCGAGACCTTCGCCAGCCAAGGCAAGTGGTGCATTCACATGCTCCTTGAATGGTCGTTCTTCCAACTTCCATGTGTTCATGAGCTTTAAGTGTAAATGTGTCAACAACATAGGTGCTACAAAGAAGATTTGTCATAAGAATGTTTAAACAATACAATGCTAAAAAGAGGCAAAGGAAAGAGCTCAGGCACCCAGTCATCTGGGACTTTTGCTTTTGCCCCTCACAGAACAACAGTTTGGTGGTCAGTGGCATGAAACTGCATAGCGTACCTAAATACAAGTGGGATGTTGAATTCATGCATTCAAAAATGAATATCTTATCTTAATTAATGTAAACGTATACATGATGACTGGTAATGCATTAAAGAGTAGTTCTGTGAGGCGGCCAGCACTAGCTGTCAAACGTTCATGTGCTATAATTGGCATCATATTTTGCAATAAGTATCAAAACTTGAAAGGTTTGATACATTTACATGTATCAGCTCACATGAACTGAAACTGTAAAAAGAATCAGTCCACCCATCACTATCTCCTGGACACAGAGCAGCTCCAGTGGACCAATTAGGGGCTATAGATGCCAGCTCAAGGGCACCTTCATGGCGGTTAAGGGTGGGTATTATTTTATATTCTCTCTCAGACTGTCCTCAGTTGCTTCTTCAAGTCACAAGCATGCATTTTAAACCTTGAGGCTACTGCAGCCATCTGCACATAAAAAAGTATAAAAAATAGGTTGTATCCAAGGCCTGGTGTCTGGAAAAGATGTTTTCTATATTTAGGCATGGACTAAAATGTCTGGATGCACAGCTGACCCTGCATGCGAAACGTCAAAGGTCAGAGACATCACCGAAGGCCTGGCTTCCCAAAATGGCTCAGCGTGGGCGCACTGACAAAGGGGTCACTCACTTGGATGACCGGACCACTTACAGACACGCTCTGTGAAAGGAAGCGGGAGAATTCCTCACCTCCTCAGGGCCAAAAGAAAAGGAGAATCATACTGTGAAATCTCCTTTTTGCCTTTAGATCCTGCACAGAGCACGCACACACCACGCTGAGCTGTTACTGTAGGTTATTGTACTTAGCCGAGTGGGTTAGCAGGATTTTTGTGTGGCATTCAAGATCGGCTGAACTGGAGCTGAACTGAATGATGTGTGGGTTTCCGTTTTGGCCTGAGGCAGTGAACAGCTTGCTGTGTTTTGAATCATATGAGTGAATTGAAAAGACATTGGTTGGTTTGCTGAATTACTATGCTTTTAAGCTAGCTAACACAACCAAAAACCATCTGTTAGTGCAGGTTAACTGAGCTAAGGCTCCAGTAGAGTGATGCATATGAATAGACAAGGCAATTAAGTCTCTCATAGCAGCCTACATTAGGAAATAAATCCATCTTAATTAGATTTTTTTCCTATCACTATTGAAATGTATTCAGCCTCTTTCCAGGTATTCCAGGTATTTTTTGTCCTGCTTGTTCCACATTCTGCCTCCCCATTATGTCTCCATAATGCGCTGCTGGGGAGATTGTGATGCAACTGAATCACTCACTCATGAAACAACATTTTGAGAGTAATCTTATGTAGTCACATCTCTGTCTCAAGCTCACACAGCTGCGGAGAAATATGACAGAAAATGTTGAATAAAAAGAGAGAGCCTGAGGCAGCAATTTGATTGGTTCTCAGCTTGAAAACATGCCCTGGAAACAACACCTCGGCTTTGTTTTGCATTGTTATTTAAGCTATGTTAATGATAAATTAGATGAAAAATGTAATGACGTGTTTACCTGCAGGCAACAGGAAAAGTATTAAACCTGTTCAACAGCCTGTGGTTTATTGCATAATGTATTTTTCGCCCCTTCTTGATTTGATGGTTTTGTGTATTTCAAAGAAATTCGGGCACATGTGAGATCCGCTCACTACCGGCAGGAAAATGGTTATCAAATAGGCTAATACACAGGTGAGCAACATGTCATATTCTGCACTGCAATTTCACAGGGGAACATCTAATCTTGAAAAATGTGCATCTATACACAATTTATTTGCAGTAGCAAAAATATTCTGTACAAACCATAATGCTACCTGGATTACATATCTGTAAATGAGTCAAACACTCATGGTCAATGTATTTCTTTTGTTGCCCCTACAGTATCCACTCCTGACAGCTAAACCATGTAGAGTAATGCTTTCACTGATATGCTACTTCAAGCATTTGGGTTAGGGAAAGCCCAAAACCCAATGTTGGACACAAGATATTAATTGGTTTTCAGTGTCCAGGCGATTTCACGTCATGACCTGAACCTGGATGTGAGTACACTTGACCCCAAAGCGCAGTGTGTTTGAATAGTGTGAGCACTGTGTACCGGATCCGAACCCAGTACATGATCTATGGCCAGAGTCTACATGAAAAGGTGGTCTCTGGTATGGTTCATGTGTGCTCCAGTATGGCACACATCAGGTGTTACCAGCAACATTACCACAACACGAGAGTTTTGTAATGTCCCTGCTGATGACTGTCCCCAGGACAGCAGTGTCTGTCTCAGATGGCCTTTTCTACATTGCAGCACCACAAAAATGACACATAGATGATGATGCAAGTGTACTCAGCTACTGAACATCAACTACTGTGAAAGTTGAGTGGCTTGAGAGGAAAAGGGGGGACAACTGTAACTAGGCACAGTAAAAGTCAATCGTACCTAATATGAAAATGCCCTTAGTCCAGTGTTCAACACACTCAGCCATCCACCTTGACTTCCTTCATATGACGTTTACATCATACTGTATAAAGGTGTTACACTTCTTGGGTGAAGCCTGTCCCTCAGAAAAAAGACCTTCTGATTCTTAACCGACAGTGAAAGTGTAAGAGACGCCACACATTATCACTCAACATGCCCTACCCCATGGAAAAAATCTGGCCTGATGATCTTTAGAACCATTAAAAAAATCAGGGCTTTGCTAATGATTGTCGAGAGAGGGAAATCAAGCCTCAAATCAGCCTGATTCTCCTGTAGTGTGCACCCTGCATCAGAAAACAACATTACTAGGCTACAGCCATGTTATCGCCTCTATGAAGCTATGTTGCTAAGGCACTGTGGCGCATTGTGTAATGTGTTAAAATTCACCATCATCATCATCATAGCTTTCTAGCATGCTAACGTTTGCTAATTCAGAGTAAACACAAAGTACAGCTGAGGCTTTACTGGCTTGGAAATGTCACTAGTTTTGGGAATAAACTAAAGTACTGGAAAATATAGAGTGGTGCAGGGATGATTGTTTTTTTGGAGGCTCAATGAAGGAAGTTGGAAAGACATTGCCGTAGTTCTCCTGTCAAAAAGCCAGTGGGATTTTTCCATTAAGGCTGTTATGCCGTGTTTGGCATGATAATGTTCTGTAGTCTCATTTAGCCACATGTTAGCAACCACCTTTTTAAGACACATAAAAGCTTCAAAATGTACAACTGGGCTATTGACTGATGTATTGTATGTAGTAGACTGATACAGAAATATCTCAAGCTTGTGATAACCACAGACCTTATTTCAGGCATCTAACCAAAAAACACTGACTTCAAATCAAGGGAACTGAAAGTGTTAAAATGCTAACTCATTTCCAGGTTTTAGGATTCATTTCTGCACCACGTCCATAGAATCTGATGATGGCACCAGATGAAAAGGATGTGCAAAGATGTAGCTGAATATATATCTTTGTAACAAACTTCATGACAATCCAATAGTTGTGGAGTCTTTTCACTTACATGGTGGTGCTAGATGGATAGTCAGGTGGAGTCAGTAGGATTCATCCTCTGGGAGGCCATGAACATCTTTATCATTGTAATCCATGCAATAGTTGTTGTTTTTTTTTAGATATTTCAGCCTGGAGCAAAGTTGTGGACCTCCACAAACAAATTTATAAAAGCAAATGTGTTATATAAAAACATGTTTTGTCCAAGGCAGGACTGGATGTGGGGGAATGTAATAGAGTGTAGAGAGTTAGTGTATGGAGGGAGCATCAGTTTTTGGTGTAGGCGTGAAAGAGCAGTATATCGCATTTGGATGAAGTTTAATTCATGCCTCCCAGTGCAGCATTAAAATATATATGTCTGTCAAGAAGTAATGCAGGGTGAAATTTTACTTAATCTTAAAGGGGCTTTTATATAATTTTACCTTTAATTTGCTGCATGACAGGGTAAGAATGCAAGCACACTGAGCTTACCAGCTGTTGTAATAAACTCTTCAGTATTGTCACTTGAGGTGACAGATAAGAATGATGTGGAATCAAAATGAGACTGCAGAGTTTTATGGTCACCTTTTCCCTAGACTCATTGTGACTGTGTATGTGTGTGTTTGTATGCAGGTGTGTGTTTACAAAAGCATTTCTGTGCATTTACATTTATTTTTGTAGCCATTACGGTTGAATCTATTGTAGGTTTACATGCTTTTAATATTTATTCGAATACATTTGGATCCCATTTTCTCAGCATCATTGTATACATTTTTGTGTCTATATTCTGTGTGCCGTGCAGGACAGCCGAGAATCTGCTGGAGGCAGCAGCATATTTTTTCTCAGCTACAGCACCTTAGGGATATCATGTTCTCTAGCACAACCACTGCGGCACATACTTTATTAACTCCTAAAATTCAAGATGGCTCGTTTTTCTTTACACCCCCTGCTTTTCTGACACCTACAGACATTTTTCACTTTGTTTTTGTCACACAGCTTTCAAATGCAAGTACTTGCAAATGAAGATTTTCATTAGCAAGTAAAATTGGAATGGTCCAGCTATAAACACCTGGGTTTCTTTACCAGAGTGTATGGCTCCTATTTCGTTAACACTTCACAACTTGTTCTTGATAATGTTGGCACATATAACTGCAACTATTAATTAAGCATATATCCATGTATTAATTTTCATGGTTTATATGTGCTCATTCGTAATTGTCACAGGGCCTTAAAGAAGACAAACGACTACGCTTTTGTGCTACCAACGTACCTGAACAATATGATACAAGCCAGTAGTGATGATTTTAAAAAGTTCAACATGATGAATGTGACATTTCAGCAGAAGCACATGATTAGCAAAAGAGGTTTTGGTATATTGTTGCAAAATACACATACACTGATCAGCGAAAACATTAAAACCAGTGGCTGGTGAAGTGAGTAACATTGATCATTTTGTGACTTTGCAATGCTCTTCTGAGAAACCTTGGGTCCTGGCATTCATGCTGATGCCCCACTTGACATGCACCACCCACCCAAACACCAATGCGGACCAATACCCTCTCGTGGCAACTGCACTCCCTGATGGAGGTGCGCCTGCCAGGCATATCAACACACCATGCCACAACACAAAAACTGCTCAGGAATAGCCTGGGGGACGTGACCTAGAGCTCAAGGTGTCAACCTGGCCTCCAAATTCCCCAGATCCCAATCTAATTCAACATCCATTGGGCATGCAGGACTAAAAGGATTAATCAACAGGGCCTTTGTGCCAGACAACACAGGACACCCCCAGAGGTCCTGTCTCCATGCCTTGACAGGTCAGAGGCCCCATCATACATCGGACTCGGCCCTGGCTTGTTGAGGCCCAGACAAACGACCTTTGGGGTACCGGTTTGTCCAACAGATGTTCGATTCGATTGGAATCTGGGGAATTTGAAAGCTAGATCAATGCCTAAAGCTCCTTGTCATGTTTCTTGGACCACTCCTGAGCAGTTTTTGTGGTGTGGCATGGGAATTGCCTTGCTGGGGGGCTCCTGCCATCAGGGGTACTGTTGCAATGAGCGGGGGTACTTGGTCTATAACGATGTTTAGGTGGGTGGAGTGCATAAAGGGGCATCAACATGAATGCCAGGACCAAAGGTTTCTCTACAGAACACTGCATTGTAATGAAATGATCGATGTTTATAACTTCACCTGTCAGTGGTTTAAATGTTTTTGCTGATTGGTGGATATTGTACATAGGGTCGTCAGTATTTAAAAAAAAAGGTCAAAAAAGGGTATAAAATAAAAAGTCCTCTGATAAATAAAGAGCAGTCCCTACTCTGGACATGGTAACCATTCTCTCTTCTCCCCCAAGGCAGCCTCGGTGAGTACGCGGATTCATTCTGAGTCACAAAACCCATCATTAGCATCACTAGCCGTGCTGACACTGCTAACAGTGCCAGAGTCTTCTGTGCTGGTTAACAATACTAAAGGGGGTTTGTGGCTCAAAATGGAGTTGCATACTTACCAGAGCGACCTCGGGTGAGACCAGAGGGTGGACACAATGTTTCCACAGCAACCCTGTTGGGTCAGGACAGTGTTACCAGTAACAGTTACTGAGCAGTGCCGCTAGCTAATTCCCACCAGAGCTGGGGTGTACACAGCGCAGTTAAATGAAGAGTAGCAAAATTAACCTACAGACTGACGTGTAACTGGTCAAGAAAATTCTGAGTGGGTAAACGGTTCATGTTAACTGTTGACATCCCTAACTGTCCTTGATTAAATTCAAAATATAAAGCGTACAATGTCTAAATGTGCGCGCAGCAACTGTATTTCTGCCCTAGAAACAACCTGTAAATCCTAACCCCGTCCCCATATGTTCACAGCTACATTCTGGCACTTAAAAATGACACTTGGCAGGTTCAGGCGCCGACAAGATGTGGAGGGCATGTGGGCGACAACCCCCCATTCTGGGATGTTCTGCCCGTGGTTTTGGTGTTGAGGGGAAAAAAATGAAATATGTGTAAGTATGCCCTGTATGTGTGTGTGTATGTGCATGTGTGTGTGTTTCCAAGCCTTCCAGTGCCAGGTTTCCGCTGTGCCAATCTGTAGCAGCCATGGAGCATCCTGGACTTGCTCAGCCATCAATCAGTCGCCTGCCATGGCTGAGTGCTTACACACACACACACACACACACACACACACACACACACACACACACACACACACACAAGCTCACACGAACCTCTGACAACCCTCAGTTCAGAGAAAACCGAGGCCACCCGCTACTTTATTAAAAGGCTACAGCTGTTGTGTACGTGGGCACGGAGCAAAAAGATTCTCTCTCCCAAGACTCAACACAGACAACAGGTCGTGCTGCTTCGTCATTTTCTCAGTTTTGCTGCTTGTCATACTCTGCTGATAGCAATCTGGAGGACATAAATTCTCAGTTTCATGAGTTCACAGGACATAAATTTTACATTTGTGTGATGCTAGAGACTGTATTCCCACTGGTAACAGCTTTAAAAATCTAACCAGAACAATGAGCACGAACCAGAAGATGTGTACCAGAAAAACAACTACAAATAGAACTCTCAACTCACAGATTTTCCTAACCCTAACCCTGAAAAATGAAGCAGAATTTAAGAAGTAGGGGAATGTAGATGCAAATTTTTAAGTGTCCATGTGCAGAATATATGTATGTATACCCCCTTGAACTTGGCTCACACTTCCTGCCTTCAAACTGTGCTTACATGCTCACAGTAAAGACACTAGCAATGATGTAAAGCAGGTATGTTTACCATGTGCACGGTCTGAGTTTAGTGTGTTAGCATGCTAACGTTTGGCTTTGCCTAAAACATGAAGTACGGCTAAAGCTGATGGGAACGTCATTAGTTTTGCAGGTATGTGATTATGAATCGAGGCAAGCATAAAACTGTGGCAATTGCTGATGGTCAAATTGCATTGTGGGAAATGTAGGCCCCTGGTTTTGACAAAGAGGAATGCTCTGATTTAAAAAATGACATATCTGATTCCTCTGCATTATTTTAAAAAATTTTTAAATTACAACTCCAACAATATTAGACTCTTTACGCAAATGACAATTGTAAGATTTGACAGCGTTTTTTCTTCTGCTTGACAAATTGAAACAGGGCAGGACACTATCGTCAACATTTGACGACCTATTGTAAATTGCAATAATATATGCTTGCTATATTTTCTTGTTTGCTCAAATGGCGCCCTCTGTAGCTCTATCACGAGCTAATCTACCAATGTAATATTAGCTTTTGCAAATATTTACAACTTTTCAAGCATCTGACCACAAATTTAATACTAAAATCTTCTGCAGTGAAGACAACAATCTAATATACAGAAACACCAAACTCAAAGGTCACAGGTCATAAAACGTACACCACAACACATGTAACGGCAGTGCCTGATGATAAAATGTGCCACTGTTAGCAAGCTAGTAAGGCAATGTTAGCATTCTTGCTATCGTTTGTGGTACCAAATTATTACAGAGTGAACAAAATAAACAAATTGATGGCTACTCTGATGAAATATGTTTGTGGTGTAGCCTTTTGCACTACATACTAAGTATTCATGGTGTGTTGAGTTTTTGCCATACTGCTCAGTGTAAACACACTTAATGCACTCAAAATAAACCAAGCACATGAATTCACACTGTCTTAAATGAAGCAAATAAAACATGCTGACACACATTTTTACTGCACACATTTTTTGTGAAAGGTTGATGGTGGTATTGACTGATCTTTATGCATGGCTCGTTCTTTTTTAGCTGCAGCTCTAAATGGCGCGCTTGAGTTCAACAAGTCATGGTAAGCTTTACAGCTTTAGGGTGAAGTGAATCTGTAGGTGGTTGGGAGATCAAAGATGGCTGGGTGGGCCATACAGGAGATGTGTCATATTGCTGCTGGGTTTATCCAGAATGTTGGTGTAAAGGATTGGGGCGGTTATTGGCTGGCACCACTGGGGGTCTTTGAACAGAGTGCACATCCCATGGAGGTGCGTAAACAGTCTTCTCTTAACACAGTGGGGGGTTTCCTCTACATACTGTATTGGGTATGCTGTCATAAATTATGGAGCAATAAACATCAGACAATATTTTCTTTCCATGTAAATTAATGCACAAAGAAAAAAAGCATGAAGCCACCATATAATACTTGAGAAGAGTTATGCATTTTGAATTTTTCATTATCTTTAGCCATGTACTGGAAACACAGTACATCATACATACTCCTTCATTGTCCACAGTATAATGCTGGAACAGTGATCTCAGGGGTATTGTTTACCTTCCTTCCAAATGATTTACTTAAGCAAATACACTGCTTACAAGCTTTCAAAATGGACTTACAGCGTGTGCTTAATCATAGGAATGCTTTAAATATCAAATACACAGCTTGAGACGGGATTCATAAATAATGTGAGCCATCAAGGAGATTGCTTATCTATAATGCATGGTTTTGTTTGCTTCACATCCTGTTGGGCACCCTACTTGTCATATATGACATGATCAATAGACACGTAGAAATTCATTACTGCATACAGACTGCATTAAATATTAAAGCTGTTGTATATTTGTTGCTGAAACATCCCTGTAGGTGAGAGCGCTTTCAAAGCCCAGTCCTTAGTGTGAATGAGAACAAAGGTCCAGTTGAAGCTTTAAGAAACAAAGATGAAATGTTGGGAATATCTGATTGATGGAACTAATGTATATTTTACACAATATTACAGTCATTCCTTTCCACCTTTTACAGGCATGCCTGATCTGATTGTGGTTTTGCTACAGTACAATGCAAGTGTACCTGGGTCTTCCCCAGCAAGCAGGGTTTCGTGTAAAAATGTGTGTTTTTAGAGAAATAGAGGCTGCCTTGGAACTTAAGTAGTGGCTGCATAATACAAAGACCATAGAAGAAAGTTCTAATTTTAATAAAACTGCTTGATATATCTCCACTCTACCCTCATGCCAGACTAAATCTTGTTAATTCTGTGTGACTCTGGATTGTGTTCAATGACATATTCTCTTATGTTCAATTCAAACTTCGTTCAAAAAGTCCTGGCTATGTCAGATAAACTATAATTAAGGTATGATAAAGACCTTTACACTTGTCTAGGTTAAAAACAAGATGCTATGGTCAACAAAAGGACAGATTGCAAGTCTAATGGGATGCAAAATCAGGTAAGTTGCTACTAATCCATCTACCATCCCTCTACATAAAGGCACCTAACACAGACATACATAGACATAAACACATCATCAGTGGCAGTGGTCAGTGGCCCTACGCTACATTATCACAATGTAGGTTAAAAAAAACCTCAATGTTTCACATGGGACACAAACAGTGGTCTCCTCGGTGAAAGTCCTGTGTTTGTTTGACCCATCCACCCCCTTTCCCTCCTGCCCTTATTGGACATTCTCACTCTTCATACTATGTCATTGCCATAGACTGATTTAAACTGAAGTTAGTGGAAATCCTGGTGCATCTCATGGAAACACTAAAATTGCCTTGTGCGTTAGAATCAGACGCCAAAAGCCACTGACCAAGCTGCTGCTCTCATTGCCCTGGGAATGATAAGGCACTGGCTGCAAACACCTTAAAAAAGTTGGAAAAGAAATGTACCTATTCACACCCCTGACCTCCACGCTCTTACTTTCCCCTCGCTACATATGGCGCATGAAACTCTGCATTGCTTTTTTCTGTTTTTGGATACTGGGTTTCAGTAAGCACAATGCCAAGCAGTTGTCTCCAAACATATACTCTCAAAAGTGACAGAATAACATCTGGCTCCATTGAGATTATGTTGCATAAATGCATGTATATATTCATAGAGCCTGGCATGTAGATGGAAATTAAATATTTTAGGAGCTTTATACTGCCACTCAGATTCTTAAAGTAGAGCTGTAATGTATTTCAAGCAGCAAGTAGAACGCTGAAAACAGATGCTTACCTGGACTTTAAAAGATAATTCAGAGCTAAATAAACATCTGGAAAAAAATCATAGGACTACCGTCAAGCCAGTAAATCAATGCACAAACAAAGCCAATCATGATGTGTCAGTGAGTCAACAGAGCGCATCAGATTGGGGCTTTAAACACAGTATCAAGGCTGAACAGAGCAGCAGAGCGGATGTTTACCAGCAAGCGTGCTGTAAATTCAGGTCAGATCTCTAACAGATTTATGCTCAGTGTTTTTTCTCTCTCTCTCTCTCCTCTCTCCCTCTCTCTCTCCCTCCCTCACACTCACACACAGTCACCCCCTCCCTTGGGAGCCACAGGTGCTGGCAGTGATGGCTGTGAAATGAGTTCTTACTGAACGAGGGTTTCAGCCTCAGTTTGAACCCCTCAGCTTGGCAGAAGACCACAACGCTCTCAGCATTCTTTAGTTCGTATCTCTTTGCCCCATCTCCCTATTCTCTTCTGCTATTGTTCCCATCCCTTTTTTCCTCAATCAAGTGTGTCCCTTGTCCTCTCTTTTCCATCCCTCCCAGCCTCGCCTTTGTTCCGGAGCACATGACGATAGAAATGCTTTGAGCTGTGCTGTCGCTTGGACATGTTTTTCAGTGAATACAAGACACTCATGTGGTTGTGTTTTTTTATGATCTGCTGCCTCTTGTAGCTTTGTGTGCTGTTTTTCTGTATTAAAACAAATAACAGATATTCATTTAATCCTCTGTTCAGAACATAATGTGCACATGAAACGCATTAAGGAAACTGTGTTTTGCATTTCATGTGTCATCCTGTGAATCAAAACGCGGATTTAAAATGTGGTGTTGGTCTATTTTTGTCCATTAAACTGCTCAATACAAGAGTTCCTTTAGAAAATAACAAAATCCTGCAGAGATTGCAGGATCGCCATGAGAGATTCCACCAAGAATGATGATGTAAGACAGTATAGCGCTAATTGGGAAAACTAATGCGTGGTTTAACCTGCATGGTCAGCCACATAATTATTCAATTGAGTTTTTAATCTGGGAGATTAAGTGTGTGCTGCGTTACAGAAGCACAAGACTTGCAAACACAAAAGTGGGTCAGCTTTACCGGGCAGAGAGGGCATATTACCTTTCATCTCATTTTTATCATTTTAATTTCGCTACACAACGATGATGGCGGCTTTTGACATTTGAAATAATCAAAAGGAGTTACACACTTACACTTTATTCACTACCAGTGTAATTGATTTCACGTATCTGGGAACATCAAAGGGGGCTTGTTTCGAGTCGAGGACCTTCTCCATGCTTTTTGATCTTCCCTCACTGTTTTCATTATTGTCAAACCAACACTAACCCATATTTATGGATGAGTGTATTCAGCAAATCCAACCTCTTCTAATTACAGGGAATAAAAGGCAGTTCTATTTTGGATGAAAGCCTCCTGACTGAGTTGGCATTGTCGAAACGAGCAGTGCATCGCCTCTTTTATCACTAATTGCTGCCGAAGACAGCTGAAATTCAAGCTGTACCATTTTATTACACACTTCTACACATTCTGTATATATAGAGCCTAATGTATATGCCGATACATAAAACACATTATATACACAGAAAGAAATCCAATGCAAGGGCCTGATCCAAATTGTAATGCCAAAGGAGAGACAAAAGACTGGTCTGATGCTCCTGTACTCACAGTCAGCAGTGTCTGAAGCTCTCACACTCGCACAGACTGTCTTCATGCCAACATATTGCAGGTCTGGGCTCGCCTCAGCTCAGGGCAGGCAGACAGACGCAAGGGTCACCGCCTCACAGCTTGAGATGGGACTAATTGATGCCCAGTAGCATCCGGACAGTAAACAAACTCCTGACAATGTCTTTATTTTGCCCTTTGCTTTCATGCATTTTCATGGCCACAATAAAGCATGTGGAGTCGTCTGTTAGGGAATACAGTTTCAATATGTAAACACAACTATTTTTACAACTGCTATTTTTAACTTGAAAGTGCTGTTAACACTCCATATACAGGGCAATTCAGGTTATTATTAAAAAAGTAGGCGATGAAAGGGAGTACGTGGTCCGTAAGTTCAGAGACTGTATTTAATTGAACTGTTAAAACTTCAACACTTTGTCAAATGCCTGCGTCCAGATGAGTCCACCCACTCAACAGCACTTGAGGTTACTGATCTGTCTGGCATTGTGACATGAAACAGCGGTTTCTTGGTCAAAGAAAAAAAAAAAGTTCCAATGAGCACAGCAGGCAGTGGCGTCCCCAAAGGAGGGTGGAATTGCTACCTTGATACAATCACTGGCCCCCCGTTGAAAAAATAATTGGAGGCCAAAATACCTGCCTTTATGAGGCTGTGACACACTCATGTCTTGAGCTAGCGTAAAGATTCTAGTATCATGTGAAACTAGACAACCTAAGGTATCCACTGGTACTGCTGCTTACAATGTCATGCTAGCTCGTCAAGAAGAGGGCAGAATAATGCAAAGTTAGGCTAAATTCTGGCCAGGAAAAAAACTGGTACAAAGAGTTTCATATGAGTCCCATAAACTCTCACCTCAAGATATCTGAATAAAAATGGGTTCTATGGGTACCCGCAAGTCTCCCCTAAACTTGAGAAGTCTTGACGCAGTAAATGTTTTGTTCCTTACAATCAAAATACTTCTTCAAATTTAATCTGTATATTTATCTTTTGAAGGATTAGGACAACCAGCCTTTTGAAGAACACCTAACATGTAGACACATCACACATTAAAACAGGATTGCTGTAGAACTCAAAATGTTAACGGCGCTGGTATTTGTCTACGCACATCAGATAAGTAGTAATATTAACTATAAAATAAAAAAACCGAAGTATAGCAGTATGCAATTCCTTAACTCTCATATCAACACAGTTTTTAACTAGCCTATGTACTTCAACAGCATAAACAAATCCCTGAAATTTAGTTTTGACTTCTGTTTTTAGTTTCCCCCCCACCCCTCCAAGATTTTCAGAGGCCCCATCTGACCACAATTATGAAAAATGTCTTGGGGTGCCAATAGCAAAGGGGACAATCTATTAGCTAATAAGCAACCACAGGCAGGACGATATGCCGTTGTCAAGCTTTGTCAAGTGGTGCGCTGGAACCGATGAGGAGTAATAACAATGCTAAGTATTATAGAGAAGATAGGCGCTTGCTATCGAGGTGTCTTCTCGATATCACCCAACATTGCAGTTTCTCTTACTTTACTCCGCTATTAAAACCCCTACAAAACAAGTATGCTGGCAATGCATCGATGGGACATAGAATCCCCCTCCTCCATGGAGACTGGAGTGGACACAATATCAGACTGAAGATGTACAGTGTTAATATTGCACAATCCAGTTCAGTGGCATCATTTATAAAATCATTCTTTCTACAACATCTACAAAAGACAAAGTATGGTACAACTAGTGTTAGAGTGACATTATGGTTATGTCAAATGTAAGGTTTGGATGGACAAATACTTCAGGGTAATGTTAGTGAGAGTTTGTAATCACACCATCTCACACAGGGCAGTTACACGTACTACACACCCATCCACCACACAAACTTCCACTCCCTTACTTTCCACCTCACTCCATAAAAAGGTCACACTTCCTGCACTGGCAGTGATGCAAATTGTGCTGTGCAAAATTAGCCAAAATTCCCCAGGGATACCAGGCTGACTGGTATGCCATTTTTAGTGCAAACAGATTCAACTTTTGGAAACGTTACCCACCCAACCCCCACCCCCAGGAAGGAAAATAAGATGCGTATTGTTTATTGTGGTACATTTTTGGCACAGAATTAGACTGCATGACTGAGGTGGAAGCAGGTCCTGGCTGAATACCCTGCAGGAAGGCATCTGAGCTCAACCCAGCGAGGAGGTCCGAGCCCTGCCCGCGAGCTGAGCAACACGAGCCAAGTTTCCATCCAAATTTTGTTCAAATTTGTAATTATTTTTTCAGAGCATCTGTAAAAGAAAATGTGAATGAATACCCGTTTCCATCCCCTACTGTAATGCAAATATTTGGAGGTTGGCGCATCAGGATAAATAGTTGATGATAAAGGAAATACTGTTTGTGTATGCATGACAACTGTATGCTATTATTAGTATCTTGGTGTCCTCATTAATCTTCAGACTTCAGCAGACATTTTCCATTGCTTCATGTATTAAGAGTCCCTCCTGGTATATGTTACCCAAGGGGTTGTGGTTGAACTAAATATGACCTTCACATATGCTTAAGCTACATAAGGAGATTGCATACGAAAAAGAGTAGATATGTACAGATGAATGGGGGGATTACCAGAACTATATAGGTGAAGTGTGCTCTTCAGAATATTTGACGAGACCATGTTTGACATACTGTTCTCCTCCCGGCCGTTACAATACAGTCTTGGGTTGGACTTAAGTGGGTTCGGTGTGCTTCGGCTTTATTACCAGCACAATTGAATATGCCGACTTTTTATACATTTCCATGCACTTACAGAATGAAGGAAGGGTTGGTTTATGAATGTACAAAAAATTGGGCCTGGAGCACACAGTGATTGGATGAATGCAATGAAGTGGGAGGTAGGAAGACGTGGGAGATGGAGGAGGCTGCGCCAGAGTGAACGGGCCTGAGACTGTGCTCAAAGAATGAATGTGACATACTGACATCACGGCAATATTTTTTTGGTTTATGTCGGAGTTGTAGGCAGACAGTACTTGACATGACTCACAAAATGCTAAGATATATTTGATTAGTCACTGCACCACATTTGCATAAAACCTGTCATTATTTTTCATGGACATGGTTTGCTAGGGATTGAATTAACTTGAAAGTACTGAGCATTTTTTTAATTACTGTTTTATTAAAAAATGTGAAAATATTCAATCCCATCTTAATGTGTGTTAACCTACCAATTTATTGCTGTCTACATTTTAAACATATAATTACTCTGAAGGTTTGAGTCAGATAAAAAATGTGAATCACAGTGACAGAATAAAAGGGCTGCAATGTAGATATGTCCACAACATAAATGGACATAAGGCCATTTCTGACTGCAGGAACATTTCCCAGGAACTAGGGACCTTTGGAGGAACTTATTGCATTTTGGGCACAGGCACCAGGGTCTAAATTAAGTTCCAGGTACATTATTTTACAACCCAAAAAGTTCCTGATCAGGGGGTAGCATGTCTCAAAAGTGCAGGAACTCTAGGGGTAGGGCTTACAGTGCTAAACATTTCTGACTGGTTTAGCACTCACAGCAAATCTGCAGCTGTAAACCAGTTTGTTTTTTTGTTCACTGTGCTTCAACACACTGACATAAAAGCTACAGAGAAAAAATACATGAAAGATGGACCGACAATGAAGTCCAGGCCTTAGTGAGCATTTAAGTTAAGGATAATTGATAATGTGATGACAAAGTGTATGCAAAAAATCTGTTAAACGTTAAAGTTAAACGTTGTTTACACCAGGAAACAGTGCCTGGGAAAGCTCAAAAGAATAAAACAAGATTGCAAAGAAATTAAGGACCCAGCCGGCGGATCAGCAAGTGGTTTGGCAGTGGCTGCAAAATGCTCTCTTTCTCTTTTTATCAGACCACAAATGAGACAAGAATTAGCTAGCTAACCACCCCACACTCCCTCCGCCTCGCTCCCCGCCACTGTGGACTGCTTCCCCGGAAGCAAAGCGGCCAGCAGCAAAGGAGAAGGACCTTCAGCTCAGGAAAAGGACCTTCTGCCTGTAGCTGCTCAGTTTCAGCCGAAACAACCACCCCCCCCCTCCAGGACCGGCTGTCAGCAGCAGCGCTAGGTCTAACCTCCTGTGGGACAAGAGCAACAAAAAGTTTGCTGAACCAACAGGGAGTAAGGGCTTTCCGGTCCCCCCGAGCTGGGGTTTGCGCTGGCAGGATTCAGGTTGCTGACTGAACATGAACACGAATTAGCCGCAGCTGTGAGCCTTTGGCTCTGGTTAGCAGAAGCCTTGACGATTAGCAACATTTTCCTCCCATCTCTGAAATGCTTGGCCAATACTGACACATGTTTTATTTAATTTATTGGCAGGTTCTCTTTTAGACTCTCTTGTTGATAGGTCTGTCCTCCTTTTTTGGTCTCTTTGCAGTGTAGGCAGTTGTTGCCAGTGCTGGAATAGTCCTGTCAGTGCAGGACTCTTTGCCACTGAAGCAAGCTTTCACCTTCTGTAGGGACGTGCGTGTGTATCTTTGTTTGTAGAACAACCAATCGGAACACCTTGTCTCTGAAATGACCTGTGATTGGAGAAAGTCTCTTGTCATGGGCTATATTTTCTAAAGCCTGTAAACACAACCAAGAGGAGGTGCAAAAGCCTGATGTTCACCCAGACCACCTAAAATACAATATGCTCAAAGTTTATTTGGGGATTTTTGTCCACTGACGCCAAAATATAACTGCCTACTGCAGCTTTATTGTTGTCACCTTGGGACAAAACATAATGTTGTTGTTTTTATTTTTGTCTAACATGTTTTTCAGATGAAACAGACCGGACACACACATCTGCCAGAGCATGACAAACACGACAGATGCACTGCTACCCCCCTTGCTGCTTTACTCTCATGTCCAGTTCAATGTCAATGTATTGCCATGAGAGCAGCTCTGCGTTGGGGGGGGGGGGTCAGAATCTGCTGAATGACCGCTGACTGGTGCCTTTGATGAGGTCAGACTGGCAGAAAAAAAGAAAAACATCCAGACACAGCTGGAGCATCTGTATTGGACAGCACCCTGTGGAGGGAGGAAATAAGAGAAATGCTATACATAATTTCTTTTTCACAGGAAATTTCAAGGCAGCTGCCTACGCTAAAATTCCCTTATTCATGTGTTCCCACAGGTCATACACAACTGAATCTAAAGTATGAGAATAGAAGGACATGATAAGCAGCAGCTTGTCTATAATACAGGGTAGTTTAAAATCATATATTCTCTATGAGAGAGTGCTGATATTCATTTTTACATTTAATGTACTGTTCCGGGCAAGGATGCATTGGTGTAATTAATCTGAGGCAAGCAGCCCAATCACAACACCTTATCATAGTGGAAAAAAATAACCCTTAGCCTACTACTTAGCCTGATGAAGGCCAACCATTAGACAGTGATTAAACATGAGCTCAGTGTTTACATTCTTAATTTATTGATTTACATTTAGCTCTAATGTGATTTCTACTCACAGACCAGCTGTGGAATATGGTTAGTGTTAACCTTTTTGCCGCAGTACCACCAAAGTGTCATGTCGCTGACAAGCAGATGAGCAGACCAAACAAACCAAACAAGACCAAATTCCTTCAAAATGATTAACTATGTGTATCCAACTGCTGCCAAAACCAGTGCAAGAAACAATTTCACCACAGCCAAGCCTGCTCTTTGATTATGCAGAAGGCCAATGTTATTTGCATCAGTATGTGTAACAGAAACACCAAAGTTTAAGCCAAGCTAACCACTCACACTATTGCCTCATTACCGCTAATCAATTGCTAAATCGACAAGTTGCCACATGGTAAGAGCAAAGCTGTTGTAGATAAAGCAAAGGGGTTTTTAAAATCCATCATACATGTGATGTGTGGTGAAATCCTACTGCTGAACATGGACCATACATTTGTACTCACCATTCATGAGAAAGACACTTATGAGCACTCAATGACCCAAAGTTATGACCAGTCATTACAGTTAGCAAAGAAGTGTTCAATAAATAGCTAATATCTACTGAGAGGGCAATTAGATAAACTACTCTGCAAATGGTTGTGTAGCTTTATCTCATGATAATCAGTTTGATTACCCTGCATGACTTCATGTACCTGAACCAATTGCAGCTTCCAAAAAGCATATAATAAGTGAGCCAAGTCGGAGACTGAGGGGCTGAAATGTACTGCAAATTACATGTTGCTAATTGCTTTAAAAATAGACCTTTTTATTTCTTCCCTGGGTTTCCAACTCTCGGGCTTCTGACTTTCTTACATTTACATACTAATTTAGTGACTCACACCTCCAATGAAACATTTTTAGCCTGCCACATATGGTTTTTGCTGGGGTCTTTGCACAATGACATCAGGCACACAGGTCAGGGGCTTTTCTAGGATTTGAGGTCATTTGGGGCTTGACCAGGACCTTTGGAGGGGGGTCCTCTCCTAGCACTTTTTTGATAAACAAGCTCTATGTTGATGCTTTTTATGCACCCTGGCACCTTATTTACATGAAAGTACATACAAAAATTCCCAGTATGAATCAATTTATTCTCATTTTGAATTAGCAAATGGTTGGGGGGGCCAACCGGCATCCACATCACGGACCAGATTTGGCCCACAGGCTATAAGTGAGTATCACTGATTAACGGTTTTTTGCAAACAAGGCAGCTAGGACAAAAATATCAAAACAAGAATAAATGACCAAGAAAAAAAAAGAGTTTTATTACATTTAAAACGAACACACCTCTTTAGTTCTCACCTAAACAAATGTCTAAAAATTGACCTATAAAATTCAAGGCAAGACTTCAGAATTCTGTCATTCTTAGCAGGCAGAGGACATGAGCAATCTGACACATGGTGGTTCTCAAAGTCAAAAGGATCCTTAAATGACTAAATTTCAAGGAGGCTATATCATCAAACCCACAGAAGGACTGTTCTAATGTCAAGGATCCTTCAAATTCTACCAAGGACCTGGCCCGTCCTTCAGAGAATTTTCAAGAATGCATGTGTGCATATTACATTAGCTACCCACAATGTTTTGTGTAAGATTTACCATAAATTAAGGCAGGGCCTCTTCACTGATGCACATCTGGGCACTCGTCAGCCTGTTCCGATGTGTTTTTACTGTATTCTAGGAAAGAGAATTACCTAGCCTCTATAGGACCCGACCCATCCAACCAAAGAAGCGTCCTTGACTTTGAGAAGCACTGCCTGGCTAGCAAAACAAGAGCATATGCCAGCAGTCCTCTACTTGAGGTGGACTAATTGCTGATAAGGACTGGGTATGTATGTTGGTGTCTAGGTCAGGTTAGGCGGGGACACTCTAATTGGTTGGCTAGTGAACAGATGAGAGACAGAAGATCCAATTAGAGAGATTGGAACCAGGTGAAGAGGGACCAGTTAATTTTAAAATTACTGAAACTGATGAATCCACATAAACTATATATATATATATATATATATATATATATATATATATATATTTGTTCCCTTTGTGCTCAAGCAGGCTTCAATTGGTATTAAAAAATAGCATGTTTCTTGAAAGCTTACAAGTGCAGAGAGACACAAACACTCTACCCACTGTTGTATCTTTTGGTCTCTTGGAAGTCTAAGTAGAATCCGACCTGGTGAGCTAGAGGAAATGTCGGCAGAGTGTTCATGATGACCCCGAAATAAAAGAAGACAAAGACAGTAATTGGTTTCACTCCGTCTATCTTACTGTGTGATAGACTCCCTAGAATTGCAATCGAGCTAAGAAAGACTTGAAAAAGACGAGATGTTGTTACAAACTTGAGAGTAACTCCATCATGAAAACTCTTTTTAAACATAAATGGGTGAGAACATGGATAAGTGACACGCTGCGTTGGGAGTGAGGCTTTGTCTTTCAAGAGAAATTCAGCTTCAAAGTGTTCTCGCGTATACACTGAGGACACAGGACATCTACTGTGTGTGGTGACATGCAGCTTCAAAGTGCAACTCAAAGATGCATTGAGAACATTGGACATTCATCTTAACATCTCTCTGTTCTAACATATATCAAAGAGTTGCTTAGCACCACAGGGCAATTCCTTCAGTCCAACTTAATGGGATTTAAATGAGGGGATGTGGGGAAGTTGCTTTCTGCCAAATTTACCTTATAACTTGTCATCTTTTAACACACTGAGTGAAGTTTTTCAAGCAGAAGTATTTTTTTTTTAATATATTTGTAATCTTGTTCTTTGCTGCCATCCTGCTTATAGAGATACAAGTTTTGTTTGTACAATCATGAAAGACATTCATATGCTAATATATTCTGGTAATTTATTCTCTGACCCCCTCTCACCTAAATAAGTACAAGATGATGGAGCTGTTGCTTTTAGCGTGCAGTTATTTGAAAGGCCAAAATGTAAGATCGCTTGTCAACTCCAACTTTATCATCTGCGACGATCTGACTGTGTTCTGACAGGCACGGTTTCAAGGGTGACATCTTCAAAACTCTTTGATAACACATCAAAAACAACTAAACAGTAAGTTTGAAACAAGAGCCGCTGCAATTTATTTTATTTCAGTCAGTTTTCATACACAGAAGCAACACTTCCTCAGGACTAGATGATGAAAATAGGCCACTTGTCAGTGCCTTCTATAACGTTCATTATGACCATTACATAAAGACTCACATAAGTGTTTCATTTCTATTGTTAAAGGCTCTGGGCACCTATATATAATTCACCTAGCTGATTGGACCTCTGTTCAGACTGACGTCGGGTAAAGCTGTGCTTTGAAATCAAGTCCTTCTGCAAAGAGGACAAATTGTGGAAAAAGAAAAAGAAAATGAAGACCTGACGGATCGGTAACAATAAGCAGACGGACAATTGGACACAACACAGTGTCCTGAAAAAGAGGCAGCGACATGCAGACAGTATAGAGAAGAGTGCGTTTAAGCATCCCAGAGGGTAATAAAAAGTACACATCTTGTCTATATTTGTTAAAGCTGCAGCACGTTGCATGGAGCAGATCGATTACTCATGCTAACAGCCACTGTAACTATGTGAAAAAACGGGTTGCTGTCGGACTGGCAAGAGCTGTGGCTGGAAAAAGTGTCTTTCCAACAGCCATAAAACAGGTTTTTCAACAATTGTGAATCACTGCAACCACGAGAGGTCCTTCAGCATCAAGTGACAAATATGCACGCAAAATATTAGGCTAATTGGACCAATAGTTTGGGCAATAATCTGAGATCAGACAGGCAAATGCGTCATCCCCTCCAGGCTTATGCTGGTGGAGACAAAAATTACTCTCATAACCACAAGATTGTAAGAACGTGTAGATATAGTTTGTTTTAATGTACCACCAACTGTGTTTTTTTCCTGGCACGAACGTACTCATGCAACAGCTGAGCATGTTTTCAGCAATAACAAAGCATCTTGAGTAGAATAGGGGGTTAATTTAGGCTTGGCAAGATTACAAGTTTAGCACATTCAGTGCCAAGGCATTTCAACCTGTGAATCTGTGATAGTGGCTCACCTTTGACCCTTGTTATATTGTGAAATGCAGTGAGAAGGTTTTACTGTGGCAAGAGCTATTTAACCTCTCACCCTTCCACTGGCTGCCACCTGGTAAAAAGAGCACCTCTGCCCTCGCCAATTGAGTTATTTCCTGCCATTTGGCAGAGATATACTGTAGTGCTCAACCATGCAAACAAGTAGATATAAAATAGTAAAGTGCCCCAGTGATATTCAGCGCTACGTGGGTGCACACTGAGAAAAACTCCTTTTTTCTTTTCTTTTTTTTTACTTTTGTGACAGACCTTTCTAATCAGTGCGCAGCCTCACCTTGATGCACATGCACACACGTGCACACAGACACACAAGCGCTGCAGAAGTAATATTTTGTTTTTCAGTACTTAATCCTCCTCCTGTCTGGCTATCTCTGGGATCTGCAGTATCCATTACCTTGGCCCTCGCAATCCCCCCAAGATTACTTTGTTATCATCCATCTATATCCGTCTCTCACTTTATTTCCCAGCCTACTGTATCCCTCCGTTCCTCACTCTGTTTTCCCCTCGTATAGCCTCCCCCTCCTTCTCCATGTCTCAGCTAATTTTATTAATAGAAACCAACCTCTCAGACATCAGTGGGTTGTAAATGACCGCAGCCTCTTTTCCCCCCACTTCACAAAGATAAAGAGAGGAAGAAAAAAGAAAGAGCAGAGGCAGAAAAAGAGGAGAAAGTCAGAAACAAGAAAGAGAAATCGAGGAGAGGGAAAGGAAAAGTAATTAAGGCGAGGGGAGAAAGGGAGAGACTAGAGACCCCACTCAATAAATCAGAGCTGCCGAGCAACCTGTCAGTCTCCAGGCTCTTTTTATTGGTCACCGAGGATCAGCTAGTATTAGTCACCGGGGTCTTGCTGTGTGTGATTGGGTGGTTGAGTGGGCACTGTGTGTGTGTGTGAGTGTGTGTGTGTGTGTTTGCGTCTGGAAGGATTCCATCAATAACACATGGATTGGGGCCACAGGCAGAGACAAGCAGTCATGTTGGAGATGGTGGGAGATGTGCAGAAGAAGAGCAGCATCCGTGTGTGTGCACGCTGAATATGTGTGTATCAATATGAAAGGGCGAGCGAGAGAGAGAGAAAGAGAGAGAGAGCGAGAGAGAGAGAGAGAGAGAGAGAGAGAGAGAGAGAGATAACAAGTGAAGTATTCATGTTGGGTAATGAAAGAGCGTACAGCGGGAGAGCAAGCGCAGGGATAGCCGTCATAAGACGAGCCAGTCCTCACTAATGATCATCAGGAGCAGCAGTAGGAGCCTGTATGTGTGTGTGTGTGTATGTGTGTGTGGGCATATGGATCTGACTGTGAGTCCATGTGCATATCTCTGAGCATGCGCACAGTTGAGTGTGATAACTCATGATTCAAGGCCCCCTTACCAACTCAAACACCCACAAGCATACAAGCATTAAGATCACTATTGATGACAGGTTTCCAAGTGATTCTGAGGTTGTGTGTGTGTGTGTGTGTGTGTGTGTGTAGGACAGACCCCTGGCTCCGATTATAGCTGTGCATGGTAGCAGCGGGGTCAGCTCAAAAGAAACAGAGAAAGGTTGATAGAATCAGAGGCAGGCAGAAAGTGGTGAGTCCCCTCTAACAAGACATACACTCACACCCACACACACCCACACACACACACACACACACACCCACACACACACACACACACACACACACACACACACACACACACACACACACACACGCACACGTTTGGCCAATCAGTAGTCAGGCTGCTGCAGTGACACTCGTGATCCCAAGGGAATCCCCCCATCTTCAGGTTCTGAAGTTGCTGCCGATTTGGGGATCACTCAGCGTCTAAGCTTTAAAGCACTGCTGGGCTGGTTGATATGTCACCTGACACACACTGCAATGAGGGTTAATGGGAGTTAAAGGTACCGATCATTCTCAGCAAAAGGCATTCTCTCTAATCTGAAGGCCTGACAAGCCTTTTAAATGCATCTTTATCCTACATATATAAAACCTACATATTTTTTAAATGTTCTTTTAAAACTACATTGTGAGTATACACGTCAAGATACGCTAGTCCTCTTCCAAGCCATTTGCTGGTGCATTGCTACGTTACTGACAGCATTTGTAGAGGTCAGTGAAGGTGTGTGAAATGGCTTCAGGCAAGATGATTGCTTACTACAACTCCAGCTGAGGAACGCGCTCAGAAAATAAAAGGCTTGTGAATTTTTTTTCATCCATACAACAACAGCCATGCAAACGTCCCTTAATGATCCTATGCAGGTTTATAATTGAAGCTCTGCCTAGTTATTACTCCCATGGTTATGTGCATGCTAGTACAGACCAATGTATAAACAAAACAACAACCCCCTCATCAAAGCATTGCTCCAACGCACAGGTTGCCTTTAACAATGTGGGCTTTTAAAAGCAGATAAGCAAGAATGATGGTTCCTATGAGAGACTGCAGAGTGATGCAAACAGACTACACTGAACGGATATGTTGAAACTTCACAATTCAGCAATGTTGAGGTTTATGTGTGGTTAGATTTAAGCACAAAAACACTTGGTTATGGGTAGTAAAAAGCCATGTTCGGGCTTAAAATATCCAGTTTCAGGGGCACAATCCCCCTCTGGAAAAGTAGCGATGTCTTGATAAAAAGCAACTGTTTTTCGTGTCACTATCCCCGCTGAAAAACTGCAACAAGCCGCCACAGAACAGACGCATTTGGTGGCTAAAATGCAGCTGGAAACACAGCAAAGGCTCGCTAAATCACAATCGGTTTGTTTGTGGGTCTTAAACAACGGTCTACAAGTTGGCAGGCATCTCACCTTGTTGACACGCCATCCACCGTTCCCTCAACCTCCATGTGACAAAGCCCTCTCATACACGATGCCACTTTAAAATGTTTGATATAATACGTATGAAACGAAGGTGTCACAATTAATCAAATATTAATCACGATTCCATCTTCTGGAAACCTTCAATGATGAGACGGACAAAACATCCATTTATTAACTATCATCATCCAATTTCAGACTCAGGAGAGAACAAATTCTATGCAAAGGGCAAATAAGACTTGTTTGTGCACAGCAAAATAACACAAATAACTTGTTAAACCGCCTGAAAAAACATCTCAATCTGCAGTGCGATGAATGCATGAAGGCCAAGAGGAATAACACTGCATACACAGCATAAACTCAGACATCAGTAGCAGTTGAACCCATCCATCTCTCAAAGACAGACTGAAATAACCAATGCAACAACATTGCATTCAGCCAAAGATATGTGTACAATAGCACTGTTTTCTTTTGGTTGCATTCTGTAATGGCACTTTTTTTTAGTTTTATAGTGTGTGTACAATTTTATTTAATTTTATTTTGCTTCTAGGAGATGCACTGAATTCAGGTGGAGAAAAGAGTGAAAGTGAGAGCAGTACTCTGTTAAGACCTATTCAAGTGTGACTTTAAATCAATGATATATTGTGATAAATAACCGTAACCTCAATATTGATCACAATAATTGTGATTACCATTTTGGCAATAATTGCACAGCTGTATGTGAAACTTAGAAATGTTGTTTATTTAAGATGGACCAAGGAGAAAATGAGTATAATGAACAACATTATGAGCTGCACAATCACTGTGTCTCAGTCTTTGCTGCTTTGATATTAGGGCCCATTGGACTGTTCTGGATTATGTACCTGGCCTTTATCAGCAGTCGATACCAGTCCTCTGAGGTTTTATTTTGTTTAGCAAAGCCATAACTCACCTCCTGAAAGGTGTTTTTGCAGATATTAATATTTTAAACATACGATCACAATTAAACACATTTTAAAAATAAAGACTAGGCAAAGGTGAAAAAAAAAAAAATCAATATTTGACTTCCAGGATCAATGTGCTGACTCCTATCGATCAATTCTGTTATTAAATATAGAACATTTTATTCCAGCATTTCTGTTTCTACAAGGTGGGTTTACACTTGGATTAGAGGCTTATCCTTTAAGTGCAGTTTGACCTTGACAGTACAGAGTAAGTATCACCTCTGAGATTAGCAGACATGTAAACTCAGCATCATTTGTCCACAGGTTAACTTCTGGTCTGATTTGTCATGACTTTGTGGATTGAGAAAGAAAGAATTCAGATAAACGAGTGCCTCTCCACTCGGAGACAAACACTGCTTAAAGCTACACAATGGCATCTTTTTTGGCAAGGCCTTTTGACGTGACACAGCGCCAGCGTCTCTCATCCCAGTCGCATGCGCAGCTCGGCAGCAGTGCAAAGCCATTATCACCTTCAGGCAGGGGGAATAGGAGGAAAGGATTACCCCTGCAACAGTCAAATATTGCTTGACTCTGAGCCATTATCCCAAAGCCCCCTTATTCACTTCTCAGCCTTGCATTCATCACCTTCAGATCCTCGAGCAGCTCTGCTGCCTTTCACTCCACACACACACAGCATGTGTAGACGCAGTTTGATGGCAGCCACTTCTCCCTGTGCTGTGTGTGTACACTTTGTGTATTGGCCTGCTAAGAAAAAAATGGCAGCCACAATGAAGACTAGTGCAAATCTACTGAGTGAAGGGAATTACACCTTTTTGTACTCTAATTTAATTTGTAATTTAATCCCCTTCTGGATGTTGTCAGGATTTTGGAATATGACACTGATATTTTAACATTAAGCAGCAAAAAGCATCAGACTGGGACACTTCCACATGAGCGCACATACAATAAAGCGGCACAGTTAACTCCATGGCGAGCAGGCTATTCAGGCCTGGAGTGATAACAGTGATATTGTAATGTGTTAGTGTCTCTCTGCTCACTTCTTCCCATTTGAATTCCGCTGTCACGCCTTATTTCTCGACACAGATAGACACTGTTAAAGGAAAGAAACATAATATTTCAAAGGCTGTGTGTTATTTAGAATAACAGCTCCTCACCCCTGTTTTCAAATTCACATTTCAAATGCATATTTAGACATTAGGTAGACCCTCCTTTAATTAAAAAAAAAACACTGAGTGACACAATTTGTGTCAAACATTGCCCTTTTTCTCAGTCATAACTATGTCCGATGTGAGCAAGTTTTCTTTAGTGATAGTCGTCTGTTCAGCTACATCGCAAACGGTGACCCCCAGTAGCAGCCCACAGTTTCACTTGTAACTAAATCCTTAATGACTTCATACCAAAGCATTGTGGGAACTGTAGTTTCAAAAGAAAATGTGAGGCAAAAGTAAGAACTTTTTGACATTGGTAAGACTCAAGATGTTCCAGTAAACATTGTTCTTATACATAGGCTGATTCTAAAAAAAAATGGGCCCCTGGGAACACATATGCAAAAGGCGGCACCACCACCTCTCTTACACAGAAGCCAAAGACACAGACTTTATGGTGGTTTTGACTCTTTTGCTGTTTTGTGTCTCTTTGCAGTTGCTTTGTATCTGTCGTCTTTTTATGTCTCTTTGAAGTCATTTTGAATCTCTTCCTGGTTGGTACGTGTTCATTTGAGTGACATTTTGCAGGTTAAGGCCAGGAGGGCACATGACACTTTGGGACCCTGGGCCTGTGCCCAGTAGTCCCATTCAGTAATCCACCCAATTCTTATGTTCCTAGAATACTGGCCCAAATCTCTGTATATGCATCCCAGCCCATTCTGAAAATAACAATATATGGCATGCGTAGCTAATGCATGTAGCAACGCTGCTAAAAGCTTGTTAAAATGATGGAAAGCACAACTGAAATTATGTTCTTGGAAGAATATTTGTCCAAACACAATTTCTCAGATACTTAAAGAAACAAACTGTCTCATATTGAAATCATTTGGACAAATCATGCAAATGATACAAATATTTTGGTTTTGAAATTGTTGTTCAACAGCCCCAGAAAAGAGCAGTATGGGAGAAAGAATCTGACAAGTCTTCAGTATCCGACTGACTAACTAGCTGGCAGACTCGAGACACGAGAGACATTTTGTTTACAGTGATCCAGCGTTATATTGACTCAGGCAAAGATACTGTGCTCTGCTAGATAAAATGCCTTTTGAAAAGCCATTTTGCATTTGGAAACAATAACAAGATTAGCGTGTCAGTCCAAGCTCCAGTGTCCGTCTGGCCGGTCACCAGCACACAGCTCGCTCATTTTCCATCTTTTGTTTGAGGACAGTTGGTTGTCATTATAACAGAGAAGACAAGAAACACACACACAGTCACACAAACACACACACAAATTGGATTTTCTGTTACTTTCAGGACATTTTTCCCCCCAAATTTTAATCCGATTCAACAGGTCAGGCTAAAATGCATTTTAACATTATATTGGTGTTTAAGGTCAGCTGCATCTTCTCTCTGTTTTACACTGTATTGATTCACACAACAACAACTATTATTCAGTCATTTGATGTTCATACAAGCATTAATATAACAAATAATACAAAATATAAATTAAAAAAATAAAAGAACATCTATATCTCTTGGTCTTCCTGTCCGTTATTTGCATGTTTATTCACTCGTCTCAAAGAAGGACACCTTTTTTTATCCCTCACTGTAATGGAAAATGGAGTGCACGGTAATGAATACACATTATTAAATACTCAAGAGAGATGCTGCCTGCTATGTGGATACACAGCTCCCACACATTTTTAATGGGTCCTTGTCAAGAGGCTGAGTGGAGGAGAACGCTGCCGCCTGTACATTTGTAAATGGTCTGAGTAAATAAAAGACGACGCGGGGTTAGAGGGGTTTCCAATCCTAGTGAATATGCACACTTATAGACAGCGTTCAGTATATGAGTTGAAACCTATACTTGTAAATAACATCCTCTCCCATTACTTTAATGTATCATGTATTCATTCATTCATTTGCCCAGGCTCTTCTCTATTTTTCCTTTCATGGTCACAAACTCTACAGAAGGACAATGATATGTCTGCTTTTCTGTTCCAGCCATCGTAGAGGAGAGGTCCAGGATGGCACAGACGAGGAGAGTGAGGGAGGAGGCCTGGGTCAACATAAAACTTTATCTTAAGAATGCCAAACCTCAAATAATCTTGTCAAACGCTAATAGACACACATCCTCCTGATGGTCTGGAGGCGGTGCTGGATATGTTGTAAGGTCAGGTCCATGACCCAAGACAGGGCTAACATTATGAGCCTAATACTAAAATAAATATCAAGCCGATCTAAAGAAATATATCGTAACTGGCCATTTCAACCTGCCTGACCCTGGCAGTTAGGTGGTGACCCACTGGTGGCACCCTATTACTGTATACACACACCACTGTGGATATATAATAAATGCCACAACCCTTGACTTATCTCGTGGTCATCAAAGTATGAGGCTGGCATAATTCTTAATAGGCAAAACACTAAAACCAAATATGTATTTATCATAATTAAATTTTCTAACTTCCCTCATAGGAGTGCCAAACAAAAATGTAAAAGAATAAGGAAATAAATGGGGAAATATAAAAGGGGATTAAGTAATAATATTAAACAAAAGAATACATAAATGTGGAAATGAAGACAAATGAAAAGTATATAAAATTATTTAAGCATTTTCATGTGTTTTCACACTTATTTATTTCTGTATACACAGATTTATATCATTCTTCTATCATAATTATTTTTACTGCATAGCCTTAAAAAATATTTACATTTATTTATTTATTTTATTTTCATATAATGTCTTTCATTTAATTTAGTCTGTTTGCTTTGCCCGGGGGCCACTGCAAAATAACAGGAGGCCAGAGGCCAATGAATAAACATATGTTCATCAATATCATAAATAACTGCCTGTTTTAAACTTGCTGTCCTCATCTTTGCTAGGAGGCACATCCAGGCACCTCTGCTGGGGGGGATCCTCCCCTGGCACTTCTTTTATGTACTGTGATACTTATTTACATTCAGTACGTAAAACATTCTCAGCGTAAATCACTTTATTTTCACTGTGAATTTTTGGTCGTTCAGTTGAGTATCACTGATTTAATCCCTATTGCTGTTTGTTATGCCCTGAAGGGACAAGCTGTCAATCCACTGACTTGGGGCGGGCCTTCCTGCCCAGACTGAAAAGTTAATTATTGCAAACATGAATCTTGCCTTGGCCAGAGCTTTGAAGCGAGAACAAAAAGGATTTCTATTTATATTCAACCTCTTTTCTTCTTTCTTGAATGAGAAGGACTACTTTTAGTGGTGGATTTATACACACTTTGGGGTCTAGTAAGGGGCTCTAGTAGCCCCTAACCCTATGTCACCCATTAATTTGCAGACTCTAATTTTGAAGCCTTAAATTTGGCAATCTGGCTGACACATCTTAGTTTTTTGGAGCCAGTAGTAATCATATTAGGGCAAGATAATGGCGCATTGGAGGTGCGACGCCTCACAGACAGCCTGCCACTGATAGCAGCCATGCCCTTAATTATGCATAAATTTAAACCTTAATAAAACGTAAATGAGTAATATGAAAATTCACCTCCTGTACAGTTACCAATAATCGGCAAAATGGCTATAGAGATGGCATCTATGAGGACTGACACGCTTTTGTAGCCAGCCTCATGTGACCATTCAAGGAACTGCGGTTTCTAGCACCTCTGTGTTGGCTTTATTTTAAAGCTCGAGGTTGATTAAAAATGAACTACGGGCGTCGTGTTTATGACAACAAACAAACTTCCTTTGTTGGTGGTTTAATGCTTTGTGATTAATCCTGCCATGTTGTACTGTTGTTAGTTTCAATAAATAAATAAGAATAAAACTGCCTTCACAAACTCCCGTGAGACAGCCTCGCTCAGCAAAAGGATTATACCCTGTGGCCTTGGTGGTGAACCAGTGGGATACAAGATTAGCTCAGCAGACACCATCACCACTCAAGAGATGGTTACAGAGTGCCACCCAATTATCCTGGATATCTACTTTAAAGAGCTGTATAAACAGGATTTCTTTTTCAAGGGAACTAAATCCACTCTTACACTATTAAATATCCCTCTAGGATATTAAGTGCATTTTTGGAGTATTTCCTGCAGTTGTTCTGATGTTACGACTCATTTTTATGGCTACTTTCGGGGCAACACATATTATATGAATAAGGGATTTAGTATTTCACCATCATGATTTTATTCCTGGCAGTGTTCAGAAGGCATATAAACAGAATTTAGGCTGTCATGTTGGAAAATAATGATTAAAACATTTTAGGGGGTTTATTTTTTGGCTCCTGGACCATGACTTTAGTAACAGAACACTACAACCCTTACCCTCAGTATAAGATACATAGTAAAAACACCTCTCACTGTAACAGCCTCTCACCATTTCTTTACAGTGTGAGTCATACACGATAACCTTTTTATTCTGAAAGCTGTGGCATGTACTATATGGAACTACATTCCGACCATGGTCTTCTGAATGGTGCATTTATTCACCTGTGACCAGCAGTCTGGAATGAATGGCCACAAGTACATTGAACATGTGTATATATCCTGCACATTCACACCATTAACTGGGCTTATGTGTTGTACTCAGTACGAATAGAAAGAGAAAACCTGTAGCTGCAGCGGTGCAGAAAAAAGGCCTTGCTGGCTGGTGCTGGAAAGTGTGCTAAGATTTAAGCAGTCTGTATGTGATGATGAGGACAGTGGTGAAGAGGCAGAAACATCAAAGAGGAGCGAGCAGGTACTTACATGCATAAGTGTGATATAGTGTGAATACAATATGCTTGAGGTGATACTGTAGAAATACAGTTATCTTTATGTGACTCTAATTTGCTGGAATTATTGTGAGCCTTCTGTGAATATGTAATGTAGTAGTAGCGGTGGATATTCTACTACTAGCAATACCACAGTGTAAAAAATACAGTCAAAATGACTTTGAATTTTTACTTAGTAAACGTCTGTAAGTATTGGCATTAAAATATACTCAAAGTACCGAAAGTAAAAGCACTCATTATGCTATCAAAACAATGTATATCATCTGGATGGATTACATGTATTGATGCATTAATGTGTTCATATTAAGTTGGTTGAGGTTCTGTATGAATAATCTGAATATGAAAAGTAGTAGTATGTAAAGTTATCAAACAATTGTGGTGGGGTAGAAGTACAATATTTTCCTCTGCAATTTAGGAGAGTAGAAGTATATCTGCATGCAATGGTTGTATGATTGGCAATGAGAATACTTATGCAACTGTTGGTATGATATCCAATGAATTAGCATCTTTACCATTTAGGTAAGGTTTAGGAAAAGTAATCCTGGTTTGATGTTGTCATGTTACATAGTTAACGTAAAGTTACATTGGTTAGGTTAAAAAAAAAGAATCCGAGTTGCACATCATGTTATGTAGCTAAAGTAAAGTTATATAGGTTAGGTTCAGGAAAGTAAAGTTACGTAGCTTAAGTTTAGAAAAGTAAAGTTATGTAGCTTAGGTTTAGGCAAGTTAAGTTACGTAAGTTAGGTTTAAGAATGTTAAGTTATGTAGCATAGGTCTAGGAAAGTAAGGATAGATAGGTTAGGTATAGGAAAATAAAGTTATATAGGTTAGGTTTAGGAAAGTAAAGTTACCTACATTTGGTTTAGGAAAGATAAGTTACATAGGGCAGGTTTAGGAAAGTAAAGTTACGTAAGTTAGGCTTAGGAGAAAAGGTTTCAGGTTAGTTTGAGCTTTGTCACATGACGACGTTACATCACACCTTAAAATAACTCAAAGCTCACTTGGTTTTTCACGGGACACAAACACCGGTCTCCTGGGGGGAAAGTCATGTGTTTGTTGGACCCATCAACCACCCCAAACTGCCCTCTTATGTGGATTTTCACTCTTAATACTACTTCCTTCTTTAATCCTGTCAGTGCATTTGTCACATGATTGCAGCCTTGAAGATTCTGTGGGTTATATGGAAAATTCCGGTGCATTTCTTTTCATGGGTTTGAATATGAATAGTGCATGAGAACAAAAAATTGAAATACTCAAGTAAACTACAACTACCTCAAAATTGTACTGAGGTGCAGTACTTGAGTAAATGTACTTAGCTACATTCAACTACTAGAATATAGTTTGCTCCTGTGGCAAGAGTCTGTTGGTTCTAATTTCGCTCTGTGTTTACACACTGTTAACTGTTTTGTAGTATATGATTCTGTAAAGCAGGTCATAAAGTCCAATTAAGTGTCAAGTGATGATAATTAAACTTAATTTTTTTGGTTTTTTGGGGGTTAAGACAATACAAATGAGCAACTGTGTTTTAGTTCTTTTTAATTAATGATTCACTGGTTGACAAACATGTTGAGTCACTTCAAATTTGGTCTATCAAACTGGGGCCGCTTGACAGCAAATTCCCGGGCTGCCTTTTTGCTGCCAGTCCGCCCCGGTTGTACTGGATTAAGTGATTTATTAAATCTCACCATACCCCTTAGGGAATGTGTATGAACTTGTTGCTTCCAGCTTTGGTATTTCACGGAGGTTGACAGTTTATTTGTGGCATCAGATTCCATTTTTATGTCTTTTACAAACCAAATACCCTGATAAAAAAGATAAAACATAATGCTATTTAATGCAGACAACAAAGCTTGGCTGGGGTTTTGTCTCTCACAGTTCACTGTTTGTCTTTGGCGAGAAAAAAAAAAATGCAATTTGAGAAGAGGTCTATATGAGTAGGCCGCAAAAATAAATTCAATGCACGGAATCAGTGAAGCTGAGATTTATATGTGTTACATGTGTAGGTGAAGAGTGCAAAAGCAACAATGAAAGCATAGTAACAGCAAGAGAGTCAAGAAGAAGTGAGAGTTTTCCGTTATTCTGAATGCGACATGAACGGTGGTACTGTGGGTGAAGAAATTGCCTTCTCTGCTTCCTCTTCTTCTATTCTTCCCGCTGAATGTCAGTGCAGAGTGGTGAATATAGAGAGGAGCTCTTGCTTGACACCAAAACTTGACATTCAGCAATGATGTGTCAGACATTTTTCCCATGTATCTACATTTCTATTCCACAGCTTTCTTCATGATTACAGGTCTACAATGAGTGCTGAAAAAAAAGCAGGAGACAAAGACGGAAAGACGGCGGGAGAGAGAGATCAAGCTTGACATAGATGGATACAAAAGACAGAGAGAGGTTGATGAAGTGAGAGGAGAGGAGGTGTACGGTGAGGAGAGTGAGCGCTATCAGTCAGTGAAATATACCCCATGCCGTCGGCACCAAAGGAAAACATCACTGTTCTGGGGTGTCAAGTTGAGATGGACGATCAGGACACTTGCGCTGCGTGAGATCCTCCGTGTGTGTGTTTGTGTGTGTGTGTGTGTGGGGGGCATCTGAGTACGTGTGAGTGTGTGCGAAAAAAAGAGAGAGAATGAATTCCTGTTTGATACATCACAGGCACAAAAGTAATGCCTCACTGTGAAATCATTGCAAGCTGCCCACTGTGTGCACTGCGCTTCCCATGTACACACGCAGACACACTCAAAGTCAAGCAATCAACAGCATCAGGATGGTTGGTCTGCTGTGGCAGGTGAAAAAATGAATGCATCGCCCTTGGGGTGGCTTGAGTAGCATAGCTTCAAGTGCGGAGCTGTTATTTGCTTGCCTGGCGTAGACCTTGTGGTTGAAACACTGCAAATAAAGCAGTGTATCATGGGTATTCCAAGCATCGATCCTGTGTGGAAAGCTATCGTTTCTGTTTGCTTTTTCTTGTTTTGTTATGGAAGTGAATACTTCTCGGTTTATGTCAAGATAGCTCAGTATGCATTTTTGGAAACTCTGAAAAAATATGAGCTGTTGACAAGAACAGAATGGAGCTTTTTCTGCACCGCTCAGGTCGTGGGTGTCAATTTTATTTCCGCAGGTCTTTCTCGCCTAAAGAGATGGGTGCACTTCTTTATAGATCAAGGTTGCACGGTAGAATTTCTCATAAATAAGGACATACTACAATCAGATAAACTGCTGTAGAACAGTAAACTAGAAGGGCACTCTGAGAGCACAGTTCTCCGACGAGGAAAAAATGCTCTATCTCACAACTTCACAAAAGTGAAAAATAATTTGAGTATTCACTCTATGATTTGGGTTTTGGTACTGAATGTCAAGCTTCAAGCCAAACTATTGCTGGATTTTAATAAAGTAAATTCACACATAAAGATGGTTATTAGCCAAAATTAATTTGCAGCAGGCATAGACAACAACATCAAAACACTGCAATATTGGAGAATATTTCTCCACAGAGCTGAAGGACCAAACATATTGCTGACAAAACACTCTAATGAAAACACTAATTCTCTTTCATTTGGTACATAATTAGCAAAAGTAACACGATTTACATAAAAAGAAAACATGCAAACCAATTTGAGTCATGTAATATAACTATTTGCCAGAACAGATGTGCTAATCTGAAAGCACTTCAAGCCTTCTGTCAAAAGTCCCTACTTCCAGTATATCCACACCCACTAATTTGAAATGTATGGGAAGCGTTAAAAAAGACAAATTTGCGCTATTAATTTATTATTATATTATATATTTTGCCTCCATCTGCCTTTTTTTTCTCTCCATGACACCTCTCAGGCTCTGCAGCGTGACGTGAGTCGGCTTCTTTCAAAGTAATTTACAATTTGCAATCATTTTGGAAATGCTGGTTATGTTGAAAATCCAATAAAGGAAAATGGAAAAAGTAAAAAGTTTGGAAATCTCTTTAACTCAACTGCATATAAAGCACACTGGACCAATCTGGAGGTACAAGCACACACACACTGTTGAGAGTGAGGACAGCAGCCCACTATCTTCACGATACACTGGATATAAAGACGGACAACATGACAGCTCCCCAAAAGTGAAGCCAAGACATTTCGATCGCCCCCTAGTGGCTGACTGCATTATCGGTCATAATGCCCACCCTTCCCATGTTAGCTGATGGGACATAAACCAAACTAAAAACTCCACTTACATGTCAAATACGTTTACCCAAAGATGATTTCATGTCATTTTAGGTATTCTTATCACACTGATGTGTTCAAGCGTTTGTTGTCTGTTAAAGAAAGGGGGACTGAGCTCACGATTGCCAGTTGGTACACTCACTATCTGCCGCTGCTCGCTATTGGGTGTATGGGGGGAACTACCCCTGGCAGACATCACTACTCCACAGCCTGACACTGGCTCCAAAAGATGTCACCAGTGTCACATGGCAGCAGCAATATCTGGAATATTTTGGCATCATTTTTCTACAGCGGGAGAAAGTCTGTCAGGAAGATTGCTCATCTTGATATACAACTTTTGTCTTAATTCCTGCACCTTGTTCATGGGATTTGGAATCTGGAATTTAATTTTGAAATACATTATGTGGAAATTTCAGTGATTTCGTATATATTTAAAATGCTCTACTATGAGTAATGCTTTCAGCTAGATTATACATTTCTCAAGATAAAAGTCATATCTCATCGTATTTTGTAAACATTACTTACAGCTTTAAATGAAGAAAGGAATGGGATGCTTTTCAGGGTTGTTATAAAGACAGCGTCTGATTCCCTGATATTGGAAGGAAGCTTATTCTAAAGGGATAGCCGATATCTCTGCAGGGAAAGGCTCACTACTCAGATATTACTGATCATGTGGCTGTGATTGGCATGAAAGGTGGCGTCACGGCCAATGGGATACCCAAGCCAACAGTTGGACCAGACAGCAATGATGGCCGAGTGATGAGAGATCATAGAGAGAAAGAGATGGATCAGAGTGAGTGAGTGATGCAGCTAATTAGTTTAACACTTTGACAAAAACGCCTGTCCACTGAGAGAGTGTAATGGCTGGAGAGGAGAGGAAGTGGCACAATGGCTTAAATGTTGGAAAAAAAAATATAAAAATAACATAATGAGAGGATATAGAGGGCCCAGATACCCTGAACTCCTTTAATCACTAAAGACAAACATGTCCGTCAAACTCTTTGCGTCACATATAATGACATGCATAAACGTGGCTTTGCATAATAAAACTCAATCATGTGAAAGTGTGTGCACGACTGCATATCCACAGCACATGAACGCCTCCGTCCGCTGTCAATTAAAAGAATAGGAACCAATTATGTCACAGTGGGGAGGTTTTCCTACACGGCCAGAGCAGCATGTGTGACCACCAATGTTATGACTAATTCATCACATGTAGCTGTTATCCATTATCAGCAATGTTCTCCCAATCATCATCATGTCAAAAAGATAATTATGCTGAAGGTCTACTTTCTAAACAAACTTTGAAAAGTGCAAACAATAATGGATAAGATGGAAGAACATACATTGAAGAATAAATTGATACGCTTAGTGTGATAAGAAAAAATAAATAAATTGAGCACACAGAAGAACTGACCCTCCCTTTCCCTGGATTTGTAAAATATTAGATAGTTTTACCTCTCTAGGCATCAAAGAATAATGAAATAAAACCATCTGAGAAGTTTGGATGGGAAATGTGTCATATATATATTACTGCTAAGAACTCAAAACCATATGAATGTTACCCATGGCTATAACTGTATATAGGTTTTTAACAGGCAGCCAAGAAGCTAGAAAGGTACATTTTTTGTAGTGTAGAAGAAATGTAGGGCATATAAAAGAAAGCCTGAGTTTTATGTTAGGAAGATGTTAGATTTTGGTTGGAATGATCTGGAATGATGTCTCGGGGTATCTCAGAGTTCAGCATTAACCGTGGCCCAATGGCCTGGAGCAACAAAAAAACTACCCTGGGGCCACCAGATTATCGCCAGTAGGTGGCCCCCTGTTGTTGCTAGGTTTTATTGAGTCTCTGATGAGAATGAGACCGTCTCAATGAGATTACCTGTCTAAAGAAAGGTCAAATTAAATTTCAAAGAATAAACCCACAGTGCTATACTTCACCAACTCAATGTTACAGTTCCACAAACATTTAAAATTATTTGCTGCTCTTAGTTCAACATACTATGAAAACAGAAACAGTAGATAGATGATAGACAATGTGTCTGTGACAAACACAGATCTTCCACGGGACGAAAGAGATTTTGTATGTGTGGACGATAAAATTACAAAATGAACCCAGCTTCTAAATCTTGTGCTCTTATCACTGGGAGGAGAGCTAGTTAGCTGTTGTGGGGCAGCAGAGTTCTATGGTGTGTTGGCTGCTGGAGCTCATAGCTCACAGAGCTAATGGAGCTAACAGCTCACTAGGTCTGACCTGAATGCTTTGAAACATCGATCATTGCCATAGCAATGTCGAAATCAGTATTCGAACGCTCCGTTTTCTATACCATCACCCCAAAAATCCCAAATAACCCAAAAATTAAGAAACAGTTACAATCCATTATGCCTCAGCAGCAGTTGTTAGCTATGTTCAGAAAAAGACATAAAATCTTAGTGATAGTCCTTGTTTTGTGACTTCTACAGTCTACACAAGCATGGTGTAAAAAAAAAGAGGATTATTTTCAAAACAATTCTGTGTCTTTTAGTGGTACTTTTCTTTCTATAGGGCCAGCAAAATAAATACAATTATTTCTTTCCTCAACATTTTAATGATGTTTTCATTATGCCACTTACTACAACAGATGACAGTAACAAAGTAAAGAAACTGTGAACTAAGAGACTGTGAGAGAACATACCATATGTTTACAAAGATATTTTCATCCTGTTAATGTATTTTCATTTATTGAAGTGTCACAGTAAAGTAAGTCTGTGCTTGTGTTAAATTGCCTCCTCTGTAAGATTTTTTTTTACATAAGTTTTACATTTGGGCCAGTAAATTTAGGGGTTGGGTGGCTCTTGGGGCCATTGCTTAAAGGTATTAGCGTCTATCCCTGTATCTGTTTTTAGAAATACCCGCTCATGTGTGGGAAATGTGTCTGGCTCTAGACAGTGCAGGGATGTCTGTATTTGTGCGGAGACAACAGAGATCAAAGTGTGGGAATCAAGGAGAGACAGAGGGAGTGGAAAGGGCATGGGGGGTATAAAGGAGGGAGGCAAAGGTTTGGGAAGAGCAGGAGGAGGAAATGAGGAGGAGCAGCGTCAGAGTGGAAGGAAGGGCAAGCCAAGTAAGCACTTTCCTGTCCATTTTTCATCAGGCGGGCTAAATTAGGCCAGGCTCGTCTCTCTCTTTCTCTGTGTGCGAGCATCTGCTCCTACATTCTCGACACGTCTCTCCTCTCTCGGCAACCCAGAGCGCAGGGCAGCGTCGCTCCGAATACCCTTCTCAGCATCCTGCCTTTTCACCGCCTCTGATTTATTAGTCGGTGGGCGCCGTCCATCACACCGTGACGCAGGGAAGCATCGTGTTTTCTCTGTGTGTGTGCACTTCGCCACTCCCCCCCCCACCCCCCTCCCCCCTCCCTCGCTCTCTTCCCTCTCTCTCTTTATCCCCTCGTCCTCTTGTTGTGAGTGCATCTCTGTCATCTCGTTTGCTGTTTCATTCGGTGACCCGCTGACTCCTGGTTGACTTATCCCCTCTGAAGCCTGTCATTTGTAGCCCCATAGTGTTAGCCATTTGTACTCCCATACATGGACAGAGTAGAGGCTGACATTTAGATCAAGCAGAATACTTTAGTTTGGGTGCAACCTGTGGAGGCCAAAAAGAGGCCCATCATGTTTTTAAACCAACAGGTAAAATGTTAAAATAGTGACAAACAGGGCAGCTCTTTGGGAAGCAAGAGAAAAAAGTGTTGCTCATAAAACCCTCTGCAAGCTTTGATCGCTGCTTGGTTTGAACAATCTTCTGCTGATCAAATCAGAGACTTCACAGATGCTTTTGAGTACAATTCTTGGGAAACCTTCTACACATGCTCTCCAAAGAATTACAAGGAAACTTCAGTGCAATACCACAACTTTTTTAACTTACACACACAAAGTTAATTTCTCTACCATACATTATATTGATTTTCTGGTTTGACTGCACACATTCCTCACTTGTCAGAGTCTAGCTTCTGAAGTTTTTCTTTATGAGCCTCCAATTCTGCAAAAAAATCAATGGTTATATACTAGTCTAATATTCATTTTTTCTGGATCTTATGCTTAATGATTGCAGCAAACAAGGGCACAACATTAAGGCTTTGTACATATGCTCAACTATGTCTTGTTCTAGAAGCTGTGGACAACAACACATTCATCACTTAAATCAGAGGAACTGCGTCATTGTTTTTGGGATGGAAAGTCTCAAAAGTGCTGTATAATTTGTATGAAAGAGCTGAGAAAAAGATTGTGAATTAGTAGTGTTTTGCTTTAACACAAAGAGGACACCTTTTTCAAGGGTCAAGGGAAAATGGAGGGTGAGATGGACTTATAGTTTGCCACAGCATCAGCAAAGGTCTGGGTGTTGTACTGGACTATTGTGGTGAAGAGGGACCTAAGCTGGAAGGCAAAGCTCCCGATTTACCAGTCCATCTATGTTCCAACCCTCACCTATGGTAACAAGCTTTGGGCAGTGACCGAGAATGAGATTGCAGACACAAGTGGCTGGAATGAGTTTCCTCTGTAGGGTGACTGGGCTTAGCCTTAGAGATAGGGTGAAGAGCTCAGTCATCCGGAGGACACTCAGAGTAGAGCTGCTGCCTCTTCGCATCAAAAGGGGCCAGAGGTGCTTCAGGCATCTGATCAGGATGCCTTCTGGATATGAATTTGCTTTTCTTAGTATAGCAAAGGCATGACCTGCCCTATTTTGCCTTATCTGCCTCTGATCAAGTTACCCTGACATGCATACCCTAACCCTAACCAATCTCTCTCACCTTGCCTTCACCTAACCAATCTAGCCAACGAAAGCAACAAGTTCCCGCCAGTCAAGGGGAGAGTAGAGAGGGTCATGCCTTCGCTGTCCTAAGAAATGCAACTTCCTGGGTGCCTCCTGTTAGATGTTTTTCTGGGCATGTCCAACTGGTAGGAGACCCTGGGGTGCACGTAGAACATGTTGGAGGGATGATATGTGTCATCTGGCCTCAGGATCCCCACGGAAGAGCGGATGAAAATGGATGGATAGACGGACGAAAGGGACACTGGCAAGAAGAAATTTAAGACGACGAACTCAAAAAAAAAAAACATTCAAGAAGGGGTTTGTGTGTGTGGCACACTTCACATCCTGTCATTGTCTCACTGGTTGCACCTTAAAAGGTCAAGGCCAGAAATCCCAGTGCTGCACAATGCCTGACGTAGAGCTGTAGCGAGACTTGGCATCTTTTCTCCCTCCATAGAAAACAATGGCTTAAGCTGTTTCAGAGAAATTCTTATTCTCCTCATGGATCATGTGTTGGGTTTTCCACCCACAGCAAAGCTTGCTACCCAAACCCCTGCAACATTCATGCAGCTGATGCCACTGTAAGCTTAGTTTCTTCTGCCATTGCTTGCTATTCTGCTGCTTCACAGCTAACTCATTTCACCTCACTTTGCAAAAACACATCTGACTCCCAACTCACTCACAAGACTCAGCATTTTCAACTGTTGAAAAAAATATCTGTCTTTCACCAGCTGATCATTTTGACTCACCCCCCCTAAAAGTTCCAAATATCAGTAATTCTGACTAAACACAACTGTTCATTATTGATTTAAATGTCAGATTAGACACCTGATGACGAAGGTAAAACACGACGAGGAGGAAAAAAGTGATTTGTGCATAAAAGGCGAGGACCACCTGACAAAATGACAGTTTTAGTCTAATTGTTCTTTGTAATTAATACCTTAATATGACAGCTTGTCTGATTTGTAATCACACCTCTCTTTTACAAGAGCTACATGTTCTGTATTGAGTTCTGATTAAAGTCCTGTCATGTTCTCTTCTTCATAGGGACTCCCCCATCCAATGAGAACAATGCAATTAACTAAATGAATGAGGAACACCTCAACTGGCAGGTTACTCCCCTCAATTACCAACATGCTTTCCAGCTGACACCTGGGTAATAAGATAAGCAGGTAAAATGTGCTTAGACTAAGTGCTAACAACAAGGCACTCTTGGTGATGACTAAATGCCACTGCAGGCTTGGGGAAAAGGAAAGGATTGGCAGCGACCACGGAGGTCTTCTGCCAATGTCGCCTGAGCGCAGCCAGCATAGGATCTTAGTATGAAACAAATACAATTTGGAGGGGTAAAATGGTTCTCTCCCCAATATGAGGGAGATTGCTTTGAGCAGCGGTGCAATCAATCAGGAAAGTAATACAAAATTATATTTAATAAAACATCTGAGGGACCTAAGTGTGGCTACTAATAACCTTTGAAAGTGCATGATTACATGTGAGCAAAGGGGTGTGTGAAGTGATGAGGGAGACCCATTTAAAGATGCTTCCTGCATTTTCCTTTTGTAAATTGAACCCAGTCTCACTCCGAAGTCATCGAAATCCGGCACTTGGGTAGTGACCCACGGCGTCAGACACTGACGAAAAAAAGCCATCCTTGACGTCAGCGTGATACGAAACCAGGTGCTGTGACAGTTCAACAGACTCAGGGGGAAACGTTGTGGGACAAGAATGAAAGTTAAGGTGCTGAAAGTCCAAGTAGAGTGGGCCCGGGAGGTGGTGGATGGGTTTAACAAACACCGACTTTCAGTCAGGGGAACGGTGTTCATGTCTCGTAAGATTATATAGCCAAACCCTGCTGTTTTTTTCCTAAACCTCACCATGTGCTTTTGTTGCCTAAACCCAACTAGGTGCGTTAGGTTTTGGTGGGAAAAAAAACAAAAAAACATCAATTCGCATTGTTGTACTGACGCGATTTGTTTATTTTGACAGAGACTGTGTGAAAACTGTAAATTTCCTGTGAAAACAGACATGTATTTTGAAAGAAGACAATGCATTTCAGGCAAAACTTGACACAGCACCCCAGAACATCAACAACCAATGCACCTTGGGTACCTTTCACATCTTATCTGGATGTGAAAGGTCCATGACCAAACGTCGAAATGTGACGTGTGTGAAGGTTTAATTCAGATCAAAACCAAGACTAAATTACATGATCTAATCTAATGTCAGAATCCTTTTTTTCTTTTGAACAACCCATGCTCAGGATTTGATCCATTCCGAAATCCAATCAGATTATTTCTGACCAAAAGAAAACAAATTTTCATCTGCAATCATATTAACACTACATGTGATCAACATTAACACAAACTTACTGTAAGACAGACCACAATAAAACTGGACCCTCTGAAAATGAATAAAATGCTTAAGAGCAAAAACTGCAATCTGTTTAGTTTTGACAAAGCAGTACTCTAAGTGACTCTAATGTAATCAGTGCAAAAAAATGAAACGAACTAAATTGACAAACTAAACAGAGCAAGAGAGAGAAAAACAAATATAATAAATACTTGTCGCAAACACAGATAAAAAAAAAAAAGATACTGTACATGAACTTCTGGTCAATAAGATTTTGAAAAGCACATTTAAGCATTCAGCAAAATGTCTGTCTACAGAAATACAGAGAGCAAGGATCAAAAAGGTCAATGCCACTGTAACAATAAGACAGCAGACATCATACTCAGTTAGCGTTTTGTACTGAAATGTGTCAATTGCAAGATTTATCTGAATTAAAGTATTTAATTGCGTGTATTTTTGACACGTAACAGTTTACAGCCCAACTTTGACCTACTGTACTTGTCCTTGATAATTTTTTTTACTAACAATTTAAGTAATATTACTTTCAGTGGGAATTTCAGTTTCAGTGTTTCAGTGATTTAAAACATCCAACTGATTTGTTTACAACTTGCCTGCTTGTGCGTTATTTTCTGTCTAATTTCATTGAGGCATTTTTTCCCTAGATCTCCCCAATTTGATTAATGAGTACAGTCTTATCATTGCCAATAAAAATAATGGGCAAAGCAAAACCAGAGTTTTAATTAACCAAAAATGTTCTTTTAATCTTGTGCAAAAGGCTGTTTTTTTGAGTTTCTTTTTTCTGCAACAAAAACAGCCTAATGTTGATTAAAAACCTTAATAAGAACAGAAAAAGAAAAAATACATTTGAAAAGAAGAGCTACTATCTACATCAATTTGCTGTAGCGGTGATGTCACACCTGGTATTGTTTTAGGAGTCATTATGGCGAAATGTGGTCCAAGTGACACCAATTGTGCGATGGTGTCACAATCGTGCAAGCTGCAGTCACAAAAACTTTTCACTTTTACTTACGTATAGTTGAGATCAAAATGAAGGTCAAGTTTGAAGATGGATGTGACCCAAACAAGGAGGCAGGAAGTACAGGGTTGGAAGGTCAAGTGCACAGAATTAGCAATTTTGCAAAACACCAAAATGCCACAGTTCTGACAGAGAGAGACCTGCAGTCATCAGGGACCTTAAGTCAAACGAGAGAGACTTTACACACCAGCAAGGTCTAACGTATACTGCAAAATGTCACAATCGTACTGTAAATGTCGGAACATGTTGCCACATCTATAATTCTGTGACTTTTTTATGATTAAGTTCATCTTGTTTTTAGTTGAGGTCAGCTGAGCCACCGGGCTCTTGTACATTAAACTGTAACCTATAAGGAGGAGTCTGTGGGCTCTGCAATTCTAAATAAGCACTAAGTACTAATTAATTTGTTCAAATAAATGCCAGGGAGGCTGTGAGATCAGGCTGAAGTCAGGGAGAAAATATAGATACAAACACAAGGAGAAAATGGCCTCCAGCTGCATTTGGATCAATTTGGCTGCATGCTGTTTATGAACAAATCACCTTTTAGGCTGAAATATAATACAGAAACTTGAGCTAAACAAAAAATGCTCAGTGCTGTGAGAATGGCACCTTAGACAATATGTATGATACGATATCAAAATATCAATAACCCACTTTGAGACCATTGTGTTGAATGGAGTTGGATGGTGTTGAATCCTCTTTAAAATGGTTTGGAAATCACTGCTATTGTTACCTCGTGATAGTTAAGTTGTTTATTAGTGCCTAATGTGTTCACTGGCTTAACACATTTTCTCTCCATGAGCCTGTCTAAAGACCTGGCGATTCAGAGATAAAACCCTGAGACAAGTTGTGCAGCAAGATCAGAGAGTATGAGCTGAAGGCTTCAGGTTTAGTGGTGCTTTAGTTAAGTCACTGAGTGCAAAGACAGAGGGACCAAAGAAGTCACGGCCATCAAGAATCCAACAGAGAAAAAGATCATCTGAGTCTTTTTGAGTCTTGTTCTTCCTCTCCAGCTGGCCATGCTGACAAGGATCCGTGGTCTTTATCCAAACAGCATCTTTCAGACAACATCCAGCAGCTGGTGTTGTTTTCACATCATGGGTCTGTGTGTGTGTTTTCATGGTGAAGTGTGGGCCAGGTGACATCAATTGTAGCAGGAACTGCAACAGAAGCAGTTTTGTTTTTCTGTCTCGCTGTCTGTGGAAAAATTTTGTCAACACCATGGCATCACAACCATGCAAGATGCAGTCACGAAACTTTACCAGTGTGTAGTTGAGATCCTAATGAAGGTTTAGCTCAAAGATAGGTGTGTCCTGAGCAAGGGGGTGCAAGCAATGGGGTAGGAAGCTGAGAGGGGCCATTTACCCCTAGTACTGCACCCCAGTCATGATGTTTTTGTAGAAATCTGATGTTGGGGGGTTGTTGTTTCTTGGTAGGCTAAGATTTGTCCCAATTCTCAAGAAGGGGTGCTAGATCAATCGATAGCTCAATGGGTAAGATGAAAAACATGGACTTTAGATTTTGGGGACGAACTGTGCCTTCAAAAACACTGAGCTCTCACAGCTATAATATATTGATTGTCTCAAATACATTTCTTGCTGAAAGCTGTAGAAGTAACACTTCAGGTTTTGTTTAAGCAAAAAAAGTCTGTTCTGTTGTGTGTGTTCTTTGAAAAATAATAATTATTAACATTATTGTTGTTATTATTATGATTTTTATTATTATTATTCATTCGTTTTCTGTAACCGCTTATCCTGATGGGGGTCACAGGGGGGCTGGAGCCGATCCCAGCTGACATTGGGCAAGAGGCAGGGTACACCTGGACAGGTCGCCAGACTATCACAGGGCTGACACACACACACACACAGACAACCATTCACGCTCACATTCACACCTACGGGCAATTTAGAGTTACCAATTAATCGAACCTGCATGTCTTTGGGTTGAGGGAGAAAACCGGAGCACCCGGAGAAAACCCATGCTGACACTTCACACTGTACTGCCATGCCACCCCATTATTATTAGTATTATTATTAATATTACTTTGTGTACTTACAACATCCTAGGTACTTTGGGATGGGTATCATGGACAACAAATCGAAGGACACACTCCATTATTGTACTGCATGCCAGATGCTTCCACATGTGGTAAGAGTACATAGGTTACATACATGTTTACTGGGTGGCAGTCTCACTCTTTCCTGCCCAGGTTGTTGTTTTGGTTGACTGTTAATACAGTAAACATGTCCTGTCTTGTGCCCCTAGTAACCTCTGAATTTTTAATATTCAACCAAGACCACAATTCTGCAAATGTGACCATAACAAGGTTAATTATGTTTTGTGTTGAACTATACTGGCTGTTGAAGCAGTACCTTTTCTTTTACTGATCACTAACATTATTAAAATACCTGGAATTAAACATTTACCATCTAATGGAATAATACTGGACTAAATACAATACAGTTAATTAAACTGCCCCCACAATCCACCCATACACTCAGTGGACTGAGCTATCATCATTATTTCCATACATCTGCTGCAGCCGTGCACAGCAGCGTCACATGACTCACAGGGAGCACAGAGTTCACTGTTGAAAGCACATGTTGAGATAAATAATGAGTCTGAAACACACCACTTGAGCACATCACCCCCTGAAATCTCACACTACCCCCACTGACCCTAACACCCTGTCTCAACATCTATGTTCAACATTTTAAATGATGTGTGCCTAAGGGTAAGTTTTATATGATCTCCATTGAATAGGGCTTCCTGTGCTGCACAGAGACAAGAGGGCTTTATGAAAGAGCACATTGCCTACGATGTATTGACAAATAGCTTCTCTTTGCATTTCTGAGTCACTGCTAAGGTCACATTTTTTCTCAGTAATGTTTGATCTTGTGTATCACACAGCTTCGAGCTGACTGACACGTGTTAATGCCTCAGCTTTTACCTGTAAACGCCCACGGGTCCTCTAGAATGCCCTGCAGGGTCCTTTTCACCTTCAGACAACAAGTGCAAAACATTTGATCAGTGTGATGCTTTGAGAAGAAGCTTTAAAAGCAGGCACTCTTAATCATCGGTGCAGAGGGGATACAGTGAATCAGTACATCAAAGATCTTCACTTCCAAAACATTATTTTCACAAGAAACATTCAAGGCTGGTAGTCTGTCCATTTCCTTCCCTCACCTTGGCTTTGGGAAGTGTTTCAGTTGGGGGATCAATAAGTGCATGGCCTTTTGCAAATATTCTGATATTGATTTACATGCAACTATGTGGCTGAGGCTTTGAATCTGTTATGTCCTTGGAGAATGGCTCCAACACAGATTAATGACAAAAGAAAGAATGTGTGTGACAGCCAAAGGATGTATGTATGTTTCCTACTGTTCCTTACACACAGGCCTTAAGGCTTTTATACACTGAATTAACGACATGAAAACGTGGAATAATAGTTCAACATCTAAACTACTCATACAAGCAGTGATGCAAATTTGTGAGACCTACCATGATCCTGACCCTGAGCAGGCCTGGCAGTCTGTCTAAGGTCAGTTGTTGTAAAGCCTAAGCTACTGTTAGCTATTTTATCGAGTTTGTTTAAGCATAATGCTCTGAGTGAGTCTGAGCTCCTTCTAGTAAACAGTTATTCATGTCAGTTTCTCGGCCTTTTATTGTACAAGGTAAGAACAGAAGTGGTGGATCTGGTATGCACTGCCTTTGTCAAGGTTGAAAAGAGTAAGGCATATTTGCAGTCTTGGTTTGGATTATGGAGCGTCCATGTTGTTTTATAATTATCATAGGTATCGGCGCAGCATGATTGGCTGATGCCTTTATGTATGGTGTAAAGGCATGGGCATATTATGAGACAATGGGCCCCTGGGCAGAGATATGCAAAGGGCCCCACCACCTCTTCTACAAAGGAGCAAGACGCACAGACTTTGTGGCGGTTTCAGTCTCCTTCGTTGTTATGCATGTTTTTGTGTCTCTTTGTGGTTGTTTTGTATTTTTTTGTTTTTGTTTTGTAATTTTGTGTTTTTTTAGGTGATTTCATTAATTTTTTTATTTATGTATTTGTCATTTTGTGGTTTTGATGTCTTTTTGTGTCTCTTTAATGTAATTTTTTGTATCTTTTATGTAATTCTATGTATCTTTGAGGTGTTTCTATTTATTCATTTCTTGTTTTGTGTTTCTTTGTAGTCATTTTGTGTCGCCTTGTGGTTGTTTTGTTTGTTCTTTGTTGCCATTTTGGTGTCTTTTTGTGTCAGCTTAGCACTGTATCTTTGATGTAATTTTGTGTATCTTTGAGGTGTTTTTATTAAGTTATTTGTCGTTTTGTGTTTCCTTATGGTTGTTTTGTGTTTTTTTATTGTTGTTTTGGTGTCTTTTTGTGTCTCTTTAATGCAATTTTGTGTAATTTTATGGTGTTTTAATTCATTATTTTTTTATTTGTCGTTTGTGTCACTTTGAAGTTATTTTGAGTCTCCTTGTGGTTGTGTTTTTGTCTCTTTTTGGATGTTTTGCCCATATTTTGTAGTTTGTCTCCACTCTTTGCAAATCCTTTGCAACTCTGTATTTTCTTTTTTTTTGTCTCTGTACGGTCATTTTGAGTCTCTTCCTGGTAGATATGTAAAAATGTGACATTTAACATTTTGAAAGTGAAGGCCAGGGGGCCACCTGACACTTTGGACCCCCTGGGCCTGTGCCTGATAGGCCTGTTCAGTAAACCATCCATGTGTAAAGGCTCAGAAAAATCGACCTTGTCCTGGAAAAGAAAAAATGATGTTGCTTTTTCACTGCCTGATGTTTGTGTTCTGTATGAATGCACTCATGACAAAAACAACTGTTTGAAAATGACGTGAAAATTAATTGCAGAAAAAAAAAACTGTATGTAAAGGCCATTAAGATGAGATATGAACCATCACATGCAGGTTATTGTACAGGTACTGTAGTGTGGGGAAGCTGCTCTGCAGATGTGTTGGGCTATACCATATTAGGGGCCATGCATAATATAGTATTTCACAATTCTAGATAAGGTGTATAGATAAAAAAGCATAATGTTTAATATTTAAAAAACATTTATACTATAGGTGCACCCATGTCCACAGATAAAAAACAGCAGGACCTACAACTTCATGACACAATGAGATAAGAAAGCTGTTTCCCGTCATGTAATGCAACAGAACATGGAGGACAAAAAGTCACTCTATTTTCCAGCCATAAGCAAAAACACATCTCAAAATGGCTGAGCTTCAAAAGGCCACAGAGGAACAAATAGTAAAATCCCATATTTCAACCCTGTCTCCTAGAAATTGTGTGTTTGTGTTCACTTATTTTATAAATATTGTTGTTAATTAACATTTCTGGTAAGTTGCAATCATTATGACCCTGAACTTATCAGCAGAGTTCACTGACAACACTTTTTTTCTCATCAAAACATCAAATCTTGTATTACAATGTCTGCTTGTTAGTGAATCAACCATCAACCCCGGCTACCTTTACATGATCCCAGTGCGCTTCACTTAGTCATAAAAAATTGAATGAATTTAACTTTTCATTGCAACATAATCAGAAAAGCAATATACAGGGTTTTATGACTGGGGAAAACGAATTTTCTGTCCAAATCAAATTCATTCAATCATTCATTATCCAGAACCGCTCATCCTGTTACGGGTCATGGGGGGCTGGAGCCTATCCCAGCTGTCGTTAAGCGAGAGGAGGGGTACACCCTGGACAGGTTGCCAGACTATTACAGGGCTAACACATAGAGACAGACAACCATTTACACTCACATTCACACCTACGGCAAATTAGAGTCACTAATTAATCTGCATGTCTTTGGAGTGTTGGAGGAAGCTGGAGCACCAGGAGAAAACCCACGATGACACAGGGAGAACATGCAAACTCCACACAGAGGCATTCAACCTGTGGATGAGAACAGGCTGTGCTGTCTCTGCCAGAGTGGCTAGTGGGCTAACAGTTAGTTCACCAGCAATAGCAGTTCACTAGTTAGCCTTGTGAGTTGTCACTACATCAACAAGCCTCCTGCCCCAACTATTTGGCATGGATGAGTGAATGTCACGATGGCTGCTTTATTCTCATCTAAGAGCTAGCTTGTTATTTTGTCTCACCTCATTGGTTGATATATTCAGCTGTCTATCGGAGTGTCATGTTTAAGTACCTGGTCTGGCAGGCAAACCTTAAATAATAGACACTGTCAAACATTGTATTCCATCTATACATATACAGGATCTAATTTCAACAAACCCACACTAAAACATTAATCATTTTTCTTGTGCGAGGACAAAAAAAAGTGCCTTACAGTGAGTGTAAAGCTCAAGATGTTTCTTAGCTAAGGACAGAGGAACAGAAATATATACAGATACAGACACTATTATTTGCATACAAAGAGGGAATTGTTCCACAGCCTGAGTACTTTATAACTTCCAGGTGTACTCCTGACACTGCCAGATGGACGCTCCTGAGTCTTCTCACCCCGATACACAGACTGCAAAGATTCAGCTCATGCCACAACTGCACTCTGAAGGCACAAGGCTGGAATTACACTCCCCATGTCAACACAAGGTGACAAAACACTGGCTAAAGTGTGTTCAAAGCCACACGCCTGTAATGTAAACCAAAAAAAGATAACTAGCTCTAACCACACTGAGTGAATCTTCATTATCTAGCTCCTGAGCTGCCGGGCTTTTAGGCTTATTACTGTAGGCAAATGGGGACAAAAGCTCTCTGTAATTACTCCACTTCCCCAGTGGGTGATGGCGGCATTCTCAGGGAGCTTAGCGCTGGCTTCCATGTAGCTCTCACCACATATCGGCTGGGGAGATACAACACATGCTGTTCTTAGCCTTATTTTCCCTCCCCATCCCTCTTCCTCTGAATTCCCTGCTTGTTCCCTTTCTCTAGTCTCTCTTAACTCTCAGTCTCTTTGTAATATGGCATGCTGATTAGTCAGGAACAATAAAATAAAATGTAAAAAGTATTGTGGGTGGGAGAGAAAACTGAGAAGAAACCTTTGACCATTTAGTTAACATGCGTGGCATAATATTTGACAGTCTATGTTAACAAATATAGAGGGAAAGACTACAGTTAACTTGGAGCTGTTCTTGTCATTGGTCACATACAAATTACTTTGAAGTTAAATGTGTAAGTCAAAGGTTAGTCAATTCACTTAAAAATGCGACGTGCTATTGTGACATTTCTGATGTTTTTAGAGGATTAATTGTTTCCATATATAATTCTTTACTTTAATACCAGCGGCACTATTTCAATATTTGTTAACAGAGTAATAGAAAGGCTAACACTTGCGATGTAATAACAGTAACACAGCTGAAGTTTTTATCTCTTCACCTCACCCTACTGCAGATGTAGTGACAAGACTGATGCTACATTTATATAGTATCGTGTACGTGTAAACGATGAAATCTGCAATATAAAGTGGTCGGTAATGACCAGTTATGCACATCCTCAGTTCTCAGCATCAGTGCTCAGACAGGAAAAATGACATCAACGCATCAAATCAAGTTAAAGGTGTCATAAAACTGGACATGAGATATCAGGACGTAGGACCACAGATATATGAGTTCAGGTTCCAGGCCTCATTACTCATGTTTACAATGTATCTTAGGTATCAGGTATCAGCAGTGTCAAGCTTACAGTATGTTGTAAAGTGGCAGAAGAAGTACTCAAGTCATTTACTAAAGGGCTACAATAACGTACAGATATTCCAATCACAAGGAAAATTTTAACTACAGTAGTAGTCTAGTACAGATGTATTATCAGAAGTTAAAAATCTTTTTTTCTACTTTATCAAAAATTAAAGTAGAAAAAATAGCACCTGTAACTGTTTTTTATATATTAATTTTCAACTCATTCTCATTCCCAGGTCAAAAAATACAGATGGCTTCATCGTATCCATAGGACGCACAGCTGAAACACTTTGGAACACAACATAAATGTTGTGAGATGGTTGCAGTAAGGTTTTAGCAAAAAAACTATTTGAAAAAAACGTCATGTTAACATAAATATGTTTATAGCATGGCGTTAATATGTCACGAGTGGCAACGTTAAATTAGGCAACGTTACATACACAAAACACCAATTGTGGTCTCTTGAGTAAAAGTTAGGATTTGTCTGACCCATCCACCTCCCATCTGTCCAGCCCTGTGTAGACATTCTTGCTCTTCATGCCACATTAGTTCCTCTCGGCAGCAAGTATTGCTGTGAATAAGTCTACGATGAAGTTAGCTGAAAGCCCTGTTCATCTCATAAAGTCGGTATGTGACAACCTGGGAATGATAACCAACTGCACATATACTGGCACATCAAAATAAAAGCAACATTGTACTGTTGTAGCCGCTCAAGGTAAAGCTAGTGTTTACTCACCTATGCACAATTACGTTTGTTCAGTCCAGTTGTTGTCACCCTCGGGTCAGGCACCCTTACAGGGGTCACATGGTTTTTCTGACCTATCTCTAAGTTTTGCTTTCTTGGGGGGTAAAATATTGGATACTTTTGCCTTTTTGAGCCCAAACAGTAATTTAAATGAAACCATATGAGTGGTGGCAAGGAAATGTCCCTTTGTTTGTCAAGAAAAACCACATGAGAAGCCATCATTGGAAAGTGTTTGGAAAAGGGCAGGCACTTTCAAAAAATACCTTGGATGAACCCTTTGTCTATCACCACCTCTCAAGGCCCAGTCAAGTAAAGAGTGCATACATCTTTATCCATAGAAAAAGGCCTTCAATGACGTTCTCTACTCATCTTTCAAAGAAGACATAGTCTCCAGTTCTGATCTAACTGATGCTATTGCAGCATTTATGCTAACCTCTTCAGGAGCCGCCAACAATTGCCTCTTTGTTTCTTGACACATGCTCATAAACCACACTCACAGAAAGCGGACTGCCGTACAAACGCATTACTTGAAGCCTGAGAAGATGGATCTCCGTGTGATCTCGTGATCCTGTGATTACCTCTTGATATTGCAAAATCGAGGTGCTTTACTAAGTAATCTGCAGAGCTGCATCAATGACAAAGACACTACTTCTTAGTATGGAGTCACAAGCAGAACAAAAGTTGGGAACTACTGGTTTAATGTTTAACCAAGTATCTTATCTTTTATGCTTATGTAACAGTAGCTGTCAGATAAATGTAGTGGAGTACAATATTCCCCTCTGAAGTATTGAGTCCCATCAAAAGGAAATATCAAGTTAAGTACGAGTACCTCAAAGGAACACTAGCTACTTTAGTTATGTAATCATTAAAATTACCAATGTGGTAGCCTGTTTGGATTCCCACACAAATAAAAAGCATATACACCAGGCAGACCATACATTTGTGCCAACAAGTATCCATAGAGAAGCGCCAAGAAGAGCCAGATTGTTCTTGTGGATCTCTCTAAAGGTAAATAGCAAGAAAAAAAACACAAAGCAATACCCAGAAAACATTCTTAAATAGCACAGGCAATATTCCGTCTGCCAAGATGTCCATTACACTGGCATTATGAATCTTAAAAGTTATTTGTATGTGGGGATTTTAATGTGGTTGGCCTTTATTTCCCTAGAATTCTGTCTAGTCCCAGACATGTCTGATGGTTTTATAATCTTCGTGGCTCTTCTTAAAAGAAAACACGTTTTTTTTAAATGAAAAAAAAGCTGTTAGAGTCTGTTTCAAACATCAATCCTCAAGCTCATGTTGCTGTGGATTTAGACACAATCACAACGTCCTCACCGTGTCTGGCTACACAAGTGTCAAATCAGTTTCTTTTCTCTTGACTGAGAAAGTTATTTTGCCATTCAAACACATTGTCCTCACGCTAAGCCGATCACAGCAGAAGAACATCATTGTCGGGGCGGTGTAAAGTGATTTACCTGTGAACCTGGATTTCAAACGCAGGTTCATCATAACTTGTGGGATTTCTGTGTATGCAAGCGATGGATACAAATAACCTAGGCTGGGTAAGTAATAACGAGGACTTACAGTACGAGGAGCAAAGCCACCGTGACGACTCTCCAGTCTAGGGGAACCTTCAAAACCTCCACCGTCTGTGTCTATTCTCTTCATGAGCTGTAGTTTCATCTGTGAAATGAGAATGCAAATCATATTTAGTAGTGTGTGAGTGTGAACTGGCAAGGCAGAACATTCAATTCAGTCTGATATTACCAACAAGGAAAGGGAGCAGGAAAAGTAAAGCCCTATGCTGCGTGCTTGTCACAAGTCCAATAGTACAATGCCTGTAATACAGGATGTAAAAAAGGTTTATTCTGCCGATTACCACGCTCATTTTTCCCCATGAAATCATGTTGAACAACATAAAGTACAACTCTATTTAACTCTTCTTTCCATGGTAATACTGTATGCGTACTTTCAGAATGGCACAATTTTGGAGACCTTTATTCTAGACTCGCTATTGGACAAGAAGCCTTAACACCAAACTTTCCCAGCAATTTGCTTGTTCACAGTATTCAATCCAGCAGCAGAGCAGATACGACAAATGATTCCTGACACATTCTGGACAGCAGTCCTGCCTTTTCCAAGCTTCTACTGGTTTCATTCAAACAAATTCAGAACTTGTAGCTGGCTGCCATCTCACTCATTTGCCCACTATTCTAGTTCTACTGATGCACAGACTCAGGGAAGAATCACAAAGTCAAGTCTTCTATCATCTGGATCAGCTCTCATGTTTACTTGTTGAAATGTCCTTTTGTCTTTAGTGCAAATTGCCTAAACTAAAGTCCTTAAAATGAAAATTTCAGATCAGACGACAGCAATCTAAATTTTGCAACTACAGGTCATTACGTTGATGCAAAGGACATATCGGCCTTCTAATCCCATCTGGAGTAAAAGCAACAGAATTTATACTCTGAACAAAAATAAATGATATGGACTGAATACAAAAATCTTGCTTGCTATGGTTTTTCAGTTGTGTTTCACAGGAGGTTTTTCCAATAAAGGTTTTAATGATGGTTAAATTATGTAAATTTTCAATTTTTGTGGCAACATGGCATTGGCTACAGGCAAGCGACACCTGGAATCTGCCATTGGCTGGGTACAGGCCATTTAAACTTCACCACTGCCAGAGCTTCTTCCTAATGTGTGCTCAGACAGAATGTGAAGCTAATTTTAGAGGTGGCACAATTGCATGGAGAGTCAATGAAAGGATGGAATTATAGGCAAATTTGCCCAGGAGGGGGGCATAAATTGACATGAATATGAGTTTATGCGAATAGAAAATGTTTCAACTTGAGCATAGAATTTACATTCATCCCAGGGCTTCATGAATCTGCTTTATAAATGTACAGAAGAAGAAGGAAAGGGAGTGGATAGAAATGACAGGGAGAACTGTTATTCCCTGTGAGTTCTGAGTTCATTCAGAGGCTGAGCTGAACACACACACACAGGCACGGTTGGTGCAGTCATTGCTAGCTAGCTCACAGCTAACGTACAGTTGGTACATTGGCAGTTTGAAACCTTATATGAAATGTGTTTCCCTATTTGTTCAGCTCTAATTCGAGGATTTGATGCATCTGACCCTTTAGGAAGCATAGAGGAAGTTTCCTTTCTGCATTATCAAACTGAGTATCAATGACATGGAACATTAGGAAACATGACTTTCCTGTAATCCTGCAGATAAACAAGACTTTCATTTATTGACCAAATTTCATCCCAGATTTGAAACGCCTTGTGCAGTTTTCCAATTTGGAAGACATTAATGCCAGCTTGAGCAGATATCCAGTTGGTAGCAATCTGCCTCTTGGTATTGGAATTGGCTTACACACTGGAAAGGCTATTGAATTTGGGGGTCTAAGAAAAGACCTGTGTGGGGTTTTTTGATAGATTTTTGTCTCAAGTACTGTACTTGAAGACTAGGACTATGAAAGCCAATCAAGTTTGAATGGAACAACAGCACCAATAATGGTGCTCTATGTTGTGTTCTGGTCAGCAGTAAAATAGGAAACACTTGATGCTTTTGAAAAGCTTTTTAAAAGCTTTGAAAAGCTCACACCCTCAAAAGTGCCAGAAGAAAACAAAAGGAGAATGAACAGGCTAGAACGTGTCACATGTGGCTCTTGTAGGAATTTAATTTACATAATCACTCTGATTGTTCTTACCAACAATGGTTAAAATCCTGATATTGAACATATCCTGTTAATTATTTTGTTACATTTATGAGCTTTTCTTGACCACCAGAGATGAGAAATAAAACTCTCAAGCTGAGAGTAGCAGGACTTGCTGCCATTCACCAGAATTAACTTGGCTTTGACTTTTACCCACAGGTCACTGAAGCTGTGAACTAAAAAGGCAACAATGGATTTTATATTGTCCTTTCCCCTTAGTTCCAGACCAAAAGTGCTGATCTAAACTTTAAGTGGAGTATTTCTCCCCTTGAAGACTTTTTGGGTTTCATTTGTGGAAATTGTACCCTAATTATGGTGCTGACAAACTGTCACCCCGCATTTGACTTGGTCCATTGGTCCGTGTTTGCCATCCCTTTTTCTCTACAACTACATCACACTCCACATATTTCCTATTCCCTATATATATGAGCTGCAGCGACCTTCCATCTTGTCCCGGTTTTGACCAGCTCCCTATATGCTGGTCCTCGCTCCTGAAAAGGTAAGATTAACGACTATGACCTCCATATTCATTGTCTCCATCCATGTGTCTCCTATCTCTTGTATGGCGTCTTCCTTAGCAGACTGCAGACATCCATCAGCCTGTGTCTTGACCTGCTGGCTTTAACCTTTCACTGAGACCTACTTAAACATCTTGACAGCCAAAATAAGCCTGCGCCCTTGGCCTGTTGCAGCTGCTTCTACACAGAACTGGGGACTGACATGCATTTACTAACCTTTTAAAAGGCCACTTATACACTGTAATTTGCTCTTCTGATGAGCCACTACAAGCTTGGGCTATATCATCTTTCTTATTTGCAACCAAAGTGCTATAGGAATAACAATATGTAACTGAGTCATGAGAACAAATGGGGACAACATGAAAAGGAAAAAGAAAGAAAAAAACCCTCAGTCATAAAGCCCTAAGGTAAGGTTTTACAGATATGATGCTATTAAATGATTGGATGATCTAGTGAGTATCTCATGAGTCCTTATTTTCTCTAATATCAGTCATTTTGAATTGTTAGACATCAAAGAACATGCTCATTGTTGCTGGTTTATCAACAGAAACATTTTACCGACTAAACATTAGCATGTAAGCACTGTCACTGTGAGCACAGCATTTAGCTCATTGTCTCTAATAGGCGTGGGTGATTTCACAGTATTACAGTTAAGAGTATTTAGAAATCCCAAGGGTATGATTTTCAATACCATCAAAACTAAAGATGTTCCTCTTTCTTATAAGCTGATATGGAGATGCTGCATTGAGGTCATGCATAGTGCAGAGGTCAGTGTCTATTGCTGGAACAGGCAGCTGAGCTGAGAAAGATGGCGACTGCAAGTGGTGGGGAACTGCCTGTTGTTCAAATGGTCCAAATTTTCAAAGCCCCAATAGTCCGAATAATATCCCATTGGACCAACAACCCAATTTTGTCCAAAGCCAAAATCAAATGCCCATTGCTCCCAAGTCCCATTTCTCCAAAAATACACACTCCCTGCAGTTAGACAACACAATTGCCAGTTTCTGTAACTCATAGGAATGTTTGTCAACTATTGTCAACAACGATGTGGTGAATGTGCAGTTAGGTAGACACAAATAACACTTTAATATGGTTTAAAAAGATCTTGTTTTGGCGTAAAACACCCACATTTGGTGGCTAAAAGGCTTCTGAAAAATGCTGTTTAAATGCTACTGGGAGATGCTGTGAAACATGGGTAAAACACTTGGAGTTGATGGCTCAAACGTCACTGGGAAACTAAAACTAACAGCAGGGAGTGCGTATTTTTGGAGAAACCGGACTTTGGAGCAATGGGTGTTTGTTACTGGGATAACATACTGGCAGAAAAATGGGCTGTCTGTCCAATGGGACATTTTTTGGAATAATGGTGCTTCGGAATTTCGGGCCAGTGGAAGAATGACATGACACCGAGGGGTAGGGATAGCAGTGCAGAACTCGTAAAAACCTGGCCAGCAATGGCAAAAAGAGACAGCAGGGAAAAACAATGTGGAGAGTCATATTTTCACATCTTACTCTGTGAATTAAGAGTTTATTTTAACCAAACCATGGCTGGTGATTGTTGGAACAGTGAAAAGACTAGGGTTTGGTGAGTTTTTATTTTGTTTCTGTTGAGTTAGAATGAAGGCAACAAAGATAGTCTTCGATAAAAGAGATACATTTCCATTTAAACAGTGTATGGTGGCTTTTTTTTTTGTTCAGTCAGGAAAATAGGTGTAAGAATATTTATTTCTTGGACATTTTGTGCATTTATTTTGTATACTTATTCGACCAAAAACACCTAAGACAGCTTGTGGAATGTATACTGCTTTTAGCATTCCCTGCTGGAATATCAGAACGGTGTGAAAAAATAGATGCTGCCCAAACCTGCTGCCTCACAGAGCTGCTGTCTTTTTCCTTTACAAGCTAAATTCTATTGACAGGTTTATAACAAAATGAAATAAATTCACTGAGACGCAAATATCCCCCACACTAAAGCATGCACCTCTGCTCCATATGTAATTTCCCATGTTCCTGTCAGGTTCAATCTCTTCTACGCCCATGAAACACATGAGCAGCCATCTATGCTGTCTGCCTCAGTATGGTTTAACAAGGTGATGGGTCTCAGTGATTTGACCAGAAGGTACCAGAGGTAGTGGGGATGCTTTCAATGTGAGACCATGCGGAATTGTTCCTTTACTTTGTCAATCACATCTTCAGGAAACACAATGCCTTTACCGATGTGTAGTGGCAACCTTTCCCAATAATCAGTAGTCGTGTGTAGCTTTGAGATGCTCCAAGACTGGAAGTAGGAAATCGTTTGTAACACCTCATTAATACTATTTGTGCAAATTCCATCCAAGCCTGTTTGATCGTTGCCAGACCTCTGGAGAATCCATTAGCAATCACAATCACAGACCAGAAAAGCTGATAAACCAGTGCCTCAAGCAGGCGATTTCTCCATGCCCCGTTTGCACAAATGTGAGCACACATTAGAGCAGCGAGAGACAAAACGAGTCGCAACAGCATAAAATTAACCAAATGAACTGAGATTCAACTTGTGCCATTGTGACTCCATGACAATAACTGCACCAGCTGGCTGAGTCATTTGAATTCCTCCTCATATTTCCAGCCGAACATAAAACACAAGCTCCACTGAAGATACGAGGGATGAGTAAGCACATAACTCAACAGAATACAAAGGGATGAGAGGGGGAATACGTCATGTGGACGGCCTGTGGCTTGTTATTGAAACTGTGCCACTGGCAGAAAGCTCCTTGCAAATTCATGCAGACATATGGTTGGGGGAAACTGGGGTATCGCTTTGTGTGTGACTGTGAGTGCGCATGCTGAGGGGGGTCGGATAGACACGGTGTAATATTTGCATGAGTCAGTTTAACCTATAACAGCGTTTCCAACAGATGAGCCCAGACAGGAACTCTAAAAACACATTCCATAGGCAATGAGTGAAGGTAAGAGCACGTGCTAAAAATGGCAGTTCGGCATATCTACCTGGTAATAGGATGCTGTCAATCATGTGTCTTTATAGAGCAGCTCCTGTGTTTCGTTTTTGATGTTTCTTACTCAAAAACTATGCATTTATCTCTTCTGTATGAGCCTCTGCATTAGTCTTTGAGTGCCTGTATTCAGGGTTTATGGTAATGTGGATTAAAGGGGCACTCAGGGTGTGACTCAGTCTGTGAAAACAGTTGCATCATGTCTTGTGTGTCTTTGAAGGGACTTCTGTAAAGTCTAAAAATATAACCCTGGTGATGTCATCAGGGAGTTATTATCTCTTCTGCTCGGCCGCTACACATTTTGTACAGAAAGTTTGTATAACAAAGTAAAAAAAAATGGAGTTTGGAATATATGAGCTTTGTTCAAAATCACATACTAACTTATAATTCACACTATTCATACCAAATATGATGTTAGAATGAGTATGTAGTTCACTCCAACTGTGCAGTATGTGGATTTTGTGTACGCAAGACATGCCAGGATGTATACTAGACTAATATGTTATATGGGTAAGCTTAATGGACATACACAACCACCCCAAAATGCCAACCTAATTGCCAGAAAAAAATGCCAGATTTGTATGTTTCTGCAAATCATATATCCTATTTTTGCATGTTATTATATATCAGACATTTTGAAACTTTACAAAAACACTATGGTTAATGTGTTGTTAGGTTTAGGTACAAAAAACACTCTGTAATGGTTCTGAGAGCACAATACCCACTGGAAAAGCAGCAATGTCTTGGTAAAAAACAACCGCCTTTGTGCCACTATCCCCAGTGGAAAATAAGGGGGCTCTCCAAAAAAACATTCTGTTTTTCTGTTTAATTCTTAAAAAGCCACTGGGAGACACACTTCTGTTTCTGCTCCTGTTGTTTGGTGGTCTCAAACAGTGGTCTGCAATGGTCTGCTGCTCAGCAGGCGTCTTGCCTAGGTGTCAAGTTAGGTACAATCATGTAATGCAGAGAATATGTACTGCTTGAGTATACCTCACAACCAACCAATCAACCATCTCAAGAATAAATGCCAAACTATAACTTGATCCAGACTTACTCTGATGTCATGGGCAACGATTATGTCATGAGATTGAGGTGGCGGCCATTTTAAGAGCCACACGCCGCAGTGGCTCTCCACTGGCTGCAAGACCCAGGGCAATGAGAAATGCCTGGCTCTCACCTGATCTAACAGTTGACTTTTGATTTTTGTTTGCTGTGATTTTATCAGTCTGATTTGAAAGTTTATTTGATCAACAGCAAGGCCCACTGTTTTGAATTTTATTAGTATTTAGCAACACAAAAACCTTGGGAAGTGGGATGTGAGAGGTGAAGCACTGACTATATCTAGCTGATCAATAATGAAATATTGTCTCGTATTTCTTTCCTCTATGTTGGACTTAAAATCTTTTCAATGTATTCATGTACTTTGATGGTGACAGATCTGCTCAGCTGATTTATTTACAGCAACAAGCTGATGTGAAGCTGATTTATGTGACAATTCTTGTAAAATGGAGGTTGAGCCATGAACAGAAACTACAGATCAGCTGTATCGTATTTTAATATGCTCCTCTGTGATAACTAAAACGATTGCAGACTAGACAAACTGCTCCATGGGTCTGATAACATTTTAATGACTTGAAATGAGATCTAACAGGATGTGAGTGTTTCTGTGACTCTCTGTACAGTCTGAAGGCTACTGGAAACTGTCCGACTTGACAGCAGCTTTTTGTCACCGCTCCCGGATGCTGCCGCCTGAACTTGTCCACTTTCCAGGCAGTTCATCTTGAACCAGCTTGATCTCAGCCTCTGCTGCACTGACTTTGACCTTTGTCTTTTTTAAGACAAAGACACTATACATTTACTGTAATATTTTTTGCTTCATTTGGACTTCTCAATGTGTGTCTGCCTGTCTGAAAACAACCTTACAAACAACAGCACTAAACTACTAGGAGCTGCAGCAGCTATCCAAATCGTTTGACTTGAATCCATCCATTAGATTATCATTACAACATCAGCATGTGGCAGCTATATCGTGGTTGAGATAATAAAGGGAAATTGGTGCTGCTCAGCACCTGCATCCAAAGACTCAGATGTCGGGAAGTCTTTGAACACAGCAACAAGGAGAGTTTCCAAAACAGTCTGCTTGCAACTGCAAGCAAAAATGTAAACAACAGAAATATACCTTTTTCAAAAAATATACAGTAAATCACTGTGATGGATTACCCATCTACAGCTCGCCTCTAGGCCCTGCAGGCTTATTTTAATACACACTGCCATGAAGTGTGAACAGTGGCTGTGAATAGTTGAGGGACTATAACATGTAAAGCACAGCAGTGGTCCTTTAACATGTCTTTGTGGATGTGTGACTAAGTGTGTTTTATATGGTTGCAGCTGCAGCTCTCTCTGTCAGCCTGTCTCGGCTCTCTGTATTAAACCGTAAAGGCACTGCAGGGTGCTGACGGGGCTTAAACCTTTTAGCTGACTCAATGTTTCACAGCCAGACCCACATTGCCAAACGGCAGACAGATGTATCCTCTCCCCTGCCCGGTTTGTTATCACCTGACCAAGGCAAAACTGCACTTGGACCCATAAAAACCACAGAACGATAACAGAGAGAGCGATGGCTGGGACTTATTTTACGAGTGATGTTTCTACTGTGGGTCTGTTCAAACATCAGAGAGGAGAACGCAGTCCATCCGGGAGTCTCAAATATTTGAACCTGCCTACTGATTCTGTGGTTCCATCTGTTTATGTCTATACCAAATTAGATGCCTTAGCTTTTATTAACAACATGAGCAACAGAGTCATTTATAACCATGAATCTCCTGTTTGCAAAATATGATACATTTTGTATACACACTACACCAGAGCCCGTTTTTATCAAGTAGCTCAGACTCCCTCCAAGGAATACACTGACAAGCCTATTTCACCGCATTTTTCCGGATGCCGTATGGCTGAGACAACCGTGGTTGGAAAATAGTTACAACAGATTTCCCTCTCTGATGCTTCATAAACACAGGCCCAGCACCAGATGTATATGCCACCAAGCCAATCCACTTCCCTTGTGCACAGAGTTTAAAAAAAAAAAAGACTCTGAAATACTTATTAACCCTGTATTTTGACGAGAATTTTGCCATTAATGTGGTGAGAAATCATTCTGTTTTATGCAAGTTTTCAAAGTTTCAGCTTGTTGCAAAATCTGACAAAACCTTTGTAGTAGAAAAGATTAAATTGATAAAATATGTATGTGGATTGCAGCACATGAGGGATACAAAAAGTCAGTCCCGATGGTGATTTCCGCTCCGTAATTTACGATGATGCAGTAGGAGAAAATAGTCAAGTGAGCTTCCTCCTTGTACTGATTTCATTTTCTCATCTTTATCATCAACTAAGAGGTCATAAAATGATTCAGCAGCTATTCTCTCTCTATAAAACAGGATTACAAAGCAAAAAAAGGCAAAGGAACACTTAAACTCTGGTCCATTACAGCGCACATTAGCAGTAAAAAGCTGGAGCAAATTGCCAACAAGTTACCTCTTAAGATCTGAATATGGGTAAATATAATAAGAATGATTAAATTTATTCTGGCTGCTCGTCGGCCTGATTTTTCTCCATGCTCTGCTGTTGTCGTCGGTTTCTGTGTGGCTGCTGATCGATAAGAAGCTGTCATTTTTATCTGCGCACTCCCTTCCCTGCGCTGGCCTGTTTATGAACTTGACGGGAATAATTTCTGCTGTTTGACTGACAACATTAAATGAAGGCCAGATTAGTGCTAAAGGTCAACAGCCACTGGGATTTTCAAACTCCTCACTAGATGCAGCATCCTCGTCCTGAGGTGACTTTTCCTCTCACTTTTATTTGTGACCATTAAAACTAACGATCGAATGCGTTTTCACACACGCTGTGTAATTTCTTACAGGCCTCAGAGGATGTGTATGATGAGGTTACAGGTAGGAGAAATGACAGGCGTCCTGACAGATCAGATTAACGCTGTCACAGGGGCAGCAGCACTGCTTATTACTCAACTGCACAAGTCACTAGAATAAATGTGTTTGCAAACAGCATGTCAGATGAAAACAGAAATATTTTTAAGCTTAAAAAAGAAAAGTGTCTCTTCTCAGATGACAAAAATCCTCATTTCAATCACTGCTTTATAATAATGTTTATCCATTTGTTGAATATATAATATTTTATATATGAATATATAAAATATGGGAAAACCTCTTTAAGTATTCTTATTCATCAGGACTGTGTGTGTTTCGTTTGATCGCATTTGATTGACAGCAGCCTGCAGACAACCCCACAACTGTCATCATATGCTGGCACCTATATTTCTAAATCCTGATTGGTGCCTTGAAGTACATGACATCACCTTTTCCCAACTCAGCCCCACTCACTTTGCATAAATGAGAAGAGCACGGGCATAACTATTTTGTATTCATGTAAGACATCATCCCTCATAGGGGGAGGCTGATTGAGGAAATAGGTTTTCAAGGCCTTTACATGAATATAATCAAATGTTTCAGAAGCAGAGGTGTGTAGGTTGTAGCTGGCTTTGTGATTGCCCAATCAAAACTGAAAAAAATATAGGAGGGGAAATAAATTTAAGTCCCGGTTTAAGCGACGCCTGCATTTTGGCTGAAACCTTATGATTTAAAACAGAACTTAAAACTTCTCTATGCTCTCGCCAGAGCCAGACTCCAGACTGTCTGAGAGTTTGATGTTTAGATAGAGTTTTGCTATAGTTTTGTTGTGGTCCCCAGTTAACAAACAAATCAATATGTTCGATATGTTTTTGTGAATGCATGTGAGACAAAGTCTTCTTGACAAATTTAAAGTAACGCTGCATGACTACGTCATTTACAAATGCTCCCTTCACTTATAGCCTTGCCTGTTGGAGCCTGATGGCTTAACATGTTGTACTGTATATGAGTTCTTGTACTTTGCTCGAGTATTTTCTTGCCACTACTAATACTTTTTCACAAGGGAATGGGAAGATAGTTTTGTGACAGCTTTAGTCACTAGTTACATTACAAATTAAGATTTTTGAGCACAAAACACATCAAATAAAATATAAAACTCCGAAAAGAGGGTGATGCACACATAGTCTGCAGTAAGCAGTGCACGTCAAGATGGCTAGTGACCCAGAGTCAGATGAGGAGTCTGTCGTGCTCTAAAATCAGCTACTAGCAGACATATCAGAATGGTTAGTGTACTTAGCCTCTTTTGTTCATGTTGTGATCTTGTTACTTACAGTTGCTGACACAGTGTTAAAGGCTGTGTAACATACGGTAATATCTAATAATATTGGAGCCCGGCCTCACTTTGAAGTCGCCAAAATCCAGCACTTGGGTGGTGACTGATGGCGTCAGAGACCAACGAAAAAAGGCGTCCTTTAACGTCTGCATGATCTAGTTTAAGTGCCCAGCGACGTTAAGGCATGGAAAGTCCGACTGGGACGGGAGGGGTGGAGGATGGGTCCAACAAACACCAACTTTCACCCAAGAGAGCGGTGTTCGTGTCCTATATGATTCTAAAACCAAGCCCTGTTCTTTCTTCCTAAACCCAACCATGTGAATACATTCTAGCCAGAGGTCCCGTAACCATGGTATTGTGGCATTTTGGGGAAGTGAAGATACACCAACGTAGCATGCTGTTGCTAGCTAGCTAAATTAATAGCTTAGCTCTGTGCAGCTAAAGGTTGCAGATTGATTGATGGGTGTGATATTATTGGTTAAAATTGGTTGGTACAAGCTTACATAAGCATATGTTGTTTTGAATCTTTTTTTTTCTTGCCACATTTTGTTAATTAGATGCACAAAATGGCAGGGGATGTCATTTCAAAGGGTTAACTTGTCTAAACTTAAAGTAAAGGATCTGAATACATCCTCCACAGGTGCTTACATATCAAAATGTGTCTGCATGCGTGTTACTCAATGAAGCTGCTGGGCGGCTTTTATTGTGAGTAAAGAATGTTTGTGATTTTAATTACCCAATAAGTCCTCACAACTACATAACCTACCATAACCGTAAGAAGCAAAATAAGTAGTTTCAGACTTGCTATCTTTAATATTAAGGCTTGATTAAACCTACCAGTCTGCTATAGAACAAGCTCAGCTAAAAAAAAAATACTGTCACATTGTTTTATTCAGTGGATAACTTCAAAAGTCAGAAGTTAAAGACCACAGCTGTAAAACACTGTTCAAACTGTACATTTTAACCTGCTCTATATCTGTGATGGTGGTGACTGGACGTAGCAGAAGTCAAACAGGGAGTTAGACCACTTTAAGGTCTAACTGACCAAAACACAAGTAATGTCACAAGGGCAATAAAGTCGGCTTTCAGCTACGTGTTAACCCTTCACTGACGCATAATACAGAGGGAAACTCACACCTGCTGCAGTCGAGACAGTTTCTGACCGTTATGAAAGAACAAGCTTGACCAGCTAAATAGTCTAGTGCAAAGCATGATGGGAAATGAGGGTTGTTGCTTCAATATGTGAACCAGCATTTCCTGGGTCAACCAATCAGCTGCCCAGACCTTGTTCCTAGAGGGAGTGGTCATTACCCTCACGACCACAGGAGCAAGTGTGCTTTAAAGATGGCGTTTCCCACAGCATCAGTCCAGATGTCAGAGACTGGCAGAGTGTCTAAACATGTGGGATAAAATGAGAGATGGTAATGATATCAACCAGAGGGTGTGATTACGCATTCCGAAACCTCTAAACCTCAACATCTGCTGTTGACTATTAGAAAACTGTAGCAGTGGTTGAACTTTACACAGCGGGATTCGATGGGAGGAGCAAATTATTCACAGAGAGCCCGAGGGCAGCATGTTTATGCACAGCGCTGTAATGCTTAACTCAAGTGGAGGAGCTTCTTCTTCAGGTAAAATGTACTCGCGGAGAGGAAGAGCACTAAACGATGATTTAAATAAGCTGCCATTTTCTCAAATTATCTGCTTTTCCTGGAAGTGCTCACTTACTGCTTTTAAAGACAATTTTTTCCTGATATCTTAACCATGTCCACTCGTGTCCAAGATTGGCAACTTTGCCTGCTACCTCACAGTCTTTCGGTGCAGATACAAACCAAGTGTGTTCTCCAAGCATAAAACTGCAACAAATTGAGTGTGCATCAGTGCGTAGCCGTGCATCCTTTTCCTTTACATACATATAATTTCGAAATACATCAGGGTCAGAGGGGTGTGAATGTGTGTGCAGGCAAGGACACATTTGGAATTCATTTGCTGCCACTTTCCCCACCAACACACGCACACGCACACACACTGTCGACACATATCAGTAATTACAGAATATATTACAAAGATCAGAAGACTCTCCATGATCCTCGGTGAGACCAGGCCAGCTGTTTGCGCTCCGAGCGTTCTTTGGTCTCTGCATAATCATCAGAGCGCTTTTGCATAGGCGGCTGCTGAGGTTGCACTTCCTGTGATGAGCGGGCGGGAGGTGAGGATTTTTTTTCCCCTCTTCTTTTATGATTGTTTTTTTTTTTCTTCCTCTTTTAAGCTTGCCTGCACCCCGCACCCTGAGGTGAAGTGGTTATTAGTTGGGCTGTGCCAGGAGTTTAGAACCGCTGCCAGCCAGGGAGTATAGAATAAAAACCGAGACTACATTTTTTCCGGCTCCAAAGGATCATCTGACGTTTCATCTAGATAAGAAAAAGTAGATAAGACTACAGAAACACTGTTGGAGATAGACTGCATCTCCAGCAAGGCTGAGATATAAGATAGGAATGAAAGCACTTAATTACCCCTAACTTAAAGACGATCGACAGATAGTCCACTTAAGTTGGAGAAGATTGTCAGAAAGGTGATATTATCAGACATCATGTGGCGATTTATTAGAAAGAGGTAAGAAGATGTTGGTAGACTTTTATTTTTGAGAAATGGGGAAAAGGGAAGTATCAGAGGGCTCAGTGTGTTTAAAGCACAGGATTAAAAGTCTTCTATGACTTTGAAACTATAACTTCACCATCACATCATCTCCTTTGTCAAATAAATGATAAAGAAATCACACAAGTGTCTGTTTTGGGGAAAGTGCAATTGAGTGATAGCACTGTTTAGCCCGTTATTGAAAGCGGGTAAATGAAACACTGCGGGATGAACAGCTTGGATAGAGGGCTGCATGGCAGAATTATTGGAGCCATTATAGAGCTCATAGTCAGTAATGGCTATCTTTACTGTAATGGCTCAGATGGTTGATAGGGTAAGAGTTAAAATGGCCAGCATTTGATACTGTGCATCACAGATTGTCATGATCATCACCAGGTTTTCATAGCAACTGCATGTCAGAAAAATTCGCTATATTTTCAAGGATATATAGAATTTTCTTTTTATAACATAACATTTCAAACATGGCCCCAACAGGCTCAAACATCAAGAGCAGCCTCCATGTAGTAGATGAGCATATTTGCAGTTTTACTCATTTAGATATTCTCTTATCTGCAAAATGCTGGCTGGACAGCCTGAGTAACACTATCTACTGCACTGTTAAACAGTTGAAGATGGTTCAACTTGAAAACCAAAGGTCCCCTATTGCCATAGAAAAAATGAGGCAGGCAGTTTAATTTTGGCGTCACTGGGCAAAAATCACACAAAAAACTTTACTGTTGTTCAAGCAGACTTAGAGAAAACTAGACATCTGCAACACTGTTTGTCTCCATTTACATGCATTAGAAAATCTAACCCTGTTACTATTGGCTGTTCTACAAATGCAGATGCACGTCCCTTAAGCAAAAGACTGATTCAATGGCGGAGAAACCTGCAGAGACAGTTGCTACTCCAGCATTAGCAATAACTGCTTACACTGTAAAGTAACCCAAAAAAGGAAGACGGACTTATAGAGAGTCTAAAAGAGAGTCTGACAAAAAATAAAACAAAACCAGCGTCCAGAGATGAAGTGTTTCAGAGATGGAGGGAAAATGTCGCTAATAGCTTAGCCTTCTGCTAATCATTGCCAAAGGCTCGCGGCTACGGCTAATTTAAGTTCATGTTTATGTAGCCAATGTTAGCTAGAGCCTCAAATTACAGTGTGTCCTCTACCTCACTACCTCCTGCAACAGCCCACCTTGCCGGGAGACAGATGGACAGATATAGTCCCCCAGATTGAGCCCAGTCAGCGCAGGGGGATTGGACTACTCTGACTCCCTGACATGCTGCTATTACACAGATTAGACCTGGCAGTGCTGCTAGTCACCAGCCCACTGAATTTGAGTGGCTATAGCCACCGACCCCAAGGTCTGTCCTCACAGCCGCTGCCTGTCTTCCCTGAGTGAAGCAGTCCACACCTGTGGGGAGCAAGGAGGAGGTACTGCGGGGTGGCTAGCTTGCTAATTCTTGTCTCCTTTGTGGTTTCATAGGAAACTCAGGGTTACTGAATGAAGTATGTATGTATATTCCTGTATTATCTGGTGGGAGGTACTTAGGGCAGTTAGGGGGGAGCTGCGAACTTGGACGAACTCATGTTCTGAAAAGTTGAATTAATCTGAATTCAATAAAATTTACATATTAACATTAAGTAAATGTAAAAAGGTAAGTTGACACAATTTAATTCCTGTAGGGTATAAATATAAAGGACTGTATTTACAACTGGTAAAAGCCATTCTTACAGTAAATAGAATAAACCACCAACAGTCTGACTCATTTCTTGGATCGGACACACAAAAAAACACAATATAGTAAAATAATTAAAAACAAAGATATCTGTTTTTGCAAATGAACTTTTCAAATACATTTTAAAAGAAATGTAATGTCACCCTAATTACATAGATGTATTTTTTTTTCGAAATAATGGGGAAATGTTAATTAACCTCTCAGGCAAATTGCAAAATGCTGATTCTAAATGTTTCTGCAAAATGTTCGCTGACAACATTTTTCATTTGTTTTCCTAAAACTGCGCTCTTGCAATATAATTTGTGCTTGTAGCAACTAAAGCATGACTTATATATTATGTAAACATAATTGTGACACTAATATACAGTATTTCTGAATGTATTATTATTTTTTGCCTGTTTGTTGTTGCTGCACTTTTTTTTTAAGCTTGTGTAAAATGTTCAAGCACTCACAATAATCTAGCAGTAGTGAGGTGATTTCAGTCTTCACACTCTGAGGCACCTTAGCTACAGGAAAACTGGATCTTGGGATGCCGTGACCTTCAAGCGAAGTGATGCAGAAAGTGATGGCAGCTCCTTGAAGCTGGTACAAGAAGCATTTCTCAGCTGACTCTGTGACTAAGCTCCATTAAGCACTCACACTTTCAGACACATTAAGTTCATGCACACATTTTTATCACGTCACAACTGTTTGAGCATTCGGTGTACCTTTTCCTCTTTTTTCCCCCCGTCTTTCCTTCTTTTCCCCCTTCTCCATCTCCTCGTGTTTTTTCACAGTTAACACCCATTCTTTTCCCCTTGTGCCCTTCCACAGCTTGAGTTCAGCTCATTTATGTCCCCGGTGATGAATGTGTCACACCGGCAACACTTAAGCGGAAACACACATATACACACACACAAAGACGCATAAACACATCCACCTACGCATGGTGCGCGCACACTCCATTCCCTATGTCGGCTAGCCACAGTGTGATCTGATAAATGGTTTTTGGTGCAGGTGGTTTTTTCATTAATACACCCTCACAAACCTAGCCTCATAGTACCCTACAGCTATCCAGCATATTGCAAAGAAAATAGACAGGAAGGAGTGAAGTAGAAAGAAAGAGTAGAACAGAATCGAAAAAGAAGTCTGTTTCCCTCTGAGAACCTCAGGTGTTTCTGTATACCAAGCCATTATTTTGGATAAATTCTTCCTTTTACCTCAAAGTTAACGGTTTTATTTTTTTTCAATGGGTGTATTGATTTCCCGAAAGGGAATACCTGTATTGAGCAATGTGTCACTTAAAATGATGCATGAACAGATCATAGGTCCCCAGTTTGCCATAGCACACCACTATCCATTTGTGCTGTTCCTCTTGCAAATATAGGTATTGGCATTTAGAATGAAGCAAACTCAATAGTTTGTCGGCTGTTCTTCGGTGTTCATCACTTTGTTGTTCATCACAGCAATTCAAAGAGGAAGTCACACCAGCAGAGAGCAGGGATTAGAGAATTAGTGTTTCATTATCAGCTTTAAATAGGTGGGGAGGAACACATTATCAGACATATTATGAAGGAGTCGGGGCTATATAAGCAGCCTTGAATCCTGCACAAGTGTAGCTAAAAGGTTACTAATACAACTTTCCTATTAAAAGCCACACATGCTAGGAGAATTTCATTAACTCATTCACACACTTTTAAACTGCAGCTAAGGTTTGAATGAATAGCAAGAAAGCAGTCTCACTCCCAGCTTGCTTGCTCAGTGGCCCTCGCTGTCAGATAATGACGCAACAAGGCACCCTTAGTGGCAGTATGACTGCATTTTTTTGGTATAAAGAGTGAGAAGGTTTGCGTAGGGTTGGAGGGAGGGGAGGTGGATGTGTCAAATAAACTTTGGACTTTCACCTGGGAGACTGCTGTTCATGTCCCATGTGAAACCAACGGTCAAGTGGGTTATTTTAATAACAACATAGCGTGCTAGCATGTATAGCAAACTATGCTAGTGGTGTATGTCATGTGAAGTTACATTATATACATAGCAACTGTATTTATTTTAAGTCAAACTATTATGTTTTTTTCTGAACCTGAGCACTGCTTATGTTGGCTACACCTGATAAAGTAAACCTTATTAATTTTATTTTTTTTTTACATATGTTCTACGTTTATTTTGAAAAGGGAGTGTACACATTTAATGACCAGATATTGTATATTTCCTGTGAAAACAGAAGTTTATTCTGAAAAGACACAGTGCATGTAATGAGTTTAAACTTACATGTCAACCCTGTGCAGGAGGGGTACCTATAATTTGACATGTGGGGGCACTGACCAAGTTGTTTTGAGCGAGAATGTTTTGAAATCTGTAGCATCTCATTGAAATCTAATGAGAGACCTTACAGTAGAAATAGACATTTGTTTTAACTTGGTAGCAATCAGTAGCCATCACCAGTTATGAAAGGGTATCAATGCAAGTTCTTTGCAGTTACTATGCCCATTAATGAAAATGTTGGATGGTAGACCACCTGAGTTCTGAGGAAAATGGAGAGTGACCTGCTTGTCTTGGCGATAGCTGAGCCAACAATAATACTACTTGGAAACGCTGGGGGCGCAAACATTGCCAAGTGTTCTGTTCACTTTAAATTAAAAAAATAAGTGCATCTAGCGTAAGGAATGTTGTCCCTTTAGAGCTGCTCTACATCTCATGTTTATATAACTAACACTCCAGTGTGCATGAGATACTTAGAAATCCAAGGGTGTTCTTTGATGCGAGTCAGCGCAGCTTCGGATCAGGGGCAGCCAGTTGACATGTTATGCCTTTATGCCCCACAAGGAGCTTGTAGTTGACATGTCCCAGCGGGGGAAGAACCCAGAGCCAACCCAGGACTTTTCAGGGATTACAACGTCTCTCTGCTGGCCCGAGGACAGGTGGAATTCCCCCAGGAGGAGCCGGGAAAGGGGACATGTGGCCTGCTCTTTAGACCTGCTGCCACAGTGGCCCTCCCAAAAGGAGTGTGCAAAAATGGCCAACGGACCAGATGTTGTCAGCACTGCTCATGAAAGGGAAAATAAGAGCAGCTCCCACAAAGATTCCAAAAAAGAGAATATTAATCGGATATATAATAAATTATTGATTTTGCTAACTAATTCAGATTTTATGATACAAAAGTATAACATTCCTGAACCTTGGGTTTAATATAAGTTCATCTGGGGATCTTTAGGGTTGCTTTTTAGCAGTCAGCCCAACTTAGTAAGACTTTCTCTTTTATGTGTAGTGTGTGACGCCTACCCACCTTAAGTGTAGCTGCTGCAATTTCCCAGTCTTTTGTTTTTAGAGTGCTGCTTCTCTGTGGTCTTACAGCTCAAAGAAGACGTTGTATACAGTCAGACATTGGGCTATCTAAAGCTTTTAAGCTGTCGTCCATCCATCCCCAAGTGCTTTTCTGATGATTGATGCAGTATATAGCATATACACCTTTTATCTACAATAAGACACAATGTGAGTAAAGATGACTGTGATTACACGTGTCATTCCCTCTAAGAAGCTTTCTCCTCGGTTCAGGCATTTGTCTAGTTACATTTTCAGTAAGTTTGCTTGGTTTAACAAGCCAGCCAGTTCAAGGGCTTGATAACACATTGTGCTGAGGTTACAGAACATTTTTCTTTTAATATGCCTGAAGCCACAACCTATTGGGGTCTACTAATGAAGGTAACACAGCCATTAAAGTCTGAAGTTGCATATCAACATTATAAATAGGTCTACATAAGCATTCATTTATATGTTCTACCACAAACTTGCTACTCAGCAGTGGGCTTTTTATGACTATTTGGTGCTTTGCAGCATTGGGGGTGAAAGAAAACCAATCTGTCCACACATTATTAAATTCTCTATTTTCCTCAGAGACGTTTTTTGGATTTGGAATCCATAGCTAGGCTTGCTAGTGAGACTCAAGAATGGCCATTGCCACTGAGATTTGGCAAAAGTTAGAAGAAAACAATTAAGTTAACAAAATGTTGAATGTTTTTTTTTATGTGTGTATAGGCTATACATTTTTACAAATGAATTTAAACCAATCACAATCATCTTGGGCGGTGCTAAGCCCAGAATGCAGTGACAGTACCCTTGCAAAAAAGTATTGATAATAAATTTGTTTTGGTGGGACATTTGCATGTAGCTAGGTGAGCATTGGCATTAAAATGGCCAAATCCCTGCCAAACAAAATGCCACATAAAAACATTAAAAGACATTTTACAGGTCACTAGCTTGGAGGTCGTCGTTGTTTCACACACATAGCTAAAACGAAGTGTGAAGATAGGTCTGGCCATGCAAGATCAGTTTCACATAGCAACAGGGATTTCAAAAATAATTACACAAAGGAAGTGGAGGGAAATAAGAATCCCTGTGAGCCAGCCTACCACATCCGGACCCATGAAACAGAGAAAGCTAATGCTAGCTAATCATCCCTCCTTTGTATAATGTGTTACGAACACAGCACTGAGTATGTAGGAGCTGGCAATGACAGTGACAGATGTTGAAATAACTTGTACAGAAATCTGAGAACTGATGCTAACATTAGCAAGGTAGGCTAACTTGCTTCCCCTTCTGAATGGATGCTGGTTAGTCTACCTTGCGAACCTCCACATTCTGATTGGAATACAATAGTCTAGGCTATATCCAACACTGAATGGAAAAAAGCATCATATCAACTCCACTGTAACAACCGGCCCTCAGTTTTCAGTCAACTGCTGCCATGGGAAATCCCTGCCCAGAAGCTTGAAGCATGGATGCTTTTTCGACAAATATGTACCAAAAAGGCTCCGTCCTCTTTTAAAAATAAAAAAAGAGAATACATGACTGCAGTATCACTGGATGTTACATTGGCTCACACAAAAAGTGAGTCAGTTTGAATTTAAGGGTGCAAATGAGTCATTCAGTTACCTCAGTTGTAATTTTTTAAATAATCTGACTTAAGGGGATACATTTGATCCTCTTTAGCATTTTACATTTCAGTGTCTGGAATAAATAACAGAGTTTAAGATCAGCAATAGCCCTGAGCCAGCATTAAACCTTGTGTTAACACTTCTGATTGACAGAGCTCTTGGCTGGATGCTGCTGTTATATAACCTCTGATTGGCAGAGCTCAATACCGTGTCTTGATTCACATATCGTACCTAAAATGTGACCAGTGGGCTCCGGGAGAATGGCTGCAAAAAACACTGAATCGGTGATGAAATCTGGCTTCAGGCTAGTGTAGGATGGAATAAAATGGGTTCATTTCCAATCAGTGTTTTGAATCAATTTAAAGGTTTTGCATCTAATTCTTATTTTTCAAGTGATTCTTGTTTAAGGCAACAACAAGTGGGAAAAGTTGCTGGAGTATGATTCATTAAAGCTGCTTAGTACTGCCACAGACTTGCACTGCTGCCCAGTAAGCTGTGTTGTTGGAACAATACGATGGTGGTGACGCTCAAGGACATTTGTCTTGCATGGAGGACAGAGTAGTTTAAATTAATTCTTTTTTTTTTAACACAGATTTCCTTAACTGACGTGCATATTCAAAGCATTCACCTTCGAGTGACAAGCTCCCTTATCAGCACTGCAGAGAAAGGAACAATTGTGCGACAACCTTGACAAATGAACTACACACGAAAACATTATCGGCACTTTGTCATAAGCCTGAATGACTATGGTCTATCAACATTCTGTCTGTAGCACTGGATAATATGTTCATTATGTGGAGTTTGAATTTTTAAAAGTCAAAGGCGGCTGATGGAAATGTTATCATAATGACTTCGAGGCAATGCTATAGTATGTTTCTTGTCTTGGAAGAGCAATTACTTGCATGGTAATTGTGCTGTGAGTGTACAGAAAAAATATCTGACACATACTAGAGCTGTCACTTTTTCAAAAGTGCAAATTAATGAGCACTCACACGCACGTCATTCAAATTCATTTGAATACAACCCATGTGGTCTAGTCCTCGTCTTTGTCGTATAATTGATCACTTATTTGAATGTTATCATTATCTCTAAGTAGTACTCTAAAAATGATAATTATGAGAGACCGCATTAAGACTTGAAACAGGCAAGCTCCCTCCATATGTCACAGGAAAACCATGTTAAGAATCTCTTGAAAACCCTGAAGAATCAAAAGCTTAATATCTGTTTTGCAGTTGTACAGAGGTTAGGAGAAGGATGTAGAAACATCACTTTCAGTAAATATATGTATTGTTAGGAAACAATATAACTGTCAAGTGTAAAGGATTTAGTGGCATTTATTGGTGAGGTTGCAGAATGAAAGTTCTCCTCTGTGTCAGAGCTACAGTGGCAGACAGAAAAACACAGCTTTAGTCAGCAACAGTCATCTCTTTATCTGCAATATTTTAATCTAAGGGTTTTCACACAATATTTGCCAGATGGTGGGGTGAAATTCAAGTTCCAAAAGGAGGTCAAAAGTATTTTGTCACACATGCTGTAGTTTTATTCTGATTCAAAAAAGTTCACTAAATAACTAAAACATGAAGCCAATACAGAAGTGCCAAAAACTACAGTTCCTTGAATGGCCACTTGAGGATGGCTCCAAGAGAGAGTCAGTCCCCATAGACCCCCTTGTAAAAATGTCTCACTTAACAGCAGCAATGAACATGTTTAGAGCCTGGTATGAGTCAGATCCACCCCTTGCTCCTCCACAGTTCCACCCTCTTGTCCACATATGGTCACTTCTGGTCCCAAAAAACAAGATAGTGATGGCCAAAATGTCAGAAAATTTGAGGCTTTAAACACAAGTCCAGAAATTAATGAGTGATGTCATGTTGGCTATGTCCATTCTTTTTAAACAGTCGGTTGCTCACACAGTAAGTTGCTTTAAGACAAATCTTAGCATAACCAACTATAAGTCACAATGCCTGACATCATGTGAGGTATTCGGGAATATCAGTCAGCAAAGGGCCATTTTCCCATTTTGCGTGGATCAAGTCAAAACATGACATCTGCGCTTGCTCTTTTCATGACTTGCTTAATCCATACATACAGCACAATGTCAGAGAAGGTGTACAAGCCTGTAGAGTAAAGTATAAAAAGTAGGGCAACAATGGTGGTGTTTCTATATTCAGAGGATTATATGAATGTTCTCTTGGGAATAAAATGACTAAATCTTATTTACATCTGACATTTGTCTCCATACTGACGAATACACAAGTGTATATAATGGATGAGCACCAGAAGCTGGCTCACCGTACTCTCAACCCTAAAACTGAAACTAAGCCCTGTTTTACAAGAGAATGTAAATGTGATAAAATTGCCCATGAATCCCACTTTGTTCCCCCTTTCAACCAAAGAAATCCAACATATTCTCCTGTGAAAGAACCTGAGGGAGAAATGAACCAGCAGGATGCCTTCTTAAGCTGTTTAAAACAAGAGATATACACAACACATCAGCGATTGTGTTACATGACTGGAGAGAGCTGGCGGCGACTGCTCAATAAAACATTCCTCGATTCCCCTTGTGAAATCCTAAATACAGCCGACACCATGGGCCGAAGACAGGGGATTAAGACCTAGAAATGTAATCCACCTCTGAAACAAGCTTTAAAAAAGTACTCCGTGCATCAGCTTGGAATGCAGGAGCAGACAGTGATGCACTGGGTAAGACACCTACACAAGACAGCTGTGCTTGTATTACATGTATTTCATACATTGTGATATTATATTTAGCATGGTGTGACACAAAACCTGTGACATGTGGTACATCACATTTACAGTGTCAAGCACTGAATATGCATGGGGGTGCAAAGAATAAATAAAACATGACATAAAATTGTCAGACCTCACATAATCATTTACTTGGCCAATTCTAATCATATCACAAGGAGCCATTGTTGCAACTCCTGGTGTCAGTGATGCTTGCATTCATCAATAAGTAATTATCCTAGACAATGTGAAATGTGTATATGAAGTTATATTGTGATTGACAGTATAACTGAGGTGATCTAAACTGGCCTGTAGGGTAATTACTGTTCTGTGTGATACGTATGTGAGGTAGAATAATCTGCAACAAGTGCCTGTTGATGCAACTGAACAAAAGGTGTGAATGGTGAATTCATATGCCTATCCGTTGCTCTATATTGTCAGCCACACATTTATATGCATTTTTGCTTTGTGCATGTACTCTATTAGTATGAATACAGCATCCATTTCTAAAGGGCAAGGATTAGCATGGTAACCCAGCACTCATCCACACACGGGCTGGGTGGTAAAAGACTGTATGCCTTTTCATGTATTTTTTTTTTTATGAAAGAGCCAGTAACCAGGTGGGAGGAGGAGCTTAAAGTTGCTGAATGGGATCTGACTCGGCTCAGACGGGATTTGTCTGCCTCATTCACAGACTCGACCTTGTTTTTTTGTTCATTTTTTTTGTCACCATCCCACCTGTCTGGACAATCATGGCTGTCCTTCCCACGTGTTCCTCCCTCTTTATTTTGATGGCTGTTTCCATACCAACAGAACATACAAGGAGGCAAAGAGTGAATTCCCAGGCTCTTTGGGTCATTTGGACCAAGAGAAAAATGTATATTCATGGTGCTCAGAGTTAGAAAAGATTGAATTATTTTGCAAGTCTGTTTTGGAGCGGTCTCACTACTATCTACAAACAACAAAAGCACTGAATTTTAAGAAAAAACATTTTGATGACAAATTGTGAGGTTTACAGCAGAGACATTCTAAAGTCACAAGGGGGCAGTTCATCATGTAGCACAATAATGTCATCATTTCCTGAAAATTAGCACCTGAAAAATGTCATAAACTTTGCGCTAAACCAACACATTCTCACTCTAACCTCGTCACATATTGACCTTTTGGTCATAGAGTTTCCACATCAACATACAATGTGCAAGGTACACTGGGTGTGTTGGTTGTTGACGTTCTGGGACACAACGTGAAGTTCTGCATGTTACATGCATTGTCTTCTCTCAAAATACACTTCCGTTTTCACAGGAAGTCTAATATTTACACACAGTCTCTTTCAACATAACAACTACGTCGACAATCAAATTGGTCGACAATTAAAGTTTTTTTTCCTTCAACAACAAAAACACATGGTTAGGTTTAGGAAAAAAGAACAGGGTTTGGCTTTAGAATCTTACAGGATGCGAACAGCGCTTTCTTGGGTGAAAGTCGGTGTTTGTTGGACCCATCCACCACCACTACCGCCCACCCCACTCGAACTTTCACCGCCTTAACTTTCGTCCTTGTCTCGCCACGCCTCCCCTTTTATTCCCCAATTTTATTGTTGTAAACAGACATTTGTGCAGTGTTGGTATTCTTTGCCTCCAGCTGCCTGCCCGCCATCTGGACAGCATACAGTATATGATGTCACATGCAAAGAAGCTAAAAAGTAAAAGCCAAAAAGCTTCTACTTTAAATGCACTTAGGTATGAGGGTCAACTTTTCAAATTTGATCTGAACTCCTTTTTGAATCTAGCGATTTCAGTGTTGACTGACGAGACTGAATCGACTGTTTTGCCTTCTTTACTCGCTTGTGTAACGTTGGCCATCTTCTGCAGCCTTTCTCATGTTGTGATGTTGTCTTATCTAAGATATACTTTGGTCTCATGGATGATCTTGCACAGCCAATTGGCCTGGTAAATGGACTGCATTTATATAGCCCTTTTCTGGTCTTAGTGGCCACTTGAAGCACTGACAACACAAGCACCATTTACCCATTCACACACAAACACATCCATACATACACTGTTGGCCAAGGCTACCATGCAACCTGAGCAACCTGCTCAGGTGATAAACATTCACAACCATCAGGAGTAATTGTCAGTACTTTGACCAAGGACACTTCGACATGTAGACTGCAAAAGCCACTTAACATCGGTTGCACATTTTACATTTACATAAAGCCTAGATTTTACATTTCCAAACTTCAAATCAGTGTCATATGTTGTGGTTTTCAGGCTAACATGACAATAGCAGTATTATTCCCAAAGGTGTTTTAGTTCTCCTTTAAGATGAACAGAAAATAATTTACTTGTATATAAATTACTTAACCCACAAAATCCCTATGTTTTTTGTGTTTTTGTGTTGTCTAGTTTATCAGACGCCTCTGTGTGCAGATTTGTGGTGATCAGATGTGTGTTCAAGTCCATCCAGACATTTCCTAGGTTAGGCTAAAGCTCTCCATTTGCTGAGCAAGCGCTGCTGCAGGAGGTATGCATGAAGCATCAAAATATTTCTTGGGAGAACGCAAAAGTATTTCTTTTTTTTTTTTTTTTTTCTCCAGCATGTCCCCCTAGGAGTTCTGCAGGTATTACATTATCAGTAAAATTGTTATTACAATATTAGTCGGAACATTTTATTACATTATTGGTCAAGTTGTGACATTATTGGATCTTATTACATTTTTAGTCGGGTTAAGTGCAAATTTTATTACTTTTAAAGGAAATTATTACATTTTTGGGTGCTACATCCCCCAGTGAAACCTTAGGGTGGACAAAAATTGAAAAAGGGCACTTTTTCTGAGCATATTATAGGATTCATTTTTGCCCTGAATGAATTACTTTCGGTGCATTTACACGTTGCTGACTGGAGGGGCAACACTTACAGAAGACAACCCACAGGCACTCTGGCTGCTCAAGTTAGAGAAAATCACAGTCTGGAATAAATAACGTTTTCAAAAAGTTTCATAAAAGTAGAAAAAAAGTCAATGAGGCAGGCACAACTTTGTAATTTACAGATCAAAAATGTGACAACTAAAATGTGTATTCAGGTGTTCATAATGTCTTCAAGCTTTCAAAACTATTTCCTTCAGCTGCAACATGTCAGTTTGATCAGCCTTTAATTAAAAGCCTCCCTCTTTTCCCCTAATTTCTTTTTACAGACATCTCCGTGTGACGATTTCCTTGAACACCTTCATTACAGGGATCATCAATCAAAAATCATTTTGAAATATCACATGGTGACAGCGCGGCTTTACGCAGTGATTACACGCCACTAATGAGAAAATAAATGTTGGCCTGTGTCTGGATGAAAAATCAAGGCCTGAGTGTGTCTGGGCAGCCGGGACAGCGTTCTTCTCCGAGCTGACATTTATAATCAAAGGCTGACATCTGTCATCACTCCCTGAGGGGCCTTGTCTGTTGTGATTACAGTTCAGATGAAGCATATTTGCATAATAAGTTCAGTTGACTCAACGGCACGTTTTTGGGACTTTTTGTATTTGTGTTGAGAATCAGACTTTAATGCTCTGCATGCACCTCGAAATGAAACATTTTAAACCGGTTTAGATAATTGATAAGAGAGCAGAAGGTGACGCTTTTCATGCCATATGTCTGATTATAGCGATTTTGAAGGCTGACTTGTGGTTATTGACATGTTGATATGCTGGGAAAATGAATGAAAATTGTAGAGGAAACAACCAGATCTGCGTCCCCTGGTATTTTCTAAATACCAAGAGGTCACCGTAATTTCACACCATCCCCGTCACCAAATGAGGTGTGAGAGAGAAAAGTAGGTACACATTCCGCAACAGGGTATGTTAACACATTGACGCACAACGTCAGATTATAAATCTATTTTTGTTGGAGACACCAAAACATCAACTGGAAGTAGATTATTTCCCCCTAACCTGGCCAGCACCGTGGCCCTGGTGATGGTTATGCCAATAGACGGTCAGTCCGCTACATGAACTGAAATAGCTCCGTTGCCGTCAGATGGATTGCTTTGGAATTTAGCACAGACACCAGTGGTCCCTAGAGAATGACACCTAATGACTTTGGTAATCCCTTGAGCTTCCCTCCAGGGCCACCAGCAGGTTGACATTTATGGTTTTGTGTGAACTGTCTCAATTATTGGGTGGATTGCCATGAAATGAGGTAATCCAGGATTCCCCAGGCGATGTCTTGGTGATGCCCTAATTCTTACACATGCCGTTATCTTGTGAACATTTAACATTTCATAGACTAAACAAACATTATTAATGATGAAAATAATCTTTACTCCCGCCCAAAACATTATTCCTGCTAACATCAACATGTCTTTATATTTGTATTGTGTACTGGTATCACACTGTCTTTGCTAGCATGCTAATGCTAATATTAAGGATTACTGTGTCAAAGTAAAGAGCCACTAGTAGAGGTCTTCACGAGTCTACCCACGCCCTAGAACCCGAGACCCAAACCGGAAACAGTACAGGTTCATGTCTACATTTTGTCATGGTCAATCTATGCAGGTGGAGTCCTATTCTATTACGGTGGCTCCAGGGTCTGTTGTTCTCACGCACTGTCGTACATATACCTACGAAAAGTAATGCACCACAATTCATATATAACCCATGTAGTCAGTAATGTGTGTGTAACCCACATGTTACCAAAGCACTGATGAAGGTAAAGAAGGAAGTAGTGTAAAGACCAAAAGTCCATGTAAGGAGGGAGGTTGGTGTGGTGGATGCTAAAAAAAAGACACAGGACTTTTCCCCAGAAGACTGGGATTCTGAACTATGTAGAACCAAGTGAACTTTGAGTAATTTTAAGGGTACACTGTCACCATGTGTCTTTTCTTAAACCTAAACTATGTTACTTAAGGCCATGTATGTAATACGTAACATCATTTGCAAGGTTCTAATTCATTAGATATAATATGAATTGTTGTATGAAGATACACTACTTGAGTTAGAATAAGATTACAAGAGCAGCAAAAGTAGGATTGAAAACACATTAAGCACCAATGCCAGCAAGTTGGAGGCGATGCGGAGGGAAGATTGATACCTTCCTCACTAAGGGTGAAAAAGAAGCTACAAGAATACAAAGAGGTCAAACCTATTGACCCCTCTTCTGTCTGAGCCTCCTTCATGCAATAAGTGGACAAAGGCGACAAGGAATGAAGTGCTGTTGAATGTCTCATGTGTGGCAGAGTGTTAACATACAGTCTGTTGTATCCGATATGTTTAATAGCAAATTTAATTACCAGGTTTATCGTCTCCCTACTCTCAGACATGCACCAGATGGGGTCTCTAAATTTTTTAGAGTCTGATGTCGAATGTATTTTACGCCTCTATTAGGGTTCAGATCCATCTTTTATGACCCACGAAGACCTCTAGCCACTAGTGTGGGCGTATGCACTGAGGGCTGTTCAGTAAAGCCTTCCAAAGCTGGATATCACCCCATGTTTCGGCTACAGTGTTTGATATCATGCTGCATTTCAATACAGTAATACTTCTCATTGCTATTCATTGTGTTGCAGATTTCAAGAAACGTTGCCTTTATGCTAAGCCAAACAATCTTTTCGCCTCAAAAAAGAAATATAATTTCCATACTTCCACAATATTGATGGTATCCGATTTCATGCTGTACCGCGTTGCTGTATTTCAGACGCATTTCAAAGCCTTGGCCAGGTAACAAATAGCTGTAATACTCCCCTCCCCGGCTAAGCTTTGTGAATGCGCAGCAACATTTCCATGCTGAGCACCACTGGGTTCCCCCTCATCAAATATATTACCCCTGCATCCCTCCTCCTTAGCACCACACTGCGCTACCGGCTATTTATAGCACAAACATATTGATCACTCTCTGCACCACCCTCTATCACTCTGTCCAGAGTGAGAGCGTGGAAGAGAGTGAGAGCGCTTTATGACCCTCCATGTTCGTTTATGTGTGTGAGCGCACTTGCGGTTTGGGAGGCGGGGGGATTGTCAGCGCTGTGTGTGTGTATACAGTATGTGTGTATGTGCGAGCTCATGGAAAAGGGCTGCCCTGTAATTCAGTTCCAGACAGAGTTAACTCTGATTAAACAGCCTCATGGGGCTATAAAATCCCAGGATATAAAAATAGACAAAGCACTTCACCAGTGTGACCCGTTTGGAGCTGCGATATGGAAATCAGCCTCCGACATCCACTAGTGCCATGCTTTAAAGACATAAAAAAAAAAAAAAAACAGGCCTTATTAATTCATCATATAGGCTTCATTTCCACTGCGGCCACATAAATAAGGAAAGAGACATCAATAAAACTCATGATGCATTAAAAGCCTTCAGGGAAAGTATTTCACACCATGTTGCCATGGGAAAATACTATTGTAATAATGCAACTTAATGCAGCAAAGGAGTGTTAAAGATCAGTAAACTCATGATCTTCAATATGTATACATTCACTTTTACAAGCTGTTATTATTTTTAGAAATGGCATCACAAGACGACATGATCATGATTGACACCTCCCCTTAAGCGACCATGTAAATCCTTTTGACTTTGCCAGGTTTGCAGCATTTGATTTCACACGTTTTTCCTGCCTCCACTCGCATGCTTGCATCATATGAGTCAGAGAAGCTGTCACTGCCTGCCAATCAGAGCAGGGTATTATAGCTCTGCAGTATGTTTAAATGTCAAGTTCAGTTAGGGTGGATTGACCATCAGTATTTTGTCTGCTCTACTTTTACGATTTTTCAGTCTTCTAACTAGGAGAAACCTATATTTGGTCAGATACAAACATTTAATGTTAGTGTCATACATAAAGTACCTGCAGCACCGGGGTTCAAATTCAGCCTGGGATGCTTTATCGGATGTCATCCTTATCTCTTTTTCCCACGATCTTTTCTGTCAAAGCCCAAACTGCCTGATAAATAAGCTATACAAATATCAGATATCAATACCATGTTTGCTTCTTCCTATCTCCCAAATGGCTAAGATTAGACCACAGCAAATGCCTGAATATACCAGAATTCTGCAGAATACAGTAATCCCCGCTGTTTGCTCCCACATCAGTAGCTGTCTCATCAGATTTGATAATCAAAAAATGACAGCAGTGCTCACACTCCTATCTTTTTGGCAAATATGTTTCTCGGAGGCCGTGTGGAGATTGTGATTGCAGAAAAGCTTGAAAATCTGCTTGGGGTTTCGGGGGCTACGACAAAAGGGTTTGTGGGTGTTTATCGAGCTGTCCAAAAGCAGCAGCGTGGACTGAAAGCCAGAGTCGGTCCTTATGTTTGGCTTGAGTGGGTCCAACATGGCAGCTGTCTGGCAGCAGGGATTTCCATTATGATGTGGTTGTGAGGGAATATATTGCAAGGAAAAGCTGGGAAAACAAGTAAACAAGATATATTTTTGCATACTGAAGCATATTGGTTCTCTTCAGCTGGCTCTACTCGCATAGTATTTGCATTTTTTAAAAGGTCAGCTTCCTCGATTTCAACACATGCATCCTTTTATATCACTGCTGTCCATCATTTGATATTTGATAAATTATGCTTCCAGAATCTCAATCAATAAGAGAGGATAAGATGAGATACACTTTAATTGATCCCCAGCGGGAAATTTTGGTTGTTGAAGCAGCACAAGGACAGTCATAAAAACAGATAAGCATACTAAATAACAGAAATAAATAAAGGGATACATTAAAATGTGGATAGAATAAAAATAGAAATTATACAAGAGTATTTGGAGACAAAATGACATGATAAAGTGACAGTAGTGTAATGGGAGATAGCGAATGTAGTGCCACTCATTTGGCAATTAATGCTAGTAACATCCTTCCAACACAATGGCATTGCTGTAGAAACCTTCTGACCACCCTCCTGAGGTGGGCAATTTGGCATTGATTCACAAATGTCAATAAATATTTGTTAAACACGTGATGCTGCCAGAATGAAAAAGGCAGAACTCAACTGCAGTGCAACTTAACTTGTCATCCATCTTCACAAACGGCAGCTATTGCAAAGTTGTTTCAATTCAATGTCTAAGTAATTACCTTTATGAGGTGAATGTGAAGTAAATTGTAAATACCTCCTACACCTACATTACTCAGAGACTAATGTTAACATTAATTTAAAAGCTAGAGTGTAAAAACACTTTGACTTCTATAAAGATGAAGGGAAAAGGAACCTACACAGGAGTCACACTATTTACACAGAAATTCATTATGGATCAGTACAAATACAGTACACTATGATTTAAAAGAAGCATATAGTCACACAGTGAGAAAATTTAATTCATGTATAGACATTAAACAAAAGAAAATTAATCCTGTATAGAAATGAAAACTTTTGATGCATCAAGATGCATTCATAATTGCTGCAGAATCTTTATCGAATCAAATCACGAGGTACCTGGAGGTTCCCACCCCCCAGTGAGTGCCTGGTGAACATTCACTGGCCATTTTTGCCAGTGGACAAAAGAGTTAATTTTGATGGTTTGTATGCAAACTGCAGCTGGTCCAGGAAAGCAGCAAGCATGCTACTTAGGTGCTAAATGAGCAATGGGTTTGCTTTGTCTTTATTTTTGATTGAGGAGTGTTGCTTAAAAGTAAAACTACATGCATTACGAAAAAAAAGTCATTATTTCTTTTCTCGATGCTGCCAAGACCTTTCCTATAATAAATGGTAACACATCTTAGACAACAGATTGCTATTCTTTGATTTCAGATTGTTGAAGGCGGAGAAAAAGCTATTGCCTTTCTAAATCACTCACCTAGGTCTACATCTTTGTGGGCAGGCACCCTCCTCAGGGTCTGTGAGCCCATTTTGGGCCACCCAAACAATATGGGTTTTCTAATGGAAATGTGGAAGCTATTCCAAACAGTCAGAAACTTTTCAGCCTCCACCTGTGCTACCTAGCTCTGGACATGCTCAACTGCCAGTTGGATGCCTCAGTCCCTGGAGGCTATTATGCATCCCCCCCTCACATCACTCATACATACCTTAGCACACATGCTCCATACAGACGTGCCAGCATCACCACACACATGTCCAACTGCACACTGCCCTTTACACCTATATCCACTATACTTAGGCTCTGCTGTTAAATCTTTAAGATACATCATCCCATGATACTCAGCAGTCAGAGTCAGACAAATGAAACTAGCGCTTGGAGCTAACACTTCTAATTGAGCTAAAAAGATGTATGGGAAACCTAAATATACAGTACACAGGACTGTATTGCACATTACAGATTCAGCATTCAGCACCGTTAGGAGTAGCAGGTTTTCTGTACAGCAGCTGCAATATTGCCTGAGGGGTTGCCTTCAGTGCTTATGCTTTAATCCCATAGGAGCAACCTGTTGCCAGGAAAGATTTTAAAGGATTTCTGATCACGTGACCACTTTTGCTGCATGTTCTCGGGAACTCTGCCAATCAACGTTACGCAAAAATTGGACGAGCGAGATACCCTTGGTTCGTCCCTGGGTGTATGCAGGCGGCTGTCTGGACAGAAGCCAGTGTCTCAGGTCAAATGCGTAGGTTACAGGAATTATTCTGCTAGAGTGCTAGTATAGAAAGGTGAGAAACTGTTGGCCAGGGAAATCCTCTGGGAAAAAATGCAATGCATAAATTGTTCTTAAACATTTTTTTGGTATAAAAACTGTTATGACCTGGCTGAAATAGACTCAACAAAATGGAGACACACCTGTGACAAAGTTTAACGGAAATGTCAGCCTCTCTTCCGGATCACACTAATAAGCAGAGCAGAGCATCTGCAGAGCAAAGATACAGGTTAGTATTAGACCAAATCGCCAAGAATCCCAGGGGCCATCACAGCACTACTGTTCCCCTGGAAAGCAGCATGCATGCCTTCTCTTTAAATGAGTAGTATGTTTCTGCTCTGCTCAGCTGTTTGTTCTTGCTATCATTTGTGGGTGCGCTATCTATTCTGGCCTTATCTGCTGTTTGTTTCTTTGTTTTCATTGCCCCTTTGTCATGTCTGCCTGTGTGTTTATGTTAATCCCCAACTGCTGTCTTTCAGTAGGACGGGTTTCTTTGTGACTCCTTGGTTTAACCCTTCAGTATACAAGCATTTAAGCTGGATCAGCACTGCTCTATGTGGGGGAATATGTTCATGTCCAAACTGACAGGAGAACACTGCACATTCATACTTCACTGCATGTATATTATTTGTGGTTATACATGGCTCTAGTCTATGTTTAACCCAAAGCTGCATTAATAAATGTTTTCCACTTTGAGCTACTTTTATGTCAAAGGTATAATTAGTAATGACACATTTACAGGGAAGTATCACTATGCAACAGCCTCCAGGGCTGAAAAATGAAGCGAACGGCCCAAGTGCAAAACACTGCAGTTCCTCTAATGGCCACCTGAGGCTGGATCCAAGAGCAAGCCAATCCCCATGTTAAAATGCCCAACTTAGACTCAGACTCAGACTGGTACAAAAATACGTTTGTTTTGTGTGGCTATTTTTAACTTTAACTAACTGAACGGAGAGTGAATTTTCTCGCTGGTTCGGCGATCAGGTCCATTCCTCCGGCTCACACGGTACAATCCACCATTGATGAACTGTTTCTGTGTGTACACTGCCATGCGGCACCCTGCACACTCTGCTCTGCTGCTCATCAGATCATCTGCCTTCGTGTCGGCCTTCGGGCTTCACCGGAGCACCGGGTGGCTCTCAACCCACCAGGAACCCTGAACATTGTCTGCTGCTATCTGCTTGTTGAACAATCTGCTAACGTTGACAATAAAAGTCATTGCCAACTTCTCCCCTGCCTTGTTGTGCCTGCGTTTGGGTCCTCACCACACCCTGTTGCAGATTCACCCATTTTTCACAGTATGCTTTTCGCCATACATCAACTTTTTCACCTCAACCGTGCACAAACTTTACACACTGTGAAACCACACATTGTGTTTACAGCTTATTGTGCTGTCTCCAAGTGGCCAAAAAATAGTTAATACAAATTAAAGAACAACAAAGAGACACACATAACCAGGTAGCTGAACCATGTGTCTCACACTCTTTAACTAGGAGCAGAGAGAATAAAAGTTTACAAGGTGTTCAAAGTCGATGTTAATGGGCAGGCAATTGGAACAGGTTAACAAGTCCAAAGGGATATAGACAGACAGGCAGAAACTCAAAAACAGGCCAGAGTCTAAACCAAGGCAGACAGAACATGAGACAAAGGCTGGAACGCTATTGCAGGAAGTAACAATGGACAATCTGGCAGAGAAGTGGGGCTGCAGGGCAGGTAGATATACTAGGGGAGCTAATGAGGGAGTGAAGGTGTGTGTGTGTGGTCAGGTGGTGATTAGTGGTGGGAACACACTGGGGATAACTGCTGGACAGGGAAGGAATGGGAGGGTCTGAAATGAAAGGTGTAGTGGCTGGCAGATGGAAAACGGTGCAGGAAAACATGACACAACATCAAAGGACTAAACAAAAATAGTAAAATATTAAAATTGAAATGTCTTATTATTCTTGGAATAAAAAGTATGACAAATCACCTTTGCGACCAAATTAGTTTTTTGTCGTTTTCAATTTTTGGAGACACAAGAAATTGATGTCAAAAAAGTAAAAGAAAAAAGGGTGACTTTTTGTTTTGTTTAATTACAGCACTGCAGTCATTTTTTCACTCCTTTCAACTTGAGGATGATAAAAAGCTTGCAGTGTGTCTGCATGTGTTTGTGTGCGCAGTATGTCTGATCTGTCTCGAAACATAGTGATCTACCACCTACGCTGTATTCTGTTTTTTTCACAATACCATCAACATCTTACCCACCCTCTTGCTTTATCCCCCCTTTGAAAACTGAAAAAAAACATTGCATTAATTAGTGTCAGAGTTGCATAAATTTATTCCATTTAGAGAGGATTCGAGTGCCTCTACCATCGCTGACATCACCGGCAAACACACACTCTCACACTGCCTCAGTCTAGACATGTACTAAATGCTTGTCTCATCTTAGCGTTGTCGCTGTTGAGACGTCCATTAAGGTTCCCCTAATTACAGTGTGGAATGATAATGCCTCCCACACTCACTCACTCACTCACTCTCACACACACAGCCTTGCTCCAGAGCTGTCACTTGCACGACGACAAAGCTACGTGAGTGTGTTAACTAAAGAGCTTGGCTGAGATAGGTGGTCACGTAATTGATCAAGGTTGGCAAACCGGGTTGTGGAGCTAATGAATCAAGACAATGGGCAACGGGTTTAATTATGGCTGCAAGGAGGGAATCATTAGTGGAGTTCATCTGAGGGAGGTGAACTCGCTCCCCATAGTTCCTAGCCGGGTCATATGATAAGGACCTTTATCGTGCAGGTCTAATCTCACACCATTACTTATGCACTGGAGCTCTTTGGTAAGCCCTCTCTCAAGATCCCTGTGTGGCCCGAACTTCCTCGTAGGTTAGCCACTATCAGGCAGATTAGCGCTTCAGCAGGTCGTGTCTTGTTTGACTGACTACACATAGGCAGAAGAGTTCTCCAGGGGCGGCCCTCTCTGAAGCTCCTCCACCCCACATTTCCTCACTGCTATTAGGTCGGTGTTATCGCCCCGTTAGCCCGAGCTGCTGGGAGATTAGGTTGAGTTTACCGCAACCTAATCATCCAGCAATTGATGTCACTGTGAGGCCCAGCTCGGATTGCTACGGTGAGGCTGTTTACATCACGGTTGATTTATTATGTCCATTCTCAGGCCATTAAGCAAGAGGTAAGACTCCTACAGAGTGGCTTCAATTTTAAACGACTCCTTTTTGGTTAAAAGTGCTTGGAGTCTGAAACAGGTGGAAATTACTTCATCTTGACAATGAAGATAAATACTCTTAAGTGTTAGTCTCAGCATGTTTGGCACTCTGCTAACTACTTTAGTACTTTTGGGTAACTGGTCAAGCAACTCATGCAGTAAACCTGGGATTTTCCTGTCCAGCTCTGAGCACATTTACATCAAAAATGTTAACTCGTGGACTTTTTCTACAGCAGGATGTTGTCTGGATTCCTGGGCCATAGCTTCTCTTCTCTAACCCAAAGTCTCTATATTTCATGAACTGGCAGTGAGCCTTGACATACAGTGACAGAGTGACATACAGCACCTTTAAAGTGTTGACACAAAATGTAGGGAAGCACTGGAAATTGTGGGAATTTAATTTAACAATTGTGTATAGTCTTTTCTGTTCTTGGGCTATTGTGGCAATCATTTATTCATTTAGTTTCTGAGTTAGAACTGTTTAAAAAGGCCCAGTAGTAACAAATAACCATACAACATTACTGCCTCTATTGGGAAAAGGAAGTTAGGTAATTACATTGCTCATAGTTACAAATACAGGCAATAAAAACTTCAGCAGCGACAAGTAACAAAGGTGCTGCTCCAGCCAAAGAGCATCACTAGAGGAAAAGTGTACATGGTTTAAATTAAGTATAGAGTGTTATCAGTGCCTATTTTAAACCACAAAGGGCATCTGTTATATTGTCTTGTCACGCTAAAGCAATGGAGCTCTGCTATTCAAAAAGTCTGCACAACTTGCCTGAGGGTGGTGATGGGAATATGAGACCAATATGTATTACATCACAGCACACTTGGGAATGCGATGAAAGAAGCAAGTCTACTTAATATGCAGCATCATAGCATATTCATATGAAATGCTAGTCATCCTCTATTTGATAGGTAATATTTCATGGTAGAGTGGCCAAAAAGCTTGAAAATGCTATGGACATTTATTATCATCTGATACAATAAATCACCAGGTAAAAAGTGGCTCTGCTGCTTTTTAAAGGCCATTATTCTGCTAGATTTTCTTGCTCTTTGTTAGTATGAGGGCTGTCACGGTAAAGGAATTTCCCCCTGCGGTGATGAGGTAAGGCTCAACAACGCAATATGTGGCTTTTTTTTTTTTTTCTTTTGTTGCAAATTAATTATTTTTCATCTGGACTTTAGTGCAAAGGAAATAACCTTAATTGTTATGCTATTATTAGGTCTCTTTTTGCCTTTTAAATGACCAAGATGATATAGCTTTAAGTCAGATTGAAAGCATATTTTCAGCTGAGACTTTATGGTTGCATCTGATTACTATGATATGACATATCCGCAGAAGTAAAAATGTCAGCGTGTGTCAAAGTACTTTTTCTGGATGAGGAAAAAGCTAAAGCTGCTGGAGGAGAGTTCATCATTAATTTCCCCTCCATTGTTGCTTCTTAGCGCTTGTACATATAAGATGTGACGCTTGGTCTTTGTGGTAGGTTATTTGTACTGTCCCCTGCTCCATTGTGATCAGACAGTTGGGTAAAAAGTGACAGTGACAGGTGCAGTGTTTTACCCAGAGCTGAACATTTTTCAACTCTCTGCAACAAAACCAGTATAAAAGCCTTGTGGTTATATGCCTCTGCCAACTAGTCAAGTTGCAGCTACACCTATGTCTTGACTCATATGTAGCCATGACAGTAGACAATGCTTCAAATATGGGTGTTGCTGCAAAAAAGCTACAAAATTTAAAACAGGAATGCTTCATACACATCTTCAACTCAGCAGCAGGAAAGATCTATACAATCAGCACAGTTTTAAAGCGGGCACTCAAGATTAGAGTCACCAATTCAGTATCAAACCAAATGTCTTCCCTTCTGTCCCTGTCCCCCGGCCAGAAAAGCATTTTTGCAGAACATTATAATGTCACAGTGGTGTTAAACTTTGGCTTTTTGGACATAAAATGCCATCACTTCATCAATTTATACCATTAGAAATTTGTGTAAAATCTTGTCATAATTAGTTCAAAAGTCCTAAATTATGGCCAAAAACATTTCCTGAGTTAGACCCTGACCTTTGACCACCATATTCTGATCAGTTCATCCTTGAGTCCAAGTGGACATTTGTGCCAAAGTTCAATCCCCTCTTGAGATATCATGTTCATAGGAATGGGACCTACCAACATACAGATGGACGGACAACCCAAAATTGTCTCTGGACACAACTGTAGTTGGTATGGTGACATAAAAAAGCCAACGTGAACATAGGGTTTGGGGCAATTGCTCTCCAGTCCCCTGCAGCTGGCTTGTCAATAGCACAATATTGATACCTATCAGCAGATATTAAGGGAGGTGTGTTTCATTAGTAAATGTGCTTTATGACATTTTTTTATGAGCGCCTATGTAAATAAACACTGACATGGTGTCTTATTTTCTCTTTGACTTGTAGCTGTCAGTCACACATTGATGTTTTTAATTAAATCATTTTATCAATGGTGTAATTTAAAAATTAATTTCAAGCCTAAGGTGCATTTTGTATTCTTTATGTGTATTAAGCACAGAGTATATTTTGGGGGCTTCATTAAGCAGCACAATAAACTATTTTAGTCAGAGACTGGGGGCATTATTTACAATCAATTTCATCTGAGTGCATGTCATGTTGTGGTTGTGACTTTTAGATATGTAGAGAGCATTACATATTTTACTAAATATGTACCAAGGTCAACTAGTATGGATTTTCACCCTTTTTTGCCCAAGCACTTAAGACAAAGTTGCATGTTCACTTGAGTTGCTAATACACGCAAGGTTTTCTAGAATTGTAAAAGCAAGGTTATAATCAAATATTATTGATCTCTGGCTAAATAATCTTTTAATGTCTGTGGATGGTATATTTTAAGCTTCAGTGCAGCACTGCTGGAGCAGGTAGCAACTCAGCAGGAAGTATATTTACAACAGGCACATCTGGTTAAACATTTTAAATGCTGGTGCCCATGCTGTTTCAGGATGTAACCTCACTTGTTTGTGTGCATAGAGAGATGGTGAGTTTGTAAAGCTAAAGGTATCAGTTTGAAGGTGACTGCTGTTTCTGATTCATAGCCCGCATGTCTCCTCTTTTGATTCCTCTGTACGTGCTCTTTTGCTGTCTGCCCCTGGGGGCAGACATATGAAATGTGTCTCTGCATAACAAAGCGCGCTGCACAACTTTCGAAGCAAACTGCAGTGAGAGAGGACGACTCGAATCTGTGATTTGGTGCCATGGAGCGGCAAGTTTTTTTTCTCACTTAAGTGACTGAGAATGAATTTACTGATCTGCTGAGTTTTTCAGTAATTTTAGCAGCTAATTATGTACAGTGTCATCTCAGCTGATGTTTCAATAAGAGATTTGATTTTATCAGTGTGTGGAACCGTAATGCTTTCTGCAATTTGAAGACAGTGAAAACTCTGTAAAGTGGCACAGGGGTCATTTTGCTGCATTTTTACTCTGCACTAATGACTGACTAATGAGCCATTTCCTTGAACCTCTTCACCAAACTGGACCCTTTCCTGAAGAGAACCACATGTACAGATGACAGGCCAGACCGGCCCTTCAGCAGCTCATGCAAATTCTTTGGTGTCTTGCAACTAGTGTATTTCTGACAGGTCGGGGACACTGCAGTCTTGCCTAGGCCACTGCACAGAGACAGCTTAAAATCAGTTCACCCCAAAATTCGAAAAATACATGCTTTTCCTCTTAACTGTGGCGCTGTTTATCAGTCTGTATTGTTTCGAAGTGCATTGCCAAGTGTTTGAGATATTGGTCCCTCGAGATGTCTGCATTCTCTCCAATAAAATGGAACTAGATGGCACTCGGCTTGTGGCACTCAAAGTGCCAAAAAAACACAGAAATCATTTCCAGAAATCATGACCTAGTTAATCAAGATACTCCACAGACCTTTTGTGTGCAGTTTCATGTAGGAACTATTTTCTTTCTACTAACCTACACCCATCAACCCTATCACAGCACAGGAGGATGTGTGCATCTACTAATGCATGGGAGGTTTATGCTTGTCACAGTGTAGATGTAAACAGAATTGCAAAACCTTTAATTTGCAATAAAACTGTGGGGACAAGTGAAAATTGCACAAAAAAAAACAAAGTTATAGTGCTGTCATGGATTCGGAGGTTATTGTTATGACCGTTCGATGTTTCCTACATAATAAGAATCTACTTGTGATGGTGGGGGGCTGGGGGACAGCAACGGCTATTGATCAGCTGTTACTGCCGTTTGACGCATAAGCTGAAGCACCTCGTGAACCACTCTCCTCCTGCTCTCTCTGTGTCTCTCACTGTGTTAGCACGAGCTAACACAGCATAACGTGAACACATCACTACTAGTCATATTTTGTCGCTTGGGCAGAAGCCCAGCAGCAGATGTCAACATCTGACACCGAGCCATTAATTTCACACAGACACCAACACAGCTCAACTCAACTTAAACCTTTTAATGTCTGTTGGATAATGTTAGCTGAGTGCTGCTAACAGTTAGCCTTGTCACTCTGTATGTGACTCTGCCGTTACAAGTGTGAGCTCACGCTCCCGCAGCAGTGGTCTTATGATAAATAGAGAGAGAGGAGCTGAGTGAATCAATACGCTGCAAGCAGTTTTACAATAAAATAAGATTGTACCCATTTTAAAAAGTAAAAATTATAGTTGAGCTGTGGTGACAAAATTGCAGGGTCACGCTGAATTTGTGGGGATTGCCTAAATTTGCGTAAATTGTTGCAATTGCAACATCCTGAAGGAGCTGATTAATGGTGTCCTCATTGGCTGAGCTATAATGTTGGTTTGGTCAGTGGTGCTAGGTCAGCTAGCAGTAGATGCACGCTTCCTTTTCTGCAGTGAAAGGGTTGGGTGTTGTAGTTCAGTAAGAAGAATACAGTCCTACATTAAACTGCTCACAGCAAGCTCTATGGATTATCTTGTGTAACCAGGTCATTATTTATAAAAAGAGACATTGCTGCTGAGTTTTTCAAATGTAATTTTTTGACGCTTTGAGCACCACGAGCTGAGTGCCATCTAGTTCCATCATATTACAGAGAAGGCAGACATCTCTGTGACCAATATCTCAAACACTTGACAATTCAAACTAAAACAATATATTGATAAACAGCACTACAGGTGAGAAGAAAAATATGTATTTTTGATTTGGGGTTGAAGTGTCCCTTTAATTGGGCTCAATACCAGATGTATTAGGGATATACAGGCCAAAAGCAATTTACAACAATGTTCAGTTTTCAAGTATAATTGGCAAAATCGACTAAACTCGCACCATCAACCCAAAGTGCCTCAGGAATGGATGAATTTGTTTTTGTTACTCAGTCTTGGATTCAATCAATATGCTAAAACAAATGGAGCCAGCACATGTCATTCATTCTTGAAGAAACACCACTGCAGAGCCTGGAATTTACTCTTACAGGCAACAGATTTGAACAAATCAACCAGCGTGTGGGCAACTGTGTCACGCTCAGCATCACTTACAATGACAGCAGTTCGGTGCAGCATGCTAAGCGGTGGTCGAGAGCAAATGGAGCTCTTGCTCTGGCACGCCAATGCATTTTTTTGCCTCCAATTTACAATAATATCTTTTGAATTTTTCCTAAAATTGTGCACAGCTCTGAATGGAAAGAGTAATAAGACAGGAGCAATTTTGCAGCACCACTGGTATTTCTTCTTCTCTTTAAGAAATTCTAAAGAATCCAAGGTGAGCCTGTTCTTGGGACCATTACAGACTGAAATAAGAGTTACATAAGGAACTGAAAGCAGCAGAGAAATTCAGTGATGGTAATGCAGTGCTATTTATAAAGGCTTTTATGATTTTCAGAAGAAGGGAATGCTGTCTTGTTTTTTTATGTATGTCTGTATTTTGTTTGCTGAACTTGAATGCACATATTTTTGATGAAAACATGTCACCATTCATTAGACATTAATGTCCATCTCAATGAATGAGGCTGTTGTTGAGCATGTGTTTTTGTGTTAAGGTTATAGTCATACATGCCTGCATGCTTGTCTTGAAGTGTCCTTGACTGCTGACCTTATTCCTCAAGAAATCCCTCCTCTGCCTGCAAGGTACACACTGTGCACACACTCAGACAGACACTCCCTTGTAAGAATCAAGATGCAAACACATTTTCTAAAGGTGAACGGTGGACGTGGTTGGCGTGCGCTCTCAGTCATTGCTAATCTCTTTGTTTGATCTATGCTTTGTCATCCAGCTCTTGTCCTCTGCTGATAAAGAGCAGATTTCGGGTTCTTGAAAGAAATAGCAGCTATTGTGTATTTTGGAAAAGTAACATTCTTCTTATTTGACACTGAAAAGAGTAGAAAAATAAAGGTCTGCACAAATATAGATGCACTTTTTCTGTCTTTGTCACACATTGGGACGTCGCTTTCAAAAGGGTTGGGTGCCCAACTCAGTACTTTTAAGTGTAGCGACCAAACTGCATCCATCCTACTCATTCACTTGCTTCAGCCTGGACCTTGGAAATCCACAGCGCTGACTGATTTGGTATTATGACATGACAACACCAGATCTTGACCGAAATAAAAAACCACCACTGAGTGTTGCAGGGGGACTAACAATTAGCCAATCAGCATTTTAGAAGCAATGAGGAGTACTATCAACAGTTAGGAATGCTGTAGACTAGAGGCTTACATGTGGCATGTGACTGGGGAGAGAAAAGAAAAAAAGTCAACGAGGCAGGCGGAACAATAATTATAATAATAATTTTGTGCTAAAGAATGGGAAGTCAGAAGCTATTAGTTTATTTCCACAGAGCAAAGGCCTATATATTTGAGCACAGGCCGTTTTATGTTAAGCATGTAAAGTAAAATGGATCGTTTGTTAAGATAATATCACTGCCATCGCAATGCTAGCTTCTGTTATCATGTTAATGGTAATTCCCATTATGTGTTAGCATCAAGCTAACAGACTTGGTGCTAGTTATTTGCCACATGGTTGCAGCAGTTAGAATGAGGATAAGGTTTTTCACCGAGTTGGTTTCTTGAGAGTTTGGTGCATACAATAAGCATTTTAATAATTTTCTTTGTAGATATATGCAGTTTTGACATGAATAAACATTTTTTTCTTTAGGCCATCATTTAAAAACACAACATGGGAAGCGGATGGAGCAGGAGTCATTCTTCTGGGATTGGGACATAACAGGGTTTTTTTTGTTTTGTTTTTTTTGCTCTGTCATGGGATTGGGACGGGACAGGAGGTTTTTTTGTGGTAGTGGCACAGGACAGGAGTGAAACTCCACTTGTGTGTCACCCTCTACTGTAGACGAGATAGAGACTCCTTTTGAGTTTGTTTCACTTCACCCCGCCTAACTCTTCAATCCGTGGCAAAACATATGCTGCCATGGCCACACATCAGTGTGGACTTAAAACGTTAGATACAGGTGGATATGTTGGTCTCTCTAGTGATTGGTTGGGGAAAACTGAATCTCCCTCCCATGGAAATCAGTTAGAGTGGATGCCATGTCAGACTGAGGATCGAAATTGAGTGTAACAAGTTGACAGTTCTGTCTGATATTAAGCAACCAATTCATGTTAAATCGATTGGTGCCGAATTTTGGTACCCGAGAGCGCATCTGGGTGTGAATGGGGTGGTGGAACTCTACTCCACTCCACGCCTAGCTCATGATCTGCAATGATGTTTTGGTGTCTATTTTATCTTAAAAATAGCCAAGTATCACTACTGTTTGTGACAATTTTTTTTTTTTAATCATGAGATAGAAAGATAGATCGAACGACAGAAAGATAGAGTTACTTGTCCTTAACTGTAGTTCATCCTTTGATAAAGTAACTAAGTCTAAAAAGACATGCTTTGTATGTTCCTTTTGTTCATGAAATTACTGCCTTTATCATGCAATCAAGCAAAGATAAGATGGTGGATTACTCATGCCTCTATGACAGCTGAAACCAGAGAGAACATTGTGAGTGGCTTGCCAAGATTAAATGACACCCTATACTCTTCCCTTGCAGTTTCTTGATATGAAGTAGGGTTAAGCCATCATTTCTATTTTCATACTGTTCGATCGTAGTCACTGAAGATTGCTTATAGGCAATTTGATGGCGAGGAGACAGAGGGGGTAGGAGGGGTTGGGGGAAGTTAGGTCACAGCATGCCAGTGAAAGGCCAGCATGGGCGATGAAGTCTTTATAACGACAGTGTCAATTCTCTGCTTTTAAGCACTGACTGCTGGACTTTTTTTAAGTTCTGAATATCAAAGAGTAAGTATTAGATTGACTGGATGATAACATTCTTGGTAGAAATAGACATTGTATTAGTAAAACAATGCTTTTTATTAAATAATTTATTCTCTGTTTAGCAATTTTTTACATTATAATTGACATTAGAATTTAATCTGGACTAACAATTTACCATTAACAATAGTTAACTGAGCCTGGAGCACAGTTCATGCCCATTATATGTAACTACACGCGACCAGAAATTTGCTCCTCTTCATTGTGCCACTGCTACTGACAGCATGGCAAAAAAAACAAAAAACAAAAAAAACTTTTGAGCACCCCTTTAATTGTCAATATACAATATATGAACTTTAAGTGAACTTTATTTTAAGGTATGTCCTGACCATGTTTCTTTTCCTAGACCTCACCTTTGTAACTTTATGTTAATGTCATTTGTGGGACACTAATTTGTAGGATATCATACAAACTGTTGTGTATGCATTTTTTCATAGGATATGATATGAACCATTCTATAAGATTTTTGTCTTTTATTGAATATTCATGTTCCTCTCCTCTTTAATCATTTTGGTGATTCCCAAACTTTTCATCTAGCCCCATCATCTGGTCAAAATTTTAATTTGATTGTTTTGCTTTATGACCAAACACCTGTAAAACTAGATTCCCATCAGCCTTCACAGTACTTTGGTGCTAATTAGCAAAATATAGCATGCTAACAGGCAAAAATAAGATTTTGAACAAGGCAAACATGAAACCTGCTAAACATCAGCATATTAGCATTGTTACTGCGAGCATATCAGATTGATCAGCCTCAGAGATGTTGAATTAAAAGGTTGCCAAACCACAATATTTGTTCCTGTGGCTCTGGTGCCAACAAAAGCAATGTCATTGTCATCCTGCCCCTGAGACGCTTGTTTCCGTGCAGCGTCTCCCCTCCCCAGCTGTCTCTGTTTGGGCAGCCGAGGTGGGAATGGATAAGGCTGGAGGTGTGTGTCGCTTAGAGTGACGCCACATCTCTCACACACAAACGCACAGTGAAGAGGCAATTCAGGTGAGGAGGAGGTCACTGGAGTCACACACTCAGTAACTCCACTTGAGTGGAAGGTGTTGGGTCTATTGACTTGTGCAGTGTTGAAACAGGAAGCAAAAAGTAGGCATTTTTGTAAGCATTTCACATTATGATGCTAAATGGATTACCTTATTTATTACTTGTGCTCTGCAACTGTATTTACATGTAAAGAATTACACACTGAATGACAAAAATATGATAATGAGGTGAATGTGTTCCCTATGTGCAGATAATACATAAACAGACCAGATGAGCCATTAATCAGTCCTCCAGCAGGGTCATTCTGTATATCTTGATACTAATTATGTGAACACCAGATGTCACCACCATAGTATGTATAATGATGACAATCACACAGCTCAGCATTATAATACTACCAGCAATTTATGTAAATTGTTCATCGTGGGAAAAGAAATCAAAATTTTAAATAATGTAATTTTTCCTGCATCTAGTTTCAAGCCAACAACGCTATCGACTTCACTTTTTATTTTCTGTATTATAGTATTGCAGGGGATACAGAGTTCAGATTTAAATTGAGATTATATTTACCCATCAGCAAATCCTTCCCTTGGAGAGTCTATTTGTGCTTCCCAAAATTAATGCAGGATTTAGAAAACGCAGGATTTAAGCTGTTTACACAGATGCACCGAGGGCAACAAAAGGGCTGTAAAAGTATCACAGAACTGGCTTGTATACAGCTATATGGCTCGGGTGCAATTTGGAACAATTTGTGCCTCTCATGCTAGTGATGCCTGATTACTTCTCACAGGTTTAGATTGTTGATACTTCAGACACAGGCTGAAGGCTTGGTTTGAGAGCAAGAGCTGGCGATGCTTTTAGTCAGGCATCTGTTACAAGTGTGTGCTCCTTAACATCATATGAACATATTTTTTCCTCATTCTTTTAAAATTATTTTCCTGTATGTGTATACATTTCGCAATTGTGTCTTTATATTTTTTGATACACACTTTTAAAGGGTGGTGTGACCTGAACTTTAGTCTTTATCCAGCTAGTTCAATTCAAAAACTTGACATGTATTGGGTAATTTGGAGTACCTATCTATGTTACAATGTATTGATGGGGTGAAAGGGTTCAGTATGGGTCCAACATCAATGAGGAGTCAAACATGCAGTTTAAAGCTGATAGCAATACTAATCACACTAAATTGTCATTTAAAATGGAAGACGCTGTCAATGAAACTCCACACATCGTATTAAACAATGAACTGTGATTATACTGACTGCTGTTCTTGTCTTATTTACTTTGTTATCCAAATGAATGGACAGTCAACATTGTTAGTGGTCTTACAACTCAGCCAGCTGACACAGTTCCACTTCTGGCACTTTTTCAGTAATTCACATAATCGTCTTTTAGTGGGTGAGTTTTTGGACAACATTTTTACCGACATCTGTTTGAGTAATGATGTGATGAGATGCATAACATGTTGGTCGTCTGGGTAGGAGCGAGAGGGAGGGACAGAGAGCGAGAGAGAGAGAGAGAGGGTACGACAGATAGACAATAAAAGACAGACAGAAACTGGAGATGATCGACATTCCACTAGCTCCCTTGACAGACCATATTTGTACTCTCAGCCTCAGGGAGAACTTAATGCACTATTAGATAGAGGAGAAGGAGAGAGATAGAGAAGTGGGTGGTTTTAATAAATACACAAAGAGAGGTGGAACTAAATGGGGAAAATGCCGGTGGGCTTCACACCTATTCTTATATTACTATCTGAATATCACCTTATACACATGCAAGGTGCCATTTTAAACTTAAAAAGAAAAAGTACAGAATAATAATTTATATTATAGCAAGTTTAATTCAAATATATAATGTAAAGATACCTAAACTAATAGAACTAAACATATTTAATATGGCTAGAAAGTAACTCAGCATGGAGTCATAATAACATTTTCAGTGACTTAGAAATAAAAAGGTAGATCTTGAGATGGCATTTAAAAGCATCAGTAGATTAAGAGGGCCTGTCAGTTTTAGGAATTCCTCGATACATGCATCTGACACTTTTCAGGTTCCTCAGTCAGAGAAACAAGTTTGTAGTAGTTCTAAGGCAGATTATAGCAGCATTTACTCGACAAATGTTAGCATAATCAAAAATGGCATCTACGTCTTTTGGATGTTTACATATTTGCAGCCTGCTCTCACCAAAACAATGGCCATATGGGTCGACTATGCAAGCAGCTCATTTATAACCCGAACATCTAAGAAGAGGAAGTGAAGCAACACAGCATCAAAAGCAACGAGATCTGCGTAATGTAAGAAGATCAAAGACGTCCTTATAGGGTGGGCGAGAGGGGTCGTGAATGGGTCAAACAAGCACAGGACTTTTACCTGGGAGAATGGTCTTAATGCTCTTAGTCAACATTGACTTCTTTCAATAACAACGAGCGTAGTATGCTTGTGACATATGTGAGGTGACATATGTGACTGCCGCATCATATACATGATGTTATGTTACTAACAAATGTACTTGAGTGTGTTAGCAGGGTTGTAACTCACTTCCACAGCTGCTGCAGATCACTAATGGCTTCATTTTCCCATCCATACTTCAGTTTGAAATTGGCAGCTTCTCGTACAAGTGCCAAGTGTGCAGCAGATCAGGGCTGTGGAGGAGGAAGGACAGTCCGATTACACAGCGGAAACAAATTTATATATCTAGTCCCATCAGTGTATTACCCACAGGCCTTGACTACAGCAACAGCAACATTTGTTTTACTAAATGTTTCATTTGTCCGCTGCTTTGTTTTAACTTTTTTCTTTGCAGCAGTCACTGCTGTGATGTAAATGTGCAGAGCATAATGTAATCCTGCAGATTACCCACCGATCAAATACAGTGTGTTGCAATGACACAGTTCTATGTTCCCCTGAGTGTTCTGTTGAGACATGTTGAGTTTCTATAGGTTGTTAGGGGTCACAGAGGGCTCACCGGAGTCACATTCAAACTATGATGTGTTATCGAAACCTAACCAGCAAGTTTTGTTGCCTTATGCTGACCAGGAGGTTTTTTAGCCTTTTATCACATTCAGGATGTGTTTAAAGCAGTATTTCACTGCTGGAGAGATGGCCTTTAAATAAAACTACAATGTTTATGCAGTAGAAAAATTGGTGCTACATGACAAAAGAAAAAAAAAAAAAAACGAAAAAAAAAAAAGAAATAGGACACTTTTGCTCAAGAGGGAAAAAAACTACAAATACCAGAATGCATTGGACAGCACCAGCCCAATAAACACTCCTGCTGGTGGGTGACGTAATGTGAAGTTACAAGCTTGAAACAATGGTGCCTGGCTGGTATGAAACAATCTTGTATTACAGTTAAATGCTAAACTAAAGCGTATTTCTAAAAAACATTTGTGACGAGAAATATGCAACTCAGCACTGCTTAATTTTACAGTTCAATTTTGTTTTCACTGAGCAGGAAACAGAATAATGCCCACTTCCTGTTAACAATTGCTCACCATTACAGCTAAATACAGCTAACCTTAACCCTAATATGTTTCTTGAAACATTTGAGGCGAGAAATAGGCAATGCAGTAAACTAATTTTGATTCAAATGCAATCAGCAGTGCCTAGTTCTACCATTCAAATTCTCATTTGAATTTGAGAGACAGAGACGCAAGTCTGTATCTTTATCTGCTTCTCAGGTCTTTAAGTCTCCGATGGCGGACAATATCATGTAGAAAATGTTTGAGTATGGGCTGGTTCAAGCAACAGCCTGGAAGAGCCAGCAAAACTTCACTGATAACGTGTTTTGCATCAATTTGCTTCATCCAGTGGAGTTGCGCTGGGGTAGGGGTGGAGATCTTGGCACTGGTAAGATGGAGGGAAGTTTACCGCAATTAATTCATAAATACTACCCCACATTGTTTTGATACAAAGCTAGTTGAAAATTGGTGAAGTATTCCTTTAAAACTGCCTTACAACAGTAATATATGCTATTTTAGGGACGGTTGTATATTCATATATTGGATCATTTTGGAGGTCAGTAGAGATCAATCTATTCTGTCATTTAGGTATGAGAAAGTGTTGCATGTTTGAGGACAAAGACAAGGAATGTTGGTAACACCAAAGTTGGAATATGAGGACCCATAGTAACTTAGCTGAATAAAACTTTTTGCCATTTGATATCATCAAGGAAAACAATATGAAAGTTAACTGAACAGGACTCAAAAAAGGAGGTAAATGTACATATGCGTGCACAGTAGTCTGTGTAAGAATAAGCGATGCTGTTTTGAGGGCTTATTTAATTACAATAAATCAGGGCCTAAAATCAAACCCTGTGGTACACCACTGGAGATGGATGCAGAAGAAAGGCGAAAAGTGATCAATCCTAACTGAAACGGATCAATCTTGTAGTTAAGAGGCAAAGCACTGCAAGATCTGACCCTGAAAATTGATCACATGTTTGAGTGCAGTGCAGGTGACTGTGTCAATGGCAGCTGAGTGGCCCAACAGAATTAAAATTGCATGATTCCCAGAGTGTAGAGACACCAATAAATCATTTGTCATCTTGAGGAGAGCTGACTCAGTGCTGTAGTGCATGCTGGAACCTGACTGGAATATGTCCAAAATGTTGTTGTGGTCTAAAACTGAGAAGCTGTGAAAATACAGTTTTTTCCACCTTACATAAAAACAACAACTTTGAGACTGGCCAGGAGTTATTGAGCACAGTCAGCCAGAGCCCTGATGACAGAGAGCAGAGTTCAGTCCAACCAGATACAGTCGCTAATTAGCAAGAGGGGAAGTTCACAGAAGGTGTTGTTACAATTAATTACTGCCACCATGCAGTAAACACATAGGCCACAGGCTATTTTTATGGTGGATTTAATATGTGATGGCATATTTATACTTAATTCTTGTGTTAGTCTAAAGTATGAAGGTCCTTGTGATAACCTTTCTAGTCCACTCTGTGCCTTGCAATGTTCACACTTCACTACAGTATTCTTGGGAAAATATGTAGTGTTTGTATTTTCTTTCTGATGAACAGTTGCATACTAGATTCTAACACAGGCCTACTTTCACTAAACTGTTCAGCCCAACACATAGGATTATGGGATATTATGGTGGCAGTCCTGTGTGGAAAAAATCCCCTTAAAAAAGTTTCAGGAGTTGCCTCAGGACAGGCAGTGACCCTAGGGAATAAAACTTTGGGCCTATGGGAGTTTCTTCATGAGAAATAAATTAAAACAGAATCACTCAGATGATGTGAGAACATATTTCCTTTTGTAGGACGTAAGACAGAACATCAATTCACGGCTGGGGGGAAGAGCTCTCTTTGGGGGCAAATCTCTGAACTGATTGCGAGGATTGTGATGAACTTGTGCCTCACCTACGCTGCCATGCTCCTACATTATAGACTGTTCAATCACAGCAAAAAATGAATTAAAAAAAAGGTTACATGCAATTGCAGATAGAGAATAAAATTCATTTTGAGTCTAGATTTAGAGATCAATAGTGCTGGCTTCCTTTTTTATCCAAAAAAAAAGGAGGCTCTATCTTTTTCTCCGGATATCAAAGGGGCCTGCTGCTGAGATCATACAGCAGGAAGGAGGAACATAGAGTGTTATAAGGTTTAATAAGTTTGGTGTTAATGTAGATTACTCCACCCTTGGATAATTAATCACCCCACAGTAATATTAGCTCCGTAGGGCCAGCAAGAAAACACAGCAAATACTGAAGGTTCCAGTGAATATTTGGTTCATAAAGCATTAATTACATCAGTAATAGAACAGACTTGTCTTTCATGCTAAATTAGACAGAATCAGGTATAAACAAGCAAACAATAAATTCCAGTTTTAAAACACCAAGCAGGAAACGAAATACAAGTTCAGGTTTGTGAATAACCTGGGGAATTTTGGAGGCTTCTCGCCATCTCATCTTCCGATATGGCATTAATAATAGTTTCACTGAGCAGGCCATTAGTCGTGATGCTGGAGTTGGCAGGTGCAGGGGAATTATTTAGATGAATATTCCTTTTCGGATGAGGAGGCATGGCATTAAGTGGACATAGTATGAGGCCATTTATAATCTTTTTTTTACACTATGTACCCTTGAATTTTGTTATTTTATCAGTTTATTGCAATATTAAATGTCCACTTGTGTAATATTGACAGCGTACAAGTATTCATGCAGCATTTTGATTTTGAAGTATTAAGTCAGGTGAACATTTTGCCAAATGGAGGAAGTCAGTCCTTGCTTCCAATGCTATTTCACTTGATATAACACCTGGGTAGTGCAAGTTCTGGGTGTGAAAATCAGGTATTTATGAGTTTGATTCATTCATTTTGTATGTTTACTTTTGGATTTCGACTCAAATGTTTCTGTCATGTTCATCTTTATAGTCAGTGCTCCATATAAAGATATGCTTGACATTATTTCATGCAGGGTGGAAGAGATTTTGAGCGGGCGAGTGAGAACCTGTGGTTGAACTCGGGCCTATTGTCAGATTGTTTTTCCGGTGATGGATGGGAGCTGGCACAGCTTGGAACTGACATTCATAGTCCGATACAGTCCATAGAGAGATGGCTTCCACCGGGGCATAAATCACAACTGTTGCCGAGACACGCGGCTAAGGCCCTTCTGAGGGCCATTTCAGAAGCAAGCAAGCATGTGTGCTTGCAAGGCGAGGAAAGAGAGGGAGAGGAAGAAAGGTGTGGACTGACAGTTTGCACAAATGAAATTGTGCACGGACAATAGCAAAAAGGCTTCCCTAAACTGTTCGACATGCCCAACAAACCTCCATTTACCATTCAGAGTTGCAGAGAAGGGCAGTGTACCATTCAATATTATGATTTAGTTTATGGGGCTATCGCGGGTGATATTATCCTTAGAATGTGAACAATACAACCATGAGAGACTGTTAACCTTAGCACTTTGTTACACCCCAAAGTACAAGAAGCTATTCATGCAGGGCATTAAAGTGTTAGTATTTAGAAAGTAAGTCGGACAGTTTTATCCTAGAAAAATGGATACAAATATAATCATAGCACAGCAAGGACAGATAAAAAACCCTATTGATTGTGCTGCTGATGTCAATGTACACCTGCATTCTATTTCTGTGCGCACTGCCAAGAATACAACAGGTGCACCTTTTTGTTACAAGCCTTCTTTGCTGCAAAACTGTCCAATAATCAACCATCATCATTCTTTATGATATGACTGGCCAGATGTATGGAGGTATGAAAGCAGACAGGGTCTGAAGCTCTCTTTTATCATTCCTTACAAAACTACTTTTGTCAGTTTTCAAGAATAGCTCACTGCTATGAATGCTTTCTACGACAGACTGTCTGCAGGTGTGCCCTGCCATCCACATTTGTAAGATTCATTAAGTTTCGTCCCTTACTATTACAACAAGCTTTTCAGCGAATGAGGCGATTTGGAATAGGTATAAACACTTTTGCCTTTGATTTAGAGTCTGGTTTCTCACCACCTGGCAAATGTGAAAATGTTGCTCTGTTTTAGCTTTGTTTTTGGTCTCCACCAACTCCTGAGGGAAATATCCTTCTGTTAAGCTGCTAAATGCTTGACTATGTCTGCAGCTAGTCCCTAACTATGTCTGTCTGCCGTTTGGTGCTGAGCAGGTTGTGTGTGGTAGGTTTTTAGAGCTAATTTGCTTGAAACAGCTGTGAGACATTGCTTTGCTAAAACTGTAAAGTTGTGGGCCGGACAGCTAAACAATGAGCTGAAGCTTACTATATAGCTTTGTAAGGCTGAGGGGAGCTGCAGATTCAGGTCATAATTCTCTGTCTGCTTATCACTACAGACAGCCCTTTTACACTGGAGCTTTGTCATTTAACACATTGTAATAGCAAAAATATCAATTATAAGACTTTAAATTTGATCAAGAAACAATGCAGTGTTGGTATATTTGTCAAGACATGATCGCATGAAAAGACATTGGTCACCAGATCAGAATCTGAAATACTTTATTGATCCTCAGGGTAAACAGTGAAAAAAATATAATCATACTTGATTATTTAGCAAAAAAATTTAAAAGAAGATAGCTAAAAGCTGGAAAAAACAAAGAAAATGAGCAAGAGCAACTGCAAAAGGCTGTGTGCACGGATGGTGCATGCGCCCTACTTGTTACCCCCACATGGGCCAATCATCCACAGAATTAATATATTTATTTCAGCGAGAGAGAAACAATCTGATTAAGTGTTCACGTGGCTATTAGGCTGTAATATTTCCCCATTTAACAGAATATCAAAGGTGTACAACACCCCTCTCAACCCAGTTGAAAATTCCTTTTAATCAGGCCACATTGAGCCCGTCTCTTCCGACTGAGGTGTTTTCATGAGGCATTTTTATTCTGATTGCTAGTGGAATATTACATCCATGTTTATGAGCCTGTTGTTTGATGAGTTGTTATGCAAATACAATAGGGGTTAATTTTAAAATAGCCTTTCTATATGTAGATATAATACAGCATCTGGAGTAGCCCTGGTCAAATACAGATATCAGTTCAAAGAAAAGAGCAAAAATCCCTTATTGGTCAAGAGATTTATGTCTAAGCACTTGTGAGGTCTCAAGTCACTTTGCAACAGTTGCTGTGGCTAGTGACTTGAAACCCCTTTGGTGTACAATGGGATATTATCAGGGTGAGAGGTCATTATTTGTCTGTGAGAGCTCATCCAGAGCTGCCAGGCTACGACGTGGAAGCCGGGTCCCTGCGGAATATTTTGCACTGCGAGTTGAGTCAACTCTCTGGTGCTCCTCTCTTTTCTTCTCCCCCCTACCCTCCAATATGACACACTTTCTCATCGCGAAATGTCAGCAGTGTCTCAAGAGGAGAAGAAGAAGAAGAGGAAGGCGGTTGTTCCTCTTCTTCTTCTAGAGATTAGTTTGGTTAAGTTCAGCCCGTCTCAAAGGCTGGGCTGCTCAGACTAAGGGTCTACAGGGAGTAAGAGGGCGAAGAGGCAAAGCGAGAAAGACAGAGAGGAAAAGAAAAGAGATGGTGGGCGGGGAGAAGCAGAAACATGGAGGATGAGCAAATAGCCCAAGCAAAGCTGGCCTAGAGTGCCCAATGTGTACTTGAGAGGTTTGCTAATAGGTCATTGTTCTTCATTGCAAAGATGAAAGCAGCTTGAGCAAGCAGAGAATGTCAAGCCCACTTTTTCATTCGCAAATTTGTCCATGCATTGTGTGTGTATATGCCCAAGAATTAAGATGTTAACACTGAGCCATAAACACACTTATTTCACTATCTAAATGCCTCTGGAGCCCTAAACACATGCACAAACATATTCATTCAGACACTTGCTGCACACCTATACACACACATACAGTCATGCATGAACATACACACACACACACAGACATTTAGGGTGCTAATGTAAGCCTGAGTGTTCTCTCAGCTTAAATGGTGTCAGCGATGGCTCCCACCGCGAGACACAAATCTGGTGGCGCTCATCATCTGGTGCTCCCATCTGTCAGCCTGAGTGTGCCTGCGTGAGATAACGTAGAGCATGTGTGTGTGTGTGCTTCGAGGTTATACATGAGACAATATCCTATACGTAGGTGCGTGTAATAGATAGAAAGAAGGAGAGATTCTTCAGTAGAGATAACGAGTGTGTGTGAGAGGGAGAGAGTGTGTTTTTGTGTCTCCCTTTCGCCACTCTCCCTTTGGCCAAACCAACACGCAGCAGATCTGATATATAATTCAGCACTTTACATAATGCGGCCTGCCCCAGTTTAGAGAAATAAAGACTGATAGCCCTTTAATTCTTTACCACGCACACACACACACACACAAATGCTCAAACAGACACACAGTAACCCACAAAAGCACACACATTCACACGCAATGTAGCAGGTGGGCAAATTCATGCCAGTTGACTCCAACTGTTTTTAGTATGAAAAACAGTGTGGTGGACAGCGTCAAGTGCACCGAGTGATGTGTGGTATTTTAACATCAAAACAACTTGTATTTTTAGACATTATATAATTAGACATTATATAATTACAGTTCAAAAATGAGACCATTGCTGAGAAAATTGCCTGTATTTACCTCCTCACACCATGCAACAGAGTAAGACTTAGCAGGACTGATTTATTTACAGTGCAGCACATGCAGAACTAAAGTTATCAGGTTTAAGAGGTGGGAGGAGCAGCGGTAGACTACCACTACACTTAAGGAAAAAGGCTGACAGGGATTTACATTTTTCTTATTGGCAACAAATAACAAAAAAAAGATTAAAACTAGCAATGAATTGATTCTCCTGACGATTATTGTCTGTGTAGCCATAAGCCTGAGACATCATATCCCACAGTGCTTGAGCTCAATTGTTGTCTAAAAGTAGCATATTTTAAATCACTCCCACATATTCTGTGCTGGTGCCATAATTACACTCCAGCACAACTAACATGTATTAATCCGCTGCTGAAAATAGTCCCCCAGGAACGCACATTTTACCCCTGTTTCAGAAATGTTTGCTCAACACAGCAGAGCCCAGCTGATTATGGCAATTACTTTAAGGAATGTATAAATATTTATTTATGAGCCATTTTTTTAGATCGACATCTTCAATAGGGGCGGACAGCATGGTTGCCGAGTGCTAACAATATGGCTACTTGCTAATTAAAGGTCTAGTGTGTAGGATATAACACCATCTAGTGGTGAGGTTGCAGATTGCGACCAGCTGAAACTTCTCCCATGTGCCAACTACGGTGGCCGACACAAAAACGCCCATAGCCTTTTCTGGAGCCACTGTTTGGTTTGTCCATTCTGGGCTACTGTAGAAGCATGACTGACTGTGTAAGAGGACCCATTCTGCATATAGATAAACGGCCCATTCTAGGCTAACAAAAACACAACAATTCTTGGCTTTACATAATTATACACTGGTGAAAATTTAAATATTAAATTCTCGCAAATATGTCCGCCTAAATCCCACACACTGGACCTTTAAGTAAAGGATCAAATACCTCTTTCACAACTAGGAAGGAGTAAAAACAGTGATTGTAAATGATCCTCTTTGAATTCAAATAGATTTGTGTTATTTTGAGAAACACCAGCTCTAACAGCATCCCTGGTGTGTGACACAGCCTACCAGATGTCTCAACCACGGTCACATTTAATTACAGTCATTATCTCAAGGTATCAATTAATTGATGCTTTTTTTTTTTTCTTTTTAGGGAGATTGCTCAGTGGTTGCATCACTAACCGTAATCTATTCAAAAGAGTATACGAGATGCACTTTTCAGCTGTGACTTTTTATCTTTGAATTTGGTTGCTCGACTCACAGTGGTGCAACTCAAAGACTAGACTTGAATGTGTGTGTGTGTGTGTGTGTGTGTGTGTGTGTGTGTGTGTGTGTGTGTGTGTGTGTGTGTGTGTTTGTGTGTGAGCGTCTGACAGTATATTATCTAGACCTTGATGATTTCTCAGTCTGTAAATTGTGCTGTACTGAATAAAAATATTTTGTCAGAAAAGAGTGGAGCCTATTTCGACTGCTCACAATGTATGGAGTCAAAACAGGGACACAAGTATTGTAGCTGTGTACAACCAAATCTGAATGTGTGAAAACATTTTGTATGAATACATTCAAACGTGTGAATAGGTAAAAATGCTTTGATCAAATGAATTCATATATTAAAATGTGTAAAAAATATCTGAATTGAGCAATTCATTTTTGAATTTGGAGGGAGATCTATAACTGTGCATGGCGTTTTTAAATATATGATGAAGATTTGCGAATGCATAAAGAAGATTTCACAAGAGGTTTTGCAGTTACACGTCAGGTTTACAGACAAAAAAGTATTTATACTTGTATGATTTGCTCAAGCAGTTTTGTCCCTCTTTTGACTCCAGAACAACAGCCCATTCTCCCTTTAAAACAACACAAGGTTAGTGTAATAAAACTGAACTCTGGGGGTGTAAAATTTTGATTGACATATCTTTTGAAGTGTAGACACTGCACAAGGGGCTTGTTTCCAGGGTAACCTATATACCAATCAGCATGCACTACCCCCCCACCCTACGTGTTTGTTTGTTTACAGTATAGCAGGTAACATGACAACATCTGTTTGCTCAGACGAACACCGCAGTGTCTCTTTCTGCCCTGCTGTGAAATCTCTTCTACATCTTGTCCAGCATGGTGTGCATATGTGACTGCATGTTTGTCTGTTTATGTGTGTGTTTGCTTGTGTATTTTTTGATCGAAAAGAAGAGAGTGTGTCAACAGGAAATAGAAGAAAACTCACGGTAGTGAGCGTATAAGTAATACAGAGGTAATACTATAGCAATGGGTGCTGAGCAGCAAAGCTGTGCAGGGTTTCCCACACATTCATTTATTTGCGGTGGTCTGCCATGATCAAAACATCTGCTGCCACAAGTAGATTTTCTATTTTTAGAGCTGGATTGTTCATTAGGAGTGCTATTGGAATATACATACTGTTCAGCTATTCATTGCACCATACCCTCGTAGCGCAGAGTGTACTCTGGGCATAGACATCAGGTGCACTGAATGTGAAACTTAACTATTCATTCTGCTGAGTCTAAAAGGTTGCAATCACTCTTGCAGCTGCTCCTCTCATCCATCAATCTGATGTGATCAGCTCCGAATGGATCAATACATCAATTATCCACCCCTGTGAGTGGCAAACTGTTGCTGAGGAAAAAAGAGAACTCAAAGGAAGCTGCCTACATTCAGGGAACTGCAAAAACCACATCATTTAAAGAGGTCACCCCCACACCCCCCTTTGAGCTGCCGCCAAAGATAGATTGTAATTTTGTCCGAAAAACCGCTGTCCACAGGGCCTCTTAAAATGAACTTAGCACATATTTGCTTTTACTATGTTTCCTGAAGTTTTGCCGTTTTTATTTAGCATTTTAAGAATTGTGTGGACATTACATAGCTCCAGGTGCAGCTACATTACCTCTGTGGGTTTTTCTGTGTACTGTAACTCAGCCTCTACCTCAGTTCCTGTGAGATATGGCATACCACAAGGCTTAATCTTAGGCCCTATATTGTTTTCTTTGAGAATGCCTGACCTGGAATATTGTCTTATTCTCTTTTACACAGACGATTTACAAGTACTGATTCTTGTAAAAGCCAATAACTCCTCTCTACCTACTCTCCTTTAATGTGTGGACAACCCCAAGTTCTGCATGTTGTAATTATCTTCAACTACATAAGAATTTGTAACACTTTGTTAACATGTCTTGAAGGGTGCTCTGTAAGAAAGGTTATTAGTATGTCCAGGAGAATACAGCCAGTTGATGTCAGATGTGGTTGTTAACTGATAGAGTGGACAGAATGCAGGGAGTCTGCTCATGTTCGACCACAACACTCTACACACAATGGGATCACCAAGGTCTAATCATCGCAATGACTCATGTTTTCATGCAGTCCAGAGGCAGGCCCTGAACCTCCAGTATTAACTACACAAACAGCCCTGCTTACCCATATTATGACTTCTGAATGGTATACATGTGCTCTGGAAAATGATTAACTATCAAAGTATGTGAATGTCATCATGTATAATAATAGTAATTGTATAGATACATGATTCACCTGTGGTTATCGTTTGGTAATTTAAAAGGTCTCAGAGTCCGTCACTGTCTGCATGCTGGCATGTGAAGAGGCTCCAGAGTGTCTGAGGGCTACGATGCTAAGATGAAGACCTTGTAGATGTTCAGACTCCAGTGTTAAATAGACTGGACCAAGGGTTACACGTGCTTCGGCGTGCTGTGTGAGGCTGGATTATTGTTTGTTTCCTTTAAGTTTCTCGTATGGCTGTGCCCATGCACATATGTTGTACCAAGATCTTCTCTGACGTCAGACTTGTTTTGCATTAAACGCATATTCAAGTAAGATCAACTGCTGCTCATGGAGTTCATCAAAATGAAGACTAACCAAAAGTACATTTTCTTCCACAAACCGGACAGCATCAATTTGCACCCAGACCACAACGTAATCTAAGGACCTAAAATCCCTATAGGGTGGGTGGCACAGATGGTGGATGTATCCAACAACACCGGACTTCTACGCAGGAGACTTGGGATCACTTCTCGTTTGAATATAGAGCCAAACCATGATATTTTTCTCTAAACCTAACCCTAGCTTTAGTAGCCTAAAGCTAACCACGTATTTATTGCACAGTGAAATAAATCTTAATACGTAGTGTTTTACCGAAGTTGTAAGTTTATTTTAAAAAAGACTGTATGCATCTGTACATTTCCTGTGGTGTATTTTGAAAAGGCTCAATGCATGTAACAGGTGAAATTAACATGCCTTCTCAGAACGTCAACAACAGACGCACCCAGAATACTTAGATTGTAATATGTAGATGTGAAATTCCACTGACCATGCGGGGATACATGAGGAGTTGAGAATGTGAGTGAGCACATTAACCACAGGACAAACAAAAGTACAGCCATGCATACTGACAGAAAGAAAACTCCATGCCCTCAACATATCAATTAAATGCACATGATGAAAAAAAGCTCATGCAAAGTCAAGCACAAATCTTTGTCTTTAGGTATCTTGCGAGGAAGGTTTTGTATTAATGGTGCTTCCTCAGACACACAAATTTGGCTTCACTATTTTTCTTGGCAAGGTTTCACAGGCATTTGATGTGGTTAGGTGAGTAAACTGTGCACATGGAGCAAAATTACTCTGCTGGTGATTGGATTAGCCTTTAATCAGCTGTCACAGAGGTGCATTTCAAACTACATGTGAAATGTGATTTCTCCCAGGACAAAAATTCAACTTTTCCTGGCTGGACTAGCATTAGCTTGTCCCCACATTTTGCAGTCCTGAAAAACATGGCTACTTTTCTGAGAATGTTTCTCCTAAGTTATACACTACATGTGTTAGATGCAGATAAATGGAACTAGTAGAGCGCTAAAATAGACAACATTTAGTTCAGTATGCTTTTGCCCAATTCTGAAAATGACTACATGACAAGCATTCATTTTTAAAGCTCTAAATGTGTTTAGATAAAACTCATTTTCAGTAATGTTCACATGGAAGGTGTGGATAATATATGTTTGTATAATCATCTTAGTGTCACATTTATAGCAGATTGTGTCCCTGCTTGTGTAATGCATGTAAATGCACTCACATCCCTCCCCCACTAATCTACATGCATGCTGTCTAATACTGCACATGTGTGCAAACATGCCAACACTCGCTCCCAGACACACATGCACATACTGTACGCACACACAAGTTTGGCTACTTTGGGCCAAATCCACTTACGGGCCTATAATCTGGTCTCTCAAGGTGTTTGGATTTATCTTTAATTCAGCAGGGGAACGGGTCTGCCAGCTCCTTGATTGCTTAAACCACATTATCCCTCCACTCTGCATCCTAATGAATGTCCACCAGGCAAAGAGATGTGTGTGTGTGGTGGTGGTGGAGAAGGCATGTGAGCATTCGTATGGACAAGATGTGTATGTGCATGCCTGGTATCTGGAGTGCACGTGTCCCCTTCCTTGTGTGAGTATTTGGACACACATCACTGCGTTCCCTGGCACGCCTTGAATCTTCATTATGTTTAGCTGCGGGGCACAAAAACAATTTGTAACTTCACAAGGTGATGTAGCCACTAAATGGAATCTTTTGGGGGCGACGGCTCGTCTGCCATACCTGCTACCATCTACCTCACCATGCTAAATGGTTTATCATAAAGACAGGATGTTAAAATGCCCTCTGAGCACGTTCTCTTAAATTGCAATGATTCTCTATAGTCAAAATCAGCTCATCTGGATATAGCCAGGCTAGGATTTCACAATCATCTTCCAGCTAGTTATTTGCTTCAGCCTTTCATTCTCTGATTAGAGAAAGAAAAAAATAAATAAAAAGAAAGGTGACGCCTATGTGAGCTTTATGTCCAATGCAACTTGGCAATATAGTAAAGTCAGAGGCAATGCTTTAGATACACATTCCGAAGGGCCACTGACAAATTAAAAGTTAAACTTCCAATGATGATTGCTTTGACATTTTTTCACAGTTTAGATCTAACTTTGCATCAAATTTTCTATAACAGTGCTGCATGGTAAATAACTGCCTCTGTATTCTAAGAAATGCATGTCAGTCGAGACCAATGGTCCATACAGCAAAATTTGAGGAAAAATATGCAACTTTTCCACATTAAAATGTTGTGTATTTACATTACATTATCACAAATGTTCAAACCCAGAGAAATCTGTAATTTAAATCATGGACACAGTCCATGATATTTGGTTGCTGTCACCTGTCAGTGGCGTCCTATCCCACTTTGTGCATGCATCATGGTTGAGGTTGTCTACCTGACACTGCTGTAAAGTGACTTGTCATACAGTTTTAAGCTAATTTTTGTGATAGACATGTTAGATCTCAGTTGTTTTTAACTTTATGTTGTAAACACATGAAGGAATTAAATCATCAGACATCTGGATCTTAAGTTACAAGAGAAACAAGCTAAGCAAAAAAGCGTCAGAACAAAACAAATTTTTTAAATGTGAAACTGCGCTAATCAGTGTTTTTACCAGTTTAAATCACTGGGCCCACTTGTTTTGGAAGAGCAGAGGACTTTTACGGATAATTTGGCTTCTGGTAAAAACCTCCTCAACGTCCGAATCTAAAGTTACCAGGGTAAAAAAGGTGAGGACAGCGTTAGTAGGAGCTGGGCAAGCAGCCCTCCACAATGAGCCAAACAACATGGCAGAAAAAACTGATCTTTCACATAAAACTGCTTTACTTTTTTTTTACTGGGTTTTATCACCCGGTGTGTCTGTTTTGGAGAAGAGGAGACCTCTGGCCATAATTTGGCTCCTGGTAAAAACCTCCTGAATGATGAACACTAAAGGTATCCTAACTGGAAGACTCACTGCAATGACGGCATTTCCTCGTCTTTTCTTATTGCTTTGATTGAGAGACCCCTAGTGGCGGAAAATTGCATATTATACGTTAAAATACACTTAAACAGCACTGGCACTATACCAGTGGTATTATGCTGGAGCTTATTCTTACACCTTCCATTAGTGGGAGTCATTTCCCAAAGCATGCAGCCACATTTTAGCTGTAGAATTAATCATGTTTTCAAACTGAAACAATTTAGTGTATGAAAATCCAGTGCTTTGCCAACACATGAACTCTTTTGTCCCGGCACTAATTTCATATACATCCCTTTGATTACCAGGACAGGTGTCTCCCTGACGGCTGCATTGCCACATTAAACAAGGAGACAGGGACATAGTCTTAAATCTTACCTGCCAAGATCAGCAGCAGATGCTGGCAATAGTAAACGTCAAATTATGAACAAATGCAGTAAGCAGTAAGCACAACATACTTTATTCCCCAGGGAGAATGTTGCCAGACTCCCTTTAAATAACATGCAGTTTTACGATTTGTTCAGTTAGGGGAAATGTTATGCACTTTGGGAAACGCTCAATTATTCATGTCTTTGAATGGATTTGGCTTTAAATGTTTGTTTCTTGCCTGTCCATTTCTTGTCCTCCCACTGTGTCAGACCTTCACTTCAGCACATAAAGGCACCACTAGGGAGGATTCACAGGTCATTATAACACGATTAAAGCTCTAAAATTAAGTAACTTTAACAAAAACTATTGCAGGTGTGTGTTTCATTGTGATGCATTAGCTATGCTGAGCAAGTTTAACAGCTCTGCAGTTGATTTTGATGGCACACTAAAATGAATTGAGACCAATAGGCCCCTGGAAGGTAGGAAAAACACATTTAACAATTACAACGCCACTCGCATGAATTAAACAATGGTTTGGTAATGTAACTGTTAAGCAAGTGGGATTAACTAAGCTGACAGTGATAGTGCGTCACATTTGGAGGCTGCAACCTCTGTATTATAGAGATATTAAGCACCGAGCTCCAGGTAATGATCGGTTTTCCAGCACAAGCATCCAGCATTTTGGAAATGAACTCTTCATCCATTACTATGTAGTTAGTGATCATTAGCTGAACCCTCTTCCATTCCAACATTTACTAAATTCTAATTTCATGCTTTCAAGAACAAGCTTTAATTTCCCCCAAGTCGTCAACCACAGCCACCCCCCGGAGAGACATGTTCAACATTAATGCAATTATTACGCAGGCATATGCTGCAGTTGTTATTTTGGCACTGCGAGGCCCTGTGGGCTAATAGGCCTGTCTGTTGCCCAGATGCTCATAGGAAAGGTTTTGCCGTTGTGTATGCATGTGTGTGTATGTGTGTTTGTGTGAGGAGACCAAACAAAGGCGGGGTGCTAAACAGGATAGTCTGCCCGTACCTGATGTGAATTTGTTGCATTTAAGGGGCCAGCTAACTTTAAACCCTTCTGAATTAATCCCCCCCCTGCGGGTATGGATTTTCTTTAATATTTTTTGTTGTAATTAATTTTGTTTGCGACCCTGCTCTGTCAGTATGCATGTACCCCACAAGTACATGAGTGTGTCTGTGAGTGTGTAGGAGGAGGGTATGCTCTCTGAAAAAGCAGGACTTTCTCTCACACATACACAAGCACATACCCAGGCGCATTAGTCATGTTCTCTCTGTCTCTGAGATGATGATCAAATCAAGTCCCGTGCCTCTGCCCATACACCCCAGCTTGTGCATGTTGTCAGTAACCTCCCACAGTACACTCCCAGCCCAAGGTGACGCTCACACACACAGCACAGGGAACACACACAGGGACACACACACGCACGCACACAAGCCTGAGGTGACACAGATGACAGCTCAATTCTGGGTGAGTCAGCTTGACTGTGTCCTTGCCCAGACATGAGAAGGAGGCGGTGTGTGTTGCGCATCATGTGTGTGTGTGTGTGTCTGTGTGTGTGAGTTAGTTGGAGGTGGTGGTGGAGAGAGGCGCAAAGGTGAGGAAGAAGAGAGACAGAAAGAGAGACAGACAGGGGAAAGAGGAGGGGAGAAGCAGCAGGTGACTTTGGAACAGTCGCTCAGAAGTGTGTGTGTGTGTATGTGTGTGTACAGTGCCAGCGGGTGACAATTAATACACTCTCATCTCACAGTGTGTTTGTGCGCATGAGGCCAAGGAACAACAAACAGCGTTATCACTAAGCTCCACATGACTTTTCCATATCTTGATCCCCCAGAATCCTCCTCGGTTTTGAGCCCACAGCACATCCACAACATCTCCCTGCTATAGAGAGCTTACAGGTGGTGTAGAACACTGTATGGCTGCCATATGTCACACCCATGTTGGAATTACTGTGAATTAATATGCGCTGCCTATAGGGCAAAAAACTATTATACTGAACCCCTAGTGGTGGGCATGTTGGATTTAGTCCTAGTGCGACTGAATTTAAATGTGCCAGCGCTGGCAGAAAACAGAAAATCATCACACAATGTTAAATCATTTTTAGCTATCCTCAAGTCAATGCAATGGAGTCAGACATCTCTCCTAAAATTCATGACTTGTTTAAATTCCTGAATGAAAAAAGTAGACATTGACTGAAGTGTGCTTAAAGCCTGTGGCCACTAGTAGTGCTGTGGAGTGATGTTTTCAAGAGTGAATCCTTGTTTTGTATAATGCACAAAGATGCACATGTACATAGACAAGCACGTGCATGATACAACTCCCTGCCGCCAGTTTAACTCTGTTCAGCTGATTGAAAGATGATGGACGTTGCCTTCAAAGAAGTGAAACAATGTGCCTTCAAAGGAAGTGAGGAAGAAGACCAAGAGCAATTACAGAGGGGTATACACCTCCACAGAACAGCTAAATTAACTTGGAAACTAAGTGCTAATTTAATCAGAAGTGTTCCTTAAAAACCCAAATAACATGGGTCCTCTAAAGACAGGGACACCAACTTCATTTTTCTACAACAGACTTGAGTGGTAAGGTTAATTAAAATACAAATATAATAAGGTTGAATAAAATACTGTTATAAAAAAACTCAAATAAAGAAAAGTAACAACAAAGTAAAATAGTTCAAAGTTTAATAAAGTACCTTTACAATAAAGTAAAATAAATAGGTTATAATTAAGTTCAATAAAATACCGTTATAAAAAAGGTTAAAGTACAGTTACAACAAAGTTTAAAAAAAAAACAAAACACTGTTATAATAAAATAAATAAAACACTGTTAGTATAAAGTTAAAAAGTATTGTTATACTTTGCTTTGCTTTTTCTGATGCATGCCACAATATCGATGCTTTGCTGTGAACTTGAGAATTCCAGTGAAGTTAGATGTTCGCAGTTAAGCGGGATTTATACTTGTGCAGAAGACCCTATGCTGTAGCCTACGCACGTAGCCGACGCCGTTGTGAGCATTTATACTTGTGCGGTGGTGTGTCTGTGTCACTCTCTAGCTTCACCTTCAAAACACTAGTGAGCGGCGGAGTTTCTGTGGAGTGCTGTGAAGTTTAGTTGATTGAAAACACACATTAAACATGGCTTAATAGAGACAATTTTAAACACAGGTACACAAATTGGCTTCTCTATAACTCGCAGCATTCACAGACAAACACTTGTGTTAATTTGGACACATTTTCCCCACAAATACAACATGCTAATGTTATTAGCTCAGTTTTAGTTTTATATTGTATAAATTATCCTAGCAGCTAGTGATACTTTCCTCGACTCATATGAAGCCAGAAACATCAGAAACATTTAACAAAGGTAATGTTACAAAATTCAGCTCTATAACAACCGACAAGGTTCACCGACAAAACAACTGTCTTTTACCAAATATAACATGCTAACCTTATTAGCACAAGCCTATGGCATTTTACATTGTAAAAATTAGCCTAGCGACGAGCGGAGATTTCACCTGCTCATATGTGGCTAGTATAAATCCCAAAGTTGGAATCCTTGAAGGATAAATGTGGGCGCTTCATTGTCGTCACAAGTTATTGTTTCATATACATATACAGTAGATACAGCTCAGAAACACAAACGGGACGTATACATGCATTAAATGGAGAGATATCAGAGTGAGGGGGCTGCCCATGAACAGGCACCCCGAGGGGTTGGGGAGTTCGGTGCCTTGCTCAAGGGCACCTGGGCAGTGCCTAGGAGGTGAACTGGCACCTCTCCAGCTACCAGTCCATGGCCCATATTTTTTAGTCTGGGCGGGGACTTGAACCTGTGAAGTACCTATGGACTGAGCTACTGCCGTGTTGTCTGTGAAATAAAAGTAAATAAAAGCTTCGTTTCCACTGGTTTCAGCTTAGAAAAATAAACAGGTGGTCTGCATAGCTGCAACATGTAGTCACATTCCTGGGGAGGCGCACGTCAGCCTACGCCATGGGTACAGCATCGATTCAACACAGAAGTATAAATTCCGCCATGAGGAGAAGTAAAACAGTTTCAGCGATGCCATTAAACGTAACATTTTTTTTTTCACTGTGAGTTGAAAATAAACTAAAAAGTTCAGATATTAATATTATTAACAAATTACAGTGGTGCTCAATGGTTGTAACGAAATGGTCGCGGTCTGAAGCCCAGCTCACCAACACCCATTAAAACCTAGTAAGGTGCTGTTGCACTCATTTAGAGAAACTATGAAACATGGAAGGACATGGCTTTGACAGTGAAACAACTGATAGTCACAGAACCACCACAGCTGTTGAGCAAATGCAAACAAAATGGAGCTATTTTGTTAACTACAGAATGAGAAGCGACACCATTAGATCTTCCCTCTTCCCTCCCATTTCACAAACTAGCTAAAACCAGCAGCAACCATGTATGACCCTTAAGTAGTTAGTGCATCATGAAGCCTCCAGCACCACAATTTTCTCAAGGATGCACAAATGACTTTGCCAATTTCTGATGGGATTGAGCTCTAAAACCACTTGGTCCACTGGATGCCCAACATTTTCTCATCTTCAAAGCTATATTATGTAATGGATTCTAATAATATGGGTGCTACTGTCACAGCAGAGGGTCACATCTAAGGGCTTTCTCAGTTTCGAGCAAGAACTGATTGTAGCCTTCAGGATGACAGCTAGTTTGACATCTTTTATGCCTTACAGGATCCGCAAAATTTGTGTTTTATTGAATAAGGAGCACGAGAAAAGAACATAATGTGACAGTGCCATATGCCAAATGTGCTAACAATGTCTGCTCCACACTGATTTAGCACCTCTTTTTTTTTGTCTTCGTGAAATTTTCAGCATCATCACTCAAGCATTTTAAGTACCCCTAAAAATAATCCACAGCTCATTTTTAGGCTTTTGATTAACAGCACGGCACTCTATGAAATCTAAAGGACACTTCAAACGCTGTGCCAGTCAAAGTCAAAATCACATTCAAAGCACAGAGCGCGGGGGCAATCATTAAAAAAATATTTTTACACTGAGGGCATAATAATGGATGTGTGTCTGGCAAGCTTTTTAAAAAAGGATAGTTGCACTTGAATGTCTGCTTGGGAATTGTTGCCAGCTGGTAAATGCGCTGTTTCAAATGATGAATTAGTACATTTCATTAAGTTTTGTCTGGACAAAGATATGCCACAGTATTATGTGGATTTAAAGTGTAAATCCATCCTAAAATAGCGTTTTATACTTAACCATTAACCATGACAGGATGCGGTGATGATGTCATCTAGAGGCAAACCCTGGAGCTGCTCCATAGACAGTAATACAGGGGCACAATAACAGCAGGCATGGTGAGTTTACTGGGATTTGAGCACTTTTTCTGCTACTCAGCTGGAAACATCTGACAAAACCTTATTTGAACTTGAATTGAGGGTGACACCTTTATTTTCAAATGTCCAGCTCAGAGGCAGACGTTGAATTTACTGTCCAAAAAAGTGGAAAAACAGATGATACTTTTTTTTTTACCAGTATTGTGAAAAATGTTGAGGGATATCAAGACAGTTAAGTGCATCTCCTCCTTGCTTTCAAATCAAACTACATTATGAAGAATCTCTGCTGTTCCTTTAAGGGATTTATCTTGACAAGATGTATTTTTAGAAGCAGCTATACCTCTCATCTATCCACTGCTGTTGGACAAGAGGCGAATAAAAATGTGAGTTTGACATGTGTGATGTTCGTGAGAGGCATGAGAGCAGCTTTGAATGTTTCTCTCTCTGTCAGCACTAAAGCTCTGCGTCGCTGTTAGGGCTTTGTAAGCAGTTCTGTCTAAACTATTAACATTTGTGGATTAAGTTTGGAGCAGAGAAACAAAAAAAAGCTGTAAAAAGAAAGAAAAGAAGTGGTGTGTGATATCAATCAGTGACTTTTGCCATCACAAGGACATAGATATCCCCAGTTGAGTCGTCCTTGCAGGAAAAAGGAGGCCACTGGACCGACGTGCCTCTGTAAATGAGAACCTGTACAGTCTCTTTCAGCACGGTATTTATCATTAGGAGCAATGCTGACTGCTTCATGTTGTATTAAAGTGGCAGCAATCAAAGTCCTCTTTGCTTCAGAGGCGAATATGCAAAAGCTGTGTTGCTTTAGGGGTTTTATGTTCAACATTCGTCAAGATCACAACCCCATTTAGCAGGCATACATCAGAATTCTGAATCCACGTTGCTGCTTTGTTATCATTTTATTAGTTACCAAAGTTCACATCAGTGAAAGTATTTCCAAAACTGTCATGGATCAACCAGATGGTACTCCCACTCCTCACAAAATGGCCAGAACTTCAGGGTCTCTGTGTAGCTTTAGTGCCAACAGTGAAATGTGTTTTTCAAACATTTCTCATTACTGAAAAAAATACATTTTATTTTTGTTGGCCCTCAAACCATCATCCGTTCGAACACTGCCTTGTGTTTGAAAGACAAAAGGTTGCCAAAAAAAAGATGTCTTTACTTTTTTGTTTGTTTGTTTCCCTGTAGAGAACAAAGTGAAAATATTTCACAGCATGTGATAAATAAGAAGTTGGGACTTTGAAGCTGTTTCCAGCAGTGAGCAGTGTTTTTAATGGTTGTTTAAATTTCCTCTATTGCATTGTGCTATGTGGGAAGTTACACTCGCATCAGCATTAAGCTCTGTTCACATGTCCCCGTACCCCCAGTGGCAAAAAGGTCGTTTGTCAGCGCCTTCAAAACACAACAGTCATCCATCCATTTTTTGCCACTTACCAGGGCTGAGAGTTGCAGTGGTGGCAAACAAAGACGTCCTGAAGCCCCTTTCACTAGCTGTCTCCTCAAGCTCCTATCCCAGGGGATTCCAAGACGTCACAAGGCCTTATGGGATATATAATCCCTCCAGTGTGTTCTGGGATCTGCCCTGGGTCTCTACCCAGTTAAATGTGCCCAGAATACCTCCACAGGAAGGCATCCTAATCAAATCGAATGCCCGTAACTGGCTCCTTTAAATTCAAGGGGGCAGCAGTTATACACCGAGAGAACCCAAGGTCCTCACCCTGTCCCTAGGGGTGAGCCCAAACACTGGGCTGGATCGGATCAGATGGAATCAGTATTGGGTGAGAAAAAGTTCAGCACATCCCTACAGGACACCATGTCAAAGAATCCCTTATTTTTCTTGGCTTTTATCCATAGTCTTTCGATGTCTACTGAAAAGCTCATGGCCAGGTTAGGCATGGAACTTGATTGACCAGTAAATCAAGAATTTCACCTTCATGTTCAGCTTCCTCTTCACCTGACTGACAGACACTGTATCAGGGTTTTTCTAGCTCAAAATGAGGTAGAGGTGGCACTATCTTCAACAGTTTTTACAAGCAATGCATTTTAAGAGTTCTGATAAGTTTGACTGCAAAATGCCAATCATTAATAAACTGTGACCAAATTGTTACATGGATAAGATATAAAAGATATACCATGGATCTTGTGAAACAATTTGATTCTGCTAGAAAAATATTGTTTACACAAATGTGGATTCCCTCCTGTTTTTGAAGCATTCAAAAAGTAATTAAAAATCAAAAAACTAATTGTATTTTAAGTGATCTCCTTTTATAAGACAGCCTATCCTTTTTTTAGATTTTGACTATTTTACCTCCTAATTGAAATGTGCTTTCATGTGTCATGCTTTCTGATGTATAGTAATGAACTAACATCTGTTTGAACTTTTGTATTCAAAGTCGGAAAAAAGTTTATTCAGATGAAAACAACTTTATGTCCTTACATTTCATAGTTGTAAATGTGTAGAGAAACATCAAGTTCAACTGCCATTTGCAACAGCATTTCTAAAATGCAGCTGGAACTATATAAAAAAAAGAACAATATGGAAAATGAGTTGTTTTCTTTAGTTTTCCTTTTTTTTCTTTTTGCTGTGGCACATCAGTCAGTCAGTCAGTCAGTGACAGACTTTCGCGCACAGGGCTGGCCCCTGTTTTGTTGCGGTCAGCCAAAAACAGACGGCTCTTTTCTTCCCCTTTGGCAGTTTTGACAGCGCCTTTACCAGTGCATGGTGCTGATAACAATACAGCGCCACCCCATCGGCGTAATGCCACAACTGCAATTACAAACGGGGGAAATCCACCAAGAGCATTGTTTGTTAAGGCCCAGACACACCAAACCGACATCAAAGAACAAGTTGCGATTAAGGCCGACTGTTGCGTTGGCTCATGTTGCCAGTGTCCCAGCCAAAAAGGGCGATTTGGGCAAGAGAAAGGAGCTGTAGAGTGAGGGGTGGAACTTAAGCCCCTACAGTTGTCATGAATGGGGAAATTATCTATAGAGACAAAAGCTGTTTTTTTACCAGGCTGTAATCATGTGTATTTCTGCTTTAAGGTTGGGCATTTTAACATGACAGACTACAGGGATTGACTTGCTTCTGGAGCCAGCCTCAACTGGCCATTTACAGAACTGCAGTTTTTGGTACCTCTGTGTTGGCTTCATTTTTTAGCCCTGAATGTTTCTGCTCGGAGCCAACCAGTGCCAAAGGTCTAGAACACCACCAAAACTAGGTTGACAGAGGCTTACCGATGGTCTGACACTGACCAATGGCCGAGCATCGTCTCGGCAAATCAGGGCCTTTAGAAAATAGTGTTTTCTGTGATGACACTCGTCATTCTTTTGTCGAGAGCTGAAGACCGCATCAAATAAGAGGTGGCCACCTCACTATTCGCCATGTAGGAAGACCCTGGGTACAGATCCACCTGTCAATCTCATGCACTATCTTCCTTGTACTCCCTTGCAAAGGCCAGCAGCTCCTTTCCACACTGAAGGGGACACTCCAAAGAAACATGACGCCAGGCGTCACGCCAGATGAGTCACACTTCTGTACTCCAACAAACAACCAATTTTCTTGAAGAAGACAGTAATTATCAGCACAACCGTAACAGGTTGCTTGTCAGGAAAATGCAAACATGCTGTTATTTTCCTGGCAAGGACCGGTCTCATCAGCCTGACGTCCATGTTTCATTAATGTTAAATCAACCCCTATTGTGTGGAAATCTATCAAAACAACATCACCACAGCTCAAACTCCACTTGGAAATGGCCTAACCTCACCTCTACCTATGAAATGATGTCGCCTCACAAACACACTCAGATAATAAATGCATGCACAGACAGACTGCTTGTTAGGGCATATAACTTATTCATAATACTGTCATTATCTCTTTGATCTCATTACACAGAGTCATCTCAAGTCCCATTTGCAGAGAACAGAGCCTCCCAAAGGTTAAAGCCCCTTAAAAAATTCACAAAAAAGTTAAGCATACACTTGACGTCATATCTGATTCAAACCCTGGGAGGTTGGCTGAGTGTGCGGATGACACCATTTTCTCAGAGTGCTTAGCAAGTTCCTCAAGGGCAACTTTTCTATCCTCCTTTTCGCTTGTACAATGCTCCCTTTCGCACGCTAACATATTTCCAAGTCACATCACGGAAAATTGATACAAATGTCAGTCCAAATATCATCCATAAAATTAACACCAGAGTGTGATTATGTGATCACAGTGTGGGATTTAGTCAGAAATGCCATTATTGGGTCTGGCTTGATTGGTTGTGCCTCGCAACGAATAGAAATGCTGATTGTTTCCATCTGAACACATCCCACCTAAAATTACCAAATGTCGTGGTTTGAATTTTAGCTGCACATGTGAAATCCCATTGTAATGCAGCTGTAAGAGCTGCATAAAAAAAACTGTTTATGCACACCTGTCACCTGTTTGATTTGCATGTGCTCCTGCTAGAAACGCACTTGTCAACAGCATATTGTCAGGATACTTGTGCATTGGACAACAAGTGGGATGAGTTGTTTACTGTCACTCTTACAGGACAGAATTGTGACAAAGGGGAGCGTTGTGCATGAGGTGCAGTGAAGGACTCAGCATTCTAATTCCATCTACTGTAGTGAAGTGATTCATTTAAATGCCAGATGTAAATATAAGAAAGCAGACACGTTATTGCCAGAAGGAAATCTATTTCTGGCAATAAAATGACTGTATATGATTTAAGCAATGCTGAAATAACTACTTGAAAGAGTCAGAGCTGCCAAAATGGGTGTAATCTAGACCGTTCAAACTCGTAAGTGTTTGCAGTTTCTTTTTCCATCAATCGTCTTTTCCTTAGTTGATCCAATTTGTATGTGTAGTATTGATGGGCTGTTTTCTTTTATTGACAGTGAAATAAAACTTGAAATGTAGTGTACTGCACGATGTATTTCACAAAATTATCATCTTGTCAAGTCTTCTGTGCCTATTGAGACCTCAAACTAGTGAAAAAGTGCTGAGAAGTAATGTTGTCAACATTACAAATCAATGTTTCAAGAATTTACAAGTCATTATTCTGGACTCAGTGCAGTGGTCTGCCTTGAAACAAGTTCAGCTGTAGGCCACGGAATAGGTTCAAAGCTGGTGCAGTGTAAAAGATTTTGTCACTTGTATCTGAGGGAGGCAATTTCTTCTTGGCACCATTGGGCAACATTCCAAAGGTAAACCTAGAGCATATTGTAATTTAAGTGGTCTGAGAGAAAACTAGATGTCTGCACCACCACTTGGCTCCATTTTTAGGCTGTAGAAAATCCAGCCTGTGATAGGAGACTTTGGTCAATCACGGGTCATTTCAGAGAGAGGGCGATCCTATTGGCTGTTCTACTAATGCAGATGTGCATGCATGTCCTTTCAGTAAAAACCTGATTCAATGGTGGAGAATCCTTCTGAGAAAGTTCCCATTGAAGACATTGGCAGCAACTGCCTACACTGCAAAGTAACCCAAAAAAAGGAAGCCAGATTTTCCAAAGGCTCACAGCTGTGGCTTCACGTTTACGTTTATGTAGCTAACATTCACTACAAGCTTAAATCACAGTGTGTCTTCCGCCTCACTCCCTGCTGCTACAGAACACCTTGCCAGGAGGAGGGCAGGCAGCAGCTCCGGAGATGGAACACCAGTCAGTGACTACAGCAAATCTGAATCCATCTAGTGCAAACCCCAGCTCAAGGGGGGACTGGAAAGCTGGGACTCTCCACCGTATTAGCAAACTTTCTGTTGCTGCATGTACACAGGTTAGACCTGGGTCTGCCGCTGGTTACTAGCCCAATCTGACATCCCGAGCTAGTCAAATCCAAGCAGCTACAGCCGCCAAACAAAGGTCAGTCTCCAGAGCTGCTGCCAGCTCTGTTCCTGGCAAAGGAGCCCACAAGAACAAGGAGCAAGGCAAAGAGACCATGGGGTGGTTAGCTAGCTAGTCCTTGTCTCATTTGTGGTCTGATAGACAGTGAGAGAGAGAGTGGGACAAGGAGGGGCTGCTGTGTGCAACTCAAAAAGTCATTACTTCTTCTACAATATCCACTCCTGACAACTAAAGTGTTATTGACTTTTAGAGTTTAATTTTAGTAGTTTACAGCAATATGGTAAAGTAAGGGAAATATTGTTGGCTTGCAAAGATCCAATGCTAACTTATTCATGTGATAGAATGTGTTTTTCAATATTTAACCCAAGTGTCATTGTAGTTAATGATGAATAACATGTGGGATGCAGTACGTAATCAAAGTCTACATGCTTTGTACATCCAAACTTCCACCCTACAATGTAGGCAGCAATGTTATGCTTCTGAGCTTTGCCAGAATGTATTTGGCCAAGCACATGAGTAATATAAAAATGCATTATTTTCAAGGAGACAAGTTGCTGGCTGACCAAGATTACTGGCTAAAATAATCTAACATGTCCGGTGAGTTCGGTGTGGACCCAAAAGCAGAGGCAGAGCAGGTGAGGTTAAAACCTACCCTGTCTTGGTCAATGGTCTGAAAATAGGATAGCAATGTGGGGGAGTGTAAAGGAATCAAAAAGAAGGGCAGGCAAAATCCCAACACGAGCAAAGGTCATGAACAGCCAGGCAGATAGAACAGAACAAGACAAAATCGATCTGGCAAATGGCATTAGGATGGAGGAGAGACTGTCTACAGTATATGCAGACTGGGTTTGATGCGAGAAAGATATGTCTTGATCAGGGAATGAAGAGCAGGTGTGGAGGTCAGGTGATCAGAAAACTTGGGGAGACGACAGAGATGGAAAACCTTATGACAGTTTGGAGCAAACAAGACAATAGACAAAGACTTGAAATAATGAAGATTTTTTTGCAGTGTTCACATAGAGACTAACAGCTGCAAGCTGTTTTTTTAATCTCTTTTTTATTGCTCTTTTCTGCAGGAAATGGCCAGTGTTATGCCATAAAACAGTATTGGCTCTGTCACGATGCAAATAAGGCAGAAAGACATTGTTATTTTCATCTGAATGGCCCTCAACCTAAAATAACACAGTCCTGAGAGGCAGAGTCTGAATCCTCATAAACAGTCTGGGAGTCAGCCACTCTGCTCTGATATCCTGTCAAGAGAGGCAACCAGACACCAAATGAAAACACATTACAGCACATCTTCATGTCTCATGGCCTGCAATGACTACAACTAGTGTGAAGTGAATATTTGGTTTAGAATGTATGAGTGGAATTCACACGGGTTTCTGGCAAAGAGGGGAGGATGAGACCCAGCAAGGGGATGAGATATGAATTTCAAATCCAAATAGAATATTTCATCACCGCTGAGCATATGAATTAGGGGGGAAGCGTGTCCGCAATTCCTCGCTGAAAGAATACTTCCACCTCCCTCTGATAAAGACAAAATCTGCAGTTGGAGAAGGGTTCACATCTGTTCACTCGGCATATGAGGGAAAACATTCATTATCTCCCCTGAAAAAGATTGATCACTATTATTTCCTCTGGTTGTATAAACATATTACACCCAAAACAGCTTTGTTATTTTTGGATTGTTTGCTCTGACCGAATTGATCCGGAAAAGAAGTTGACGCAGGAATTGAAAAAGGAACCCTAGGAAGTAGTTTCCAGGACTTCAGCACTTAATACGGTGTGAAAACTACTGGCTAATGTGTGATAAGCACATGTCTTCAAATATTATTCAGCAGTGTTTGGGATTTTCTGTCAGGGAACATAATCCTCCACACCTCGCAGAGCTGGCGCTGGCCTGGACTGCGGCTCCCTGCTATTAAAGTACTCTTTGTACATTCAAATCATACAAAAACAAAGATGCTACAACAATTTATGAAACATCTTTAATGTGAGACTCAACCTGGTGAAAGTGGCTATTAAAAGCTCGTCATGTGAACTGCATGATTTATGTTCTCTTTTAAGCTACATGAGCACTTTTAAGCCGCTTAAGTGTCTGATAAAATAAATCAAACTCATATAAAAGGAGTTTTAAATACATGAATATATATTCAGTTTAATTTTTATGTCCAGGTCTGCAGTTCAGAGGTGTCCTTGTCATCCATAATAGACACTAATGGGAAACAAAGGACCCTTAACTTTTTATTTTATTATATTAGCCTATAAATTCACTGTGCTTAATTTAAAACCTGGGATGTTGTAGCACTCACAGACCATTACTGACCATGAAGGAGCAGCTGAAGAGCGCCTGAGTAAACTCATAATGCACGCCAGCACACACACATGCACACACACACACGGGGAGACTGACACTAATATGGTCTAATTATGCCTCAGTACCAGGTAACCTGCAGCAAGCTGCAGAGGCGTGAGGAGAATATTTCTCCTTACAGCACTGTGCGTGTGTGCGGAGCCAGTGAGTGGATAGTGTTTCACCCTCACCGACTGCTCCGACTGCGGAGAGACCGTAATCTGCCTGACAAGTGAGCGTGTGTGAGAGTGTGACACAGAGTTTCTCAAGATTTAACCACAGGAGGTTTTCTTTTTTGCTCTCCAGTTTGTTTTGGTCCTTGCCAGCCCTGCTGCTAAGAAAACATACAGAGGGACCAGTCTGTCTAAAAACAGATAAAAGGGTTGAAATTAGGAATAATAAAGATATCAGTAATGTGTTTCCCCTTTTCAAGTGTTCCCATGGATGTTCGGTGGGTTTTAAGGTCTGTGGAGGGAGCTCCATGCAACTCATCAAACCCCGCTCTGCCTTTGACTTCAGCTTCACCTGCTGAAAAATAAATCCCCTTCCTGTTGCTACACAGTACACTACTTCATGCACCATAGAACCTCAGATATGATACAACGAAAGTCACGCAAGGTTAGAGAAACAGATTTAGATTTGGGATTATTTGCAGTGAGTCTTGTGACATATGACACTTGACTGCTAACAAAGGGGTGGGGAGCGCTACCTTAGAAGTAACGCAGATGAGTCAATAGTCGTTTTTAGTAGGAACAGGTACTTTTCATGTTCCTTTTTTTAAATTGTACTTCTACTCTTTACTGCAAAGTTGCCAGCTGCTTGCAAGAAAAAGAAGCACCACCTGTCTTTTGACCACAATGATGTCAGACCAAAACCCAGAACAAGAGGCAGCTTACAGGGACAATCCCTGACCACATTTTTCAACACTTTATATACCAAAAATTTAAAAAGACAGCAGTTTCGTGATGAAGCGCTTGCTGTGCCTCTCAAAAAACCCTGAGATGAAAACTTTGAAAACCCACACAATAACACTGAAGTAAGGTGTATAGCTGACCTGACACTGCGAGGCTATGAAGCTTTGATCACATCAGTATCACATCAGTATCAGATACTGATACTCTCATCTAACATCACCAGCAGCCCTGCACTAATGAAACTAGCGAGGTTTTACCACACATCAGGGGCATATTATAGTCTCAGAGACTGAGAAATGAGGCCAATGCAGAAATGCCAGAACTGCAGTTCATCAATTGGCCGCTCGAGGCTGGCTCCATATGGAATATATCCCCATAGACCCCCATGTTAAAATGCCCAACTTTACAGCAGCATGAACATGTTTACAGCCTGGTGCAAAAAATGGTTTTGGTCTCTATAGCTAATTTCAACATTCATAACCCACCTTACAGGGGGTGAATTCTGTTATTACTCTTGTCTATAAGTCAGATCCACCCCTTGCTTCTCCACAACAGCATTTCTGGCTCCCAAAAACCAAGTTGGTGACAGCTGAAATGCTGAACTTGAGGCTTTAAAAAGTCAGTCCACAAACCAGTGGGTTTTGTCAAGGTAGCTATGTCCATTATTTAAACAGTCCATGGCGAGAGGATACACTAGCAAGATATTAAAAAATGTTGTGTCTGGAATTAACATTTGTAAATATGGCAGCAAGAAAGTTGATGGCCAAATATGCCAAAGGAAAGTGGCACATCGCAAGTTAGTAAATCACCTAAAAACTTTAAGTGGCAGCTTAGCAGCCTTACGGAGTATTCCTTTTTGCCTACACAAACCTACATGCTAACAAAGTGCCCAATGCTCACGTTTCGAGAATATTTCTCACTGAAGCTTTAATGCCCCAAAATTGGTATTCAGGACAGCCCTAATAAGTTTACATATTGTCAATAAAAATATAGTAAACTAGCTAATGTTAGCTGCAGGTATTTTCATTTTTCATGCTAAACTTTAATGCTATCATAAGATAGAGAGGGGTAAAGAGATGGAGAGTGGGAAATTGTCCCTATCTCAGTTGTCTTTGATTAGTCTTACAAGTGCTGATTTTTCATTTCACACCAAAAACAAAATAAAATGAGCATTATATTTTACTTTGAATACTACTTTTTAAAACTTTTACTTGTGTATGTTTCTCAAGTGGTGATTTTCACTCTTACTTGTGTAATTTTTATGGGAAAAATTGTACTTTTACGAGTAGTAAAGTAGTATAGATTTCTGTTGGAAATGGTTCTAAACTTTTCAGATATCATATTCGTTCATATTCTATGCCATGTTTCCAAAAAAATGTGGGCTTATAATTTATAAATAACATATTTTGTGTAAGGATAACAAGGGTGAAGTGAGCGAAAATGAATTTTTGATGAGTGATGAAAACAAACTGGTTGCGGACCATACAGCCTTGAAACTCTGGAGTACGCAGTAAATACCCAAGAAGGATCATATATGATATATGTGTGTGCAAACCTCCAGGCTATGTTTGTTGTGCAGACTGGGTAAATAATAAATAATTAAGAAAAAGGTCCCCAAATGACGTCTGAATGTCAATAAAACCGCTAAACCACAGAGTTCCTATTGATGTTTTTTCCCCAATATTTTGGTATTCTTTGCGAGTTTATCAGATGAATAGCCTCTCTCTCAATAACTCTATCACTCCCAAATTTTTTTGCTGAGTCTCTATGAAAAGCACCCACTCACTTTCACCTTACATTGCCTCCAGTCCTCCTATCTCCTGGCCTTATCTCTCTCTCTTGAAGTCTGCGGCTTCAGCCAGTTGCCCCGTTGGCTGAATGCAGAGTGTTTGCACCTGCCTGCCCCTGGTTTGAGTCTGGAGTGACTACTGATGCTGACAAACCAAAATTTCAAAGTTAGGTTTGAATAGAGGAGTTTCAACGGGTCATGATGAGGTTGGAATCCTGCGAGGCTGAATAGTTTTGCAGTGGTGATGATTTTGGCAGCATCCCTGAATGGATTATGAAGGAGCAGGAAAAAAAAAATCTGCTGGAAGTATTTAGTTACTTTAATAAATGACGGTGCCTGATGAGAAAATGTGCTGATCTGAGATACTTGATGAAAATACAAGGACACAGCCTTGTCCCGCCATCAGGCATGCTTTGTTTTCAAGTCACACATCAAAGACCTTTTTAAAATGAGGCAGATTGACCTCAGATAACCACTGACAATCTCATTTATCCTGCCTGCATCCGGCATGAATGTGTGTTTTCACAAGAGAAAGCTCAAGCATTTATAAATCCCTGTCATTCCAGCCCTCCTTTGGAAAGAAAGGGGGGATCGCTGCACCTGCTGATACATTTTGAACTAAATATTCCCTTCACACTGACTCTACTCATCACAGACCGTGAGACATGAAGATGTGCTGTAATGCGTTTTCATTTGCTGTCTGGCTGCCTCCCTAGACAGGATATCAGAGGACAGTGGCGGACTCGCAGACTGTTTATGAAGTACAGCGGCTGCCTCTCAGGACCATGTACCAGATGAGAGGCGACTTGGCTCACTAAGTGTGAGACCTTCATTTGAACCCCGGGCCTTGGAGAGAAGGCTTGCTTTTGATTCCAGGAGACGCAATTTATAAAAAGACTCTTTTGCATCAATTTCAGGCTAATGACCGAAAGCCAGCCAAAGTAGCCATTTGTTTAAAAAGGCAACGGTCCTTGAACACAATATCAAGCCATTTTGTAACAAAGATAGAGAAGGTAAATAACCCATCCATTAATTAATCAATTAATTATATCTGCACCAGTGGCATCTGACAGGACTAAGTTTATTGCTAAGTCTCCTCTCTATCAGTACTTTAATTTTGTATTTTTATTTTAAAGAAAGTAGCAGGACCAAAAATGTATAATGTTGAAGAAGAAATTAATTTTTTGTAGATATTTAAACAGACACATTGCTACCTCTAACCTTAATACAGGAACCTTGTTAGCAAATAATTACACATCCAGAAGATAAGGACAAATATTGGCATTCATTTGGAGCTGTGGCTCTGGCCACCTGATTAATGCAAGTCCAATATTCACCCTCATTTGAGCTGCGTTTGGTCCTCAGGATAGGTGCTAAATGTTCTAATGTGTTTACTTTGTCTGTCAGTTGCTGATTATAGCAATGAGACTGAACCAAAAAAGTACATTATGGGCCTGTACACCAAAAAACCAAACAACGGCGGCCATTTTGCGCACAAGGTGAAATTACAACATAAAAGTAAACGCTAAAACTAATAGCTTGTTTAAATCAGATTTTAACAAAAGGTTGTAAACAAAAACAAGGATGTAACATGGGGGTCTATAGGGATTGACTGGCTTCTGGAGCGAGCCTCAAGTGGCCATTCAAAGAACTGCAGGTTTTGGAACTTCTGTATTGGCTTCTTTTTCAGCCCCACAGGCTGCCGTTTGGTTTTATTGTGCATCTTGTGTGAATCCATCACAAGTGTACAGTCCTAAAAACAAGTGTAAACGACTACCCAAATGCATTGTGATCTGATCACTCAAAGCTCGTGCCAAGGTAATCTAGGACGCATTCGATCACATATCCTCTGTAATGTAAACGCTAATGCATCCTGATGTGTCCCTGACAATAACTACATCATCAGTACAGGAAATGTACAACGTTTCAGCCTATCCCTGTCTACTTCATTGCGTTAAGTGATGTAGACTAAATTTAAACACAAGTGGTCAGCTGGAGATGTATGACATATACAGGGGTGAAAGTCCATGTGTCTCAGCTGTCCCCTTGTGGTCAGATCACCAAAGCACATGTTAACACCAGGTATAAACAGGCTCTATGTGTAAAAGTGACATAAGTAGAGAAGTTACATCAAGCAGGCAAACTCACTCCAGTGTGTCAGTCGCACTTGAATATCTATGTAAAGTTTGCTAACATTAGCCACCATAAGCTATAGGTGACACCAGGACAAGTAAGGCTCTAGCAACAAAACCCCCAAGTGTATTAGACTGAGCAATGATGCGTTTTATTTTTAATGAACTTAACTTTTAATTTGAAAGACAAGCTCTGTGTTGTTTCTTCTCTCAAAACTTATATTGTCTTACTTTAAGTCAGAGTGATAAGACATAACAAATAAAGCTATGTGGTGTATTGGCAGCTTTAAATGGCAGCAAGCACAACAACAAACTTAACTTCAGTTCCCAGAAATCCTGTAACATGATGTCAGCAAACTATACACAGGGTGTTCTTGTTTACCATCCTAACTATTCACTGCTGTTAGCAAGGCTGCTTATTTCTTTCTTGATGCACCTGTAGGTGGAAAAATGTACCTGACTGCAGAGCATCATGTGGGCAAACAGGTACGGCAATTTATGAGCTTGTATGGAAGCACCGCATTTGGGGCGGCTGCATTATTTGGAAGAGCAAAGTGTGAAATTTAGGAGGGAGTGACAGCCAATTTCATACAGGTCCTTCTCAAATAGATGCCCAAATGATGCACCTGTTTTATTTTAGTGCCTAAAAATTACATGCACTCCTCAAACATCTCTCTCTATACATCCCATCTGCCAGTGTCAGCTGAATGAAAGTTCACATCAAGTCCCCTCAGTCATAAAGCGCTTTTCAGTTGACAGACAAGAAATAAACTCACCAAACATCTATAAATAAGAAGCATGGACCCATTTGGAGGCTTTATGACAAACATGGCAACTTTATAAAAGGTTGGCAGTATATAAAGCTTGCAAAGGAATAGTGAAAAATGCAGGTAATTTTCATAACATGCTACTCAGAGATGCCTTAAACTGAGTGACTCCTTCCTCGCTCCTCTGCCCATGGCACTGCCAACCACAAAAAAGCAGAACTTTCTTTCTGAGGCATAACTGAATGGATGTAATGTGTGCCTAAATATGTCTTTATGCAAGTAGTAGAATGAAAATGTAACTATTTGCCCTTAGTATTTGCATTTACCTCACAGTATGGGTCAAATGAAATGTGCTCTGAATTCTTGATTTTCTTGTGAAATCCCAAAGAGGCCAACAAAATTGATCTTAATGGAGAATATGCTGGAAACTTGACAAAGACAACCTGCCTATGATTGCTTATTGCTTCAACTGTACTGTCTTGATGTTCCTCTACCTCAATGTGAGCTTAAGAGGAAGATGATTCAGACAGAAAGCAGTGACAGAGGTTGCCCTTGAGAAGCATGCTAAATGTGGGCTGGTAAGCATACGTCTCAAAACGCAGCCATCCGAGCATGATTCCATCGCGCTGCTGTAGTGTACTGAGGTGCATTTTTGACTCGCCAAATTTTGACAGGGGGTTTTAAGCTTTGAGAGGTTCAGCTCTCAGCACCAGGGACTTGAGATGGCTGTTAGCATAATGAGAACAAAGAGACAATGACAGCAATATAAATAATAGATTTGTGTGTGTGTGTGTATCTGGGTGAGTCTGCTTTTGATTTTGTATACTCCAATATGAAGTTCGGAAGAAAACATCTTATGAATACAGTCAAAGGTTTTCTCGCTGAGGGTTTGATGAATCAACCTTTTGCTTTCCTTCTCCCTGACAATGCTCACTGAAGAGCAGATGACTCAACATGTACTAAGGCTGCATATTTTGATTGACATTTCATAGTTGCACAGTGGCACATGAATGCGTCAAGGGTGACCTCAACAACAAGGTTTGATCAGCCTCTTTAATTTGCTAGAAACAGGATGTAGAGCGTTGGTGGTATTCAATAAGACTGCCTGATTAATTGCTTCCATTTAGTGACATGAAACTAAGACCCCTAGACTGAAGGGGAGGGCTACCCCTATTTGCATGAAGCCAATGAAAAACAAGATGGAACATATACAGTATGTGTACACTCAAGTGTCTTACAGAGCCTCTGACAATTTTCAACCACATTCGTATCATAACAATATGGACAGTATGTGTCAGTAGTGAACTATAGTAGCCCTCTGTCCATCTTACCAGTGCCCAGATTTCCCTGCTTATCCCCCAGCTCAAATCTGCCAGATGAAATGTTTTGCGTTTCCCCAGGGCTATTGCTCAAACTACAGATTGTACTTCCGCATTTTTGTATGCCTGCCACCACGGACAAAAAGAGTATAGAAGGAGGTTGAGAGGGAGAGACAGCCCACTCTCCCTATCTCTCAAACTTCTACCAAACACTGATCAAACTGCATTGCCTATATCTCACCTAAAATATCTTCATAAGCGTAGTTTAGTGCTGTTTGGATATGAGTATGTGTGAACAGGGGGTGGACACCATACTGTTTTCCGGTACAAAACCAGGGGCTGAAAAAGCTGGCATCAAACACTGAGAGTAAGCACTGATAATCAAAAAAGAACAAAGATTCTGTTACTGCATTGTCTATTTCTCTCCTAAAATGTTTTCAGAAACATATTTTAGCTTATTGTTGTCCTGTAATTCAACATCATTTATTACCAGCCGGCTGCCATATTGTTTCCTGTTTCAAAACAAACAAGCTTGCACCCTATTACCCACCAGCGGGAGCATTTACTGGTCTTGTGCATCCTGGTAGTTTTAGATTTTCCACCTTTGAAAGTATCTTTGTCTTTCCACTGCATTGACAGCCCAGTTGTACGGAAAGACCATCCTTCCAGCTGTGAAAGTCTTATTTAAATCTCATTTGGATTTAATCTGGATAAGAGACACTTGAAATAACAAGTGTAAATGGGGCCTTTGTATAGTCTGCTTTGTGCGCTGCACTTGATGGGAACTTGATAGCGACAGGTTATATATAAGATACACTGAGAGTGGGCCCCTGTAGGGGCTCTACAGCAATTTTATGCCAATTTCTACAAGAGATTGATCCAACCATTCATGATAGTGTATGTGCTCCTTATAATTGTTCTGCTCATGTATCAGTCACCCTATTTCCTTTCTTTCCCCCTCGAATAAATTGGTCATTATCTGAGCTGCAATACAATTGGATACAGTGTGACAAACACTGAGTAAAAATAATAAAAGCTTATTCTCAAAGATAACTAACTTGTGATTTAGAAAATGTTGTGAACAAGCCATGCAAGTCATGCCATGAGCATGCGAATCACAGCGCAACTTTTGTGTGTGTGACAAAGGTGCTAAGTGCCCTTAAGCATATTCTTACACTTTAATTGATTTGTTTGTTGGTCTGGAGAGTAAGCAAAATGGATTTTCCATCACATTCTAGCAAGCTTGCTACCCGTCATGCAAATTAGGGACATGTTCCCCCTGCACCAAGCCATGAGAGTGAATCATGCATGCTATGCTAATGCTATACAATGCTAAACATTAATCTTAATGAAAACTGTATTGAAGCAACACTTTGCAGGCAGGAGTGGAAATCTTGTATTCATGGTATCAATAACAGGGTGCGACTCCATCCTCTGGAACGGTACGTTAGTGGGTATCTTTCAATAATGAATGCAAGCATAATGTGCACAGTCTTCTCAAATTATTCAACATTAAGTTTCACATAATGAGGGTGGCTCTCTAAGAAGATTCCCAATAGGAAAAATAGCTAAATTTCCTTTCCTGGGACGCATTAAATAGTATGCATTGTGTATTAGCGTGGAAAAAATAATCACATGATCTCACTTCTAAATTAGCAATAATCCAAAGGGAGCAATTACATAATGTGTCCTTGGCTGCAATAAGCTTGAGAAATATGTTACTACAGCATACTGAAAAAATACACAACTATGTAGTTTACCTGAGTGGAAGACACGTGTGAAGAAACTGAGAGAGAAAGAGTTGGGGGAGTTTGTTGTTTTGTGAAAGAAGCAATTAAAACTGACTACACAAACATAATAAATGAGAGAGCCAACACCTCGAGTGTGACATTATCTGTATTGTTTTAGATTAATAGCGCCTACAAACACTTTTCATTTAATTTAACATATCACTTCACTCCTACTTCACAGTGTGACTTAATAGAAACCAAAGAAATGAGGGTGACCCTAAGTGTGAAATTAGTACCAAGACATCTCCTGTCTCGACTCACATGAGAGATGATGGTGTCAGTGATCATGATGGATGTACATTATTCTGATGATCCAGCATGTGTATGATGAGATTGATATGGTAATCTGTGGATAGAATGAGCTCTTATTTTTGTTCCCCTTGGGTGGTTGGAGCATTTGCCAAGTTTAGATTCAAATCAAGGTTGCAATACAGGCCCCTTCTGCATCGGTCATCTTTCTTAAATTATGAGGAAACAACTTGCCGTCTCTTACATAAGGTGGCATTTTGCAGCTCAAAAAGTGAACTTAAAAAACATGCTGCGCAGTGTTTGCTTTTGGATTCGTGATAATCAGTATTTCAGTCTTTTCAAAGTGTGTTGCAGAATGATCGATGAGGTGGAATACTGCAAAGTGTTCACCAGAATGCTGATCTTTGTGGTATTTTGTTTTCCAGATGAACTGTGTAAGAGCTTTAATAACATATTCCTCATGTATCCTCCACCAAGTGTTCTTAAAGTCAGCACGAACTTGGTGTAACCTCTATAACTCATTGTAGACTTCTGAGATTTGGAGAAATGCTTTCCTTAAAGCATAGTTTTCTTAAATATACTGTAAGCATGCATGCCTGCTTTCCATGAAATTGGCAGCTTTCTAGAATATCCTCTCTGGTTACCTTCCCTTTCCTAAAATAAAACCAGCATGTAGCATATCAGTCCTGCAAAGGTGTTTTTCAAAATATTGCTATTTGCTAAGAAAGAGTGCTGAAGCATGAGCTAAGAATTACTTGTCCCTTTGGGTATTACCAGGTTCTTATCACATCCTTTAGAATCATTTTCCTTTCTGTACCTATTCATGTGCTCTGTATCTGCAGCAGTGAGAGTGGAATTTTAAACCTGTGCTCAGATCAGCTATGTTTGGCCCTTGGATTTAGAGGACTCATATAAATCTTGAATCAAATTTGTTTCCATTTAAAGCTCAGATTTGCTTTACTTATGTGATATATTGCATTTTATATGTTTCAAAAGTGCTTTCCAATTTCATTTTTTACAACCCAGAGGAATTTCAATTGCTACTGTAAGTTGAAGCATGTTTCATATTTTTGTATAGCACATGTGCCCATGAGTTATGATTAACTGTTAACTGTTAGCATCACATGGAGAATGTGCTTAAAGGTTATTAATGGTTGTAACGACAGAGTCAAGAGGTTTTTATTTGTCTTAGCTGGAGGTGTTGGATGTAGCTGTGCTAGCTCATGACAACCAAGCAAACAATGTACTGAGACTTCAAAGATTTAAGAAACAGAATGTTTGCTGATCCGACAGGGAGTTGGGACATTCTGGGATCAGACTGAAGACTCAAAAGTCTGGGATCAGACCCGCGGCGCAAAAAGGATCTAATGCAGGTCTCGTTTGACTGGGGATGTTTCGATACTACTTGGTAATGTTTTATTTTCTGTCGATACCTTAAAGGTATCAGGTGCTAATACTCAGCCTTACCTGATATAGTTCAGTAATAAGGGCTCAAGCTTTGAAGGGGCAGAACTCTGCTGAGTTTGTGTCTGTTGTCATCTGCCTTGGCTCTAATTGCTATGAGCTGGAAAGAGCTAGAAAAAAGAAACTTGGCCCAAAAACTGAAAATGATGTCCAAATGCTTCCCAAGAAATATGATTCCAGTCGGCCAGATGGTTGTGCTATAACTTAGAGTTCAAAACATGACTTTGGAAACCGTCAGTCTGATTGACTTGAAGTCTTGAACACACACACAATGTTTTGTTCGCATTTGACAAAGCATAAAGGTAAAGGTGAAATTATTGACATGCTGCATACATTGTAATGATAAAAAGAGCATGTTATTAATTGTAACACCTTTCTAGACAAATTAAATGAGCTGAAGTGATTTTGCTCAGCTTATGAAGCACAAAACCCCGTCAATCCTGCTTGCAGCTTTGATTCTGGCAGTTGATGTGCTTCCTCCTATTGGCCGAAAAAGTTTGCTGATTGTGGTTTTATTTAACTTTGACATTTTAATTGGTATGTTCAACTAAGATGCAACATTTTCTCTGTCCAAGTTGCCCAACTTAAAACACAACTTAACCACAAGCACATACTCATTCCTCACTTGCCAAATACTGACACTTGCTCAGTGACCCTACATGTCAAAACATGACATGTTAAGTACCCCTCCTGCGTCAGTTTTGGACATCCAAGGACAGCATGTCACTTTATGCTCCTTACATGTATTGTTTCTTTTCAAAATACACTTCCCTTTTCACAAGGAATTAACAGTTTCTGTTCATCAAATGACGAGTTTCTGATGATCAATGACAAGTTGGGAGTAAAACCAGGTTGTAACCATCAACATCATTTGAAAACATGGAATTAGATGCGTAAAATATATTTTTTTTCCAGAAAACAGGTACTTTTTACTGTATTTGGTTAACTGAAAAATAAAAGACAGTTCTAAAAGCACGACCCTGCAATTTAGGTGACAGTCATTAACCAGAGGTGGATATCAGAGTACATAACTTGTGTGGGTAGTATAAAAGAATGTGCCCTGTATTTAAGTACATGTGCAATTTAACTAGATGGTATGCTAAGTATGTGTGCTTTTGTGTGCAAGGTCAATCAATCTCTTTCATGGAAAACTCTATGGGGTGGTATTTTATTCATGGCAATGGAAACCATCAGCTAATGTTCTAAATGGTCTAAAAAATGCTTCACCGCTGCATAAATCAAGGAGTATCACTCTAAATGGATTTTAATTAAATGGTAATTTCTTAACCTTGCTTGCTCCAGGTCTACACATATGTACATGTTCTGCATTTGTGATGCTTTTCTTTCTTATAATGACAGTGAAGTGAATTAATTCTCCTTCGGTGTTTGTTTTGGCCTGCTAGCAGCAGCATATGGTCATACGGTAGAGGAATAAGTTTGGGAACAATGCAGTATTCTACATTGAGTCAGGAGAGATCAATCGATGCAAAACATATTTCAGTTCATTTCAAAACTTTTATTTCCATAGTTTTGAATGCTTTGTCATTCTCCCAGCTACTTTTCTCCCACTCCCTGGCCTTTTTTCAGTTGTGTTTCTTTTTCAGAGTGTTTTTCCCCCGCCGGAACGACAGTGCAGCAGATTACCAAACACAGATTGCATTGATTGCTGGGACTAATTGAAAGGAAAGCATCCCTGGTGCGGAGTGCATCTGCTTGCCTGTGCAGAAATGGGCATCTGTGCCCTACCTCACCTCATCAGGCAAAGGAGCCAAGAAACCTCTCTGCCGTCGACCACTTAACTCAGCGCTCAATCACACTTTGGGAAGACTCCTTTCAGATGAGGCGACAGAGCAGACAGACGATGTCGACAAAAACCCACCCACCCTCCCCTGTTCGACTAGAGAGACCACGGGGGAAATCATCCACGAAGACGGATGGAAATTCAGCAGAGCAATTGATGCACTCCTCCGTTTGGCTGGGACAAGATCCGAGGGACTATGAAACACTTGTCGAGGAGGAAGCGGAGAGCGAACGAGGCCTCCGCTGTTGCCGCCTCCACCACTTTGCACAATTGCTCACTGTGCTGAGTCCTGTGGATTGGCACTGATTGAGGAGCAGCGTTTAGCATATTGGGCATTTTGCAGACATCCGTTACGAGCCACTCTATTTCTAGACAATGGCACGTTTGATTGAACATCTGGGTCGGAAATTGTCTCAGCATTCGCAAATAACAAACGCAAAATTACAAAGTGTCACTTCCTGAATCCACAACACTGGCAGGGAAAATAGAAGGCCACACAAGCCTCTTTTTGGTCTGATTGAGCAATTTTCCACAGCACTGTTGAATCCTCTGTGTCTAATGAGGTTAAGGATTTTCTGCCTGTCCCCTATTCTCCACCAAGCACAGCTGGAAAATGTTATAAGAACCAGTGATCAGATAATCTTTGGTTTGACATGTTTTGAGTCATCCACAGTTTAAAGAACAGGATGAAGACTTTCTCAGCCTTACAAGGGCATTATCTTTGGTCCATACAGTTACTACTGAACCAGCTGTTAAGCCCCTGCAGGGATCCATGTGGCTTTATTCTCCTGCCTAACACCATCTTAAGGAAGGAACAATTGGGCATGGGATTTACACTGTGCAATGTCATGATTTTTAATACTTAAGATAATAGTGTTGCTGCTTCTCTCGCTGTTTAAAAGACGTCCTGCTTCAGTGTTGCTGCTGCTAAGGCCAGCCATGCTCCGTAGCTCATGAACATAGGCGCTCATTTGCATGCAAATCCCATAATATGCAAAACTGCTGAATAAATGAATTACAGGCATTCGAACGCACATTGCTGAGGAATTTGACACTATCCAAACTGATGCCCTGGTTTTATTAGTCATCTGTCTTTTTTTATGACTTCTGACAGATGGTTTAGGTGTTGAGGTGTGAGTGCAGATGTTTTGGGAAGGTGATGGCATATGTTTTAGGGGACTTAAAGCTGACTTTGACATGTTAGCTAACACAATCGAGCCACAATCCGCAAAATGTCACCCTGAGAATGTCAGCATGCCATCAGTGTCAGTAAGGGGAAAGGAAAGTGTGTGTGGAATGCTGAGGAAGAGTCAGACTGTGTCCATCTTGTCTTTAGACTAAAAATCCTTGGGAGTGAACTCTCATGGCTAGAAGGTAAAGGAAAGTCTTTTTAATTAGACTGTATTTGTATCTGTTTCAAATTAAATTGTACCATTCCATCAAAGACATTGTCCACAAATCTTTTAAAATTATTTTCTACCATCATTTTTACACCCTATATGTCTATGTATAACTTTTGCAGGGCATGAAACATAATCATAATTTAACTATTTACTTCAACTGATCATGTGATAAAGCATGAATTTTGTTTGAACCCCACCTTCGAAAAGAAAAATTAAATATAAGCCGTGTGACTGTTAATCGTCCAGGTGGAAATAAACAACGGAAATAGAGAGTTTTAACAAGTCAAAATTGAGCCATAGTGCATGAACTGACATTAAGAACTGTATGTTGTGTATATACTGTAATGGTAGATGAAGGTTAGGTTGTCCATAATAGCTCAGTGGGCCTGATAATATTAAAGATAAAAATAAAAATGCACTTTTAAAACAGTCCCCAACTTCAGTAACTTGACGTTCCAGATGGTTTGTTACACAGAACCATCTGAGAAGCCGTCACTGGAAAGTGAAAAAGAGCAGGCACTTTCAAAGAATACTTGGCAGGTGATTGGATGAACCATCTGTCTATCACCATGTATCAAAGACCAGTCAGGAGAAGAGAAAAAAAAACATCTCTCCCACTAAGATAAGCCTTCAATGTTGTTATTTGCTTCTCTTTCAATGCAGAAATATTTTCCAGTTCGAGTGACAGGGTGATTCTGCGATTCTTGCATGATCTTGTGATATCGCGAGAATCCGGCTGCTGCGCAAGGTAATTACTTCAGCCCATCACTTCCTGTCTATTGTCAATCATGCAATGTGCCAGACTTCAATATCCAACCTGGTCGCCAGCAGACAATGATGGCATTGTACATTTCTACAGAACACAAACGTGTTACATTTGCACGTTTAATACGTTTCATATCAACCTTTTAAAAGTGACTTAGTATATAATGGGACTTTGTCATTGAAAGGTGGAGGGGATGCAATGGAATAGTGCAACAAGAAGCAGATGTTTTTTACTAAAGCATTTCTGCATTTTCAGCAGGAATAGTGGCACAAAAAGCAGTTGCTTTTTACTGAGACATCACAGCTTTCTAGCCGGGATCGTGCCACAAAAGTTGATGATTTTTTATTGAGATATTGCTGCCTTTCCTGCGGGGATTGTGCCCCCAAAACTAGGTATTTAAAGCCAACACATGATCTTTTCCTAACCATATCCAATTGGTTTTTGTACCTAAACCCAACCACATGTTAACCACAGCATTGTTGACACACTACATGATATGTGCAAATGTAACATGTCCATGGTTTGCAGGAGTGTGAAATACCAACATATTTTCTAGTGACTGCAATGCAATATCTAATAACGAGGCAAAAATAACCCTTGTAACATCAGTCAAACTTATCCAAGACTGTCTAAATCCAGTTAAAAAAATATGAGAAGTTATTGAGAATGAATTGCTGAATGCCTGCATACTGAACATGAAACCCTGCCTATCACTGCAAATATATGTATGCTGTTACTGTCTGCTCATATCCAAAACAATGTTTTTGTTCTTTTTTACATCCCTATTCCAAAGGCCATCTACGTGTCAGCACAACCCTGTTTGGGGTAAACTAGGTATTGACCTTTACTGACCATTTGCACTTTTGTAGTTGTCCCAGCAAAGAACGTTGCAGCAAGTTGTGGGAGCCTCAGCAAGATTTAATGATACCAGGGGAAAGGTGACAATTGGTGAGAAGGTGTCTCCAGCCCGGACAGCTATGGACCCCTTGAGACAGTCTAGATGAGTCAATCCTTCATTTCTACAGCCAGGAGAAAGGAGAGGATAATTGCTCTGTTCTCATGGCTGCTTCAAATTGCTTTGAGAGATGGAGGACAGTCATAAAGCCAGGAGTAACTAACCACCTTGGCTCTGACAAAGGCCTGGAGTCAGACTCGGAACATGTTGTTTTTCTGTTGTTCATTCTGTACCAACCCCTAACTGACCCCATTAAGTGCTATATGTGCAGTACATACAGTATGCTAACTGAGCTAAGTGCTTTTCAGCTTATGAAAGATGTAATTTTACAGGTACATCCCAATAAACAGTTAAAGGTCATTGAGGTATGATGAATACAGAGTGAAAACTTGTCTTTCTGGTGGCAATAACAGTATAAGTGTTTCTTAGTTGGTTATTTCATACCTTAAATTTGCTTACTTGCCTCTTCTTATAATCATGTGAAAGTAGCAGCTCTCTGCCTTTTCCAGTGTTTGAAATCTGTTTTTTTTTCCAAAGTGAGACTTGTTGATTCACCTCACAAAAAAGCAATGGAAAACAGCTGAGTCAAACAATGCTGCTTGTTCACCATGTGATCTTATGCACTTGTCTTCTAACTCTATTACTGTTTGACCTGAGGAATGTAGGAGTTGCAACGCAGAACTTATATCCACACTGTGAAAGAAAAATCTTGCAAACCATTCTTTTCAGTAAATTTAAAGTCACACTGGAAAAACAGAGGCTTTGTAGTGCAGTGCACCAGCTGTGCAGGTCTTAACAGATTTCCTTCAATCTGTGAATGTGATGGAAACAAGGAAACAACAATATAATGTCATCTGCATATCATAATGAAGAGGAATATGCAGCCACATCTGCTTGCAGTATGCTGAACGACCGAGCAAAAACAACCTAATATTGCGAGCAAATGTTACCACGCATGCATTACAGCCGCTGATCCAAGATCACAGAGAGGTTTGAATTGATACACGAACACATACACGCACACACACCCACACACACACTTAATGTTTCCTATCCTTCAGCTGCTGGCACTAACGCGCCCCTGAGCAAAGCAAGCTAGTTGTTGTTGCTCAGCGTGCTGTCTGTAGCTGGTTTACTGTAAAGAAAGATGATGCTGAAGAAGAGCACACAAGGCACAAAAAGTAAAGGTCAAAAAAAGGGAATCTCATTAGTATGTTTGCAACAGGGTCATGCTTTTTGAATGGAAAATGCAAAGAATAGCCAACCAGAGTGTGAAACATCTGGTTAAAAACACAGTAAGCAATGCATTTAAGGGGAGCAACACAAGTTAAAGAAATGACAGGATTGAGTCTAATTAAAATACTTGAGACACCTCAGTACCAGCCTGTGACAGAAATAAAATATACATGAGCAGCCTTTCATCTATTATAGGTTAGGGTCTCTAAATGACCTCTTGTTCTAGGATCCCTAATATGCTGTGGAAAGGAACACCACTGATAAAATGTGTGTGGTTAAAGGATAGCTGTGTTATGTAGTTTTGGTCTGGTAAACTGTAAAATACATCCTTATCCCAGAGCCAGTAGGTATTGCTACTTAAACCTGTACAAAATATGTCTTTCTGTGACATCTGATATTTATTTCTGCAAATATTCACAATCATGACTCCGTTAATGCGTTAAAATAAAGCTTCATTTCTTACGCTCTTGAGTGCCTTAAGTATTCAATAAATTGTGTTTTTAAGCTCCATTGTGATCCAAAAACTATTAAAAACACATCAATGAGCCACACTGTTGCTCTAGTGACATGTTCCTTTGTTACACACGCTGTATTTTATCCAACAAACACTGTACTCAGGGTTTCTACAGTTCAAGGCAAGTTAGATTTAAGCCTTTGTAAGACTTCTTTAAATGCCACTCAGAATGACATTAAAAACCAATTTCACAATAACCAAAACTAAATTAAAAGAAAAAAAATAGAATTCTTGCCTCGCACTTGTATGCCTTCGCAAACCAGTCAAGTTGAACTCACAGTTTACATCTATATCTGTGAAAAATGCAGATACTTCACACACATCCTCCCCTGACAGCATCATTATGTCCCATTAGACATATGTGTAAAAGCTGTCATAATTAGTGTATGAATTCTTTAGTTATGGCTAAAAACCTATCTTCTATGAAGTCACAGTGACCTTGACTGTTAACTTTGGACCACCAAATTCTAATCAGTTCATTCCTGAGTCCAAGTGTTTCTAAGTACCAAATTTGAAGAAGAGGACAAATACCTCAAGGCCTTCTGGAGATATTGCATTCACAAGAATGAGACGGATGCAAGGTCATACTGACCTTGACCACTGACCTGCAAAATCTAAACAGTTCATGGTTAAATCCAAGTGGACGTTTGTGCCAAATTTGAAGAAACTCCTTAAGGTGTTCTTGAGATATCGCGTTCACAACAGTGGGACCAACATACAGATGGATGAATAGGCAGGCAACCCGGAAACATTCTGCCTCCAGTTACAGCTCTCCTCGGTGCAGAGGCATAAAAAAATAAAATACACTGTTGGACGGCGTCATTCTGAAATGCCGCTGGTAACGACAGCCGTATAACACACCACCTGGCAGCATAAGTTGATAATGCCCCTGGATGGCGTCATTTGAAACACTGCCTGTAACAGCGTAATATAAAGAGCTGGACATTCCCAATGGGGTAGGCAGAGGAGGTGGTGGATGGGTCCAGCAGTCCCCAGATTTTGGACTTTCCACTTGGAAGGCCACTGTTTGCTTCCCATATGAATGTTGACTTCTAAACCTAACCACATGCTTTGGTTGCCTAAAGCTAAGTATGTGCTTTTGTTGTCTAAACCTAACAACAAAGGTTGAAAAGGTTTAAAACATTTACATGTATCAGCTCGAAAGAACAACAGTATGAAATCTTGGTTAAATAGCCAATTTAACCTTGGGCGGACCTCGGGGTCCTGAAGGCAAATGGGACACATGAGGAGTCTGCAAGAAAGTCAGACACAGTCAAATACCTACAAAGAGTAAGGCAGAGCTTGAAAAGTCAGCAAAATGGAAAGAACGAAATCCGAGCTATCGACATGTACACCATGCCAGTCATCATACCAACACTGGAATCATAAACTGGCCAAAGGAGGAGATAGAGACCACTGATATCAAGACAAGAAAGCTTCTCACAATGCATGGAGGGTTTCATCCCAAGTCCAGCACCCTGAGACTGTACAGTACACTAAGCGTAGTGAGGGGGGCCGGGGACTGGTGAGCGTCAGAGCCACTGTCCAGGACAAAACAACCAAGAAACCCGAGAATGCAGAATGCAGAAGAGGAGTATGAACCATCATGGTAAGACAAGCCCCTGCATGGCTTGTACCACCGACAGACTGGAGAAGTGGCCGACATCAAGAAATCCTACCAGTCCAAGGCTGAACTCAAAGACAGCACAGTAGCACTAAACATGGCAGCACAGGAACAGGCACTTAGTACAAGATCAATAGAAGCAGGGGTCTACCACACCAGACAGGACCCCAGGTGCAGGCTGTGCAGAGATGCTCCTGAGACAGTTCAGCACATTATAGCAGGGTGTAAGATGCAGACAGGAAGAACGTACATGGAATGTCATAACCACGTGGCTGGCATAGTGTACATGAATATCTGCATTGAGTATGGGCTGGAAGTCCCAAGGTCACAATGGAAGACACCTCCTAAAATGGTTGAGAATGACCAAACTAATATCCTGTGGGACTTCAAGATCCAGACTGACAAACTGGTGATGGCTAACCAACCGCGCGTTGTGTTTATTGACAAACAACAGAAGAAGGCAGTGGTGATCGATGTAGCGATTCCCAGTGACAGCAACATCAGGAAGAGGGAACATGAGAAAATGGAAAAATACCAAGGGCTGGAAGAGGAGCTAGAAAAGATGTAGGGAGGCAACAGTGGTGCCAGTGGTTGCTAATCCGAGCATCTGGGGCTCCAGCAAATTCCAAGTACAACATCTGAGGTCTCTGTACAGAAGAGCGCAGTTCTTGGAATAGCTAAGATACTGTGCTGAACCCTCAAACACCCAGGCTTCTGGTAGGGGACCTGAGCTTGAGGAAGAAACACTACCAACCCCGTGGGAGGAGGGGTGAGAGCGGGATTCATAAATATATATAAAATGAATGAGACTTTTGACAGATCTGTGGGAACCTGGTGGTAAATAGTGATTACTCTGTACTAACCTATGGTTAAAAATTAGGCCCTTAGAAAAGGAAAAAAGGAATTTGTTTGGATGAAAGTTGGACGTTAATGGTCATTATATATACTACATGTTACAGCTGCTCCCGCTTTACTCTCTGTAAATATTCTAGTAACCCACAAAACTTTTTTGCAAGCTAACTTTCTCATCCATCAATAATGCATTCTATCCTGAAAATGAAGCCCACAAGAGTTCCTCTGCTGGTGTCTGTATGCTTTTTACAAAAGAGAGCTTTTTAAGCTCTGGGTTGAGAAGACAAACACACATCTTCATGTGAAATTTATTCTGATGACTGGGGCATTTCACTCGGTACACACTGCAAAATGGATTCTCCTTGTTGTTGTTGTTGCACGGTTCACAGTCACGCTTTGAGTAAAGTAATCAGCATCTTAAAATCTGTGCTGCATCTTTCCCAAATCCCTTTTTTTTCTACTTAGTGAGTTCACAAAGTCACATGCTGATGTGTTGCACAGCTTTTATCAATGTTGGCATCCAGATGAGTGCCTCTGAGGTTACGCTCGGGTAGTCGCACACAAACAAACACACTTTTAACATGAAACCGACACACACAAATGCCTACAAATGATCAATCAAGCAAATGCAATCTTTAAAAGACACACAAATATGGGCACACAGCCCTTACACACACACTTCTTGTCTTGTTGGTAGTGGCACAGAGCCTTTAGCGAGCGACAGCAGTAAGTGATGGATGCTGCGATGCTGACAGGAGGAGTAATTATGCTTTGTACCATGGTTCCCGGTATGGGGGCCACCCATCACTCTCCATTACGCCCCTGTGTTGTGGCAGCCTTCCACTTTGTTTAGCAAATGAAATGCTTTTCCACCTGAGTGCTCCGGAGAAATAAGGAGAGGCGTGGTGGGGGTGCATGTCATGGGATATAGGAGAACAGGGGTGAGCAACGACACCCACAGTGTATTTTTTTAGTAGCCTGTGTGTGCTCATGTAGGATATTTAGGGAAGCAGATATAGAAAAAAACAAGTCTTAAATTTTGGAAAGACAATATACTCCTGATTTATCTGTGTCTGATTATGACTGGATCAGGGAAGAGCTACGGAGCAATCATTTCAAACCCATATACAATTGTTTCGACCATGATTTTCAGTCTCTTTCATCTGTTTTCTTTTTTACAGGTTGCTTTTATTCCAAAAACATCAAACAAAAAAGGGAAGAAAAAAGAAATGGAACAATGGTATTGCCACATTTGATGCAACACATTATTACTGAGTGAAAAATTCAGCCTCCATCCCCTCCGCGGAGAATTGAGATGGTGTTGTTTTCTTTCAATTTCTGTCACACCGCAAACGAAAAAGGCTGCAATTATTGACATAGCCTCTGAAATTAACTACAAATGGGGGAAAATGGAACACTTTTGCTTGGGACACAGCGAGTGGAAGAAAAATCTTATTTCTTCAAGAACATGTAATAAATATCTGTCTGTTTGTGCCCTAATGCCTGTAAAAGTTTAGCGTGTTACGACCAGCGCGTTTTTCCTCATCCAGCTCGGTTAGCTTAATAAGATTTCCGCCACCTGGACCCTGAAGGTATTATGAGCAATGATTGGCAGGAGTCATTATTGATATCAATCATCATTTGCCGCAGCACATTAGAACCATGTGTATAATCAAGCCTCCGGCCAAGGTCAAAATTATGAAATCATTATGATCTTTTCCATCTAAATGACAAGACTAATCACTGCACTTCGCAACTATTGCACTGTGCCCTTATCTTTGTGCCAGTGCACTTATATGTGTGTGTGTGGGCACGCACATGAGCAAAGTTCCACTTGTACATTGATTAATCCTTGCTGTTGGGGGTTAATAAGAGTAATTTGGCCGTACGTAATGGCCCCAACTTCCCCAAGTTTAATGGTGTTATGATTTCATTATGCAGCTTGTTTCTCTCAAGCTTGTTAAGGGATGAAGGAGCTGTGTAGGTCGAAGAGAACACACAAGACCGTGTGGCTATATTTAGCCGGAGGAGTCTTTTTACCCCGGCCCTGTCATTGAGTGAGAAAAAGTTTGCGATGTTCTTGATGCAAATAGCCTCATTTCCTCACTCTCTGCTCCACTAACCGACTAAATCCACAAGATGCAGGAAAGCCTCAAGACCTAGTTAGAGTAGGTGAACGCTAGAATAAATTTCAATATGAATGGTTCCATTAAGTCCATTTTCGACAGGCTGAGCATAATATTATTTAGAAGCGTGGCTGCGAGATGATAACAGGAGAAGGAAAAAGCACCGGGGCATCCAAATATAGAAAGCGACTGATATTTGGTCCAACTTAATAGGGTTTACTCTTCGGAAGAGGGAAGTTGAAGAATCATTTGACGAGATTATTTCCTGATTGTTGGATTTCGTATCAGCTTGCCAGACTCATAACAGAAACACCACTGTGAAATAAATTTGTTTCTACCAGAAAACTGTGATATGCCTTTAAAGCATCTAATTCAGTTGTTATCTTTGCACCTCAGTTACAAAATGTCATTCAAACTACACTGAGGCCCAAATGTAATTGGACTCTACGTATGTATAATGATGATGGTGACTTGGGTGGGATTTGGAACAGTTTACCAGATCTCACGCTGTTTTTAAACACTGGCGTAAAAACCCTCTATTGAAGGAAATGAAAAGTACAGCATATTACAATGACTAATACCTACAATATATCAGTATGTTACAGCTCCTGCTCACGTCTGTTATGTAAAAGAAGCACATCAGTCTTTGTTGTTATCCACTGGGGCAGCCAGGGTCACTATGGAAACAAGTTACTGCACATCCAATTTTAGTTTTCATCATGTCATGCTTTAACTTTCTGCATAAAACCTTGTTAGAGGTATTGATATCATACCTGCATCTGTAGAAATGTGTCCACCAGTGGAGATTTGGCAATAGAGAACATAAATGCGCCATCATCAGCAGAGAGTCCGCCATTTTTGAAAGATGAGAGTCAGCTGACTGTTCACTGGAGTCCTTAAAAAGAACACAAAACACAGTCACTAAATGAGACTCAAACCACCAAATGTAGTTTATGTAGTACACAGTCGTTAACTTTATTTGTTTCAATTTTTGTTTGCATTCAGTTAGCATAACATTAGCGAGCTTATCTTGTCCAGATAACTGTGCAGTTAGCATTTGTCCTGTATATCTGAAAGTCCTGTCCCCATGGGTTTGTAAAGCCAAACACCAGATAGACATCAGGGTTTGTAATGTTAATGAAAGGCAAGCTGTCAAGGTTGTTTGACAGTCTTTTAATTTGTAAGGATTAAAACCATTAACTTTCTTTTTATACAGCACTTTTCATAGTATTCAAAGACACTTTTCAAAAGTTAAAAACAATCATAAAATAGAAACAGGAATTAATACAACATACAACATACAACATTATTCACACATTTGAGGAGTGATTTGAACTGGGAGAGGTTGGTGCAGTCCCGACTGTGTTTGGGGTGAGATTCCAGAGGAAGGTTAGTGGGTATGGAGAAGGCTCTGTAATAGAGAGATTCTATTGAAAGAGGCACTTTTCTTTTGTGCATACTTATACATTTTTGACAAACGATGGACAGGTGAAAAATAATTAGCTACCAGAGGTACAGACACTTGTCCTTAAAAGATGGCAGCGCAGCCCCGGGATGTTCCGCAATTCCCATTCCTTATATAGCTTTTCACCCCAAACTATGCAGCAAATCATGGCTGGATTCTTGCATGATCGTGCAGTTCTTGCCTTATCTCACAAATCCAGCTGCCTCACAAAATAAACTGATTTGTGAAGACATGGAGAACAGAAACCTGTAACACTTGACATTATTGTTCTCAGGAACTTCAAAGCTACCATTTTGCTTTCAACTCTAGTGTTGTCTCGTGTTAGACAACTGATTTCTTGTTTGTATGGAAGTTAAAAATAAAAGAAGGACATAATAAAATGTGATGAAATCCTACTACTGTGATATCAAATTACATTTACCATGATAGAGGATATTGGCCCCATTGCCAACCCCTACTTGTTGGTGTTTCATGCTATTTAAAGTATGTCTCATATCATATACATGTCTTGCTAAAGTCCTGACCTTGTTGGGTGGAACCTGTGTTTTTAGGATTTGGTTTTATACTTTTCTTTCTTCCTTTTTTGTGAATATTTGGACAGGAGTCCTATGTATGTGTATGTGGTTTATGATATAATAAAATCCAACAGAATCAATCTTTTGTCTCTGAATGGCTGCAAGACAAGAGTCTTTTTTACTGTAAGAACAAGATAAACCCTTTGGTGAGGCTAATAACCCACCTGGTCTAGCTTCATATTTTAGAGTGCTATCAATATTGTTGTCCAAATCTAAGAAAGTAAATGGCATGTTCCAAAATATCTTACTGGTCCCTTATAAAGTAGGTCATATTGTTTGTGCTCTTTCACCAGTCTGTATTGTGCAGATAAATGCACAGCCCAAATAATCCAGAGGCTTTCAAGCACAAGATCCAATTGCATTAGTCTGGACGTACCACTGGTTGTTACCCTTGATGACTGGTAATTTTATAAAATCTTCTCTCATTGAGCATGAGTGCTTCTTATCACACTCAGTAGTTACAGGCGGTGTTATACTAGATGCTACTCAATAAACCTTCAACCAGTTTTAGAGCATTTTATACTCATGATTATGTCTTTTTTTCTAAATGCATTACAGTGAAAAAAGCCTATTTAACAGCCGGTACTCAACATGGCAGATTAATCAGGCAGATAAAATGGCAACTGCAACCTCTTAGTCGCTACCAAAACACCTGTGGTGTCGACATTACTGCTAACAAACTGAACAGCTATTCAGTCCATTGCCAGCAAGGGTAGACAAACATATCAGTCACACGGTGTAAGCAGCAAGTGAAGCATTTCAGTTGAGTCTGGACTCTTCCAAACAGTGGACAGGTCAGTGATAACCGTAAAAAAAAAAAAGTATGTGTTTAAAGAAAACATTTCCCCCTGCTTGGGAAGGTGGATCTGCTGATCTGTCCATCCTATTGATGGGTTGATCTTTACGTTCACACCATCATGTCACTGACGGGTCAAACCACTAGGTAAACACCTGTATACACCCCTATGGATGTCTGCTTTCACATCACAGGTGAAATACTGACAGTCAGTGCAGGGTGAGCAGCAGGCAGACATTTTGGACAGTTCAAGAAAAACAATAGAAAAAACAGTAAAACCTGTCCTGTTTCCTCAGCTCTAGTTGTAGTCTCCAGGCTACTGTGTGTGTATGTGTGAGTGAGTAAATGTCTATCTGTCAGACGCCCGTGTAAGGCAATTGTGACACCTGGGATTTCACTGCGTGTCCTGTCGAAATCCACCAAGCCGCTGGCATTTTAACAGGCCTGTAAGTTACGTAGTAAAAAAGAAAAAAAAAAGACATTTAATGGCATTGCAACACCTGTATAACAAACAAAAGCTTATAAAGCTGCCAGAGTTGTCAGTGTGTGTTAAGCTTGTTCGTGAGGGTTCCTCTGATAAAGTTGTAATGAAATGTCAATGAGCATTAGTGTACAAAGATATCCAAAATACTCATCTAAACGTAAAAATATAAAATGCATTTACTTCATTCTTTCATCAGGGTATCATGGTATTTATTATGGAGATTCAAAAAGCTACCTAACTACCTTAGATTATGCTCGTAGTATGAAGTATACAAGACACAAATTCATTGATGTTGATAGAGCACTTTTTTGGCAGCTCATATCTCTCTATTTTTTTCTTTTTTTCCACATGGAATTATAAATGGACTGCACTTTTATAGCCCCTTTCTAGTCTTCCGACCACTCAAAGCGCTTTTACGCTACTGAGTCACATTCACCCATTCACGCTGTTGGGATTCACTGGACCACAGATGATTTGTCATTTGTTAAAAACTAAACTGGACATGTGAAGGTTTTTCCTCCTGAGGTTGAAGACCTCATGTTCTTTGTTCTCAAACAAAGAAGTTACCTGACACCCATCTCAGCAGGATGGCCACCTTCACACCTCTTTGAGAGACAAGTCTCAAAAGTGATTGGTCATTACTGTTACAGTGCCATGTGACTCTGTGATGTCATCAGACACACTGTAGGAGTTGATTTCCATTCACTGCAGTCTCTCTCTTGGCTCTTGGGTGGCAAGCCGCCCACACCTCTTCCCTTCTGGGCCCTGGACCAGCCCAGAGGTGCTCTTTGTCCCAAACCATCAAAAGGGTGGAACAACTGCTCTACAGAGTTTTGTTCCTTTTCTCCTAAGACTCTCATGCCCTCACTCAAGGAAGGTGCATAACTGGAACCACAGAGGTTAGAAGGGCAAACACAAGGTTTGCAACTAACTTTCCAGCAATAAGGAGAATCAAGTTGAGTTACCACCCCAGCGTCTAACTCTGCAAGGACCCCGAGCGACCGGCTTCCTCGGATCTGCACCTTTGGAACAAGGACACAACAAAGACTGCTTCTAGAGCCACAGCTCTTTCCAGCCTTCTTCGTTGGCTAACAAGGAGAGCACGCATCAAACCAACTCTTCCCTCAATCCATTCAGGATTTGGTAACGTAACAACTGGGCATAGCTTTATCACAGCTGCACAGGCTAAGCAAGACTGTTTAACTTGTTGTTTCTGATTTAATGCTGCTAATTGAGTTATTGTTGTGATTGTCTGCAATTAGGTTATTGATTAGTTGGTCTTACCAAGCGAAGTCATGTTTAGTTTGCTAATGCTGTTCACAGACGTCTTGCATGTAACTAAACATCTTCTGCACTAATCCAGACCCTTTGCAACACAAATCGCATTCACATAGACTCACTCACAAATAGGCTTTCAACAGAGCTACCCCCAAGCAGGCCGCTCAAGTCCCGCTTCTTTTCCTTTGTCTCTGTCCTGACCACACAGTCAGACAAACACCTCCCCCGATCTGAAGCCAGCTTTGATCTGGCCATCTTGTAGTTTTCTGTTGTCCGCCATTTTGTTTTGTAGGCCAAACGGCCCTTCAATCACCACACCTGCCTTTGTCTTTCTCTCTCTCTTGCACACATGCACAGACACACACCTACACACATATACACACACACACAGGCTTGTATATAGTTAGTTAGGATTTGTGTGTTTTGGTTTGCTTTGCTTTACTTTATGAATAAATATATTCTTGGAATCGTACCTGCTGTCTGTTTAATGTTGTACAACAGTGAATGAATAGTCAACCTCTGCTGCGTCAAGAATTCCGAAATCCTTCAGGCTTTATTATTAATTTGGTTATGGCTATTAATTTAATTATTAATCAATTCCCCAAATTAATAGTTTAGTGAACTTTATGAGACTGATATCATTAACTGGCTATCATTTTCCCTTTTCGGGAATGGTGCCCCACGAGGTGATTTAATGTTAATTAAGTCATGTTATTTAACATAATTAATAATTATTACTAATAATTATTAATTATTTCTGATAGCCAATTTGAGCCTATTAATGTAGATTCCCTACATTAATGGTATCGCCATACTAAGCCTATAAGTGTGGATTCCCAACATTTTGGTGCCCCTTGATAAGGCCTAGTATTATAATTTACAACAACGCACACTTTCACACACTGGTGGCCGAGGCTGCCATTGGTGCCACCGCTACTCAGTAACCATTCACATGCTCTCACACACCTATGGAAAACCACCAGGAGCATTTTGTGGTTCAGCATCTTGGCAAATGCCATATGGAAAATGAGTCAGCTGGTTAAATGGCGTCACCCAGAAATAGTCAAGTTTCGGTGAATCAAAGGATATTGCACTTCCTGATATCCCGTTGGAAACTGATACAGCAAAAAGGTTATCCAATTTCTTTTCCAATGCATTAACGATGACCAGCAGGATGCTAGCTCAGCTGGTGCTCGTTCTTCTCCATCTTTCCTCAGTGTTTACTGATATATACATTTGAAAACCTCGAGCTGACTGTCATAAGTGTTTTATCGTTTCACCTCTCATCCAAGAGGCTTCTTCAGTTCTAACTGACTGCGGCATTACAGGCTTTAAACTGTGTGTGGATGTGAACCCTACAGAGCTGTTGAGGTTACATGTGAGCTCTGAGTCACATGTGAATCGTTGACCCACCTGGCCATCACGTGTGTTGTTGGGGACCAGGTGTGAATGTCTGTGAGGTCTTCTGGGAAGGGATCCCAAGATTGCATTGTAAATGGATAATACATGGTGGCGTAGGCCACCTTCTCTGTTTAACAATGGTCGTTCCAGTTTGACATAGATGGCTTCTTTCACACCTCTTTCAAACCATCCATCTTCTCTGACCAAGATGTGGACATTGCAAGCAAGTCCAGTTGCCTACTATATATAGCACTAATGATTACCATGACCTGGATGACTGAGAATCTTCACTGACACAAGCTGACAAGCTAACAGCTAGCTAAGAAGAATTCAGTAGAAGAAAAGTTCACAGACTGGTGAGTTGATTTTCTTATCTCGATGAGTAACTTGCAGCCACATGCCATCACCGTCCACAGCCAACTACAAAAAGCACCACCAAGACTTGCAAAGTAGACAGCCTGAACTAAGCACAGATTTAGCAGAGTTGACAGGGACACGACTGATAACATCCGTGCCCATCTCCAAGCTAGGTGTCTTAGAAATTATCAGCATTTTGTACCAACAGAAAACAAAAGCAGGGACCTGAACTGATGGCTTATGCAGCAAATAAACACAACTACAAAGAAAACAGATGAATAAATGTATATTTTTAGCAAGGCCAAAGCTGAACGCAAAAGGTACCTTAGTGTCTCACTTAAAAGCTGTTACAAGCTACAGCTGAAGTTTTCCACAGCGTCTTTACTACCTGCTGCTGTTTAATCATCAGCTAATAGAAACTTAACGACATAACAACAAGCAACATGCAGGCAAGGCCAACTAGAGCACAGCTTTTGTTCCAGCTGTCACTAACCTCACCATCACAGTGCATTGTGAAACAGCTGCATCAGCAGCACCACAATCCAACTATTTCCCTATGAATGCTGTCATTTTGTCTGTATATTTTATGTTGTTGCTTGTCCTGTGTGACTGCACGAGCTGTGCAATATTTCTGCAATAAGATGCAGCTGGAAGCCCAGTTTGGCTAGATGAAGGTCTGGTCTGCTAATGACTTCATTTGCATCACTGAAAATGGCCAAATTGTCTGATGTTGCAAAGCCAGGAAGAAAATAGTGGCTCTTAAACTTTGCCCACTGAAGTTTAACTCAACCAATCAGATATTTTTTCCCTGCAGAGTAGCTTAGGCTCTAATCATTTGTCTAGCTGAACTCCTTTTGGCATATTTTGGATATATAGTTGCTTAAAGGGCCAGAGTATAAATTAAGATTCACTTTATACTCAAGTTAGAATGGTCAAATAAACTAAGCTCAAAGCAATTTCTTTGCTAGACTGGACTTGAGGCTTTTTAAGCTGATTTTAAAAAGCCGGACCTCTCCCGAACTGCTTGGCCATTCATTACACATGTCTCAACTGCTGGGCCAAGTCTTTTTTGATATGGAGTAGTGGGCAGAGCACCTGCTTCCAGTGCAGGGAGGCAGCACAGCCTTGCTCCATGCCCGAGTCACTGATTATGCAGGCATGCTCTTCTTTCACACTGCACACCCCTGGCTTGTGTCTGATAATTTTAGCCTAGATTCTAGCCTCGGTCCTCCTGCATAAACAGCCAGAAACAGACAGACAGACACAGCAAAGGCTGCCATGAGAGACAGATACAACACAAACACACAGTGCTTTTGGTATCGGTTCTGTGCACTCACAGGTTTTACCTCACACCCCAATGCACCGTGTAGCATGTAACCCAGGCGTGTGTGTGTGTGTGTGTGTGTGTGTGTGTGTGTGTGTGTGTGTGTGTGGATACACGTGCAGAGATATACCCCCTCGGCTCCGGCTGGCTCAGCGCTCTGATAACGCTGGAGAAAAACCAAGGGCACCTCTCCCTCAGTGTTCTCATCAGTCGGGTATGTTAAGTTCAGAGGAGCAAAACGCTTCCTCCGAAAAATTATCCCACTGTGTAGGAAATGTTATCATAGAAATATGCGCTCCAAAAGCATTGGCACATGCCCCGGAAAGACCCGCAGTCGGAGCTGAGAGTGTGTCCTGGTCCCTCATGGGCATCTTTTGAAGTGAAATCCATTTTACATTTTTGCAGGTCAAAACCCAGAAGAGTGACTGTAGATTACTGTATCAACTTTTGCCTTTAACTACAGTTTAAAGCTTGCACAGTTGGCATGTGTCATTGTAAAATAAGTAATCCCTCTAATTATGGTTTTGCTACTTTTTACCAAGCCAAAACAAATTATATTTTACCAAATAAGCAGTCAAACAGAATCCGAGAGACACAGAGAGCATGGATTCTGTTTAGATAAATTATTAATGTATATCATATATTATTACATGTTGTGTGTATATGAAAAAAATCAATTCTTCTTCTTCTATTCCATGGGTTGAACACAGACATGGCAGCTTTTCATAAAACATGATGTCAATAAGATGACGTGTCAGCCTTCACTGCCTGCAGTTATTCTACACAATTCATGCAGCAGACATGTAAAAAGTGCACGCTCCCTTACTTATCATCATTGATGAGATGAAGGATCAGGGGATTCTCTTGGCCCCAGAACTTAAATAAGATCCACACACACACAAACACACACTGAGAGTTAATATTGACAGAAAATGATGCCCATAGGCTGGATAAAATTGAGTGCAGATGCTCACAATTCATCACATGTCAGATCAGTTCCCTTGGCCTGACAGTCAGAGCATGATATCAATAACACACACAGACTGCAACAACGCACACACACCTGCACTTCATATTAGACTATCTGTTCAGGAAAAACAACTTAATAAAAGCAATGTTGTTATTTAGTCAATTATAATAATTATAACAAGACATGCAGAAGCAGAAATAGAGAACAAGATGGCTGAAAAACTGACTGAAAATACCCACAAAAAGTTAAATATTTAGTGGTAGGCGTGCTCATATAATGTCCGATTATAGCTCCTTTAGCTGCTGTGTGATTTCTGCGAGGGAACTTTTTCAGTGCTCGATGCTGGGGTCCATCTGCTAGTTGGCTAAAATCGCAAACCACTGTCAAGACTACAGCTCCTTCAATCAGCATTCATTCACATTCACAAACGACTCTGCAGCTGTCGGCTTCAACTGATGAATCTGATCAGCTCAGCTCGGAAGCCATGGCAACTTAACACCCAGGTAGACACGCTAATTTTCTCCACTTTGACGGCACGATGCAAGTCTGTCTCTCTCCGTCCAAGCAGCACTCGTAAATTGTTACAAATTAGTCGGCACAGCGTTTGAAAGAGAAAAAGTAACAGATACAAACAAAGAAATAAGCAGCATAACATTTTCACTGCCCTCCTACTTATCACTAACATGTTTTTTAGTGCGTCCATGACGTTGAATGTGACAAAAACCAACAGAAAAGCAGGTTTCCCTGTGTTAAAAAACTCGCTTAGACGGGCTAATTTTGATGGGAAGCATGATAGGAGCTATTGTAGTATGTCACACTCTTGTAATGCTTCCCTACACTTTCTTATGCGCAACAAATAAATTACCAATCCAGACTAAACTGTTTTTTGTACCAGGCTGTAAACATGTTTGTTTCTGCTGTTAAGTTGGGCATTTAAACATGAGTGTCTACGGGGACTGACTCACTTTCAGAGCCAGCCTCAAGTGGCCATTTACGGATCTGCAGTTTTTGGCACTTCCCCGAGGGCCACATCTTTCAGCCCAGGAGGCTGCCATCTGGTTCCAGCTCAAATTCAAAACTAGAATAATGCTGCATATTCCAGCTCCCTCTTTGTTGAAATCAGCCTCCGGCTATCTGTCAAATTTCTAGTAGAAACTCGACCTTGTGGTACGCTGTGTCAAATGTAGTGCAGAGACTGATGGAGGCTGCCAACTTCTCCTTATTGATCTCATTCATTTATTGTAATAGTATTTGCTAAATTAAGAGGATAATTTATTGAGGTTACATGTCGCCCATGCAGAATATTCTTGTCCTCAGCAGAATTACTGAAATATTGTGTCCATATGCTTTGTGGTCTTGTGTTCTATTCTGCAATAAATGAGTTTTGAGTGATTTAAGCATAAATATGAAATGCATATTGATTATTTTGGCATTTATATTGTACACTGAACTAGATGGGACAAAGATTAGAAAGGAGTGCAGCTACACACATATTAAATTTTCAAAGTAGCTACCCCAACTCTAGTCTGCTCAACCATCTGTTCCCTCTAAGTTAAGTTTATAACAACTAAGACTCATGGGATCAAAAACTCACTCTCCATTTTGATTGCCAATTTTGTAAATCAATTTTGATGATATATTTTTTTTGTTGTTGTTGTTTTTTTTTTGATGGCCATCTGCCACACTAGAACCATGTCAGCATTTATTTAACATCACTACGGGTTCTGATAATTTACTTTTATGCAGAATGCACTTTCTCCTTCACACAGGGGCGAGGTGAGGCTTGGCTCCGATCCATCCTGATTTAGAAGGTAATGAGGTCTATGTTTCACTGTGATGTCTGTCAGTGGGGGGTCTGGCTAATGAGTCGGACCACCACTGCATTAGTCTCCGTCCATGTAAAATTCACGTTGAACGTATGCCTTAAAACAGCATGAGATATACATGAGTCTTTGATTAGGCAGTTACTCAGTGATATTCAATACTTAAGTGGGGGTGAACACATGGTGCTGCCAATTTGATAACACATGAAGTCATTAGTTGCTACAAGTTGATATTTTGTGCCCAGAAGGCTCTTTGTTGCTGTGGGTCTAATTAAGATTATTTAAAACATTCAGCTCTGGGTTTTAGAAGGCAACCTGAGCTCAGTCTCTGTAGAAATGCAAGGACACAAACACACACAATGGAAAATAGATACACGCAATCAAATGGACACATGCAGTTATTCTCTCCATTTCAGTCAGTGACTCATTTGCTCTCACACTTTCCTAATCATTACTTATTAGACATTCAAGCAGCAGGGCTCTGGGGATGTTAATGTCAGTCAGTCCACCACTTTGGTCCAGACTGAAATTTCCCATCAACTATTGAATGGCTTGTCATGAAATTTTGTACAGACACCCACTGACCCCAGAGGATGACTGTTACACACTTTGGTGATCCCCTGACTTTTCCTCTGGCACCACCAGCAGGCTAAAGTATTCAATTCAACTCAAACACTGGGGACATGGCAGGATGTAAGGCTGTCACAAATACCATTTTTGGGGCTTCAAAGCTTCAGTGACAGGATGTCGATGGGGGTAATAGTGGTGGTCCTTGAGGGGGTATTAGCAATTAATTATATCCATATACACAAATAAACCATCCAAACCCAACCCGACTTTGGCGGGACTTAACCCTATTATGTGTATGTGTGACAGAGAAAGATAGAGAGGAGGAAGAGAAGGTGGAAGGTGGACTATTGTATGCAATGTTTCTGTAAGTTATTAGCAACTCAAATGCTACAGGTCAGGCCGCATCACTCTATGCAAAGCAACCACTTTACTTTGAAAAACCGTCCGCAATTTGTCTCACCAATTTAATTGCTTGAAATGGGGGTCACTGACTGCGCTGAGGACAGGGGGCTCATTTGTGTTTGATAACGGCCACTTCCACCATTTTAATTGAGAGTTATGGCCTCGTGGTTGTATGCCTCTGCGAACCAGTCGAGTTGCACTTACAGTTTATATCCATCACTGTGAAAAATGTCCCCCCTACTGTTCCTAAGTTATGACGTTGAGTAATGGCCAGAAAAGTCTTTTTTTGTGGAGCATTATGATGTCACAGTGACCTTTGACCTTCTGGATATATAATGCTATTACTTTATTATTTTACTCTATGACACATTAGTGTGATATTCTGTCATAATTAGCGTATGAATTCTTGAAGTATTGCCAAAAACATGTTAAGGTCACAGTGACTTTAACCTTTGATCCACAACCACAAACTTCTCACTAGTTCATTCCTGAGACCAAGTGGATGCCTGTGCCAAATTTAAGTAAATCCCCTCAAGGCCCTCTTGAGAAGTATTGTTCACTAGAATGAGACAGATGTAAGGTCACAGTGACCTTGACCTTTAACCACCAAATTCTCATTAGCTCATAGTTAAGTCTAAGTCGATGTCTGTGGCAAATTTAAAGAAATCCCCTCAATGCATTCTGAGGTATTGCGTTCACGAGAATGAGACGGATGGACAGACATATGACTGGACAACCCAAAAATACAGTGTCTCTGGCAACAGCTATTGCTGGAAGTGATGCATAGAAACACAACAAAAAAAGAAGCACTCAAATACTGATTTAGATGTTGATTACCCTGGCAGAGATTGAAGCTTCAAGGCTACGGGGCATTCAGGTCAGGCCTAACAGGATTCACTGTCAAAATGAACCTCCAAGAACATGCCACCCCAAAATACTCACAATATATTTTTACTGGATGTGCACTATCAACTAACAACAAGTACAGCTTCAGCTGGAAAGGAGTGATGTTTCAACGAAATCTTTTTTATGGAGAATGTAATCTCACCGTGTTGTAAATGAAATAACAACAGTTCAGATTTTCTTTTCAGTGGAGAGTGTGTGGCAAATGTTTATTTTAAAAGAAAACTGACTGATTGGAAAAGTGACTGAAAAAGGAAGTGTGAGATAAAGCTGCTAAAATCCCAGAATAGTGAGTGCATGCAGATTGAGTTTGCAGGCTTGTAATGCTCTTTCACAGCTATAAATGACCTTATTAAAGAAAAAATGTTTACAAGTGGACATTTTCTTCAAGGAAAGTCGAATATACAGCCACGCAAGATGTTATACAACACATCAGTATACAAGCACAAATAGGACTAATAATAGACACACAGTCCTGTCATTAATGTCACTCGACAGCACCCCCCCCCTCTTTTCTCTCCCTCTCTCCGTCTGTGTTGCTCTCATCAGGGAGGTTAGCCAGACTGCAGCCAGAGGTTTCGGCAGCGCCTCTCTTCCTCCCATAGATCTCCCTGAGATCAGTCATAATTACAGCGACTCCTGCCGCTTACTGACGTCTCTCCCCGTGTTGCCATGGAAACGCCTGCCATCGCGACGAGGCGGGAGGATTGGCGTGAAGGGGATCTGTATTTCCCATCGGCCATATCTGATTAAAAAGCCCGGCATAGCTAACAAAGGAGAGAGAAGGAAAAGGAAGGAGGAGGAGGAGGAGGGGTGGGGGGGCTTTTTAATTTCCACACGCTGCTGGCTCCTGAAGGTCTCTCGCATCCCGGAGAAAGATACAGCGTCGCCGCCCGTGGCTCTAATGGCTGCCGCGGGGGTAAATTGTACCTGCATTCCCGATAAGACAGAGAAGGGTGATGATAGATCAAACGGGTTAATCTAATAGTTCGCCACTTGTATGATTTAAGTCCATTACGGGTGCGTATGTGACAGGAATTGTCTGCATGATTGAATGGGTGAAGGAAATAGAGTGTGATAGGCAAACACAGTTGCACACATTCCCCCAGACAATCTTCAAGGCGAAGGTATGAATTATACTAATACCACAAACTTGCCACCAAAGTGAGCATCTACAACTCTGACATGTCATTATGGTGCCATAAATAATAAAAACTTCATTACTTGGGGAGAAGCTGAGAAATTATGAAATTATGGGCTAAATTATGAATGTAACCCAAAACATGATTCATTATAGAATCAGGTTAGGTCAAGTTAGGAGCCAGAAAGTTCAACTGGAAGCCAGTAGGAACTCTGAAGTTTTGTTTTGGTTGGCTCCTCCACCTCATTCCCCTCAGGTCTGGCTTGACTTGGCCAACAGAGAGATGGTCAGTTAATTAAACAAGCAGGAAATGGACTTCATGAAAAGTTAATTAGGGTGTTAATGAAAGAGAAGTGGGCTGGACCGGCGCCGCACTGATAAAGCAATGTCAGGCGTGTGAGTGTGTGTGCGGATGTCTGCATGTATGTACACACACATCCAGCCAGCATGAGCTGATAATAAGCTCAGTCTGTTCAGCTCGGGAGAATATTGGACCACAATCACGACTTCCTCCCAGGGCGAAAATAAATAGTTTCTTCACCGTGAAATGATGCGGCAGTTTCAATTGAATCTATCAATCGGATGGAGAATGACTTCACATATTCGAGGTTGGGGTCATGTTAGTGAGGGGATAAAGCAGACTTTTATCTGCAAAAGGCTGTTGTTTTGGCCTGGATTTCAAATAGGTTACCAGGGATTACTTTCCCTCTCATCTGCCTCACTGTTCACTGTGTGTAAAAGTAGTATTTGGATTTGTGAACAAAGACTAAGCCTGTTTTGCTATTTTTGTTCTCGAATACAAAACTGTACTGAAGCTTTAGATGAAATAGAAAGCCAGTATTTTTTTCCCCCCTTTTTAGCACACCAATTTTCACATTTCATACAGATTGCTCTGTTCGTTTGTACATGGATGACACAACAATTAACCGTGTCAAAAAAAGCATGCTCCTTCTCTAGGTCAAATCTAAACACACAAACATGATAGTGCCAGTTTGACAACATGACAACAACTGTGCCAGCTGTTTGAAAACCCCAATCTACATCATATTGAATGATGCACATGCACTGCAGCCTACAAATTAGGACTGCAGTCTGGAAACACGGTCAGTTACAAAACAGCAACCTACTAAGAGGAGCAGTGAAACAGGCAAAAGGGTCTAAAGGAAGACAGTGGAACTACAATTTGACAGATTTGAAAATTACAGTAAAATAGGCCTTTGACCTTTTGGATATAATCACTTCATCATTAGAGCCATTAAACATGTGTGTGAAATTTTGTCATAATTAGTGAATGAGTTCTTGAGTCATGGCCAAAAAGGTCACCATGATCTCAACTTTCAACCACCAAATTCTGATCAGTTCATTCCAGAGTCCAAGTGGACGTTTGTGCCAAATTTTGCACAGCATCATAGCTAGGTGTTTGGACATGTTGTATGTGACTAAGTTGATGCTGCTGATGATAGGTTTGAGTGGTTCACCTTTTTCTTGGGCTCACCAATGTCACCACCCACTGGAGCACAAGCTGGGAGTCATCAGAAGCCTAAACCATCGGGCTGAAAACGTGCTCACAAGGACAGAGGGGAGGGCGACAGAACAGAAACACATTAGGGAAGCCCCTAAAAACCTGTTGCTACACCAACTGGACCTTTGCAAAAATATTAAAAAGACCCAGAGTGGATAGAAAGGAAGGGACACTAACACAAAACAACACTGTCATTCTTAATGTCGGAAGAGTATCTGAGAAACTCAGGAGGATCTTCAACAAACACCACATCCCTGTGCACTTAAAACCCAGTAACACACTGAGGCAGAAGCTTGTCCACCCCAAGGACAAAACACCCAGGCATAAGCAGAGTAATGTAGTGTATGCAGCTCAGTGCAGCCAAGAATGCACAGGTTTGTACATTGGCGAAACATAAAAACCACTGCACAAGCACATGGCACAGCACAGGACAGCCAGCTCCTCAGGTCAAGACTCAGCTGTCCATTTTCATCTAAAGGAGAAGGGACATTCTTTCGAGGACAGCAATGTTCTTGGCCAGAAAAGACATATGGTTTTAAAGAGGTGTGAAAGAAGCCATCTAAGTGAAACTGGAATGACCATCGTTAAACAGAGGAGGTGGCCTACAACACCAATTACCCACTTACAATGCAGTCGCGGGATCCCTTCCCAGACGACTTAACGCCAATTCTCACCTGGAACCATCTTACCCTATTGACACACACCACCCTGTCTTACCTGGAAAGCAAGGAGAGCACCCTAGGGCTGTGTTTTGAGTTCCCTGGTGTATTCTCTGTACGCACCTGACTGTGTACTTCAGACACAGTCATCGAGTTTGCTGACGACACAGCTGTGGTAAGACCTGATCACAGACGACAATGAAAAGACCTTTCTGAAGAAGTAGAGGACCTGACCCACTGGTGTCAGAACAACGATCTACTCTTGAATGTCAGCAAAACTATGGAGATGACAGTGGAATCTGGAAGAAGCGGTAAAGGAACTACACCTCCCTTAATATCAATGGGTCCTCAGTGGAGAGGATGGATAGCCTCAAGTGCCTTGGTGTCCACATCACAGTGGGTGAGAAAGGCAAGGCAGAGATTGTTTCACCCCCTCAAATACTGAGGATATTTTCCTCCTGCACCATCAAGAGCGTCCTGATGGGGAACATCACCACATAGTACAGAAACAGCACCGAACAGCACCGAACAGCACCGCAAGACTCTGCAATGAGAGGTTCGTTCAGCTGAACACACTAGAGGCACTGCTCTACCCTGCATAAAGGATGTGTACACCAGATGCTGCCAAAAAAGGGTAGGGGAATCATTGAGGATCCCAGCCACTTGAATAACTGCCTTTTCTCCCTATTTAGGTAGGGAAGAACGTGGTTAATACACCAGGCCAGTACTGAGAGGCTCAGAAAGAGCTTCTACCCTCAGGCAACAAAGACCCTAACTAAAGACACTGCTCAATCTGACAGTCATTATTACAGTATGTTTTTTAATGCACAAATAGAGGGATATGACAGGATGACGTTTCACTGAAATTGTATTTTATATAATTATATGTGACAAATAAACTGATTGACAACATTCTTGGTTATTGCATTGATTTGAATAGCCCGGGTAATATATATAAAACAGTTATTGACAAAATTCACACCCATTTTAGAATGTTTTACACCACAACAGTACAACAAAAACTTGAACACCGATATACTGTCTGTCAAAGAAACCACACAGCACACAGACCACTGAGAGGACAAAGAAGCGAGACAAAGCCGATCTACCGTTGCACATTTAGCCCTTGTTGCCAACATAGATATGAGACAGCTGTGTCTCTGGTTGTCACTCTTAAAAAAGACTTTTGTCTGCAGTATAGCTCCATACGCTTCAGATGACACTTACAAAGAATTGCTACTTGGTTGCGTTCAGCTGTAGATCTCTATCACAATCAATTAAATAAATGATATTAAAAGCAAATTAAAAAACAGAGTGTATGAATGAATTAAAATAACATACAAAACCACAAAATACACCTGATAAGTCACCATTTGAGTGAGAGTGAGACTGAAGTGGTGAACACAGTGTGCTCTGTGCACAAAAACAACAACAATACTTATTAAACTAATGGCAAATGTTTCTTCAAGAGAAGAACACTTCATATCAGGAAAGATATGAGTGAAAAGGTCAGTCTTGAGTTAGGAAAAGGAGGCAAAAACAGTTGTAGCATGCTATTCAGTTTCATGGTACAGATTGTTTTAGATTGATTCAAATACAAAACCTCAAGGTACTCCCATCAATAATTGCGACATTTGAACATTACTTGTCCTGACCTTGTTGCCTGAAAGCTTTCAAGAAAACATTCAACCCCAATCCTGCACATATTTCGCGACTTTGACATTCTACATGTGACGCACTGTCTCCATTCTCTTCATTTCTCTCCAGTGACTGGAGGCACTTGTTGTGAGTGCTGGAACACAATGCTCCTGGAGTTGTACCCACGGGTGGATTATGTTAGCCCCCACAGTTTGAAAGATGGATGAATGTGGTTTCCTCCCCCTCAGCATTTAGAGTTCCATCCAAGCTGCTAAGTGAAGTACTGTGTGTGTGTGTGTGTGTTTGTACAGTACATGTGTAGCAATAAAGTGGAAAAAGCAGAAATAGTTTCCAAAAAATATTAGCTTGTCTTTCATTGCTGCAGGTGTCAGTCACGATGATGCTTGGTGCTGTTACTATGGAAACATACTGTATATTAATGATTATTATGTACATGATTTACCTACCGTTTTGGATGGCAAACTATATAATCTATAACATAATCATAATTCCTAAATCTCAATCCTCAAACTTACCAATTAAACAGACTGCACAACCTGCACAAAGCAAAGTACTTTGCTACATAAGCAAAACCCTTGTTATAGTAATTCAGACCTAATACACTCACAGCTCATCCACACCACACTGGACTGTATTTAAATTCATATGACAAACATCCAAGTCTATGTTCAGGGAATTAAAACATGCACATTTTGTACAATTTAAACATTTATGACTGTGTGATATACACAGCGCTTTAAATATTTAAAATATTAATCAACTGACGAACTGTATAATATGACTGTAAGACACTGTGTTTCACACTTGACTGCCTAGAGCATGTGTGAAGTTCTTTGGAAGTCTTACTGTTAAAATATACTGTACATTTGAATGCATGAGACTGTATGAGCTTTTTTTCAGTATATGTGTGGGTTTTTTCCACTTACATGAACAGTGTTTAAGTCAAAGGAATGCTTCACTTTGCTCTCTGTATTCTTTACTTTCCCTTTTCCTGACTTTGATGGATTACCTAAAGTATCTTTATGTTTCTGCAACTTCACTTTCAAAACATAGTGAAATGGAAGGAAACAAGAGGCTGCCTGATATGAATCTGGAACATTACACTTAAATTCACTTTACTTTGATGGCCGCACGATGGGAGTCAGTGGAGTTTGACGCCAAACCACAGTAAGAGTCATGCTAGTGGCTCGGTGGGGCTGTACTTAGGCAAAGCAGTGCTTTGAGCTGAATGCTAACATCAGCACCCCAACATGCTCACAATGGCAAAAACCTATCCAACCTACTCTTACACCAAAGAGTCAAAACATTTAAATCACTGACAGGTGAAATCTTGGGGGACAATTGAAAACGTCCCTGTCTGAGATCTTCCCCTGGATGAAAAGACAATGTAAACTTCATCATCAGGGGGACAAGCCCCATCATTTCCCTGAGAGTTCTATGTTACAATAAATCTGTGTTGAAATAAGCTGGAGGAGAGCTAGTTAAGGTTAGCAGTTGGCAGCAAGTGGCCAAAGCCAACAGCTAACAGAGTTTGCATTGAGTTGTTTTAATGTGTTATGGCTCTAGTCAGTACAATATTTGGCAAAGCAAATTATCACCATGTGATGAGTCCACCCAAGACCAAGTATCCCCCCTCATGGCAATGGCATTCCCCACTGGCAGAACCTCCCCTCCAGCAGGACAATGCACCATGCGATACCAAAAAGACTGTTTAGGAATGGCCTGAGGCATGTAACAAAAAGCTGAAGGCGTCAACCTGGCCTCCAAATTCCCTCAATCCCAATCTGATCGAGCATTTCTGGGATGTGCCAGTACCCTAGGGGTACCCCCATCCACAGTGGGACCTTCATGGATCAGACTTGCTCTGAGCTGTGGAGGCATGGACACAGGACCTCTTGGGGGTATCCTGGGGTGTCTGGCATAAGGGTGTTGGTGGCAGATCCTCAGAGTTCTGTGAGTGCAGTTGCCATGAGGGAGGATACTTGGTCTGCAACAGTGTTTGGGTGAGTGAAGCCAGGTGGCGTCCACATGAATGCTAGGACCCCACAATTTCTCAGCAGAACATGGCATTGTAATGGAAGGATCAATGATATTAATTTCATCCGTCAGTGATTTTAACTTTTTTGGCAAATCAATGTATGTCCCAATCAAAAGCCATTTAGTGCACCTTTGATTGCACAGCTCGCGACAGCAAATTCCTGCTGAGGCGTAACTGTGGACACAAAAATAAGGATATTGCAAGAACACACTACAGCGTATTCCATAGTGTTTTGCATCAGCAGTGCTGCACATCGAATTTCAGGCTCTGCAAACGGAATTAGACCTCTCATTCCTTTCTTGGCCCACTTTTACACTTTGGGCAGAGAAAGGTTAGCTGTCCAATTGGCAAGGGCTCTCTTGTAGCACGTTAGAGTCAGACTTAAGTCAAACCTATTACGAGGGGCAAATAAGTTGCATGAAATATTCACCCAAGCCCATGTCCAAAGAAGTGCAACCATAAATAATTCACAGGGGGAAGTTAGAGGCATGTCTGTGTTCAGCTGGAACATCACATATCCCAAAGCCTGGACAATTGGATGTTTGGTTGTGGTAGGAATGCTGTTTATTTAATCAGTCCTTCATTTATGTTTGCATTTGTGCTGCTTATTATAGAATAAGCGTCTTTTTAAAGAACTGGGTCTTCATGCATTCTTAAAGTACTTGAACTGATGCCAATTGTGAAAGTGGTTCACTCAGAAAAAAGCTTCTTTATAAGCAAAATAATCATTTTTTAAGGGGAAAAACCCAGCACTATCACTAACACTTACATTATGCTTTCATAATGAATGAAAAATCTGTTTGCAATTAAAAACAAAAAAAAAGAAACAAAGACTAAGCAATTGCGAAGACCTTTCCTGGAGCAAAGCAAATCACACGGACCATAGTATATTGGTCTGAGCCAGCTCTGCACTTGTGTAAGCTCGGGTGAATCCAAATCCAAATCCTACATAACAATTTGTTGTCATGGAGCTTAGCATTCTGGACAGAGCCCTCCCCTTGTGTGTGTGTGTGAGTGTGTGTGTATTTATGTGTGAATGTGGACACAACTTTGATGACAACAAACTGCAACAAGCACAGCGCTCCTCCCGTTACAGCTCTACCTGAATTAATCAAGAAAACTTTCGAATCAATAATGCTCTGTTGGCCCCGGGGAGAGACAGGGGGAGAGTTTTCAGGTCTGCCTGTGCCAGGCATGCAAAAGATAGTTATCACTCCGGCTGAGAAACGAGCTGCTCCGCATCAGCTCGGCTGGCGGATAAGTTTAAAACTCAGCTTGAGGAAACGGAGGATGATGGACGACATCTCCGCGAGAACAGCACACGATGTAGCTGCGGTGGAGGTTTGTGTAAAAGATGATGTGCGAGAGGGAATAAAAAGCCTGTGAAGAAAAAAAAAAGGCGGGTGTGATTCGGAGGCTGCATTCTTGGAAAAGATGGAGATAGAGAAAGACAGAAAGAGGGAGATTCAGTTCAGAGCTTTCTTTAAGGCCATTAGTGGCCCTGCTGTGGGCTTCAGGGTACACCTCTGTGATGAACCAGCAGCTTGTTTTTTTTCTTACAAAGTTGTTCTCATGTCTGGAGGAATATACCATAACACCTCATTGCCTTTCAGGAAGCTGACACATGGAGCTGCTGCAACATAAATAGAGAAGGTGTGAACTTGAAGAGGACCTTTTCCATCTCTCCTTCCTTCCGGCTCATTCACATGCAGCTGCTTCACAAATCTCACATTTTTAAGGGAAAGAAGAAAAAAAAACCTCAATTTTTAGTTTTGTACAAAAGGTGAAACATACTGACACATCATTAAAACTGCTCCTGAATGCAGGAACGTGTTGGAATATATGATGGATATTTATCTATTCATATTGATGAGCTGAAAGTAAGACTGTACAAGATAATTACTACCTTTTTAATGTATAGATATGTTAATTTTGAGAGAAATAAATCACACATTTGCGCACCTACGAATGAAAAGACATTTCTTTGTCCTGTGAGACCAGCAGCTTACTGTGGCGAATGATAGCTTAACATAAAATGTAGGTCAATATTACTGCGTAACTGTTATTACTGAGTGTGTTACCATTATCGCTATTCAGAAAAAGCTATGAAATCTCATTTTAAATACAACTACAGTACAAAGGAGAGGTCTGTGCTTCAATCTGATGATTTTGACAGTAATCATTTGAGTACTGGAAGCTTCTCTTTTCAAACTAGACTTGAATAAAAAAAATTAACTCAACCTCATATCGAAAAATGATGCAAAAATGCAAGAGCACTTGCATCACTGCACCCATTTTTTTTTTTATAAAAAGGCTGGAGGCTTTTTGCTTTAAAAAAAAAAAAAGGCAAGACGTTCAGCTAGTTTATCCCCAAGTGTGTGATGTTGTACCTAATCAGTCAAACAGTCAATCAATCAGTGCTTCTGTTTTTTCATGTCTTTTGAAGTGCAGCCGTGATTGGTGAGGTTATCCCCGGAGTTCTCGCAAGCGGGTGTCTACTGGTATCAGACACTTAAATTCAAGGCTTTTTAAGACCTTTTCAAGATAGTATTTAACTAAATTTAAGACAGGTCTTTTTTTGATAAATAATCTTTTTGTGATTTAAGCTATGCAGGTAAGTATAAAGGAATATATAAGGTCCTGTGCTATGGTTATTAGAGTAAATTGGCTTCATTTACATTTGGCCATCAGGTAAGTGTATAGTATGTAATTAGGATCAGTGGTAAAGATGTATAATATCAGACATGGGAACTTTAACACAGAGAAGCCTGACTAATTTTGACAAAAATGAATGAGAAAATTAAATAAAATTAGCCAATATTTTAGTCGCAATTAAAACCTAAAAAAAAAAAAAATCAAATTTAAGACCATTTAATGAAGTCCTAATATTTTAAGGGACATTTTAAGGGTGTACCACCAAGCCAATGGTCAGCCATTAGTCAGTGTCAGGCTGTTGTTAAGAGTCAAATCACCCCTACTGGCAGTTAGGCTTAGTGCATGAGAAGAGAAATGAAAGTTAGAGAAGTAAACAAGCAGCTTAAGTCAAAAGGAAGTGAGATCAAAACAAAATTGTTATATTAGGTAAGATTTTTTTTTTTTTTTGGCCATTGAAACGGTGCATAATGGTTTGTGTTATTTTATGCTAGTGCGCGGTAAGTTGTTCCTTCAGCATCAGGTTGCGTTGTTAATGTGCTTACTGGCTAACTAACATCTGGAATCCCTGCTGTCGGTCTTCCAGGTTTCCCTATTTAAATGACAAAAACAGACTACTGACACCTGCTGCAATGGAGAATTATTTCCTCTCATGCAGGTGCAGAACGTGTGTGCTAGTTAGCTCTTGGCTGTGGTCTTTGCGGTGTGTTCAAGTGCAACTTTTTGCCCCTTGGCCTTCTTTCCCACTAGTTCTTTGATGTGGGTTTGGTGTGCCCTGCTTGCATGTGCATGCTTCTGGTGTTACTAGGAACATCGCAGTTGTTTGGACATTTGACAAAACTGCAGTTACTTTTCTTCCTTTACAGACACAATTCAAGCAGCTTCTGTTCTTTAACTGTTGGAGCCATATAATATGTTAACATTCCACATTTGTCCCTGATATTCATGATGCTGAGGCTACAGTCATTTGCATTACAGGCAATGTCAATAATAAGGTCCACCCACCAGCTATGAATAATTTTTAAAGCCCAAACTGTCTCATTATAAAATCAAGGACACCTAGTATGCAGTATGGTACATATAGACACCATGTGCCTCTTAGGTGACCTGGTGCCTTTGAGCTGACTGACTTTGCTCCTATTCCACAGGCACACTCTTTGATCATGTGATCTGGTCTGTGGAATGTCAGCCGACTCACCCTGAGGCATACTGCTTTACATCTAAGACTGCATTGGATGAACAGATTGTTCATGCACATGATACCATACACTGCAGAGGAGCGGACAGAAACTGCTGATTACTCTTTGGAGCCTTCACTGTAAGCTGTTTGCATGAGACAGATAATTATCAGTGTGGAAAATGCTCCTCAGAAACATAATATGCACCTTACACTACAGCGAAACAATAAAAGTAGAGAGCTCACAAATGAGATGTTATCTACAGGCACTTGATCTTTGGGTAAGCAGATGCTTATGCACACAGGTATTACAATATGGATGGATGGATGGGACCACTGAGCAGACAGAAGACAGCACTCATCATCTAGTCCTACTTAAAATGAAAAGCAGTTTTATTGATGTGAAGAGATGTGAATGTGCACTGAGTGTGACACAGCTGGCGCAAGACTAAATGTCTAATAAATGTGATTGTCTGAGCTAATCAGTCTAATTTGGCCTGTTGTGATAGGATTGTAAAGTGTAACAACAAACATTACGCTGCAGCTCAGGTGTCCTATTATTTTCCTCCAGTGTGACAAACATGAAAGGGGATAACCTGAGAGACAATTCTATGTGTGATTTTACAGTTTTACAGAAGAGAGAACATTTTTTAATGGATACATAAATCAAGACTTTCGCTATGTGCATTTTCCTTTTACCAAAGTGACATGTATTGGACCAGAAAATAAGGAAGCTAACACTATGTTTTGGCCTACAGAAAGAATCTGCACAGAGTTCAACTGGCTAACAAGCTTGTGAAATAATTTATTGTCCTGCTGTTTTCTCCATCCAGTAAATAATGCCTGATGCCAATCTTGGAACAAATCCAGCCGGCAACACATGCTATGATAGTGTCGTTTGCTTTGTTCAGATAAAAAGCTACAGTAGTAAACACATTTTTTTGGGTGATATTCTTTTAATCAAACAAGTCATGTCAGTGGTTGTATAAGCTCACGGCCTTTTATACTGCACAGCCTTAGGTAAAGCATGAACAGCAAACTACTTAAAACATTCCTCTTGCGCCATCATCAGGTCAATATATCAGTTTGCCCACTATTCTAGTTTATGGCCAAAAACCTAAAAAGTTAGTGCTATTTAGCCAATGTTAGCATGCCAACACACAAACTAAGATGGTGAATATGATGAAAATTATGCCTGCTATACAGCAGCATGTTAACTAGGGATGCACTGATTGTGAAATTCTGGGCTGATACCAATGTTTAAAATAAGTATTTGGCCAACAGCAATGTTATATTTTGGTTTACATCAGCCAAAACATTAAATAAACTGACAGGTGAATACTATTGATCATCTTGTTATAATGCAAAGTTCTGTCGCAAAACTTTTGGTCGTTGCATTCATGTGGATGGCACTTGACATACACTATCTGCCCAAACACTGTTGCAGACCAAGTACCTTTCCCCGATGGCAACAGTGATGGCAGCTGCACCCCAAGCAGGATCTTGCGCCATGCCACACCATAAAATCTGTTCGGGAATGGCCCGAGGAACATGACAAAGAGATCAAGGCTTCAACCTGGCCTCCAAATGTCCCAGATCCCAATCTGATCAAGCATTCCTGTGATGTGCCAATATCTCAGAGGTTCCTTGATTCACAGTGGGGCCTCCTTGGATCTGACTTTGCTGTTACCTGTCGAGACATGGACACAGGACCTCTGGGGGTGTCCTGTGGTGTCTGGGACCAGATCCTTTGAGTCCTGAGAGTTGTGCGGTAGGTTATCAGCATGTCCCACAGGTGCTTGATCAGACTGGGATCTGGGGAATTTGGAGGCCAGGTTGATGCCTTCAGCTCTTCATCACATTCCTCGGGCCATTCCTGAGCAGTTTTTTGGTGTGACATGGTGCATTATCCTGCTGGGGGACCACTGCTGTTGGGGAGTGCTATTGCCATAGGGGGAGGCACTTGGTCTGCAATGGTGTTTGGGTGGACTCGTCATATGATGAAAATTTATCTTCGCCAAATACTCATTTTGTACTGACTTTAGCTTTAACACATTTTAAAATAACTCAATGAGAACTCCATTAGCTGTTGGCTTCGACCACTGGCGTCCAACCGCTAATGTTAACTAGCTCTCCTCCTGCTGATTTTAACACAGATTTATTGTAATATAGAACTATCAGGGAAACAATAGGGTGTGTCCCCTGATTATTGAGATCCCAGAAAGGGACGTATTCAGACAACAGGACAACATCTGTCTCAAGCCTGGCTTTTTAGCCCACCCACTGATGTGACACAACAGAAAAACATCAATGACCACTGCCGTCGGCCACTGTCATCATGTTTGCTGATCGTCCGTTTGCAGTCAACAGGGCTAATATTGGCCAAAACCAATGTTTGGCCAATAAACTGTTGCACCCCTACATGTTAGCATTGACATTTTGAGCATTTTAGCATGCTGATGTTAGCATTAAGCTGAGGGTGATCTGGTGATTAAATTAGAATCCACAATTCCATTGTGGTTATGGAAAACAATTTTGCTACTATGCCAACCTTTTTAAAAATCTTTTAACTAAACCCATAATCTTTGTTGGATTCAGCCGTGGGTGGTTTGGTACTGCTCAGTGTGGTTTGTAGTAATACATTTACAAATAGAAATATTGTCCCTGAGAAGTGACAGTTCAATATGAAAATGTTTCTCTCATCTTCTTTCTGTCTCTATCCTGTTGAAGAGTTATGGGAACTGTGCTGAGAGAATGGCAGTTTGACAGTTTAGTCCAACACCAGCTTGAGTCAAATAACCAAAACTTTTTAAGGAAATACACAATTTTACAGTGACTGATATAAATGATTGTGGTAATAAAAGTTACCCCAAATACAACATGTGCAGTCTACGGTTATGTTGAAGCTCCACTGAGCTCTGTAAATCAAAGAATGTCTATCTGTCAGGGTAGGGATGTTAGCAAAAAATACGGACACAACCTCGTGGAATGGCATAATATCAGTGATATCAATACAGTGCATTACATGGTCAACCTTGGAAAAAATCCGGAGAGAAAAAAGTAAATCTAAGTTTCAAATTTCTGTATCAAGGTCACACAAAAAAGAAAAAGAAGACTACAGCATCACTGTACTGACCAAGTCAGGCATAAAAGGGGGCAGAGGATGGTACATGTAAACAACAACTCTCCTTTAAGAGAGCAAGTCCCAAGTCAGTCCATTGAGTTGTTTACTTGTGATAAATTTAGCCAAACCTTGTATTCCCAAACCAGAAATAAGATGCTAATACACTGCCCTGCGGGTGGCCTCTGATGGAACGATTCTGACATTGTTTTCCACGTGGACATACTGAGGCTTCCAAGTAAGGAAATTAGCCGTCCGGTTTGTCAGCTCTCCACTGAGATTACATCTGAGGACATCAGATACGAGCTGCAGGAAGACAAGAGCCTTCTGTAAACGGGTATAAATTCACTCCGTTAATTTGGTTTAATCTTTATTTCACACACACAAAAGCAATCTTTTTTACACTCATGTTAAGCCCTGATGTCAAATGATGGTGTGTGTGTCAGGTGTTGCTTGTGCTTGGTCGCTGGGTCAGTTTGTATTACTAATTAACATTAGCTAGTGGAGCGGAAGGAACACAGAGTACCTAAACTTATCCCACAGTGCTCACAGTGCCACCCGAGGGCCACTGAGAGTGCTGGAAGATTTACTTATCACATGCTAATGTGGAACCAGTCGCTGGAAAAACTCCAAAACTTGATGAACTGTCAACTATCACTTGCATTGCCAGTAACCTCTGAATGATTAATTGCCTGAAATTGAATTCAATCGAGCTGATTCACAGTTAGGCAGTAATCATGATAATCTAACTTTTTTTCCTTTTGTACTCTGTTTTTATCACTATTTTTTAAATCTTTCACTGACAAAATGGTCAGAGATCAATCACTTTCTCGCCTCACCACTTTGTTTTAAACATTTTTTTTCTACATGGTAACCTATACATGAGGTGAGAATATGCCAGCTTTCACGCTGTTTTCCCCAGCTGTCTCTCACTGCCTGCTGAGCAGCAGCTCTCCTTTGTTCTTCAGAGGCAGACCATTAAAGCAAAACTAGAAAAGTGTACTCAATAAAGTACAGACTGGCGCCAGGTGGCCGCCCGGGCTGACTGTGGCCACTCTACACAATTTTTGTAATTCCAGCAGATGCAAACAGGTTCTGTGTATGAAATATAGATTCAGTATAATAATAGGGCTGAGCGATATGGACAAAAATTCATAGAGGCATTACACAATATATATCTCAGTATTTTCTACGGAATGGGCTACATGTTTTCAGTTGCAAGTTAAAGCCACATTTGAGATGTCACAAACTCTTTAGTAAAAACAAACTATGATGAAAATAAAATGCAAAGACAGACATTTTATTCCCCTGTTTGAAAATATACAGCTGCACAACAGTTACACCTCCAAAACTCTGGTGGGCGATGTTAAGTTTAGTTGATTCAAAACATCTAAAACACACATTAAACATGGCTTAATATCGACAGTTTCAAACACAAGTACACAAGCTGGCTTCACTATAACTCTCAGCATTCACAGACAAAGCATTTGTCTTTTGCGGGACACATTTTCCCCACAATACAACATGCTAATGTTTTTAGCACAAGCCTATGGCATTTTACATTGTATAAATTAGCCTAGTAGCTAGAAAACATTTCCTCTACTCATATGAAGCCAGGGTCAACAGCAACATTCAACAAAGGTAATGTTACAAAATTCGGTGCCATTACAACTCACAGGGTTCACCGACAAAACAACTGCCTCGTACCAAACACATTTTCCAGAAAATATAACATGCTAACTTTATTAGCAAAGCCTATGGCATTTTACATTGTATAAAGTAGCCTAGCGACAAGCAGAGATTTCCTCTGCTCATATGAAGTCAGGATAAATCACACACAAGTCTTAAAAAGCTATTTTTGTGGAGGCTTTATTGTCGTCACAATTTATTTTTTATTATTATTATTTCTTATCTGTGAAATGAAAGTAAATAAAAGCTTCATTTTCACTGAGAGAAATGGTTGTCAGCTAACAAAAACAGACAGAGGTCTGCATTGCCACGACGTGTAATTACATTCCTTGGGACGTCAGGCTATGGCTCTGAAAAGTGTTGCTGGAGAACTTGTACGTGAATGAGTGGGCGGAGCTGTGCAGAGTGGGAGAGAGGAGAGATGCACACTGGTATGCGTCATGTAACGCAACTTGACCCTTTATCGATATAAAAAGTGTTGTCTAAATTTACATCTTGCTTGAAAATATATCATTATATCGTACATAGTTGTCATATCGCCCACCTATATAATGATGAGGATAAACGTAAACATAAAATTTTGATCCATGTTGTTCACAACTGCACTTTTAAGGCTATTGACTTAACAAAGTAGGAAATAAAAACAAACACAAACCAGACAAAAAAAATATCAAGGAAAAATTACCAAATCAAAAGTCTACAAAATTAGCGAGACACTCCTCTTTTGAAACACCTCCAATGTGAAATGACACCATGCAACAGACAGAACAAAACCAGGTCGCTGCCATGGCAGCAGCTAGAAAGTACAGCTGTGTGTGTTGAAATTGTCCCTCCTGGCTCCCTTATAGTCAGGATGGTGAAGATAACAAAAACAGGGACGTATTCATCTGGCATTGTGCCTAACCTTAGTGGATCATAACATTATGGGGTATAGAATTAATTTGCTGATGCTCCGGTTCAAAATATGACCAAGCTTTTCCATGGATATCAGTATTTCTGTCTACAACTACATGGCCTGCAATAGATGGTAAAAGCTTGTTGTTTTTAGCTGTGCTGATTTCTGTTAAACGTACAGCCCCTTCCAGCCGGTTAAGAGGAGTGAGGAGTCAACAGCCACTGACGGTATAAAACTGTTAATAAAACAGGTTTCTCAACAATTGTGAATCACCGCAACCATGAGAGGTCCTTGAGAATACAGTCATAAATGTGCACAAAATATGGCGCTGATTGGTGCAGTAGCCTGTGAAATTAGCTGCGGAGATATACAGATATTCACACTCACACACATACCCATGCACACACAACCAAACATCTGACTCTCTCACATCTTATTCCTAGCGGACAAAAAAAAAAGACAAAAATAGCTTAGAAATAACATCCGGCAATGTGCTCAGCCAGTCACCTGTAGTCCATACAATCGTCCAATTGCCCAATCCTAGTTGACACTTCTTTACATCTCCTTAAGTTTTCATGTTGTGCCCACTGTCACTTGCGCAACAGCCGACCTCTGAGTATATGGTGGCTAGGTCTGTTTCACCTCAGGCATTACCTATCACTGCGTTTTCCCAACTGTTTGCCATCACATGATTAAAAGAAAATTAAATGAAATTACATTTTAGGGAAGCCCAAATCAGGGATGAAGATCTTGACTGCTCACTGCACACTTTGTATCACACACCATGTACCCCAGTGAAATTTCAGGAAGGCATGAGGGTATGAAAAAAAATAGATACCGCCATCAAAAATTCTCAATAGAAGATCAAGTAGTGAGGTCACTGTCTTTGCTATCTGCATGTAGGAATGAAAGTTATTCTATAGATGTCCTTGCCAAAGCTTAGCTTTTGCTGAATTGACATGGAAGAGGTCATCCCAAGGCCATGTGGAGTAGTCGATATGGTATATCTCAGGCCCCCCAAGCCCTCATCAGTAGAACAGATGTCTTTCATCTTTGACTAGAATTTTGAGTGGAGTGAGAGGCCACTGCATGATGAAGAGTTTTGCAACCAAAGCACGGACAAGAAGCGTGTGAACAGATCCACTACACACACACAAAACCAAACGGGCATGGGCAGACGCATGCATGCACGCATTCACACCCACGTATAAAGATTTCATGCCCATGTGCGGCCACACATGCACCGCAGAGTCCCCGCACCCTTGCCGATCCCCTGCTAGCAGTGGTCTTCCAGGCTAAGCCCGCTGGATCTCTTTTTAATGAAGTCCGGAGGTAAAAAGTGCACACTCTCGCTTACTGACAAGCCAGCTCTCGCATTGCCTTTCATCATTACAGTAATGGCTCGGTCTCCCACTGAGCAGTTTACTTTTAATCCATGTCGATGATGCACATTGCTGGAGAATCCAGATAGAGTGTTCTGTCTGTCACTTTTTTCTCCCCCATAACACCACCACCCATTTTCTTCACTGCTTCAGAGGGACTTGAGATGTTGCAAGGTCTTACCAGAACATCACAGCATAATCTTAAACCCACACATAAACAGTATACTGTTCTTTTACAGTTAGCTTTACACTCTACATGCTTTAAACTTCAGTATTTTGCCCTTTGCTGTCATGATAATTGATTGTTTTCTCAGCTCAGTGTACTGCTATGTAAGAAAACATGTGCAAATAGACAAAACACAAGCAAATGAAGACCACATCTACACTGTGAAAAGTCTTTTTTTAAAAAGGGAGGAAAAAAAAAACCCAAAACATATCAATTGAAAAGTTTAACTTCAAAATGACACACAGTATAGCCACCATTTGGAAAAGGTGACACCCTCTTTAACCAAATGAATGCCAGCACTAATTAAGATTCGAAGTACGCCCACGCAACATCCGTGCTCTGCAGTTTCATCCTGTGACATTTGGATCCTCGTTTAATGTTGCTGACACAGTACCCTCCACGTACTGTGTCAAAATAATCCAAGACATGTTCACAAAAATAAATGCTCTGCTGTTCTCCATCACTATTTCTTTTAATAGAATAGTCATTTCTTGTACAGTATGTTCATACAGTTTTTCAGATTTAATGCTTTTCATGCAACTTCAGTTCTTAATGTCAAGTGTTCAACTAATTTTGGGCATGTGAGTAAATGATTGAAGTTTTGAAGGTGTTCAGGTTTTCTCCTCTTTTTTTTTTTTTTACAAAGAATGACAGAAACAATTGTAAGAGCAAGAATAAGGTACCATAACTGAGCAGACAAAGAAAACAGCACCACCTACAGAGACTGAACCGAGAGATGTAAAAACAGCATAATGATAAGGGGCTTTGGTAAGTGCTCATACTTTATGATGCTTTGTACAGTGCAGTAGTTGTGAAATAAATGCTATTTCAGACTGGGGTTTGCTGAAATTGTCATGACTACCAATCTATTGAATGCTTTTAACAGCAGTGGGATTCAGTATGAGGCCTGTATGACTTTGTCACGCTCGTTGCAAAGAAGCACTCAGAAAAAAATAAACCCTGAACAGTCCTTTCCCCCCTTTTACAGTTTATAACACGACCTGTCGCGGCACCGCTGCACTGCCATGAATCAAAATTTGCGGTTTTGTAATGCTGCCATGACGCCATCCATGAAGGTTAGTCTGGTCAAAGATTCACCTTTGACCCCACAGTGTGAATCTCCAAATACTGATTCATGGTGGTTGGGAGGTTGTTATTTTCAATGGTGTCCTCGTGGTTCCTGTGGTACAGCCGCTGTCATGGTGATATGTTTCTGTGCAGCTTATACTACTGCCTTTTATAAGGGAGCACACAGTATCTGCTATCTTGTATCGAGAATGTTGATATTGATGTCTTTGTTAATTTTGCAGTCTGTTTGATGATAAAAATAGGCATTGTCTTTTGGTAGGGTGAAGTCAGTGCCATTGGCAGGCTTTAGAAAGTTGTCAGTTTCCAGCTGAGAGGGCCACATGCTGGTCTGTACTTCAAAGTATTCTGTCCCCAGGATCATGTAATGATATCCTGGCTCTGCACCTTACCACTGCCTAAAGCTTCCTGGACTATGAATCTTTCAGTCAGTTATCTTAAAGGGATATCAAGACAACTTTGCAAGGTTGTGATTACTCATCCCAAGTGGTGCTACTTAAGACTGTAAAAATAGTTGCATAATGTTTTCTGTGGTTCCGGTGGGAGATATTCATGGCCATGTGTCTGGATGACACTGGAGAAGGACCTCGCCAATGCAATTCAGAGTAATGACCCTTCTTCTTTGCTGTTCTTTTCAATGACAGGCATACAGACGGTTTTTACGCAGCTCATTATAGAGGTCAACAAATAGTGGATTTTTAAAGGCCATTAACAATAAAAATAGTTTGCAACAGGAAACAGTCGACAGCAGATTAATCTGCTGATACCCCCACGCACAGACAAAGTTTGACAGCGTTAAATTAACAGCCTTTGACTTTATGAGAAACTGGAAGATTGTTGAACTGAGCATCTCAGTCAAAGTCATAAAAACCCACATAAATCTGGAATTGAACATCAGACTTAAAGTAAAAAATCAACGTGGGAGTGATTTTTGTTTTCGGAGCTATAAACTTTCGTCAAAGTCAACCCAAGAATTCTAGGTACACAATGACATTACCTTAACTTTCTGTATGGAGACTCCATCAAAACCGTGATGAGAGACAGAAGTATTTCTGTTACTTATATTTGAATTAAGTAATGTATTTTAATTACTTCTTAGTATTTCTGAATTGGTGTTTGACAGGGCTGAAAAAAAATCAAATGTAATTTCTAACAAGATACTCCAAATACTTGCTCTATGATTCATAAAACCAAATGATAAGAATAGGTGAGAACCTATTATATTGCAGGCTGGAGCATGTAGGAAACGTGAGAGGCCTTTTAATGAGAAACAGGCATTCACTCAACAACATAGACTTTTGCTATGGCGCTATAACGATGGACTCGCTGTTTTGGTCAAGCAAATCATTAACGCAAATATAGCTTAAAATGAAGAACAATACACTTAGATACAGAAAATACTCATAGAAAATAACCATAACCAACAATTCCACTGTTAATTCCACACCACTGAAGACACTCCTTTTTTGGGAAACACATAGAATCAATGATAGTTTCGCTTTCTGCCATGTTTGTTGTTGCCCTGGGTAACAGTATGACATCAATATGTCAACAAGCCAAAATTTTGCGAGTATCATGATATGAATTTTTCATATAAAATAAAAAAATATACCGCTATTATCGTGAACGTGATGCTATAGCATGGCATGGCTATAGTGTAATTACAACTATTGCAACTCCATGGACCTTTGGCTTTACCCTGGAGAAGAACACCTGACTCATGGGTGAAAGTCCGAGTTTGTTTGACTCATACACCTCCCCTCCCGCTTGCCCAGTGCCCAGTAAAGTTTGACAAGACTAAAACAGATTGTGTGTCCTTGTTTATGAAGTTTTTAGCTGAAGGTTTTAGAATTACATAACTTCTGAAGTAAGCACCCATGCCTTGACATTTTGTAAAATCAAATGGGTTTCATTCCAAATATCTATACAGATCAAAACTGGAGGAGTGCATTTTCTTTATATGGGAGTACTCTATTTGTTTGCCTCTGTTTACTTGAACCAAAACCGTGTTTTATTTGTGGATGTTTGATTTAATTTGAGTCTGCTGGGCAATCTCAGGTCAATACAAATGCTGCGTTCAGGCCAAACATAATCAAACATCCTCTCTGACCTCTTCCATGTTTTTCTCAGCCCAAACCTTTTTTTTCCGCATTAAAAAACACCCACAGCCCGAGATCACTTGGTATTGATGCATTGCAATAGATTCACTTCTAATTCAGCTTTTCCAATTTATTTTTACCCTTCATTGCGCCTCCCCAGCAATATCATGCTATGCAGAGTGAAAATCCTCAGCTGAGTCTAAATATTGTTAACCTATTCATCAAACAATGTGTTCAATACATATTTATGGTTCACATATCATTGGTCAAAACATTTCGCTCAATAAAACATTTGGGTGATCATTGAACCAGTCTACAAAGGGCCGATTCATCTCCCAGGCTGCTTGCACTTCTTGTGCACAGCATTTGGAGCCACATTATTCAGAGCATCCGCCATATTCAGCTGCTATTAGACAAGCCAGTATTAGCAGACAGCCCAGCAGGTCACTCAGCATGCTGAGAACTGGAGCTGAATACATAAAGGGAAATTCCTTTATTGTCAGAGTGAATTTAACAATACCTGTGCTTACAGAGGAATCATACTTTGAAGATTAGTGCGTTAGCTACAGTTCAGTTAATTGTCCAGTTTTGTTGAGACTTGCAGAGGTGGTGATTCAACTCAGTGGTCTCTCTTCCTGTTGTGTTCCTCATTGTGGGAAATAATGGCTTTAATTTTGACACATTTTACCCTCGCCACAAAGCATCACATCTTACTCATGTTACCGTGGCACTGATCAATATTTTCATATTTAGAATAACTCAAATGACTACATGCAATGTGAAGTGTGTCACTTATACTGATTTTGCTCTGATAACCCTTGTTCCCAGCCACAGCAGGGAGCTGTTTTTAGTGAAGAAAGCTGTGATAAACCCACTGTATAATAGCTGCCCAGCACCACATAGCAACAGACCATTTTAGCAGTGAATGTAGTGAAGCTGCTGAAGAGACAGCTTTTTTTACTCAAGAGTTGGTGCAGACCAAAACAGAGCTAAAAGGAAAAACATTTGATGGCCTGGAACATGACCCCATATTAAAGGAGAAGTCCGGTATTTTGTACTTTGAGCCCCATTTTTGGCTGTTTATGATAAAATAGAGTGGTTAAGACCAAAATCTTGATAAGTGCTCCTTCTCTGAGAATTTGAGAGAATTTGGCTTTCCCCTGCCTGGCTTAACAATGCTGTCTATGGCCATGTGTAAATCTGTCCTAAAACCACCCTAAACATTCGTTTTCAAAGCCATGAAACTCACCGAGTGGTCAGTGGTGTTCCTTGATGTTCTGACATAAAAATTGTAGCAAACTGTGATTTCTGTGATGATTTATTTGACGTTTTGTCCATGCATTGATTTCCTATAGGAAGCCTCATTGTCTGTTGGTAGTAATCCGCCACCAGAAACAGAAAAGGGGTTGTTTACGACAAGGTTGTAGTCATTGTAGTCTTTTAGCTCAGTGAAAGTGCCAGCTCGACAGTGCTGTGTACACTGCACAAAACTTGCCCATTATTACTCGCTTGTAAACAACGTTTGCAGTACGATGCCTTTGAACACAACGCCAGCCTTCTTCTTCTGCTTCTTTTCTGTGTCCCATTACATTGCAATGGTTTCCTGCCGGTTGGCAACACTCATGTAAAGGAGCATTATCGCCATCAAGTGGGCTGGAGTGTATAACGCTTCAGGGTCAAATGAACGATCAAGCGGAAGTTTACACCCGAGTGTGGAGCAGCTGAAAAAATAGTTCCACAATCCAGATGAAGAGCGAAAACACAGATGGAAACCACAGTTTGCTACGATTTTTATGTCGGAACATCAACAAACACCACTGACCACTCAGTGAGTTTCATGGCTTTGAAAACAAACGTTTAGGGTGGTTTTAGGACAGATTTACACATGGCCATAGACAGCACTGTTAAGCCAGGCAGGGGAAAGCCAAATTCTCGCCAAATTCTCCGAGAAGGAGCAATCGTCAAAATTTTGGTCTTAACCACTCTATTTCATCATAAACAACCCAATAATGGGGCTCAAAGTGCAAAATACCGGACTTCTCCTTTAATGCTAATGGTAGCTAAATCAGCAGGAGAGCTGACAGAGTCAGTCAGTGGGTGAAATGACTCTAATCGGCAGTTCAGGTCAGTGCAGTGCATTTGTGCTCGCCCACAGTAAATATTCTTAGTTCTTTCAACATCAAGTTGTGTTATTAATGTCCTAACTGGCTAACTAGTGTCTTGAATCCATCCTGTTAGTCTTCTGATTTCCATTTTTGAATCACTAATATTTATAAGTGCCGCTTGCTAGTACGGAGAGCTATTACCACTAACACAGGTGCAGGATGTACGTGCTAGTTGGCCATTGGCTGGAGTCTTTGCAATGTCTTAAAGTGCAACTTTTTGGCCAAGACACAGGTAATGTGAGGCGATGCAACCGTCAGCCGTTGCCACTAGTCTTTGATGTGAGTTTAATGTGTCTAGGCCTTTACACTAACACTGCCCCTGAATGACCAGGGAAAAAAAAGAACTGAAGCTTTAAGTCTATAAGTGAGTAGTATCCAACAGTTTCATTACGTCTTACAATATAATGATACAATATTATGCCTTACAATTGCTGAACTCCATTTAGCTGCTTTGATTTCACATCTCTTATATCCTGCATGCTCGCTCATTGTCACTCTCACCGGAGCATCGAATAGAACAGAGCAATCGTTAGCGTTATTAGTCACACCTGTGCTTTTCCTAACATGGCAAGTCAAAATGTCTGCTGTGAGAAAGGCCTGTTGTGAAAAATGCCCATCACAATCCTCTTAGGCCCATGGTGATTATATTAAATTGCTTGTTTTGTCTAACTCTCCAAAATCCCAAAGCTATTCTGTTTATTATCATATGACAAAGAAATGCAGCAAATCATTAAAACTGAGAAACTGAAACGAGGGAATGTTTGGCATTTTTGTGTCAGTCCACTAATTGATTAACCAATTGTTCCAGCTTATCCGTCTAACAAGTACCATTTAGAAGTAAGCTTTCAAGATGATGTTTGGGATTAGTAATTCATGAATTTACAACCATGGAATTGCTGAACTTGTGTTTAGTCAGCAAGTCAATGCTCCAGCTTTCTTATAAAGCTTTACAGTTGAAGTTGAACTTGGAAGCTGGGTTGACTGTGTAACCAAGAAAGATTTTGGAAAGCTAGACTGCATCATTTTTTATGTGTAGTTTCAGCCTGTGTTTGAACGTGCCTTCATAGCAGCTTTGCCTCAGTCAAATATCTGTCTAACTAAAACACCAACCTGCTGAGATTTCACATTAACGAGCGATCGAACAATCTGTCTTCAAATTCTTTTACTAGACAGTCCCTTTAGAAATCCCTCTATCATGGCACACTGAGGTCTAGAACTAGTAATTAGGGCCTCTCTTCTCCACAGCACGTTGTTAGTGATATTTTGCTCCGATAAAACCCTTTCAGAACTCTGCATGGGTCCAAAAGCTGTCATCACCTAACATTAGCTGCCCTGAAAACAGCAAAGCTACCTGTAAGCCGTCTATTAACAAACCAGCGTGTGTGCTATAGTACTATCACCTACCTTCCCATTAGCACAACATATAAGATCATTTCACAGGTTGGGTTTTTGTCTGGTACTATAAATCACCTTTGTACACCATGGGAAATTATTTATTGATGACACCTGAGTAAATCTCTAAACTTTCATTCCCAAGCCCAGCACCATGGGGATTTAAGAGCATGTTTACAGCTAGGGTAAAAATGATGCTGTATGTGTCGCTCATCTTACAACTTGCCTCACCAACCTGATTTTTTTTTTTTTTTTCAGTGTTTGACAATGAACAATTAACCTAAGTCCAACAGCTTCTCTGACATACTTTGTCATACAGACATAAATTGCCATAACAAGCTCCAATTACACTCCCATTCCAAACCATCCATCTGTGCTTACGCTAATCTTTTGAACTGATGTGACGTCTTCGGCACAACATTCTCAGTTGCTAAGGAGTTCTCAAGTGACCTCAATTGTGATTAAATGGCACCATTATACAATCTCATACAGTACAGCCACACACACACAGGCACTTATTGTATTTGACCCCTGGAGAATTAATAGTGTCTTCACTCGAAATCTGTCTTTTGTAGAGCCCACCATTAGCTGCTAATAGTGGTGTTATTTCATAGATGGTGACAACTTGGCAACATCAGACATAATAAGGATGGTTATCGCAGGCTATTTACCATAGAGATAGCCTTGGAGCAAGATACAGCATGAACTTGATGGTATCATTGAGACTTAAAACACATTACTGGACAATAGGAAATATAAGAGTGGGAGTTTTATAGAGGAAAGAATTCTCTGTACTTGCCAGATATTTTACTTGATTAATGGATTTTGTAGAACAGCACACTGTGTGCATTGAAAAAGTAAAATGACATACAATCTGGATATAAATAAGACTATTTCTGTCTACTATGTAGAAATCAATAGTCTATCTAAGCATGGGGTCTTGTATGCATTAAAGGTCCATGAGTGCAATAAGAGTGGAGACAAGATAAAAGAAAACAGCATGAAAAGAAAGCCACCATTTTTCCTGATATGTTTAAAGTGCATTAGCGTTTGACTAATATGGGATTTTGAAAAGTAGCCCTTTCGATTTGTTTTCCATTTTTCAAAAATCGGACTATTTTCATTGCACAAAAACTAACTAACTTTTTTGTTCTTTTCATATAAGAAAACCTGTCATCTTGTTAGCGAGTTTGTCTGTTGCTTGTGACTTGACATAGTAGAGAGTGAGCAAACTTTAGCAACATCAGTCAGGTGACAACCTCCTGGGCTGAAAAAAATTAGCTAATGTTGAAGTGCCACAAATGTCCACTTGAGGCTGTCTTCAAAAACAGGTCAACTGTCATCGACCCCCATGTTAAAATGTCCAACTTTACAGCAGAAATAACTGTGTTTACAGCCTGGGACAAAAGAAAATTTGGGCTGCTAATTTTCCTGTTCATGACAACTGTAGGGGGGTATTTTTTATTTAACTCACCTTTAAATGTCATTAAGGCTTAAAGTTCTGCATAATTTAAGGCATTGCCACTTTAAATGGAAAGTAGGTGCTGTCCATTGACATGTCACTACCACAGCAGCACCAGTTAGTTAATGTAACCATGGCGTAACTCTGGATTCACAAAGTGTAGGCATAGCTGCTGCTGTTGCTATTTTAGTATGTTTTCAGTTCATGAAAGTTAATTGTAACATTTTGATCATCAAATCAAGTCTTGTTCAGCATTTGGTTGTGCTAACAGACCAACTTGAATGTCAGATGTTCAGTTTTTCAGTGAGTACATTTTCTTTAATGGTTTTAGGCTTGTTTTCTGCAAGCAAATATTCCTATTAGCATTAATACAGTCAACCGTAGACTATCATGCACCATGCTAACCAAGCTAGCAGCTAGCTTAGGGTCAGCACCACCCTCTCATTCAAATATGGCCTTTTCTGCTTCCCAAAATTTTCAATGCCAATGGTCAAAAAGTCAAACTTGAGGCTTCAAAACATGAATCCACAAACCGATGAGTGACATTATGGGTGGCTTTGTCATTATCTTTACACAGACTACGACATTAGCCACAAAAAGGTACTGGTCACACCAGACCAAGCCGGAGTGAATTGGATTGAGCAAAAGTGTGTTTTATTGCCTGTATAATACCCTATAAGTTAAACTTTTAATCTGTAAAAGGAAACATGTACATTCTTCTTTCAGAAGTTACACACTGTCTTTAGGGCAAGATGAGGCATGTTTCATTACAGGATGAATGGATGAGTAACCTGATGAGAAATACATCCTCGCGTCATGCAGGAATAGCTTTCAGTGGACAGTGATGTATTCACGAGCTGTGGTCACGGAAGAACCTTCATTATATTGGTGGCGAACGACATTGACCAGGCCGTATCAGATTTTTAATAAAATGCCAAATTAGCCTGATGTATTAGCAGATAAAATGGTACATACAGTCGGTCCGACCCAGTATGTGTGTCTGAATGTGTGTCAGAGGAAAAAAAAGCTGCAGATGATATCCGCCACTCGGTTGTTCTAATTTCAAGGTTCTGGAGGTGCTGGAGATGCTTGGCTAGTGGACGGTGATATTGCTCCTGTGTTGCCGGGGACGTAACCCCACCCCTCCAGCCCCACCACCCAGATAAGATGTCATCGGATTTATGGTTATGGATTACTTGCAGATTGTGTCACAGTGGCTACAGATGTTGAGTGTCACCACGGGAGAAGGAGAGACGGAGAGACCGGAAAAAAAGAGGGAACTGTTACCCAGGGTATACTTGAAGAGATTCACTCCATTTGCACATACTTGTCAGGCTGAATCCCACTGAGTAGGATGCTCATTTTCACTTCATGGCTAACTAACAGGGCATGCAATATAGCTAGATGTTTCTGCTCTCAGAGTAGTCTCCTTTTTTTCATGGGGTATGACAGCCATAATCTGCTATAGTACTGTTTTCTTTATACTGTATGAGTCATTATCTTCATTTCAATATTTGATTGTGATGCTTTGTTTGGATTTGAATTCTCATGAAGCCACATTCACTCCAAATACAATATTAAACCTAATTGTGTGGAAGCAATATTCTTATTCCAACAACATGCCTGACTGAGGCTTGGGGCCTTGCTTATTCGTCATCTGCTTCATTTAATAAAGCTTTAATTAACACAACAAAGGTTCATTGTCCTCCATATGCCATCACTCAGTGGACAACTTCAGATGTGAGCACTGTCAGGAAGTTCAAATCCAGAAGTTTAAAACCGAAAGATGCTGTGACAAACTGTTTATGGCGGTGTAGTATTTGCAAAGAGATGCGCAGAATATGTCACCCACGTTTTTTGATGAATCACCACTGTAACGTACAAAAGGGTGCACTTTAAAAGCAATAACAAGCTGTCTCATTTCCTTGAGTGCCTCTTAAAAAATGCCCTACTGACAGACGGTAAGAAGCAGGCTGTTCAGGGCTGCAATGCAACAAATGAAGATGTATCAGCAATTGGTGAGATTTGTAGTCATCCTTATTTTCTGTAAAAGGAATTGGAAACAAAAATTATTGCTGATCCATGACCAAAAAATCTGGTTTGAAAGACATGCTGCGGATGGAATTCTCCTAACTGAAAATGCATTGTATGTGCACTTGGTATGTTTTTACACCATCTCCGCAACATCTATTGGTCATGTGTGACATACTATAGTTGGAACAGGCCAAAGGGTCACTCTCATATTCCTGTCACTGAAGCTAAAGAGAGCCAACCCGGAGAACAGCTGGTCAGGCTGAGTGGAAATTGACATAGCAGATGAACTAACATTTGGCTTTTGGAATGGTAAGCCTAGCCTGGCATTTAGTGACATTTGCCTCGCCACAGAGATGCATTTGGAGGGTCAGAACAAGAAAAAAGAACAAGGGTGGAGGGGTATAATTGTGGGCTGACCATTCATTGTGGACTTATTAGTGGATCTCTAGGGTGGAGTGGACAGTGAGTAATGTTAAATGAAGTTGTGACATGTCACTTATTTCTGAATTTCTTTTTCACACAGGCTGCCCCCTTTAATAGAGCTCTAATGGAACCAAAAATTAAATGTGTAGTAGGTGCTTTACCAAACAGGGTCTTATTCAACTCTGTGAGGGATGAAATTAAAAAATGGCAGCATTCATGCCACTCTTCATTGAGTTTTCTGAAATGACATGATGTCATAACTTAGCCAAATGATGATTTTACTGGAAGACTGCAAATGACTCATGTGTCATTGCTTTGATTCCATGTTTAATATGCATGTTGTTTGGTCCCTTTGTCATTAAAGCTGCACTAATCAATACCGTTCTATTAACTATGGATGAAATGACTACGTGTAATGGTTAAAGGGCTGGTCTTGGTGACGAATCCACAGTTATCGAATCAATCTGCAGTAAAAGTGTATGAAAACAGGGCGTCCAAGCAACTTTTTCATGAGCTGACTTTATGAAGACTCAAGGTTTTATTCAGAGCAAGGAGGGTTCTCTTCAACATTTATTATTTTTCCCTCTCACAACTAAAAATCAAAGTCTTAACTTCTGAAATGGTGGATCTTGCTGGAAGATCACAAAACATGAAAGAAGTTTAAGGTGTGAAAATGACCATATAGCCATGTTTAGGGTGATGACGTAGGTGCAGACATTTCCAGACACTTTTCTCCCAGCATTTGTGCGAAATTTAGGTTCTAATGTCTATTTTGCTTGGTGGTGCTTTATGTGGTTGGCCTTGGACGGTGGTGGCATGTGGCTATGGGTCACTCATCAGGATGTGGAAATCAACTCACCAGTTTGTAACCTCTCCGTCTGCTTACTGATAGCAAGCTGCTAGCTAGCCAGGTTGCAGTTTTCGAATGTAAACATTCGAAAAAAGAAAGGCAAGGAGGCGTGTGCTTTATGGTGAATAAGGATTAGTGTGATGGTGGGAATGTGAGGTGCTGTCCTGTTCCTGCTGTGAATCACTGCTATACATCATTCAGAGCTTGCTGCAGGACCATATAGCCATTTTGTTTGGGTCAGGATGTGTGAACAGTTAAATCAGTCCACAACCAAAAACCATGGATTACCCGAACCACCCGAAAAAATGGACAATTATAAAGCATCAGCCAACAACGTAAGAAGACGCAAAAAGGACTATGTTAAAGTGCGCAAGTCAAAAGAGCTGATGGGATCACATTTCACCTGAGTTGTGCCTTGTTAAATTCCATGTTTCAAAAAAATGATTGATTGATGGATGACCCTAAAAAGAGAAGGATGCCAATTTTGATCTCTAGATGTGAAAAAGCTTCACTAGATTACAATCCAGGCTTGTGTTCGCTTGGGTTTTCAGCTCCTTAGGCCTCAGATCAATAATTCCCTGTCTAGCCTTGAGTCGGTGAAGATGTTCCAGGTTGCACTTTCATCTTTTTCTCATCTGACCTTTAGAGCAGGAGACATCAAGGTTGAGAAAATATTCTGCAAATCGACGAAGACGGCTCTTTTTTATTAACCCTTTGTTCAGTATCAGACCCTATTTTTCTCCCATTACAGTACCCCTCTTTGGTTCTCCTAGTTTTCGCTTTATCTCGCTGAGTCTTGTCATATGTCCTTGAGGCTTTATGTGCCCTGCAATCCAAGGCATGCTTTAGAACAGTTAAGCTCTCAGAGGCAACTGGAGGAATTCTTTTACATGCTACAAATGGTTGAATCCTAAAAGCCCTTGCGTGTCCTTAGTCTTTGTAATCAGCTTAATAAACAGGATTCAATCATTGTCATTTGATCTAAAATTTCGGCTAAGAGATGAAACATCCTTTGTGTTCGTAATCCAACAGGTGAAACTAATTAAGCAGTAAAACTCCTTTGATAACCTGATGATGAAAAATACAGCATCAGAGAATTCCGACAAAAGTCTTTTTTTTAAATTACCACAACCACTTCTGAGAACCGTAAAAGCTCTTTGGTTTCATCTGCAAAAACAGACAGCATAAACAGAAACCTAAACAATTAATTCATGTTCGGATTTTTACCAAAACAAGCCTGTGTTTTAGACTTCTTAAATAAATGCGGATAAAATGGAAACACTGCTGCTGTACATTACAGCACACCAGGTGATTCCTCCCACCTGTTCACTCGTGTGCACTCATTTCACATCTCCATTATGAGTTTATCTCTGGCTGGCAGAGGTTGTCCCGTCACTCTGGTATGCACAGATCCATTGCAGGAGAACAAATTAAGCTTGACAAGAACACAGAGAGCTCCTGTGAATAAAGCATCTTTATTCTAACACTGGGTGTAAAACCAGCAGGGATAAATATACTACCATGTATGTCACTCGGTGCTTTCTTTAAATGATGAATACTGTTTTGAGATCCATTTCAGGTTCAACTTCAAGTCAATTATGGCTGTGAATATACGTCTGGACATTTTCACAGGCCACATTGTCTAGTGCCACCAGGAAATCTAAGGCACTGCCTTCATGCTTTTGAGTCATACGACATTCAGTAGTGTAGCATCAATCCAATGCGAGTACTTCTGCAGTGGTCATCCATCAAATCTCCCTTAATCAATATTAAAACAAACGTCTCGCAAACTTTATTACGGCCAATTTAATCTAGCTAAACAGAATCCAGGCTGCTCGTTTTTCAGGCACTGGCAACAAAAGGCAAACACAACAAACAAGCATTACGAGCATTGTTTTTGTCCTTGCTTGACTCTGTTCAGCCATTTACATGTTAATGACATCACATCTTTGGACGTTTTTTATTTATTTCAGATCTTGGAAGACAGGGGAGGATGCATATGTTTACAATGTCAACTTTGGAAATGATCACTATGGTAAAAATATTTTTGACAACCTCTGTTTTCTCTACGAATACAAGACTAAATGAAGCCCCACTGGACAAAAACCCACTAATACCCACTGGAAGTTGGCTTTGGTATTTAATGGGAAAGGTTACACTCATGATTTGCTCCCGGAACAAAATACTTCGCAGTAGTCATGGGTATTTATCAGCTCCAGCTCCAATCAACAGTGATGGAAACATGATATGCAGATAGACGCGCTAATTTTGGTCTCTTTGCTGGCATGATGCATGACTGGCAATGACAGTTTAATCAGAATTTCCATGCAGGAGAAGTCCAGGAAGCAAACCAAACGTTGAAGAAGAGCACTCTTGTGAGATAAATGCGACACTTTCTAATGTCACAATGGAGGGACAACTGTGCGGGTTTATTTTAGTGCTGGTCATTGTGTACTATATTGCTTGCATTGTTCATTTTACATCAGAGCACATTCTCACAACAAACAAATCACACCAGAGGTCGAGACGACCTCTACAAGAAGCTCTCTGTCCTGTTGTTTTGGCGTGCACCCCAGCGAGAGTGCTGTGTTCACACCTGCCCAAACAAACCGCACTTTGGGGGCAAACGGACTTCAGTTTGGTTGAACCGAACCAAACAGGGCAGGTATGAAAGCACCCTAAGTAAGTGACATAAAAAAGAAATAACTACTGTAACATTTTCACGGGCCATCATGCTGCTTTCTACTGTTTACTAACCATACATCCGTGAAGTAACAGCAAACATACTGATTTTTGAGGGGTTTTTTTCTTTTAACTCACTCCATTTTATCACTCTGTGTCCCTCTCAAAATTTTGAGGTTTTTTGCGGGTCCTTAAACGCAGCACAGACAAAACTCTTCATGGGTTCTTTTGTTTTTTTCCTCAGCAGCATTTTCTGGAGTTTGAGTTGCAGGGTGGGAAATCGATCAGTCGATTCAATCAGAGCTAATCGGATCGATGGATGAGAGGAGCAGCTTTTGTTAGGCCAAAGTTAGCTAACTTTTAGACCCAGCACAACGTTTCACTTTCACTACGTCTGCCGTTCTGCTGCTCTGTCTGTGCCCAGAGTACACTCTGCACTCCAAGAATGTGGTCCAATGAATAACCAAACAGTATGTATTCCAATAGCACTCCTAATGAACGGTCCAGCTCCAGAAATTAAAAAAAATCAAAACGAGGGGGCAGATGTTGTTATCGTGGCAGGCTGCCAAACATAAATAAATGTGTGGGAAGTCGTGAAACTTAAGTGCAGTCTTACTTAATGACACCTTCAAAATCAGGCGCCAAACTGAGCGCTGTGATCACAACTGTACACACAAGGTACAAACATGGATATCATGTGTTTTATCACTTTTCATGGCTAGAGCAGCTTTGCCCACAGTGCAGCAACATTAGCAGAGTCCGTTGCCTTAATCAGAGTTTGTCAGCTACCACTTTGATGGCGGGCACTGCAGATGAAAAACCTGCCAGCCACTGTGTGACATCTCACAGCTGGATAACACCCTGCGGTCAGCGCTGTGGATTGAACCTGCTACTTCATGTTTAATTTGTCAGCTTCGCTGCCTGTATGCCAACTTGCCACACAGTTATCTTTTTTTGGTGGAAAATGCCCACACAAATACTTGCAGGAGTTTATCTTTCAAACTTAGATCTTCAGATAGCAAATACATGCAACATGACTCCCCACATGAGTTTAACTTACATTAAAGCAGCTGTTAAAGTAGATGTTGATTTGTGATCATTATGTACTGAAAGACACCAAAGAGATGAGAGGAGGAGGGTGTAGTGGTGGTTTTCTAAGTCGAGCTACTAATGAAGAGACTGATTTTTATCTATCAAAAAGGAGAGACACTAGCAACGCTGTGCTAAATAAAGCCCAATTATAATGTGTTTTGTTGTCCTTTTAACCAAGAAGGATTCTTTAAGATAATAATGGTCCACATATTACAATACCTGTAACAGATTTTCCCCTGGTGGCTATACACCACGTCTAATATTCATTTAAACAAGAGAGAGGGATATTGCATTCTAGTTAGCAGTCCTCCTTAGTCACTTAAGCTGATAATACGATTGAAAATGTGAATTATGGTGAGTGTTTCTGCATTTTAAAATGACATTAAAGCTGCATTAGAGAAGCTCCTGATGTAAAAATGCCACGTTGTGCAACAGTGTAGCAACCTTTTTCTGATGCCTTTCACTGAGCTGGAGGAAAGAAAAAAAGAAGACATGGCAGAGAGTTTGCAACCCACCACCAGCAGTGAAGATATTTAGATCAGTGTCTCACCAACCCTTGATCAATGATATCTGCTGAGGGATGTCTACCCACATTCTGCTCAAATGCTGGAGTATGTCACGAAAGCAAGGATTTATTTGGCCTGCTGAGAGCAGAGAGGCACAGCACCAGCTGGGTAAACCATTACTGCAAGTGCAGAGAAAGAATAGGAATTGTTAGACAAGAGAAGACAGAAAAAAAGTGATGAAGTGCCAATGTCCTGTACCATAGTAACAATGATTTCCTGACAGATGTAGGGAGATTTCTGTAGCAATAAAGGCAGAGAATGCTCAGGTCATCTTCCAGACTTCATATTAGTTTTATGAATGTACTAAGACAACATTTCTCTGACAGTATCTGTTGGTTCAGTGTGGTTATTGAAGGGCATTCATGTGGACAATACACAGCGGTTGGATCTGCTACGATTATTTTGAAGCTCTTTTTTTTCCAATGTCCACCATGAGTCCAAAAATGTTTTAGAAGCGCAATGCAAAATTTGCTCTTTAAATTGAAGTGGAAACTACTGTATATTGATCTTAGGTTACTGAAGTGTCAGTACAGTGAAAACATCTTATGTCTGAAACAATTAGGCTGTAAGAGCAAAACAGCAGCATTTATATCATCAACAACACAAAGTAAGATATTTGCATTTTACTGAAAATGCAGAATTACAAATTCAAGACTTGGGCTGTTTTGAAAACTGTCTCAGGGTTTCCCACACATTCGTTTATTTGTGACAGCTTGCCACAATTAAAACATCTGCCACCACATTTGGATTTTTCTATATTTGGAGCAGGACTGTTAATTAGCAGCTCTGTTTGAATATGCACTCACTGACCACTTTATGAGGGACACCTGTTCAACTGCTTCAACGGAAATAGCTAATTAGCCAATCAGGTGGCAGCAACTTCATGCATTGAGGCATGTAGACGTGGTAAAGATAACCTGCTGAAGTTCAATCAGGCATCAGAATGGTGACTTGTTGGTGCCAGACGGGGTTGTATTTGAGAAACTGCTGATCTACTGGGATTTTTACATACAACCATCTCTAGGGCTTACAGAGGATGGTCCGAAATAGAGAAAATATCCAGTGAGCAGCAGTTCTCTGGGTGGAAATGCCTTGTTGATGCCAGAGGTCAGAGGAGAATGGCCAGACTGGTTCAAGTTGATAGAAGACCACACTGGGTGCCACTCTTGTCAGCTAAGAGCAGGAAATTAAGGCTACAATTCACACAGGCTCACCAAACCAGACAATAGAAGATTGGAAAAACGTTGCTTGGTCTGATGAAACTCAATTTCTGCTGCCACATTCAGATGGTAGGGTCAGAATTTGGCACAAACAACATGGAAGCATGGATCCATCCTGCCTTGTATCAACAAGTCAGGCTGGTGGTGGTGGTGGTGTAATGGTGTGGGGGATATTTTTTGGCAAACGTGGGACCACTTAGTACCAACTGAGCATTGTTTAAACACCACAGCCTACCTGAGTATTGTTGCTGACTGTATCCATCACAGTGTACCCATCTTCTGATGGCTACTTCCAGCAGGATAATGCACCATGTCACAAAGCTCAGATCAGCTCAAACTGGTTTCTTTAACATGACAATGAGTTCACTGTACTCTAAGGGCCTCCACAGTCACCAGATCTTGATCCAACTGAGCATCTCTGGGATGTGGTGGAACAGGTGATTTGTGTCATGTATGTGCAGCTGACAAATCTGCAGCAACTGTGTGATGCTATCACGTGAATTTGGACCAAAATCTCTTAGAAATGTCACAGAGGCAGGTATCCACTGGCACTTGCTAGCAGCAGACTAGCATGCAGCTTGCAAGATTACAGTCAGGTGAAAGAAAGCCTGATGCGATTTAAATTCACCATTACTGCTCAAAATAATGTCCAAACAACTTAATAACTGTGACAAAATAAAGTTTAGCTTTAAGAGACATACATTGGTCTTTTTTTTTTTTACCATAGCTGAAATAAATATGTTTCCTCACTAACAAAACCATAACAAAAGTATTTACCCTCAATGAGATTGACGTCAGTAAACATTGGCTAAAATACAAATTCTGCCAAAGGAGTGAACGGTGACTCAGTCTTTGTCATCAACTGATAGAGTAGTGAGTAGGAAAGGAATTTCAAAACAGTTTCATCAGTCCAAGGCGAAGATCTGAGGCCTGATAATGCCAGTCGACATCATCAATTCATTATCATCCACATCCGTAGAAAACAAAACAACCTACGCTGCGAAACATTTCTGACTTAAGACACTTTGATGACTAAAGCCAAGAGTTATGCAACATGTCTCAGTGGGGAAATTGCAAGAGAAGGAGTATAAAGGAAGTCCGAGTCAAAGTTGAGTCTCCTCAAAGGACCCTGAAGAGGAATCGTGGGAGTAAGGGAGGACGAGTGTGGCTTTTGGACACAAATCATTTGTGAAGAGGGGCATTCGGTTTTGGACGCAAGGTCGTCCCCTGATGCTTCCGACCCTGGTTACTCATGCCTTAAGAATGTTTGTGTGTGTGTGTGTGTGTGTGTGTGGTAGGGGGCTGATGAGTGTATGTTTTTTGTGTGCGTGTCAGTTTGGTTACTCATGGGACCAGAGGTTCTTCCAGAGACAGACAGCGTTAACTTCAGCAGACACACTTAGACACGCACGCACACGGGCACAAACACAGATTAATCTCTGTCAGGACTCGCAGGGCCTGGGGACACTTTGGAACTAGTTTGTGGGTGGAAGGACATAAGAGGACACGTAAACAGAACTCATCAACATGACATAGTTTAAAATAGTGACAGCTAAGCTATGGTAAAAAAGAAATGTGCAATCAAATGTGACTTTAAAGTAAACAAACATGGCGGACGACAAGTAGGAAGCTCTAGCTTGGATAAAGGTATGAACATAGACTGTACATGGCACAGCATGAGCAGAAGGTGAATAAACGTCTTAGTTGAATCCCATTTGATATTGAGATCTTTGGGACCTCTGGCGATCCTTGGTAAATAATGTAAACAATGTTCAAATAAATCCATGTCATACAGTTTGTATCCAAATAGCGACTGGTCTGACTGGTTAATTGGATACATTCACACACATATACACATATATGCTCTGTTGAATTCACATATAGATAGTAGTTTTCCATCTGTAAGCCTCCCAGCTAACCAGTACGGTGATCCACAGAGTAGGAACTGGAACACAAGCTGCAGATGACGGTGGGGCTCAGAACACCACCGCAAGGCTTTAATAATGTGTCATCTCTCTCTTACAGCGGAGTGTGAGCTTTGCTGTGTGTGCCTGTGTGTATGTGTATGTATGGCTTTGTCACAGCTACTGCAAGACGACTGGTGATTCTCTTTTTAAGCTTCCTGCAGCAACACTTCAACACACCGAAGTGACAGAACTCACAGAGAGAGTTGAGGCATGAAGGCTCACAGTGGGGCATGCGCTTCCTGTGTGTGTGCAACCTGGATTTGTGCGTATACACACGCAAGTTCTTGCACAAGTGCAGGCGAGTATGCATGTCTACAACCGAGTGTTTGTTATGGCCTGGAGTTAGAACAGAGCTGGTGCAGCAAAGGTACTTTGGTTCTGCCCTTGACCCAAGTCAATCTGCCATGTCTAGTTCTCAAATTAAGCACATGATGGCTGTGCAGGCCCAGCCCACGCACCTTCTGGCCACAAGAGCATCTAAATGTCCTTTCCTACGAATAGCTGTTACTAATTAGCTTAACTGATTGGCAGCTTCTAGGTTGCATAAAGTAAACATCTCTTTAGGTGATAGACAATAGATATGATTTAATATCCGGCAGTTATGTAATGTCTTTGCCTGATATCAACTCACTGCTGTCAAATGCAAATCAATAAAAAAACAAAGGAAAACAGCTGATTAATTTTAACTTTTAGGATGACTGAAAACAAACGGCTATAAAGCAGCAGCACAGCCTCAAAAATGGAGAGTGAAATCTGGCTCTCTATTAAAGTCACTTTTGCCCTTCTGCATGTTACATTTGGACTATTTTGATGAAAATATCTGTGTGGAGTGAGTTTGGAAGAAGATACTTGTTCTCTAGCCATATTGGTGGGCATCAAAACATTCTAGCATCCCAATCTCACAGGAATATTCTAAAATGTTTTCAAGATTTTGGCTCGGCCATATTCAGAGATTTGATATCATGGCCAGTGTTTCTTATTTAAACACATGATAACACCTACTGGCAAGGCAGCTCGGATGCTTGCAGCCAGCACTATGCACCGGTTTTACTGAACATGCGAATAGGCTATTTTTAAACACAGCTGATGGACAAATTTTGAACCCCTCTCAAAGACACATTGCAAGTAAGGCTTGGCTGGGAAAATAGCAGACAAAATGCCTGTAGGAAATTGGGGGAAAGCCATCGAAAATAATGTACTGGCAAATTGTGGAAGAATATCATCCCATCTGATCCAATATGTACTGTACGGGGTGTTGATTTAGAATTCAGAAGGGCTTTTTTACACTGTCAGATATGGTACTACACCAAACTAAAGCAGCAATTTTCCAATTTTGCTGTGGTTCTGACGTGCTCTGTTTCACCGGAGGACTCGATATTCAATGAAATAGTAAAGCTCTAAATCTGTCTTATTCTTTCTCATGCCTTTTCTTTACCAGAGCAACAGGATCAGTGAATACTGAGGATGTCCTTGAACCACAGCAGTTGTGTTCTAAGCCTTGTTAGAACAAGCATCTGCCCTGTAAAGCATCCTTGAGCGAGATGCTGATCCCTGTATTTAGTAGGATCAGTCATTTAAAAAAAATGTGACCTAAATGGCCCAAAATTCTCAGAGCACAGGATTAAAAGCAGGTATCAACAGGAAGAACATGCACATACTGTCCAGGAGTTTGCATTTTCATTTCAAACAACAATCCTTTCAAAAAGATGTTTTGATTAAAAAATATTCCTTTGGGATGTAATTGCTTTATCTATAAAATTGTCCTCAGTCTACAGAAACCAAGTTACTGCAATTCACGCCTAATTGGCACCACTGAAATTGTTGTGTGAGGTGTAATAAACAAATTCAAAGGTGTGAGGGTCCCACAGTTTTAATATGACACATCACTTCCCTACCAATAAGCAGAATCATTACATTAGTTTGTTAGTCTTTTGAATGTGTTAAAACAACATCTAAACTAAGAAAAAGTACAAGAAACAAATATTTTCACTCTTCAAGTGTTGTTATGAGGTGATGTTATTTTTTCTCAAAAGTAGAAAGTCTGACGGTCCATATTTAATTCATACATTCAGAAATATTAATGAATAAAAGCCATTACTTTTTCATTATCTTGTTACCCATTCCCCTACAAATGTAAAGATGTTCTGTGTGGGTCCTTGTTAGCTGCACTTGTGTGATGTTGGTTGTTATCACACCTTCTGGGAAAAGGCGAAAAAAAGAAAAATGTGACGCTGGCCGTTACAAAACAGAAGGCCAGAGGCCTCAATGACTTGCTATGCCCTTTCATTTGCTCCTGCGTTGGAGTTCTTGCCAACAAATCCTTGGAAGATCTAAGAAAACCCTTAAGGTGACTGGCAAGTTGTTCATGAAGAGCAGCAGGGAGCAAAAAGTTATTTACCACTGGGTACATCAAAATTGCTGGCCATTGAGCCAAAGTACTGCAGGGCAGCGATTCTCAACCAGGGGTACTTGCACCCTACAGGGTTACTTCTGCAGTTGCTTGGAGGTATGTGGAAAGACTGTGCAGTAGCTCAGTCTCAAATAAATAAAATTTGATTTGATTAAAACATATATCTGCCTCTTCAATCAGATGAAACTCCTTCACATTATATGTACTAACTGAGAGTACGTGAAAAAAAATATATAAATTTGTACTACACTAATAGATAAATGGTTGATATAGTTAGCTAAAAGATAAACAGTTGAAATTGTTTGCTAGAAGCAGTGGCAAAATGGTTGGCTTAGTAGTTGGCTAAAAGTACAAGACCAACACTTTAAACAGTTAGAAGTTGAATAAGCAGTTAAAATGGCTAAATGTAAAAGATCAATGGCTGAAATTGTCGGCAATAGTCGGCTAAAATTAAAGATAAACAGTTGAAATAGTTAGCTAAAAATAGTAGCTAAATTGTTAATACAGTTAGCTAAAAGTAAAAGATAAACAGGTCAAGTAGTTGGCTCAAAGTAGAAGACAAACATTGAAAAAGTCGACTTAAAGTAAAAGATAAACAGTTGAAACAGTTAGCTAAAAGTGAACACTTGTAATAGTGAAATTCAGTAATGTGAGGCCTGAATGAAAAATACAAGCTCCCTTACAACACACTGATGTAGTGTCTACCAGGAGCAAATCAAAAATAGAACATGATATCTGTTTTGTTTCATACCTAGAGGGTTATTTTTCCCTTTTCTTGCAAATGATGGTGGCATTAAACCTTTCTCAATTAGCCATCTGGGGGTCGATGGAAAAATAGCACTCAGACTGTAATCATGGTTCCCCTATCTTGCTTGCCAAATACTCACTAACCGGCTGGGCTCTCCAGCTCCCTACTCTCAAATGTCCTTATGCGCTTGATAATCACTCTATGGAAATGTTCACAAATCTGTCCATGTGTGTGTTTGTGTGTGTGCGTATCACAGTTAATCTTCCAGTATGAATGACTCTGTCTGTGCAAGTGTGTGTATGTGTCTTTGTGAGGCCCAAACCAACCCTCTGTGCGATTGATGATCACCAAGTGAAAACATTTAGATTGCCTGCTTCTTGGTGCCAGTCTGGATTAGGCTGGCGATGAGACCATTTCTACTTTGATTACCGTTTTGGCGTTTAACCTGCGCAGATAACAGGGGGCCATCAGCAGGAGAAGGCTCTGTGGACCAGACACCCGGTACATGCAGACACACACACACATGCCCAGTTCAGATAATTGACTCATCATGTCATTGCCAACACCCCTTTCCTTTCTGTGTATCCCCTCAACTCATTCACACTCTCTGCACTGTTCTGCACTCAGGGCACACTAAAGCTATTTGGATTAAAAGCATCCGCCATGTGTGACGTGTGAAAGTCTCTGTGTGTGTCTCTCTCCCTATTTATGCTCAAAGGCACCTCTGCATCTTGCTAGCAAGCAGCATGAGCTGCTTGACTCAGCCACTGTATGGAAATTAGGCGGTTATCTCACCTCAGAAAAAAACTGTTATTTCTGTGTGTTTCATAATGCTTTTAATAATGTGCTTCTGCACGTACAGTGGGCTATGAATATGAGCAGGATGTAAACAAACATTTAAAAATGTTCCTCCTAGTAATTCTGTACTCGCCTTTTCCAAACAGTTACCACAATTTCTGACCCACACAATCCATCTGTCAGTCTGTCACTCACTTTTCAGCTGATGGCAAGATGATTTATCATCTCAACCGACCGAAAGGAGAAATTAGTGCCGCAGGAAGGATCGAGCCTATGATCACTGAAGCAGCCAAGTTAGGATGCTGCTGCAGGGAAGTTTAATCCCTGGGCAACCACAAAACACTGCTGATTTAGAGGTCAGTTTATTCATCATGAAGAGTATTACTCAGCTTGTAAAATATCTCCTCTGTGGCTCTGAATGCGTTTTCTAAAGTCTGAGAAAATAGCCCCGATGATGTCACAAATTGGTCTCAGTTTGGGCTTTTCAGATTTATAACAGACAGACAGCGATACAAACTGGGGATTTGAAAGACAATGTGGGCATTTACGAGGCAGGGTGAATGAGTCTGTTGGTTGCATTATGGGAAATGGGAGCGTTTTAAGGTTGAATCATACTAATAATGACTAAAAGTCTAAATTAACACAGTTGCATAAAGTGTATCTGTCTTCTGGTCCTGCTACTTTATAAGAACAACTCTAATTCACTGGAGTACCCTACCTTTACTTTTTTGCCAGCTAATATGGCTGATTATATTTAAAAAACCCAGCTATGAAAAACACCTTCTGGATATATGTTTTATATAGCCATTCAGTGGACTACATTCAAACAGCAAAATAAATACAACAAAAGCCAACAAATGTCGTCTATTTAATAAAAAGAAGCCAGTAGAATAAACCCTTCTTGAAACTAACTAACAAACTTGAAAATAAGCTTAATGAAGAAGCAGCCTATTGAACAGAGTGACTAATCGGAGAAGATAAGTGGCAGAGGCAAGGGAGGAAAAGGTCTCAGTAAAGGAGGAAGTTTTACCTTAAAGTCCGAACATCAGTGCAAACACCAAGCCTGCTATTGGCTGTCTGGTGATCACTGAAGACATTCATTGTTGGAATTAGTTTTATACTGTCTTTGCTGATGCATGCTGGATTACAAAGCTTCTGAAAGGGATACGATCACCCTGGTCCTTTTGTTGGAAAGCTACAATGGCTTGATTTGTAACCAGTAGCCAATCGACAGCCTTGTCTTCACCTCACCTGCGCAACTGACTTCAGCAGTTTAGACAACTAGCATTCGTCTGTCCTGCTGTTATTACAGACATCTGAACTGACTACAGACACTTGCCTCGTTCATGGACTCATGACTAGTATTATATTAAAGTTGTCTTGGCAACATATTTCAGAGGTCACATAATTTTTAGGCCACTTAACATGCTAATAATGCATAAAGTTATTAAGTTATTTAGTCTTTTTCCCACTGGACATTGTAGCCGTTGATATTTTCATCTGCCTGACAGTTACAAGTGACACTGACAAAAAGCTGGTATTTGCGGTTAATGCCGATTATGTGGCAGAAAATGCTAACTGCAAATACCTATATAAACCCAGAGTTCCCTTTACAATGTGGTCTTTAAAGATACTGAAGAGAGACATATGGCAAATGTTACCATGCTTACACTTTAAACTAAGATGGTAAACTTTTTTTTTTGCTTGTTCAATCGAAGCCACGAATATTTTTCCTTGAGCCTCCCAGAGTTACTGGCAGAAACTTCATGACCCTCCGTCCATCATAAATTAGTTACTAGATTTTTAAAACTTACACTTTGATGTTTGAAAGTTACAAGTTTAATACAAAATCATAGAGTTGAAAAAGCCTTGGTTTTTTATTCTGGTCATGAAAACTGGTTGGTAAGTGAAAACAGTTTATAATTCAGTGGTAAAATTTTAATTAAGACATGTAAAATAAAGTGATTTTGATGAAATTTCACTATTTTAAGATTTGGTTATGTTTTTTCTGATGGAATTGTTAGTCCCACACAATAGTTACAAGGACTATTGGAAAAATAGGAAATTCTAACCTTAAAATCTAACCTTAAATGTTTACAGTTTCTGGCATAATATTTGTGGTTTTTAAAGAAGGCAGTGGTGAAATAAAACTAAACACAGCCATTAAAAGTTGTATGCTCCTCCCCTGAGCCAAAATAAAAATCTAAATCCCTCCCCTTTTCTACACCATCCCTCCCCTCTCATAAATAACAAACAGTCCCTTATACCTGCTAAACATCAGCATGCTAGCCTTGTCATTGTACGGATGTTAGCATGCCTATGTTAGCATTTAGTTCAATACAGCCTCACAGACTCACTATTACTGTAGACTCTGGTTTAAACCCAAGCTAAAATATGCATTTGAAGACCAAAAAAAAGCATATTTTAGCTGTCAAAATCAACAATGATGGCATTATTAAAGTCTAACCACCTTGCTAGTGCTTCCTTTAGTTAATGCTGATGTTTTTGTGTACAGCAAGCCATACAATCTAGCCTCTGGACAATACTGTGTCTATGTTTTCATCATTTAAAGGTCAATGTCAACAGGGCAATCTCTGCAACACTTGCAAGGAGGGGAAAGGGCATAAATTAATGCTTTCCTACGTCTCTAACTGACATTTGTTTATATTTGTGGTCTTGATGCCTTATGATGATCACCGTCTGGAGCTTGTACTTTGCCCAGCGTTTTATTTACTGCTACATCACCGGACGTGTGTGCGCATTCGCTTTGGCAAACAGCCCCGGCTTTAAATCTCACAGGGTGTGTGCGCCTTTTTTTTTTGCCTGTGTACGTGCCCCTATAGTTCATGAATAACTCTTGCTTTAAGATACTGAGAGTGGATTCGGGCAAGGGGGGGAACATAAATCTGAGGCTGACACCCTCAGTGAAAGTCATTAGTCAGCCGTCACAGGCCCTGGCCCTCTGCCATGTCACGAGAACCACCTCGCTCTCCCTCCCTTCCCCGCTATCTCCCTCTCTTTCCTCCTCCCTGCCTCCCTAACGAGGGCTATCTTGCTCGCCCATAGCCTCATTCCTCTAATGGAGCCAATGAAATCAAGAGGAGGATTCATGTTGATGCAGCCTATTTTGAGACTTAGAAACACACACACATACACAAGCTGACTGTGTATACTACTGATGCCATGTTGGAGTAATGTAATTCATACTTAGGATGAAAGCATATACAGTTAAAAGAACATGGAGGCATAAGTCAGTAAAAATCTTGAGTAATAATAAATTACAGTTTTTTTTTTTCAAAGAGGGATAGATAGTCATTAAGAATTCATCAAACTCCTACAGTCAGACTTTTTGCTCCCACTTCAGCATGCACAAGCACACACACATAGAAAAAAAACTTTGAACCCCCCGACCCAAGAGGAGGAAACCAGTATTCAAAGTAAGAGCAGGAAATATGTTTACCAAAGCGCAACCCAATTCATTGTGACAGGGCACTGAGGAGAAGGTAACAGTGTGTGCTGCAGCAAAGTTCAGAAGATTTAAAAAGGTCCTTTTGTACCTTCCGTGAATGTGATTGATGTTGGGCAGGCCCCGAGAAAGCGGGTGGCTCATCCGTTGCTGTTTTCAGAGGAGGGGTGATCAAGGTTTTTTCGGGATTCACTTTCTAGTGAAATTGAGAAAGATGCACACGCTCTCTGGGGAGCTGGCAATTTCAATTTGCCCAGGCAAGGGCGTGCGTGCAGTCGACAATATACAAATGCGCTTTGGCCTGTTCCGCGGGATACAACGCTGGATATCGTCTAATCCTGCACAGCATGTGTGTAATTGGAGATTGCAGAGGTCAGACTGTGAATGAATCAATGCCTGGATCAATTCAGAATGCATTTAATTTACCAGAAATGCAGAGCTCTCATTGTCTGTCCAGTGGCCTTTTATTAGATGAAATTTAATCATTGCATTCAGGCCTTATCAGCAGCAGAGGAGACAGGAAATTAACTGCTTAGAAAATATTAGTCAACTTTGTCACGCTGAATACAACTTAATTGTGTAATAATCCCTCAATGGCATTTCACTTGTTGACACAAGACCAGCCAATAAATGCTAAAGCTAAACAAGCCCAGAGCAATGTAAACATGTACAGTTCCATTAGGCTGATATTTATGACTGCTGTTATCATTTGTGCTTATTTTAAGCTGATCTGTGCTGCAGGTTTCTGTGTTGCCTGCAGAAAGGGAAGGTGCTTCTGCCAAGAATAAATTGAATGTAGTGTACCAAAGATTTATGTTACTGTAGGACACTTGGATGTGCTAACCAGGCATGTTTTGGATGTATAAAAGATTTTTGCAATGTATTAAGATAACAATAGCACTTCTACACATTGGCAGCATTCTGTACCAACTAAGGCTGTGCTCAGATAGACAACAGTACTGAGTGAAAGAATACATGTTGACTCAGTGTGGTTGCTGTTTGGTAGTTGAGTTCAGTTGGTCCCTTAAGGATCAGGCCCCTCCTAAGGGTTAGAAGATAAATCTTAGAGGTCTTCAGATGATTAATGGGAGAGGAAAGAAAAAAAAAACTCAGTTCTGCTTCACAAGCCAAAAACTTTGGGAGCGACTGGTTTCATCTTTACCGAGTGCACTCTTCCAGTTAGAAGGCAGCTCTCCGCCAGGCGGCCACCCAAGCTGATCACGGCCCCTCTGGACAATTCCAGCAGACGTGCCACAGCACGTTTCAGAAATTGAATCATGACAGAGCTGAAGCACATTGCAAGAGCAGTTTGAGTATTCCTGCTAACAAGCACTATATTTAAAATATAAAAACAATATAATTATGAGAATGAATATATATTTAATAACCAAAATACAGTCACAAATCTTTGGCCCATGTCATTCAAAACTGGACTTTTAACAGCACTAACTTTGTCTGTAGGCTACAGCACAATAAAGCAGGAAATATCAACAATAAACGCAATGAAAATCAACAAAAAAGAAACCATTTAAGTATATAGCCTTCTCAAGACTATATAAACAATATCTGCAAGTCCATAAAATTGTGCCAGCAAAACTCTCCACTTCTGAAACGCTTCAGTTGTGGTATGACGCTGCAACTGATTCTCATTCCAAAGATGTCAAATACTGCTGCTTGTTTATTGATTTCCATCAGACACCAACAAAAAACAGGCATCCTTATGCGGCGGTATGATACATTGTTGGGCAATGTCAGTTTCAAACGCCAACAGACGACAACATGATTTACAGACCGAAAACATCCATTTTGGGGTGGTTCGGGGGGGGGGGCATCCCATATAAATGTAAAGGCAAAGCATTGTTGTTGTTTTTTTTTTTCAAATCTAACCATGTGCTTTTGTTGCCTATACCTGACCACAAGCATTAGGATACCTGGAGCGTCCTATGTAGACATGAAAGTCCACTGATCATGCTGCAATATGTGATGTGTTGGACGCCTTGCAGCTTATAGAACAAAACCGGGTCACGGCCATGGCAGTCGTAGTGCGGAGAGCTGCGACCACTGGTATAGTCTCTGCTGGCCCCCTTTGTAGTCAAAATGACGGCGAAGATTACACAAACAGGGAATAACTCATCTGGTACCGTGCTTAACTTTAGTGTATCATAACACAGAGTATGAAATTATTCTGCAGACGCTGCAGCTCAAAATGAGACCAAATTTTTCTATGGATGTGAGCCAAAATGTGGCCTCAACAGTCTGTAAGTTCTTGTTGTAAGCCAAGCTGATTTCCAACAAAACTGCGGCCTCAAGCGGACAGTTAAGAGGAAGTCAATGACAGTATAAAACAGACAATAAAACAGGTTTCCCATTCACTGTGAATGGCCGCAACCACAAAAGGCTCTTGAGCATCCGGTCATAAATATGCGTACAAAATAGTAGGCTGATTGGTCCAGTAGTACTTGAGATTAGCTACGGACAAACTGACGCACACACTCAAACACACGACCAAACTTATGATCCCTTCCTGGCTTATGCCTGGCGGAGATAACAGTCAGATGAATGTGGAAGAGAAAAAAGTACATTATTTCCCTTTGGAATGAAGAGGAGTAGAAGAAGTATAATGTGAGTGAAAATGGAAACACTCAATAAAAGTACAAGTACCTCAAAATAGTACTTAAGTACAGGGCTGCAGACTATAAATGTAGTTACTTTCTGCCACTGGTCTGCTTCACTAGCTAAGGAGCCATGGGGCAAAAATAAGCTCTTGAGCCCCAAGACAATATTTGGGCTTGGATTTTCACTGATGCCCGTATTTAATCCATCACTTTGAATTATTAAAGTTCAAAACAATCTATTTTATCTAAAAAAAAAATCAAAGAAACTCCAAACATCTTATTTCCTTTGAATCAGCTCCAAAGATGCGACAGTACAACTGAACTTTATGATGTGATTTTGTTGGTATTCTAGTCCATGCTGGGCCGCATCACCTGGAAATGAGCACAAACATCAGCGGCTCTACAAAGAGAGTAAACATCAAAGCCGGCATCAAATACATAGCTCCACAGGATGCATGACATTCCTTGTGACAATTCACCCTTTAATGCCGAGCTCTTGATGCATGACCTAAAGACGTGGCAAAGCCTTTCCACATGGGTAGCATCAAATGAAAAGCAAAGGTCAATAATGGCGTTTTCATATTTTTAGAAGCATCATATAAGGATGCAAGCCTGCAGGCGTGCATATAGGCTCTTAAAATGCACACACACACACACACACTGACAATCATATATATATATGCCACTTTGTGACCAGTGTGGTAGTCAAGGAGTATCAAATTGACAGTTCAGAGACCGGAGGCAGGTGAGACTAAAGAGAAACCGGAGCAAATAATAAATAAATGCAAACAAGGGAAAGATCTTCTTCCGATGCTCCCTCTTCCCCTCGCTCTAGTCCTTTAATCCCCTTCACGGGCTGCTAAACAATCACCACACACACTGACTCGAGGCGACAGAGAGCAGCTGAAGTGCCGGTTGAAGAACATGCATACAGTATATGTGGCCGATTTGAGTGTCCGTCCCAGCTGTCTGTGTCTCTTCTTGTCTCCTTCAATCAGGGCTGTCACAAATATTTCATTGCAGGTGTTGTGAAGAAAAAGAAAACACTTTTTTTTTTTTTGGTTTCACAAATAAATGCACTTCCTCTCAGTGAGAATACAAGACCTCAAAGCAATTTAGACAATTTTCTGAAGGATTAGATTTCCTTGAGAAACAAGAGAAAAGCTGTAGGTTGGTCTCGACTGCTCTGTTACCATGGACACGCTTGAAGATTTCCTTTTTTTTTTTATTTTGCAAGCCACCGAGGGGACCTTTTGAAAGCATGTATGTGAGTCCAAGATAGAGTGCTCACTTGTCTCTTTGTTTCTGTAATTATATCATAAATCTGTTTTGCAACCTGTACAGCAGCGCAACAATTATCTCAATGTGATGAACAAGCTTGGGAGCATATTGTCTTTTGATTCTTGGCCATGTTGTCCCCGCTCAGCAGTTGGAATATTTCTGCTTTGATGCCGCCAGCGTCTTCATTGATTCAATGATGCCCTCAGAGGCCTGCAGTCTGTTCCCTGGACACTGCAGAGCTAAATGACACATTTGACACCATTACAGAGGCGAGAAGGGGGGGAGGGCTCCTCTTTGATTAGAAAAGAATCAAGGCTTTGCTGCAATTGCTTCTTTAAGTGCACTGTGTCATGACAAGAAGGGCTGGGCGATACCAAGAATATCAAATATCTCAATATTTTTGGCCAAACACTTAAATTTCAATATTGTGATGATATTGTAGGGTCACATGCTTTCAAAATATATGTAAATATATACAATGCAAATTTTGATATCGAATGATTAGTTTTGGTTAATTTTGCTTAGGTAGTCTGACACCAGTTAACCGATAACCAAGCGGAAAGTTTTAAGGAGAAAAAAAATGAAAAAAGAAGTAATTTCAAAGCACTTTATAATTAAAAGTGGTGAAATGTTTATGTTTTGTGATGTAGACGTCTTCCCTTTTTTTAATTTTCTGTTGACTTTGCTGACACATAGAGCTAGCTAATCGGGTTACATGCAGACACACAGAGCTCACTGCCCACGTTTCGATATCCTCTGGATAGCGTACGTTAGCCATGACCATTCTACACTGCGCGCCAGGGTGGGAGCTATCTAGCAGCACTGATCAGTCGCGTTGCTGCCGAAACATGGAGGCCACCATTGGGTAGCTATCACCCCACCTTGACCCTGGGAGATATTGGCATTGTGCACTTACACTGTGCTAACAGAACTAACAGTTAACAAAGCTAAAGGAGGCAATTAAGCGCCTTACTCACTGAGGCAATCGGGAGGCAACAATGTTTCTATGACAACACTTGGGTTAGGAGGGCGTTACAAGACCCGATTGATGCTCAGTATAGTAAACTAATGAGTGACGTGAAGCGTAATCAATCAAAAATATTCTCAGTAGTTAACCGATTAATGATCAACCGTTGAGATTCCGTCGACTGTGGATATTAGGTGTGGGGAAAAAAAACAATATAGCATAACATGGCAATATTTTGCGTAGCAATTTAGTATCAATACACAGATGCCGAGTATTGATTTTTTTCAGTTATTCATATTGATCATATAAATGATACCTTCGGTAGCATACTAAAATAACGGAATCAATTGGTTTTTCAGGTCATTAGATATATTTCACCACAGTAAAAATGATTGAAGTGAGATTAACAGACTGAAAAGTTTATCGTATTGGATAAAACAGTCTTTAAACAAGAAAAAAGACAAAACTTAAAATATTAAGATTTCCAAAATCTACAAAGATATCTAGTCTCATTTTATAGTATTGATATTTTATTGATATATTGCCTAACCCTAATTGTGAGCAGTAAGTGGTTATGCAGGCACATTTTGGCAGAAAATGAATATGTAAACTGCAATCAGAAATTTACCTGAAGGCAGCCTGCTCACTCCTCATTTTTTCTTTTCCTTTTTTTTCCTTACAATCTCTTAAAGACCCTATGCACAATCAAAACATAACAAAAAAAGGCAATTGACAACAGATTTCAACTGTGTGAAACATTTACTTTCCATCTCCAGTTGTTTGGGTCCATTTGGTGGCTGTGCACGCACACAAACACACACAAAAGCAAGAAAAAGAAGCAAACAAAGTAATCTAAAATTGTCTAAATTGCTTCAAGGTCTCAGCCAGCTCTCGCTAAAAAGGCACGACATTTATGTAAAGCAGAAAGGGAAAATTATTCTCAGCACGACAGCTCCAGCGAGACATTTCTGTGACGGGGCATTGATTGGGGTAAATTTGGACCATTTCACTGCCACAATGCTCATAAATAACTAACGGGGACAGAGTTGAAGAAGTGAGGTAACTTCCCTGGTGTGACACATTTTGTCTGTTTGCTGTACACAAAAGGTAATTAAACAGATTCTTTTTTCACTTCTGTCTAGGCTCACATAAACTTTATTGTGAGCGTTTGGGTTTGCTGCCTTGCTGAAGTGCACTTCCACAGCAGTCCCAAACAGATTTCTCCACCATGTTCTCTTGTCTCTTTGGTAAATTCGACCAACTCTTTCAAATGCCTTTTAGTGCCAGCCCAGTGCTTTAATTTGACTGAATCCAACCCTGATAGATAGAAGAAGGGGCTGGTTGAACAGTTTAATGACCTCTACATTAAGAGTGTAGTTACTAAGGGGACACATTCATTTGGATATCCTGGATCATCAATTCATTAACTGCCTCTGCCATATTTACACACATCATTTGTGTACCGAGCAAGCAAAAATGAAAATATAAAAAAAAAATCAGCTATGCACAGCTGCGGGTGGAGCTGATGGATGGTGGTCTGCCTCCGTGTGGGTGCAAAGCATTTGGAAACCTGCAGCGTGTGATTTAACTGTGAGCAGGGAATGGATTTCAGTGGCCCTGTAATGGGGGGCTGGGTGTAAGGAAAGGATGACTTGGCTGAGGATGAGAGTCATGCACCCGTAATGGATGCCAACTGAGGGGTAATCATAGCAGACACAGAAATTAGTCCCATCAGTACTGGGAGACTATGAAATATGAAAACTGCTGTGTAATAAGTCAAGAATTCTTCTGCTTTAACAATCTCAGGGAGGAACTTAATGCCTCAAAAGTAAAATGTGAAGGGAAAACATCCCCGAGTCGCTTCTGTTTGCTTTTTGTGGTCCGTATCCTCGATGCATACTGTAGATGCTCTGTGAAAAATGGGAGATAGCTTGGCCAATTACGTGGGCCTCTTGCTGATAGTCAGAGCGTAACAGCATCAAATACTAGGGTCTTTGACGGATTATCATGTGGGACCACCAGGCACTATGTGAAACCACTAATGGTGTTTGCTTTAAAAGAGGAAGAAAAAAAGGAATTTACTGTACATGTTCAAACAATCTTTCAGATCTAACCAGCTTGGCTGCCATTTAAAATACCACTGAATAACCTCAGTCACTCTTTTGTTTGTATTCCAACAGCGGATCAATTATAGTGAGAAGATGAAGGGTGTGGTGGCCTATTCAAAAGAAAGGTATTGGCATTTTTAACATCTATGGTGTTAAAAAACTTTTAAAAAGTGGCCTTTTACCTCTTTTCAGGGATCAAACAGGTTGCCGAACATATGGAACCTGTGATAAGAGCTTAGAAGTAGTAATGTAGTAGTGATAGTAGTTCACAGCTAGGGGTGGGGTGTCTTGACTCTTGTTGGGATAAAGGGGTTAAAGTGTTGGGGCTACACGGCCCTCAAAATGGAGGATTTTCAGAGGCACACTCCAAAGTGAATTTTATGAGAAATCATGCACAGGCAACAAAAGAAACCCATAAATGTGTTTTCTTCATTTAAAAAAGATTTAAAAATCATGATAAACATCATATTATCTTAGTTTAATAGCATTTCAATGTATTATTTTCCTTTTCCTCATAACAAGCACAGAAAAAAAAATCACTGATATGCCCATGTCTCCTTAGCTTACTAGCTAACTACCTAACATTACTTTTTAATGCAAATTTGTGCATAATAGTCCCACATTCTGACATATTTCCATGTCACTACCCCCATCCCCCAACCTCCCTCCCCATTGATGACATATGATGCTAGAAATTGAAGTCGTTCAGCAGCAAAGTTGCTGCACTTGCTAACACTGTTTGAATACCAGTGCAGGCTGGCAGTGTAGAAGCACAGGTTGCTAACATTAGCCTACAACAGCTAGTAGTCTGGTCAATTGATAGCGAACAAATCGAGCATCCTGTCAGACCCAAAACGATGCCTGTTGCCCACACAAGAGAAATGACCACAACAGTAAACAACATGTTCATAATATCTGGCAACACTCGTTGCGTCTGTTTACATAAGGGCCAACAACGACAACTACGGATGATGTATGAAGGTCTTTAAGGGTTGTTCCATTTTATGGGGAAAGATTTCAACCACTACCCCTTGTAACCCTTGTAACCCTGTTCAGAGGGACAACATGGCACTCAAAAATGAGTGGTAGGATAAAAACTTATAAATGGGACTACTTATTACTGCATACTTACTGGTGTGCTGCAGCTTTATATTCCAGTCACATTGTTAGAAGGTGCAGGCAACCAACTATGATGAAAACAAAATTTCCACAGCCTTTTCCAACCATTGTTTGGGACCAGTTTTTTATCACCACGATTAAAAAAACTGCAGCACGAGTATGAATAATGTAGCACTACCTGGTTTATGCTGCCCTCTATTAGCTACACATATGAGCTGGGCAAATATCAACAAATGTTAAAATACTAAAACATTAATGACATTTGGTGCAAAAGGCAACAATGAACAAATGTTAGCCTAAATGTGAACAACAAAATATGAAATATTTATAACACCACTGTGTATACTAGCAAACTATAGTTACATCACTACACAAAGTCTTTGAAATGCACAGTGTTGTGTACTGCGTTATGGTCACCAGTGCTGGCTTCAAATACCAGATCACCCTGAGGGATGTGGAACAGTTCAAATGGTGGCAGAAACTGGGGATTGTGTATATCATGGGTTATGTCTCGGTCAACCATTGCATGTTTGATGCAAATAGGGTTTAGAGGCCTCAAGAGGTAAAATCCAGTTATCCATAACAAAAACAGCAAAGATGGCTGAAAATAAATAGAATTCTGTGTAGAATAAATATTTCTCTGACAAGACTTTGTCAAGATTTTAGTTTGACACCCTTTTTGTCACACAATAAAAGATTTTGCAAAGACTTGGGATCTTGCAGAGTCGCTATTTGCAACACTACAACTAGATTCCCAAATGGGACATATTTGCAATTCCTTATGTGTCTGCAAAAACATATGACTCTCCCAGAACACAAGATAAAAGGGGTCATATGTCAACAATATTCTTGTCAATTCAGTTTCAATATCAGCCATTAAGATAAACTGAATTTGCGTACAAACTTCTTGTTTTTTCTTGTTTGGTGATAAAGAATGCACACCCATTGGTTGTGGACCATGTTAACATCATTGAACTTCAATTTTTGCATGAGCTTTGACTGAAAACTTACATGAATTTTAAACACGTTGATTTTGTTGGAACGTCAAGACAGCTTGGAGTTTTACAACCACCTTACGCCAAACCATCAAGATCATGGCAGCACGCACTAACTGAGTTAAACTTAAATGATTTTATTCTGACATTAGATATTTGAAAAGCTATTTGGTGATAAGGATGGCATTAACCATCGATCATCTCACAGCCACTCAGATTCACATTCAGAGGATCCTGGTGATGAAAAAAACTATTCTGTACGTGTCTTTCTTTTTGATGAGTCATATCCTACTGCTGAACTAAACTACTGCTTTAGACACTAATGAGAAAATTAAGTATAGTTGTGTGATTTTCTTCTCTCCTCAACATGTTCATTTTCAAAGTATAGCGCCTGTCAGTTGGACAGTAAAAGGACATAATTGTTCTTGACCAGTCTGCTCAGTGGTGCAGAACACATATGATAATATACACTGTTCACAGAGATCTAAGCATATACTGTGAAACTGAGAACAGTACCCTAGACAATACTCCTATCAACATATTGAGCCTAAAGACAATATCTGCAAAAGTAGAGAGCCTAATTATGAGTAGGACTTGTATGACCATTCACAGTTGGAAGGATTTCAAGTGTAGTTTCAAACAGTTTGACTAATTAACGTCAGTTAAATGAGGTCCGCCATATTTTTTGAAAGGTAATTATATCATTTTACGATTCACTGACCATTTGTCACCACTGAGTATAAATTAGTACATGTCTGCCTAATTGTGCCTCAGCACATTGGGCAAAGCGCAGGGAGATGAAAGAAATGATTCCAGAGATAGTTCAAAGTTTTAGACATTTGGCTAAAGATGATGTGCATTGGGGGAAAAGTAGCAAGTTGAAAGCAAAGTTGGCTGTTCATCCTGTTAAAACGCAGATACAATGCTTTGTTAAGTTTTGAAACAGCAGGCAGACACTGTCTACTGTACTGTTCGAGAGCCTACAAAACACGAAAAACTGTGTCACATCAACAAGCAGCTTTTGTCAGTTTCTAGTCTTTTCATCATAGAGCTGCTCAAACGTCTGATCCAAGAGGATCAGACAGATTTTCTTGGGATAACGTCAGACTGCTTTGATCTTATTAAAGGACCAGTACAACAACAGCAATAATAAGGGTTTCATGACTGATGCTTTCACTCTAGTCTCTGGTGGTTAAGAGGTATGCCCTCCAAACAGGAAACAAATTCAAGCTTTCTTTTACAAACCAAACTGTTAAATTCTCATTAAGAAACCATATAAATGAAGAAAAGGGACATTCAGTTATTGTTACATTGTAGTTTCATTGAATGCTGGCTATTTTCCAAAGAAAGATGGTCATCGCAAACAAAGTCCAGGGGTAGCGTAGAGTACCTCACACTAGAAGAGAAAAAGGAGCAAACAAACCAGGCGCCAGATGCATAAAAGATGCGTTGATTCATGACTAAACTGTGCATATGCACAAAGGCAGAAAGGTGCATACACATTATTTTTGTCAGATATAGAAAGCCGTGCCTGATTCTGTGTCATAAATCTTGATTATTCTGGTGCTGGGCACACTTGCATAAGCCTCATTTACACGCTTACAGTTCACCATAAATGGATTCAGAAATGCCCTAAATTACCATTTGCATTAGGGATGCACCGATTTATGGGCTGAACATCGGTATTGGCCAACATTCACCTTTCTACTGCTGACGGCAAATAAGATGACATCAGCTGATGGCGGTGGCTGATGTTTATCTGTTGTATCGCATCCATTTTGCACAGGCTAGAAAACAGAGCTCGAGACAAACAGCCACAAACTTGTTAATAATAGCAGGTACAAGAAGAATCCAATGACTGTTGGACAAAGGGACTCTGTGATGTCACTGTTCTGTGACAAGATTGCCAGCATTAGAAGCAGCCAGTATCTTGTCAACGCAGGTACGATAGAAAATGTGAACATCATGACAAAAGGATGGAGTAAACTCACTATGGATGTGTCATAAGATGCACCCTACTGTTTCCCTGATAATGCTACATTGTAAACAACAAATCAGTGTTAAAATTGGCAGGAGAGCTTGTTAACGTTAGCTCTAAGCAGCTACACTAACAGCTCTCAGAGGTTGCCTTTAATTACATAATGATGCGTTCCATTTTGTAAAAGTGAGTATTGGGTGAAGGTAAATTAAACTTTCTCATAATGTGTTAAATGTAATTTTGTGAAGTGCGTTTTTTGGCACAAAACTTTAATGAATGCAGTGGTTTGAAATAGAGACAGGTTGATGTTTTCACCGCTATACAAAACAATTTGAGAGAGAGCTGTGATATATTTTATAAAGTAAAAAGGCTTTTAAAGCAGCTGTTTTGTCATTTGTTTTTTACTGTGAAAGAAGGTTACATTAAAGGTTGGTTCATCAATGTGTATCAGTGAATTTGTGCTCATTCAAAGGTAGAGCAATGAAGGGCTTGATTACTTTAAAATGGTTTTGTTGTGTTTTTTTATAGTGTAGCTTTTTTTGCTTTTTTATTTTAAAGGTTAAAGTCTTTGCATTTAAATCATGTAATGGGCCAGCCTCTTAGTATTTTATTTTTTTCTTATATAGCATACATGATGGATATTATGGGTAAGATCTGACAGAGTTGACCTCTCACAGAGATGACAAAAAGTTATATATTTATTAATTTCACAGCAGTCATTTTATTTTTCAAAGTCGCTAAGAGTTCTCTTGTCCGGTTGACCTGTTATGGTTAAGACATACCTGACAGCAATATTATTAATGGCATTCCCGCCTTTTTGGAAAGTGAAACAGGAGAATTTAGCTAACTCCTTTAATGTCTGATCAAATTATGTTTTTGAAGAAATCTGACAGAGCTAACAAAAAATTTGGGAAACATCTTTAAAGGGCCAACAATTCAAAAGAAATTTTTTTTCAAACAAAGATGATTATAGCAGTCCAGTTTTGCGATAATGTTATCAGTATGTACTATTAGTTTTAGATTTTAAAGGTTTTTAATTTTTAATTGTTGGAAGTTGTGAGTTATTGTCTTGGACACGGGTGTTTTCAAGCACAGGGCAAGCTCAGAAGTAAGTACATACGTTTTTTTACGTAGGACATGATTTGTCCCATTTCTTAGGAATGGGTAAAATATCAGTTTATGTGTGGGTAAAGGCGTATGGATGCTTTTTGTGCATACACTTCGTTATGCATCTGGCCCCAGATGTGGTCAAGTTTGATTTTACAAGCTTAATTTTATACTCACTTTTCTTTGCTCAGCTGTTCAGCTCAATAAAATCAGTGAAATTCTACTTTTAAAAAGAAAAATATCCGAACTAGAGCTGCAACTCATTACTTTATCAAATAATCTGCAAATATTTTCACATTTTATCAATAAATCACTCAGTTAACAATGTAGGAAAATAGCAGAGAATGTTTACTACTGTTGAACTAACAGTCAAAAACCAAGTGTACCTAAGTGTACAGGTGCAAAAAACAGCAAGTATTCACATTTGGAGCACTGAAACAATGTCATTTTGGCATTTTTTTAAGAGAAGACCCAAAGCCTTCAGTGTGAATCCTGCCCAACTAGGTTCCTGGCAGTAGTTTGTTGCAGTGAGAATTTTCCCACTCAGGAGAAGTGGCTGCCTCCTGCCATGTCCACAGTAGGCATACGGGACAGCCTTTCACCTCAGTCGTGCTACGCTGGGTGCCCATCAGCCGATGTCAAACCCCCATTACTGTCTGAGTATCAGCTGTCGACATGTCAAAAGGACTCAGAGGAGGAGCCACTCACTGAAGTGCTTTTCTCACTTTTGTTCTACTTCTTTTCATTTATCAAGTCTCACTCCCTGGCAGAGCCTGATATCTGAAGATTGAAGGTCTTTGTGACTCTCTGACAGTGTCTGTCACTGGATCGCATCACTTCTAAGGTGGAGTAATAGAAACTTGGGAAACTTAATGTTACAGCTGAGTGAGCTTTTTCCAAGGGGAAAGTTAAACGACTTTCACAGCAAGGGTTGGGGGGTGGGGAGGTGATGCTTGTATGGACAAAAAAAAGTATTTTAAATAAAACTGTATTTTTTAAAAGGCCATTTCTTCATTGTACATATGTTTTTCTGCAGTGTGGAGCTCTTTGCACTCGTGTGCTCTGTTGTCTAGTCCGCTCAAACTAAACCGTGAAACCCAGCGGGAAAAGCTTAATTACCATTTGATGAGTTTGAGAACAAAGCTGCTGCGTTACAAGTTGAAAATTGGTTATCGGCTTGTGGAGCTGTTGCTATAATTTGGTCTTGGTTGTGTTCAATGTTTCAGTCCAAATTGTTCTGTCACTAGAGGTTATGGGGGGGGGCGGGAGAAGACCTCTACAGAGACTGAAGGTTTCTAATTGTCTTATTTCTTTCCAGCAGCGAAATTCTGTGGATGGAGTCAACTCGACAGGAGAACAGGGAATATTTATCAACTTGACAAAACTTGACTTGTTTGTTCTTTGAGCACAAAACACTGTTTACCTGTGAGAGCTAAGTAAATGGACTACTTCACCTGATTAATCTTTGAAACCTGCATTGCTGACTGTCCAGGTAAAAACATCCTATAGAATCAAGTGTTGCAAATAATTTAGGAGGCTTGAGAGAGTGTCAAAGAGAAAAAGCAATGTTACTGCAGTATGCATTAAGCATATAGATTCCAAGATATGTTTTTTGGATAATCCAAAGCCAAAAGTACATCTAAGTAATCTTTAAAACCTGCACCAACCCAGCCCATTAGGGGAGCCAACCTGCATGACCCTTAAACATATGCATTAATCATCGATTTTGGTAACAACCTACTTGCTGTTGGCTATATAGTATGTAATTTCCAGTAAATATCACGATATATAACGTGTTTTTTTCTCTTTTAAAAACTACAAACGACAGAAAGAGAGTACTTACCCTTTTTTTAAGTGGTTACTTCTTAAACCTAAGATCTTGAATAAACAGCTGATAGCCTACATGGTTTGTTTACATGAGCACACAGCTGATGCGTAAAGTGGTTTGTTTACATGACGATATAGAAGGGCAAATTCAACAGATTCAGTGTGGACATAGACACGCTTGCTTGCTGTAAGGACATGCTGTTAGGTTCACAAAATTGCAGAGGGAAGTATTTTTATTGGACATTATGCCTGGATAGATTTAAATAGGCCTGTGTCTGGACTTCAACCAATTTTCCTGGTCAAAAGCTGAATAACAGAAAGCCTGGGTGCAGCAGCACTGATGATAAAGCTGCTTGTTGTGTGAGAGAGACAAAGAGAGAGACAGAGAGGGGAAGAGTAGGTGGAAGTTGGATTATTGCACAATCTTTCTGTAATTTATAAAAAGTTACTCAGAGTGACCCACATGCCAGAAACCAGCATTATTTTCTAACAATCTTACCTGTACCGCCTCGCCTGCAGGTGGACCCGCGGGAACCGCAAGCTGTGGGTCAACCTGCACATCACTAGCTTACATCATTTTTCAAATAAAATGCCAACATTTAAATGTTCCAGTTTTTCTAATGGGGAAATTTGCGGCTTGCATTCTAGTAAATTGAATATCTGTGAGTTTCAGACTGTTGCTCACATAAAACAATGCACTTGATGACATTCCTTAAAAAATATGAAGAGGATTTTTCACTTTTTTGTCACGTTTCATGGACCACTTACTCATTTTTCAATTGACGAAACAATTGGCTAATTAATCAGTAACAAAAACATTACCACAGTGCAGCCCTAATTCTAAATTCTTAATATACAATACCAAGAAGATGCTAATCATTTCTGGATGCCACATAAATGGTTTCAAAGCCCAGTTCTTGCCACACAACAACAGTAACCTGTAAAGCCACTGCCACTAGTAGGACTCAGTGATATGGGAAAGTAATGTAACTGCATTTTTTCCAGCCAATATTGCAATCCTGATACAGTATACAATTGTTTTAAACGCCCTCATTTTGTGTATTAATTACTACACAGTATTTGATACAGTCAACATAATAACTGCTCTTTAATATAAGCCAGGTCTATTTGATGTGGTTGAATGAAATTAATTGTTGCATGAATTAATAACACATTTTTAGTTAACCATTAAATTCAGAAATCTTCAATCACAATATAATACTCTAGTCGTTCTGTAACACCAAGCCTTGTCACACTGATTAAATCATCATGGCTTCACTTTAATTAAATCTAAAAAGATTTTAAAAAAGACCAACAAAGCACAGCAATGCCAGGCCTCGTGTGAATATTAATATATTAAAAATAAATATGCATCTTACTGATCTCCAATTAGTTACAGTATTAAATCACACAACTCAAGTGCACTCTGATTATGTCTCCACTACTGTAAACATATTTAGATAACCCAAAGCCAAAACCATGGTTTACAATATAGCTTAATTAATACATACTGTGAGTGAAAATGGACTTCCCATAGAATACTACCGAAGTAAGCTGTTCTTAAATCACCTCAAGGAATCATAGTAAGCAGCAATAAGTTGTTTATGTGATTACAAGTGGTAAAGCTTTGTAGCCCATGGAACCCTAATAAACCATACGCGATGAATACTGCAACAGCAATAACAAATTACAATCCAATCTTTATGAAATTGTATTATGTATGAAATATTACAGGGGTGTTCTTGGACTGGACAAATAGGAGTATACTGAGGCTAAAGACAGACCTGGCATTTTTAAAGGAAACAGCCAATATATTGGGAGCAAATAACTTGTGGCACTTGAGTGTGACAAAATTACTGATGCTCAATATGTGATTGCCAATTGAGACGTGCAGCGGAAGTCATTTAAAAAGCTTTGAATCAAATAGCCTAGTATCGCAGTGAAATGATTTATTAGGGAATATAATAGCAAAAGTATTAATAGCAACATAGGAGGAAATATACTGCTCTGCTCTTTCTAATACAGTCTCGCAGAATTGCAGTTTGCAGCGCCGAAAACCCTTTCGTCAATTTCCTCTGCCTCTGCCTGGCTCACACAAGAAACTACTTTGTGCATCATCACTCATCAGATATTGAACGTAAAGATGCATTGAGATGCAGTAATGCACGATGCGCACACCACAATGGCGGCGGGAAGGGAAGGCTTACCTGTCAGTTTATCTAAATGAGATTTTTATCGATTTCAGTGCTCCCTCTGGTTGTGTCATCACACTGAACCTAGGCTGACTGGACTTTAAATATGAAAGGTAAAACGCTCCAAAGGACATGATGCAGTTGGCATTTTACAGGTAACGACCTATTCCCGCTGGTGGCAAAGGATCAGCTCTCTTTAATAAGTGCTTTGATGCACTGTTATGTCAGCAATCATACATGATATATAACCTGCTTTGACATTTATGTCTGGAAGCATACAGATAACAATTTTAGAAAGGTTTTATAGGTGAAAAACGTGGCTTTGTGTTGTGTTTTTCTGGAGCCACACACCGCAGCTGACTAATGGCTAGTGTGCACCATCCCTGCCAGCATTCACTATTTTCACCTGTAATGAAAAGGTCACCCCAGCCACTGTCTCTAATAATGGCAGATCACCCAAAGTGAGCGTAAATGGCGCTGCCTGAATCACATCATTCTATCATGGAAACTATCGCGTCTAAAAAAGGTCCCCAGACACCATGTAGGTCGAGAGCACTCCAAGCTACATGTCCTTTAGTTCACTCCGAGGATTACTGTTGTTTTTATTGTTGAATATCAGTATATGTACAGCACACTGGGCTGGAGCTATGTTCTCTATTTAATGTAAATACACTAAAGGTTCCACTTCACAGTAAAGACGCTTTATATCTTTGGTACACTGTGTGCTACATGGTGTCCTCTACTCAATATGGATGAATGGTAAAGGCGAAGAGAAAAGGAGAACTCTAATGCGATTGAAAAAAACAGTATGAACAATTGTACTGGAATAATTATGACCAGTATCTTAGAAACATACACAATAACACACACATCATGTAAGTGTGCCTGTGGTAATACATACCCATTTATACCCAAGACTCATAGCCACAGTTAAATATGAGGTCAACACGGAATACCAATTATGTGGTCTGACTCTAAAAACCCAGTGCAACATAGCATACAGACATTTTATTCTCAAGCCATTTAAAATTAAAATGGAAGGTTAGACCAAAGGGCACTAGCAGCGGTTAGAAGTCAAAGTTTATTCCACAGCTATATACTAATAAGTCTGGTGATTTACGTTGTTGTTTCTGAAAAAAATAAAAAATAAAAATAAATAAATGCCCAGTTCTGAATTATCTTTATTTTGGCATGAATAACACTGGCTGTTAATCTTTAAACTGCTCTCTACAAGTTGGAGCCATAAATACAGGCTACTAGCCCTTTTGCATTCCTAATATCCAGACGGCCCAGTTAGAAGACCTGAGGGGTCTATCTGGTTCATAGCTCATGAGCGTGTCAGAGAAATATTTGGGTGCCAGACCTCGTGGGGCATTAAAACACAGCATTAAAATTTCAAAATCAATTTTTAAAATTTACAAGAAGCCAGTGTAGCAACCACAGCACAGGTTATATGGTTATATTTCCTTTTCTGGTTAAAACTCTAGCAGCTGCATTCTGGAGTAGTTGTCAACTCCCTAAATATGGGATTTTTCTTAAGTGATAAGAAGTGATTGAACAATGATGATCCTAAACTTACACCCTGAGGAACACCATGTGAATTTGTTTCTGAGCTAAGAGCTACAATCATGTCTTTTGAGATATGTAAAAGAAGTTGTTTGACTGCTTTGTCCTGTGTTGGAATCTTCACCAGGTGGCCATGTAAAGTAGCCTGTAAATGCAGTGTGACTCTGCAGTTTGAATAATGAATGATAAAAAGCCTCGTTGGTTTCCTCTAAAACCCACATACTGCTGTGGCCGCCATGTTAGTTCGGTTTCAGAAGTCACACAATAACACAAACAAACTAAACACTGAAGCCCACCAACTCCTGTGTATTGGGAAAGCATAGGTAAAATTACAGGTTTTGTCAATTGAGTTTGGTGGCCTTGACGAGTGTGATATAACAGCTTCAGTTTCCTAGTGGAAAGGGCTGTCTAATGGCAAGGTAATGCAGTAAAACACTCTAAAAAAGGTCGACATAGTTGGTCTGAAATTGATTTTTTTTTAGTAGATCCTTTTTTTAGGAGGCTTGAATATGTTTTGCTGGTGCCCTCCTCCACAGCTACAAGACTCCTTTGACAGAAACAGTAATGTTACCTCACAAAACTCAGGGAGTTAGTTAGTTATGAATGAATGAATGAATCTTTATTTATTTTCAAACATGCATACAAAAACTAAAAGTAGAAAATTGACCTTCATATACAAAGAAAAAAAAAAGTAATAAAGCATTATACAAGTTCGAAAAAGGAGTAGGAAGAAGTAAACATTTTGTAACAGTTTGTGTTATTTTGTGACTTATACAACAAAACAAGCATGGCGTCCACAGCAGTAGGCTACATTGCTTAGCTTCTGTGTCCTAGTAACGTCACTTCTGTCTGCTTCTCCAAACTGGGAGCAAGCTGACTGCCATCTACTGTAGGTAAGACACATCTGGATCTATAAATGTGAAAATGCTGCATCATATATCAATTATTGATTGTTAACATGTTCTTCTATTAGTAACGGAAAATGCATGAAATTTACAACCAAAACCAAGATAAATTCTTTCCTGTTGGAGTAAGTAAAGAAGAAATATTGCCTGCTATGCTTGCCATGGCTGGGCTGACTGCCTGAATAATGGATATCACACAGCTCTTCACCCAGCCCTGAAACGTCCTTATTTGAATGGAAGCTGCTTCTGCGATGTCGGCTAGGCTTTACAATGTTTCACAACAATGTTTCATTAGTAAAAACAAGCTTTGCTTGTATTTGCAATGCATGGTTAAACATTTGCTCAGCATGCAAAGCAGAGAGGAAATATCATTCTGTAAATTGTTTAGACATTCATATTTGTTGAGTGTATTTATGTGCGATGTACTGTCCAAAACAAATTTCTCTAAAGTGCATTTATTTGTCTTGTTACCAGATGAGACTGTGCAACATTCTGGCAAGATTATAAATTCAAATGTCGCACTCTGCAAGTTGTACTAATTATAAGTTATATTTAGGCTCTTTAAATAATGGTCAAATGCATAATGATGATGTTTAGATATTTTAATTGAAATAAACATGGAGGAAATCTAAAAAAAAAATGCATATCACAGCTTGCTCTCAGACTACAAGCACCAAAGTCCACATTATCTTTTTCATCTATCAACTAAGGCCTTTCTACAAGGGCAGTCCATTGGATGACAATATTTAGCACTCGACCATATGGTAAATATACCACTTGATCAACGGGATTGATGCACACCCTGTTATTACAGTCTAGGGCTCCCAAGATGCTGGAGAATCTGTTAGCACTCTGAATGCTCACTTCAGAGTAAACATGTGGTTGGAGGGGACGTGATTTCAGACAGCCAATGTGCTTTAGTAACCACTGACATGCTCACAGTGCACAGTTCTAATTAAACTATGGCATAGCTGTTCTGTAATTACAGTCAGTGGAGCTGAGCATGACTTAAGAAACTAGTAGATCCTCTGCCCTCAATTGCGGGGCATCATTTTAATTGCAGGTGGTCATATACTGTAATAAAAAGATACGGGTTGTTGTCAGCTAATACACTATTCATTAATCATACATGGGCCTATTGAGAGTAATGCATTATTCAATGACATGGAGGCTGTGGTGAACTTGGGGCATACAGTTTGGCTGCAGTGCCAAGACAACTAAAATGTGAAAAGGTGTTTAATTAGTTGTTATATTGGCAAAAAATAGTAAGATTAACATTCACAGTGATACAATCTGTGGAAATAATCTTTTGGCATGCAATCAGCATGATCTTTTTCTGCGTAGCTTAAGAGAATTAACAGGCTAAAAAGGGCAGGAAAGTTACATTAATTTAGCAATGAAGAATGTCCTCATTTAGAGGCAATCTCACTATATGTATTTGAATTGCAGATACATAATTAAAAAATACGAAAATGGTGTTTTTTTCCCGGAAAAGTCAGTTAGAAGTTAAATTAGCCTCACGCAATGTAAAACAATACAGCTAAACGTTGTCCTTGGCACACTCACCCTTATGTTTCAACATGTACGCTAATTTTCCTCATGGGATTACCCCAGCATGTGTGTGTGTTCATGTGTGTGAGGAGAGAGCTCGCACACATAGAGGACTTTCACTGACAACATAAGCACACAATTACAGGCAATTTATTCAATATGGCACAGATCAAACAAAGACTGTGCAGTACTTTATGGATAATGGTATTAAGTTGGGCTTGTCCTTGGAAAGGAATAAACAATGAATTTAGCCCCTTGGTGCTTGTTAAGTTTACCATTTAATAGTGCCTGGGAAAAACAACACAAGAGCTTGAGTTGAATATACATGTAAAATGTGAATAATATTTGAGGGAGTGTCTTTGACCAAACCACACTGACAAGAACGACTATAATCCACATTTTTCTCCTTGACATCAGCTCCCACTGGATGATATTTTGCTCCAGTTGAGCATTGATAAGAGTGAAATTTTAATCATCTGTCCCAATCCCATCGCAGAGGCAGCTCAGCAATCCCTAGGCTCCCTATCTATCCATGTAATGCCAGTAGTAAGAAATTATTACTCAACTGATTCAGCCAGGCTTCTCTCATCTCAGGAATATCGATAAGATCAGAGCCAACGTGTCAATTCAGGACACAGAGGGAAATATTCATGTCTTTGTCACATCCTATTAAGGCCACTGTGGTTCATTTTTACTTGTGTTATAACCTTAAATCAACTTCAGCTTGTTCGAAATTGTTTCTTTTTCATAGTTTTAACCATTTTTGGCATTGGGTTTTTGTCTATTTTTCAAGTTTTTGCATTACGAGCTGCTGTTATGATGACAAACATGATGAATGACAGAATCATACATGCTATTAATGCATGGCATTTTTTCCTCTGCAATGGCCTTTCAGAGTATCTACAGTGATTAATTACCTCTGTATGCAGAACATTTTATTGGTTGTGGCAGAATGCGTCATTCCCGGGCTTAGGCCTTTCACAATTTTTACGTTGTCAACCTATCATATGATATATGGACATGACCTTGATCATTTTGCTGACCTCAATATCGCTTGTTGTGCATACATGACTGTTTGTTTACATTAGAATGTCACCAACATTTTAGCCAACATGATGCCAGAATAAATAGCGAGGTTTTTCGACTCCATCCCCACCTACTTATGCAACTCCAAAACACTTCAAAGATGACACAGTGTAGCTTGCTGGTAGTGCAGCTGCACTTTTGTAGTGGAAGAGGCACAGTCCTGATAATGTTAGATTGCCAATCGTTGGCAACATGCCGCAGAGTGCTAGTTTGTAGTTCAACCTCCATGCTGTAAATCCACCAGTAAAAGTAACTTTTGAGATGAGCTTTAAAGACGTGAACAGAGTCAGCTGATCTGATGCTCAGTAGCGCGCTGTACCAAAGCTGAAGAGCAAGAACTGAAAAGGCTTGATCACCCTTTGTGTTTAACCTGGACTCTGGAACAGTTAAAAGACCCAGACTAGCAGAGCTGAGGGGCCTGTTTGGACACTACAATGCGAGAAGCTCAGTTACGTACTTCTCTACATATATTAAGTGTTGACTACTTTTGTGGAAAGATGTTTTTCCTGTCTGAAGATTCTTAAGAATTAAAAGTTTATTGCCCTTTAAAAGGCTGTTCCTGTATTATTATGCTACTATGCTATCATTTTATCAGTGGCATAAAATGGTCTCAAAATGACAATAATATATTTTATTGATCGTCCAATAATAGAAGTTATTGCTACAGGCCCACCAGGAGTGTAAATAGTCTTCACACACTCAAGGGATTCACAAGACAGCATGCACGTACATCCAGCATATTTCAAACAGCCTCACTGTTTATTGCTCACACTCTTAACACAGTATCCTGTCTGTATTAGGTTACTGCAAATCAAACACAAGGTCTTTAAAATTTTTACTCACAACAAAAAGACAAAAGTCCCAACCTCTTCTTTTTGACATTTTTAGACTGCTGCAATGGGCACCATAATTGAACAGCACTGATTCAAATGAAAATGCAGCATCTCATTGCCTGAGTCACCTCTGGAAAACTATGTGCATCTATTTCTTCCAGAGGAGAATGAAAATGAAAACATATTCCGTAAATATAGGGGGGAAAAAACTTTGACGGAGGATACGAATGCACGGAGGTGTCAGGAAAAGGCATTACCCAAGGTGTTCACTATCAATTGCAAAAGGTGTGAATATCATAAGAGGCTGTGATATTAATGACAGCCTGGTGAAAGAAGGAGAAATTGGATTTTAGTGTATGTATGCATGAAGAGACATTTAAAAGACAGGTTGAAATAACATCCTCAGATCTTTTTGCAATGTGGGTACAAAACACCTGGTGATGCCAGGTGTCAGACAACCAGCAGCTGGGATGAAGCAGGAAATGAGCCAATGCCTGGAGGGTATAGTTTAAGTACTGAAAGAACATATGACATAAATATGAGTAAGGGATCAGGAAAATGATGCAGGGCAGTGAGAACTCACAGCGTTGATATCACAATCATCAGCTCCAGATTTTTAGTATTAATATGGATTTGAAGCTGATTATTTAATGGCATCTATAAAACAGACAGATTTGGATTTAGAAACATTCAAAAGGACAAATAAAGAACTACAAGCTTTAGCTAACAGCCCAATTGTAACCCTCCATGTAAGTCATCCATTTTGGACAAATCCAGTTGACTCCTTTAATCCTTTCCTAACTCTCAGCTGGTCGGCCCCATGAGTACCATTTAAAAACCCCTTTCAAGATTGTCCCTCTAATCCTCATATCCTGTCCTATTACTGCAGCTTGTTTGGAGGGATTGTTGGTTCGCTGAAGTTTGTTTTGTGTCCTTTGTATCCAACCCTTAAGTGCTTAACTTCAATTTGAAGAGACCTCCGAAACTTGACTTCAGCTATATCTTCAAATGTGTTTAACGGCGACTCGAGATATGCTAATATCTGAATATAGAGGGGACAATATTATCAAAGTATTACGTATCTAAATCACAGAAAATGTTCATTATTCCAAAGCCCGCTCTGCGCAATCACCAGCAGACAGATGGATTAAATTAGACTCATAATGATGCCTCCAACGTGTATTAATTATGTTATAACAAGGCTTTGTGTGCCTTCAAGTGCAGTGAAATGACTGACAATAACATTTGAGCCTTTCAATTAGTGGCAGAGCAATCAGTGTCACAACAGTGCTGTACACTGGACGCCACGAGGTCACATTTGGAATATATATATATATGTTGTTGCTTTATCTGTTCAAGACACAGCCCAATATGTTACACATTTTGCACTTGTTCTTGGAGTCCCAAAGCACACGCAATAAAGTGGGAAACAATTATCAGAATCCAGCTGGATGTACTCGATCGCCACCCTCTGCATGCCCTCCATTGTCAGCGGAGCCACAGCTTGGCAAGGCATCCATGTGTCCACATTTTTTTTTTTTTTTTTTGCAACTTGGCTCTCATTTTCTTAATCATTTAAAGGTTTCCTCCCAGGACTGTGTCAGTGGCCCTTTACTAATCCCTTGACCCTCCTCTGGAATATTGATTTTCCCTGGCTCAGAGTCTTAACCAGGATGCTCTCCCTGCCTTTGTTTATTTATACTTTTTCTCTTATTCTAAAAGCACACTGTCTCTTTTTTCCCGCTTCCTCTATCTTCCCCCGGACTACTATTGAATGTGACATAATTGTATTGTGTGTAATCTAATAGAGCACGTAAAGTTAATTACAGTTCATTATCACTGCATTTATTTAAATCTGAAACAGCCTGCAACAACTACCACTGGTATAATAAAGATAACGGATAAAGAGCTGGTTAGAATTAATGTCATGGCTCATGCTGAGGTGGCATGTTACGCAAAATGTATTTGTGAATGGTTTTTAAACGGAAATGTGTCCCTTGTGTGTCTAAAGACCCCCGAACTTTGAGAACACGCTGTCCTTTTTCTATTTTTCCTGCTCCATCTATCAGAACACATGTTTAAAAACAAGCGATTTAGATTTGATGGAGGATATGACATCATACTCTGATCACTGTTAGCCTCCCACAATTAAATTAACATAATAAAGTGTGACATGGATGTTTTCAACTGTCCTCCAATCATAGAAAACTCTTGCAGTCCAGTGTAGAAGAGTAAGACAGACAAAACGAAAGTCAAATGTCTGGAGCAGGAGGCAGTAGTAGTACAATGAATGCATGAAGACTGAGAAGAATACCATCGCCAATGTTACCTGACTAAATCTCTGTCCTTGTCCAGTGTCAAAGACATTAAGTGATGCTGTAGAGCCTGAACCTTATTCTATGTCTTATATTGATGTGTTAAAGTAGCAGGGACGTAGCACAATGTGAGATTAACAGCAGCATGCTTTTTTTTATTTCATTTTATTTAAGGTAAAAGGTTTTGGTAAAATTTAATTAACATTTTGCTTCTCCAGGTGGATGACTGACCCCGCCCACGGAGTACTCACTGACTCTACCTCGCTGTCCACCAATGTGATTTCTTCACTGTTGCCGACCTGGTCACAGGGGAGGAGCAAAGCATGCTACTTGTTCTGTTGTAAGCGGCAAGAAACAGCAGAAAAGCCTGTCTCGTCCTCTGAGAATGTGAAGACCCGATGGATTAACTTCATTTTGCAGTGTAAGAGTTTTGACTGAAATGTCCCCACAACAACAGGAAAAATCGGTCCCAAGGAGGGCTCAGTACACAGCAGGATTCACTTCAAAACTAAATCTCAGAATGGATCGATACCCACTGTCTGTAACTTCAGACTTGGAAGCAAAGTTATTATAGTTTTGTATTTTTCCATTTTATTTCTATTTTGTTGGTTTGTTTCAATATAGTTTAGTGTCAGATAGTTCGGTGGGTTTGCTCATCTTAGTTTTTATTGTTTAAAAATGTTTAGTTTTAGTTCAGTTTTTATCAGTTTTACTGTTAGTTTTAGTTTTTTTATTTATAATATGGGGCAGGGGCGAGATATAAGAACATTCAGAATAAGTATTACCATATAAAAACACTTTGTGAAGGTGATTTATTGTCTCTTAATCCTTCCTTTACTGTTAGGATCATAAAGCCCTGCTGATCATCTCAGACTGTACCTAAACGTGGCTTTACATTTAGCGCATTACAGTTTCTAAGTTGCTACCCTGTGCCACTCAGCTGCAGAGTACTGAAACACTTCTCTCATTAATCACAGTGTATTGGCTTGTTATCTTAATGACTGCTTAATTAGTTGGTGCTGTAGTTGTAGATTGTGCTAACAACGTTCCCGTAGATGAAGGCAGAGTTTGAAACTACATCAACAATACATTGAAAACTGTCATGTCACAAAACTACAGTGAAGTCTGTGGGCATCAGATAAGCTTGAAAAATATTTGCAGGTACTCTGTCTCTTCGCTCTTCTCTGCCAAACCGAGCAGCGTGAGAGGGGTGAAAACTTGAACAAATTTTATCATTAATTCTCCACAAAAAAATTAAATAATGTGGGCATTAGTAGATTGAAATAAGTACAGGAATTATATGCCTTTACATATAAGAAATGTAAAAAGAGTCTATCAATGTCCCCAATTATATTCCCTCTTCCATGATAATTCACAGAACTCAATACTTCCTTCCAACTTTCAGAGGAACACTGCTACTAGCGGCAATTTCTCATCATGCTGGTAAAATGAAGCCAGTTAAATCGCATTATATCTGCGGGCAGTGAGGCACACCATCATTTGAATCCCCTTTAAAAACAAGCAGACGTGGCTTAATTGCAGCTTTAGTTCAGACGGAAAAAAAGAGACCCCATTTCTTCTGTGGCTCGGGGTCTCGTTTGTTGCTGACAAAGGCTGCATTAGTTTTGAAGCAGCATTTTGACAATAGCAAACAAACAGAAAAGTGTTGCCGTGGAGCAAAATAAGCCAGATTCACTGCATTTCATATTACGCTTTGGGTGATGGTTCAAAGGTACTATCTTCAGCAAGCTTGAATGCTTTGAACCACTCTGAGGTGAGCTTTTTCACTAAATGCTTCAAAATGGTGAAAGCCTTTTTGCAGGGGATAGAAATGTCGGCCTGTCAGCTGGTCCACCACTTTGGGCCACACTGAAACACCTTGACAACTATTGAATGGATTACAGTGAAATTTTACACAGATATTCGTAGTCCTCCGAGAATAAATCCTAATGGCTTTGGGTGAATTTTCCTCTAGCACCATCATCAAGACAAAGTTTTAATTTATCCAATATCCTTAACACAGTTCTGTTTATCTGGTTTGATGCAAGCCTGTTATTTACATTGTCAGCTATTGATGCTAAATATTTTGGTGGGATTTGGATGACTGTTTCTTTCTCAATCATCCTCATTCAGATTGGAGTTACCCTGCTAGTGCAGGTCTATGGGTTTAAAAACAATTATTTATTTGATGAAAGTGCCTGCTGATATGCAAAAATAAATTAAATGGGTATTATTCCTATTTTTTAAAAAAGCAAAACAAAAGTGGGGGCAGAGGGCAAGTAATTTAATCTCTGTAGGCCTGGACACATTGCACACTGACTACTGCGGCAAACCTATGCTGTGTCTCAAATCACGTACTTCCGTTAGTACACTTCCATGTAGTATACTATGTGCACTATGAACTTATTGGCATAGTGTGCAAATTTCGACAGGGTAGTGTCTCAAACCAAACATAGCCATTGTGCACTTACCGGTTAACTAGTTAGCAAACTAGCATTAGCATCCACGTTATCGTTCGCGGTACAAATCATTACAGACTGCTAAATTAACCCAATAAACATACTGCTAGCTTATATCCGACAACAGTATAGTGCAAAGAACACATTTATAACTTACATTTGTACAATGCAGCAACGTTTATGGTCACACAGTCCTTGGCCACCATTTCCAGTTTGAAAAAATCCCCTTCCCTCCCACTACATAGCCAAGATGGTGACCATTGAGGGGGAGAAGTGCCCATAGTTCCACACTCAACTTCTTTAACGTTTTGAGTGCACCATCTGGGTACTCATAGTGCAGTGAATTTTTCCATACTTCTTATTGTGAACACACTCAAAATATTAAGTGTAAGTACAGAAGTATGTGATTTGAGACACAGCACTAGTCAGACTCAAGTCGCAAATTTAAAGAATTGAGACTTGCTTGATTAACGTTACAAAATATTTAACTTGACGCTGACTTGGTATTCATGACTTGAGATCTGACATAGACTTGAGACGGATGACTGTCTTTTTTTTATGTATTAGCATTGTGGCAGGTCAAACGTTAGCTAGAAACAAAACTTTGAATACACAGAAAGAAGAAAAGACGTTTCAAACTAAATTTCACAGAGAAATGTTGTGAGCAATCTTGACAATTTGTTTCACATGCTGCCAACTGCCATTACATTACCAATTTTAGGACATTTCAAAACCACCAATTTACCAAGATTTAACTTAAATATGTGAACGCCGGACGGCACGGTGGTGTGGTGGTTAGCACTGTCACCTCACAGCAAGAGGGTTCCTGGTTTGATCCTGAGTGCGGGAGCCCTTCTGTGCGGAGTATGCATGTTCTCCCCGTGTCAGCGTGGGTTCTTTCCGGTTATTCCGGCTTCCTCCCACAGTCCAAAGACATGCAGGTTGGGGATAGGTTAATTGGTGACTCTGTTTCTAAATGTGAGTGTGAATGGTTGTCTGTCTCTACATGTCAGCCCTGCGACAGTCTGGCGACCTGTCCAGGGTGTACCCTGCCTCTCGCCCAATGTCAGCTGAGATAGGCTCCAGCCCCCCGTGACCCTCAAGAGGATAAACGGTTAGAAAATGGATGGATGTGAAATGCCCACTTGCACAGGGCAGTACGTTGTAGGCTAGACAATGTCATACGTACCACAGTGACTTCTATCACCAGCAGCTCAGCTTTGTTAAATTGATTTTTTACTTTCATATACCACGTACTCTGTTGAAATGTCAGGAAGGTATGAAAAAAAACTCCAAAGACATATTCAAGTCCTACATGGATCTACTTAATATAGCTTTAATATCGCTTTTGCACACACTGTCTTTGCGGCATAAAGATATAGTGACCTTTTATTTTGACGCAAATTGCAAACAATCTCTAGTTTTTATAGTAGGTAGGTGTAAGCCTTGAATTGAACACCTTTCTTGACATTAAGTAGCTCCTTCCTTCCTCCATCTTGCCATTTTTTCTGCACTTTATATGCTTCCATCTCGATCCATTTCTCCTTCACATCTCCCTTCCTTTCAGTTCAAAGTAAGGCTTGTTTACTTCCTTTCTCCCTTCATATCATGCTTGCTCACTCTGCTAGTTTGCCTTGCCTCCCATCTTTCCAAATTACCATCGCTCCCCCTTCTATGACCACCACACACCTTTCTTGTCTTAGCAGCACTCTGCAGCTCACACACAACACCCCTCCCATCTTCTCTCAGCATCTCTCTCCTCATTCTCCCCTGACTTCCGTAATTTCCTCCCCCTTTTTTCTTTGCCCGCCTTGTCATTTTTACTCCCTCTGCGCCTCTGTTTCTGTTCCCCGTGTTCTTCCCTGCCTTGCCCTCATTCGCCCTCTTCTTCATTTAGAGACTTGGTGTGGCTCTGATTTCCTTAAATAGCTCACGTTGCCTCGAGCAGGTTGAAGCTGCAGTCTGGTTCTGCTAATAAACGACAGCGAACAAATGTGAGCGCTGAATCAATCGCATGCAATCTCACCTACAGTAGATGCATGCGCACACACACGCGCACACACAGATCAGCAGATCTGACATGTTTCTGCTAAAAAGACATCCATAGAAAGAAAGCTTGAAGTTGTGTGTGTCTTTCCACACTGCTGCTGAACACAGGTCTCGTCTAGTCTGTCTTATACCAAATTCTATTCCATTCTACTCTTTTCTATTCACCCAGTGTGAAAATCAGCCACAATAATAGATTGCAAAGTCCTGGTAATTTTGCACATTACTTCTGAATCATTGCCTTGAATAATGAATGCCTGCTAATGCACTTTTTTTTTTGTTAATTCACCACAAAGGATTAAAAATGCTCTGCTGTTATGAATCACAGCAAAGCAATGCATATATTCCTAGCACACCGTATGCATATTTTCTCATCAATAAAGTCTTGAGATAAAACCAAAAGTGGAGGTGGAGGGGGCGACAGCAAAGTAAGTAATGTCTTTATTTATTGTTTGTCTACCTCCAACAGGAGCTTTGCCATGTCCAAAATTGTGTTATCATTTTAGTGGCTCTGATATATCATCTGAATATCTGATTCAATTTATCTTAAACGATCTGTCTGGCTGCTTTCCTAGATTTGTCCTCATTTTTTATTTTTATATCAGGTTTGTAGAGAGCACCGTACACAACACAGTAAAATAAGCTCTTGCACTTCACAGGCACAAAACCTGACTTTCCCCCACATATTAAATGACATTCACTGTACAGTGAATGAATATATTTTTCTATCATCATGATTACAGTGTATAAAGAGCAGGGTTGCAAAGTACCTGACTTCTCTATTATCCAGAACTTATTCTGTCCCTGAAATTAAAATTGATTTCTGGAACACTAAAGGTGCACGACTTCACAAAATGTACCTCAAAAGTTTAAAATCGTGACAATGTTCAGCTTAAAGGTTCAGTGTTTAGAATTAAGGGGGATGTACTGGCAGACATGGAACATAATATTATGTTTTCTTTAGTGTATAATCACCTGAAAATAAGAATCACTGTGTTTTAGTTACCTTGAATTGAGGTGTTTATGTCTGCATAGGGAGCGGCAAGTCTTTTTAAAAGAGGCTGGGACACACTTTTTGACCCCATGGGAGCTATGGGGTATGACAAATGCGCAATGTAACTGGAGCTGTGATGTTGGAGGGTTAAAGCAGACCTTGTAGATATAAAGGGAAGGTGTCCACTACTTTTAGCCCTCTTGGGTGCACTCTGCTTGACAGATCTTTTTGGATAGGCTCAAATGGATGACAGCTAAAATATAGTCAAAGGCTTTCATATGAAACGCAACTGTTTTTGATCTTTTATGAAGGATATTTCTAATAATTGCAGAATTTTAATTCTCCTCCATATCTACCTAAATATATTTCAGACTGCAGATGCCAAAGTAAGCAGCCCACCCCTGAAAAGAGCTTCAGAAAAACAATGATTTTTTTAAAACATAAAACTGCTTTGTTAGTATTTCTACTGGTGTAAATCACCAGGTCTGTTTGTTTTAAAGAGAAAGAGACCTCTGATTTTGGCTCCTCGTAAAAACCTCCTGAACATCGGGATCTAAAGTTAGCAGAGAAAAAAAGGTGAGCTCAGATTAGCAGGTGCCAGACAGGCAGCTTGTCTCCGACATGCCTTTATTCAGTATTTAAACCAGTTTAAATATAAACTGTTTTGGAGAGGAGGAGACCTGACCATGAAACTGCTTTTTTTTTAGTGTTTTTACTGGTTTCACCTTGTCCATTTGTTTTGGAGAAGAAAAGACCTTTGCTGATAAACAAGCTAATAAAAACTGAACCTAAACAATGAACACTTAAGGAAATCTAAACAGGAGAAGTTTCAGCTGGTTGCAATCTGCAATCCTTACTGCTAGCTGCAATTAAACCCTCCTCAATCTTACACAATGGACCTTTAACCTAATTTTTTACACTATTTCTGGGTCGAAAATACTGACTATCCACAATTTGTTAAGGTCCTCTTCAGGACTACACTCAAATTTCGTTCGGCCCCATGCTCATTCTAATCCTTGAACTTTAATATTCACCTAATAAAGCCAATGGTTCCAAACATTGTGAGATTCAGGTTTCAATTTATTTTGTGTCAACCATTGTTGACAACCAACAAGCACTTAACTTCGACCTCAAAATACTGAATTATCTTTTCATGCTTTGGATTCCTGTAACAATCCTTGAAGGACATATCTTAGTGTCACATGCCACTATTCAGCACAGCAATTCTGAGACGCCGACCAAAAGAAAAGCCTGGAAATAAGACCTTGATGTGACTATCCCTGACATCGCTTGGGGTGTCATTATTGATGCTAGTCACTTCTAATGTTTTTGCATTTGGCACTGCTACAGCTAGCTACAGTTTGAAATAAGTAGGATTTTATTAATATAGCACTTTTTAAACAAAGTTTACAAAGTCCTCCTGAGGATACAGATGCAGAAGAGTCAGACATATACATATGTAGAAAGGACACACATACAGAGGTCACAAAGAAATGACAGCCCCTATATAGGGAAGGCAAGTAGACAGAGTTGGGTTTTTAGAAGTTTTTTTTTTTAACTGAGGGGGGGCAGTTCAAGAGGGATAGGACCCTAATGCAAAAGTGCAATCCACCTTGGATTTGCAGAGGGAGCAGAGGATGAATAAGACGTCGGAGACATCTGAGTGGCCTAGAGGTAGTAGAGGGATGGAATAGTATGGAAATACATAGAGGCACAAGGCCATGTAGGGCCTTGCATGCGATATGAAGTATTTTGAAGTCTATTCTGTGCTTTACAGAGAGCCAAAGCAGGGAAGCAAGGATTGGTGTGATGTGGGATCTACGGTTGGATTTAGTTAAAAGCCTGGCTGCAGTGTTTTGCACGAGTTGCAGGCGAAACAGAGCTGCTTCGCTGAGACAGGAGAAAAGAGCATTGGCAAGTGTCTTATCATCTCTTTTTAACCACAGAAAAATTGGCTGAAACTTATTCCAGTTCTGATGCCAGGTCCCTAGATGTCGCCAGCGACAATTGGCCATATGTTATGGCAATACATCTTATTAAACATTTTTTGGGACTCAATATTTGAAGAGCTCTCATAGTTCTGTGACAAAACAATACACTCAAATCTACTTATGAGAATATATAGTATTTGGTTATGTTTTCCTGTAACAGTTTTACTAAAGCATTTGGTTCACTGTTAGCTGAGACAAATTAACACACTAAACGTGGAGAGCATGCAAATGTGTAACTGTATTGGAAAGGTCTATTCTCTTTTCTTTGGTATTCTTTGTACGAGCAATACTCATGTTGAATTGGGATAAATGAATATACTAAAGCCCTAGGTAGTTTTATTTTGGCACCATTAGTCAAAAATCCCATAATAAACAGAGCATATTATAATCAAAGTGGACTGAGAGAACTCTAGACTTCTGCACCTTTATTCTGTCATGAGCCTTGAGAAATTCCAGGCCAATCACAGGTAATTTTAGAGAGGGCATTCCTATTAGCTGTTCTACAAACACAGATGTAACTACACATCTCTCTCTCTCAAAAAAAAAGTCTAATTTATTGGCGGAGAATCCTGCAGAGAAATTTGCTATTCTGCAAGTCAACCCAAAAATAGAAGACAGACTAGATAAAAACAGCGTAGAAATAAAAGAGTCTGACAATAAACTTAATAAAACTGTTCTATATCGGCAAAGTGTTTCCAAGATGGAGAGAAAATGCTGTTCATCAGTTAGCCGTCTGCTAACCAAAGATGCACAGCTGCAGCTTCAAATTAATTGAGCACATTCCTTTATGAAGCTAACGGCAGTTAGAGCCTAAAGTGACAGTATGTCCTGTGCCTTACTCCACCGATCTACAAACCTTCTGTTGCTGCTGTTACAAAGGTTAGACCTGCTGCTGCTGCTGGCCACCAAGCCACTGTGACACCAGGCACTGGAGGTTATGAGCTGGCCAAATTGGAGCCACTACAGCTGCCAACTCAATGTCCACCTCTGAGATGCTGACCGCTCTCCTCCAGGTAAAGCAGTCTACAGAGGCAGGGAGTGAGGTGAAGGGACCGTGGGGTGGCTAGCTAGCTAATTCATGCCTCAATTGTGGTCTGATAAACTGAAAGGGGGGCAAGGACAACTACAGAATGAAATAAGATTAAATAAATGTATGAAAAACACTGGTTTACTTTGTGAAGTGCAAGCAAACGCCTGTGGTCGTCTGGTGGGAAGGGGTTAGAACAGAGAGAGGAGAGCTGCAGGAGGAGAGTGTATTTTAAAGATGTGTTTTCTTATTTTTGTTTTTCTTTTTTCTGGATTTCTGTCCAGCCTTAAGTGTTGAAAAAAAGAAAAAAGAAATTGAAATTGAGCAAGACATTGAATCGACTTCCCAACAGCTCCAGGGTGGCTGCCCTGTAGCTGACCAATGACCTTTTGACCTCACTGTGGTGGGAGGCAGCAGAAAACAAGATTTCCAAGCTGTCACTCAATATTACCAAGCAGCCAATCTGTAGAGAAAATAACATTTGACCATGAAGGATCACTGAGAGAACTAGACAAGTAGCTCAATTTGTCTATGCTATAAACCAGTCAATAGTTACATATCTCAAAACACAGATTCTTAAAATGCAGCCCACCATGTTATTGATCACATATTTGTCAGGGCTCAAAACTCAACTTAACATCTGAGGAGATCATCTCAGAAAACAGCCCACAGCACCTGAAGATATATAACATTTCATACACAACTGATACAAGAGAATCAAGACATATGTCTATGTTCAAACTGTCATTGATTGCTCGACTTAGTGGCAGGACACTCCATTTGCTTGTCTGCGTATGATCGCAGATGGCAATTTTTCTGTATGAAATTGCATGCTGACAGTTTCAGTGATGACCTCAGATCTCAAAAAAAACTGAGAACAGGAGCGAATGGGTGAATGGATACACAGTGATGGGGAGACAGAAGGCTCTCAGAGTGACCAGCCAGGCGTGGGCCTCTAACATCAGTCACCATAAGCATCGCCTTCAGCAGGGACACTGATACGTCACGGCATCTGCTTTCCATCTGAATGGGTATGTATGGATTTGGTTAGGTGACAAGGAGGTATATTAAGGCGGGTACCTTCTCTGCCTGTCAGTCACTTGTATGCAGTACTAAAAGGATCATAACAGCCTACAAAGAAGACTCTTCTGTCGCCTGAATAACTTTGGTTTAACTCCAAAAATGGGGTTCATCGTGTAAGTCAAGATGAAGCCAGCTTCCAAATTCAACAAAAGAATATTCCAAAAAGTCACATTTCTGAAGTAAAACTGGTAATTATGTGCACTTTCAAAGCCAGAAGAACACTGCTTTTGTTATTCAGATTTGGAGCAATTGTAATAAATACTGTAGCTCAAACAGAATCAAGAACAATTCTGTCAATGGTCTACAAACAGTTTTGTCACCATCCAGGATAGGAGTGATCTGCTGGTAATGCATTTCTAATTAAGTCGCAGTCTATTTTCTGAGGCTTTTCGTTAACTTGGCAGCCACTTTAATCAAATCCCCGGCAGCTGTTGACCTAGTGTTGTGACACTCTGTCTGACAACCTCTGACAAATGCTAATTTGTTGTTTTTCTTTTTTTTTTTTTTCATGCGTACAGCATCACCTGCGGACACGATTGCCACCGTGCCTTGTCAATCCGTCTGTCAACAGAGGCGGTGTATTATTGAAGTTGTTTTCCCTCCGGTGGGAAGGTTAGAAAAAATGATTATATATGTATGCAATCTATAGCGTGGCAAATATTGACTTTATTTTGTTATTTATACTCTCCATGAGTAATCAATTCAACAAGATCATGTAAACAGTTATTATTTTCAGTGTCTGGGGTCATGGTTTTGCTGCCTGCCTGAACAGAAAGAAGCCTGAATGATGGGATACAGCTTAAACCAAAGCCATTTATAGTAATGATGCAGTCAAAATTTTGGTGTAGAACACCGTTATATTTCATTGACCTTTTGACAAATACTTCTTTTAAAGTGACACTGTGTAACATTTTTAAAATAAGATACTCTTCCCTTTACAAATAAAAACTGAAAGGAGCGGTATGCGACATTTAGAGAAGCAGGAAACAGCACTTTGCTATGTAAAGATATAGTGGAGTCTCACCCTATACTCTGCCCTACTCCCGATTGACTTACCTTACATTCTTACCCTAAGCTTTACCAATCCCTCTTCTCTTGCCGAAACCTAACCAACCCAACCAACAAAGTTGAGTTAAGTCCTTAGCAGAGAATGAAGTCACACTTTGCCTGTATGTATTGTAAGCAAACTTCTCTGTTCTTTGTTTTGGTACCTGTTCCAGCCAAACATGCATGGTAGTGCAAACGAGTCCCTCTGTATCTATCCCATAGACTGTTTATAAAGATAGACAATGCATCTCTACTTACCCCCACTGTATAAGAATGAAGCCAAAACATCCCAGGCTCAGCACTGGTGACGTCATTTGGAGCCAGAGTCTGCACAGTAGCAATTGTCGCAGGTATGGAGTTCTCGTCCATACCCCCGTACGACCAATCAAAGGCAGCGCTATTGACAGCAAGCACAACAAATGGCACAAACAGCTGTCAATCATGACATCAAATTACTAGTTATTGCTATACTTATCAGAAAAACTAACACTTGAACATACATCAGCATGATAAGGACTACCAAAAATGACAGAAACCACTTTGGGGAAAAACATTTATTTGATGTGTACATCCACTAACATAGAAGAGGCAAGGTTTCTGACATGCTGTAGCCAGCCACCAGGGGGCGACCAAAGTGTTAGCCTCACTTATGGGGAGTTGTCATGTCGCCCATCTTTATAAAATGTCTATGGTCTGTCCCACTTTTGCTGTCGTCAGTACTGTTTGCACTGTTAGCACTGTTAGCTGCTAGCCACTGGCTCAGCCACCTCCATGTCTAAAGCCATCCACACTTTACTCTGAAATATGCTCTGAATGTTTCACACTGCACATTTAAGTTCATGAGGAATAAAATTAGGTCTGTACCCGACTCAGAATTGTTTCAGCCGAATCAGATTTGGCAGTTTAGTACGATACTTGACTACACCACTGAACTGCCAGATTATTGAACAGGGTTTTGTGGGACGTTTAGGGTGACAGCCACACACAAATAGTAAAGTAAACAAGCCAAGTTAGCCAACCAAGCTAATGAATGCTAATTATACTAACAAGGGGTCGCAATTTTTGCCAATATTAGATGTCAAACAAATGTCAGAGACTGTGCCATATATAATTGTTGTGAGCTGCAAATCAATGCATCTAGACAGAAGGCAGAAGAATATGTTATCTTGTAGCCTGAACACACAGTTGCCTCTGTCTTGTTCAGATTCATTGTGGTTCTAGGACCAAAGCTGCCTGGGACTTTGCCCTAATGATTTTACCCCAGAGAACAGCGTAAAAGTGAGAAGCACTGATTTTGCAGCTACATCTAGGGGACAGAAATGTCCCTAGTACACTGTGAGCTGACTGATGAGCCCCCCTCAAAAAGAAAGAAATAAAGAAAAGACCCTTGACTTGTAGAATCTCACTCAACTGAGAGGTCTGTGACTTATGATTTGAGGCAGCCCTAAAAAAATGCACCCCTGCTGAATTCATGACACTCAGGGGGTTTGCTGCTACATCCCTTGGTCTACTCAGTCTGGTATGACAAGCAGCTTATGGTGGCTAATAGACCAACACTTAACCCTCCTGACCCTCCTTGAATTAAAATTTTGTCCACTTAATTTTTGGCACTCATTAGCAAAATAACAAGTAACGTGTTAATTGGTGAGCTTTCGAGGTGTTGGGAGGCAGATTTTGTTGCCTTTGGACAAAGTAAAGCTCGATATACTCCCTGTTTCCAGTCTTTAAGCTGAGCTAAGTGATCCAGCTCCTCGCTTGTTGATTTTTTCTAACTCGAAGCAAACAAGTGCACTTCTAAAAATGTCAAGCTTTTCCTTTATTAGTGCTCAGACCAATATTAGAACTGTATGAAAACATAAAGATGCAGGAAAAGTGACTGCTGCTGTGATACCATGCCATGGTTGTAAATCCCACCTCATATTACTGTAAATCACTTAAAGTGTTTTGGAAGCTGGTAAGCCTCATTTATCTCTACAAACTGGACTTCCAAGATCTTATTAAATCTTCTTACTGGTACCTTGAGCCACATGCCCACATCAGCAGAGCCACACAGCTCAGCTTTTGGCCAAATAATCAATACCTACATTTCCATTGTAAGGTTTAACCTAAAACAAACAAAAGATCTTATATTAAAACATTCGAAGCTCTGGCTGACGCCAAACACCATTGCCTAATGTTGTAACCAGCTACATGTGAGCCCATTCAACATAATTTTCTATCAAAACAGAGGATATTTTAAGAACAAAACAAGTCTGCCAACTGATGCATGAACACATGTGCATGTCTCCAACAATCAGCCCACATGTCAATCATGGTAACCTAGATGTCAAGCTTATGTTGACCGTGGATCATACAGTGTGTACAGGGTGTCCACAGTACAATGCATTCTAACTAGTGACACTGACAGCCTCATGAACTGCAGCTGTGTTTCTTCATGCACTTCAGTCTTACAAGTAACGCCATGTCTACTCTAATGAATAAATCACAAATCTGCTCGTATTCCGGTCACATAGATTTGTCTTAATACGATATGAAGCCATACAGTGAATTAATAGCTAATCCTCCATGCACTATGACACTTTGAGACTATTAATATTTAGAGGAACATATCTATGACGATAATTTATTATAACCAGGAACATATACTGTTAAAAAATGCACACATTGCAGATGTGTAACGCCTTTTTTATTCTCATGTATTAATTGAAAAATACATGGTATCAGCAAAATCAGACTTGTAATTTGTTAAGTATTCTTTTGGCTCAGGGCTAGTTACAAAATGTATATAAATCAAAAAATAAACACAGCCAGGCAGCCTCTACTGTGCTTGGTGCGATGAAATTTTCATGTTAGATTTCACTGCTGGCAAACATGGTTAAGCAACAGGACAGCAGGTCATCCACAGCTGAGATAAAGTCACTTCCCCTGACTGATCTTGATGTCTCTTGCAGTGTGTGGGTGTCGGCCTTCATGATGAATTACTGTATTTTGTTCTGTATGCCCATTCTGGCCCATTTAATATACAACAAAACATATCTTTGATTATATATTAGAATTTTCTTATAAAGCATATATCCATAACAATTACATACACCATTGTGGTGTAAATGAGAACACATTCAAACTGCACTGTGCTGTGCACGAGTCATTTATAGAGGCTGCCTGACCAGCTGCACACTGTACATTACACACACTGCGCTGTGCTTTATGGCCATAGGCACAATTTTTACAGCATGCAAGCATTTTCCTTTTTGTGTGAAATTATCCCCTCCAGATTGCTTCTAATTTAAAGCCACTATCTGGCTACATAAATTCAGGCTATATCCACCTCGATTCTTAAAGGTTTGAGCTAAACTTGTTAATGCAAGCATTTTACTTTTCTTCATGGCCATAACTATAATCTAAATTAGTATATTATTAAGCAAACAAAATATATAATTATAAATGCATGTAGATCTCATATTTTTTTATTATTATGTGATAATGTCCATCTTTAGCTCGTGGCATGACTTGTATAAAGTTTAAAGTACAATATTTCCTGTTTAAAGCATTGCAAAAAATGGAAGTAAGATATAAAATTAATACTAAGTGTGACTTTTAAAGGAAGAAATATCATTTTATTCCTTAGAAAAACTTGAATTCCTACTAAATTAAACACACTTTTGCTGAATTAAATATAAATGGTAAATGGACTGAAGCTCCTTTCTAGTCTTCCGACCATTTACACACATATTCACATAATGGTGGCCAAGGCTACAACATGGCTTAACATGCTGCCACCTGATACTCAGAAACCATTCACACACACACACATGCACACCAGTGGAACAGCCATCAGGAGCACTTTGGTGGCCAATGTTAGCCAACTTAAATTAGATAATTTTGTAAAATTAACATTATATAAACAATTCCCTTCTGTAATTGTGTTATACAAGCCCATAGTTTTTTTTCTTTTAAGCAACTTTATTAAATAAGTGTCAGTTTAATGTGGTGATATGTATTAACTCTTCACTATATAGCAGGGATGTAACAATCCCAAAAACCTCACTATTAAATATCACTTATTGTGGGACCTGTAATCTCATTAGCTCGCTTACCATTCTCCACTGTTATAATGCAACTTTTGTCTCAATTATAATCAATTAATAAAATCAATTGCACTTGAGTCTAACTCATAACGCTGTAAATTAGATCCTGTGCTAATTAAATTATTTGCTGCACATAAGTGCACACAGAGAAAGCATTAGGGTACTAGGCTGAAATGAAAAGCATGTTGAAGCCTGAATCTAATAGAAAGTGATGAGTAGATGTGTTTTATAATGATAACTTGACTTCTAATAAGTAACTAGCAGGTTTCATAACAGAACTGAGCAACATAGCAGCTTTTAATGGAGAAGATTCTGGTGTTAACTATATTTTAATTATCCATGGTAATTTAATACCAAAGCATAATTATAACGATTTTACACTTCACCTCCGATCTCCTTACTCTCTCACTGTCCTATCTCACCCTTGCTGGGTGTCTCCCTGCACTTAGATGAGGTCCCGACACAGCTGGGGAACCTTGGCTTCTCTCCAGGATTGGAAAAGTAGCCTGGAGCGTTTTAACTCAGCACACACAGTCCTGTGATGTATCAACTGTCAATACAGACAGATCCAATGTAAAATCAATGTGTCTTCGGGCAAAGGGAAAGAACACAACTTTCACTTTAAGAAAATGATCAAAAGTTCATAGTTATGTAATCGAAAAAATAAAAAAAAGCTGCATGAGCACCATAATTACAGTATCACTATCCCAGCTAAGTCAGAAGTTGAAGCTGCTTCTTTGGTGTCACGCAGACCTGAAAACTAAATATTTCAATTTTCACTGACCAGGCACAGTGTTTGCAATCAGATTACACCTCTGCCAGTAAATAAACTGCACACCAATTAAATTAGTTTTAATCTTGTCCGGTGAGCACTGATTACAGAGCAGCAGGTGCCATTAGGCTTCTCAGCATAATGCTGGCCAAATTACACCGCATGCAAATAAATATTGCTATGAAGAAAACATCACATATGCTGTGTTCACACCAGAGGCTCGGCTCCAAACACATCTCATTGTCTGGTTGACTGTTCGTATTTGTTTTAGGATGTCACCCGTACCTGACACCAACACAAGCTGACAGCCAAGCTGAAAAGACGCATGTGTGCACACAGTAACAATAACAAAAAAATGTCACATCCATTTTGGTGGCTGCACTTCTCCCACTTGTTTGCAACACACTTGTCATGACTAAATTGAGGAATCTCCCTGAATGCCAATCAAGTCGGCTCTTTGGCTTTTTATTTCCATTGTTGCCTGTTTGTGCCGTTTGCTAATGGTTGCACCACATTACTGAAGAAGCACCAAAATTATGACAACTGTCTCATGCGAATAATCCAAGTTTTATTTGCTTTCACAGCAGTAATGACAAATATGAATTTTGTTCCAAAATGACTACAAAGCAAAGATTCAACAGCAGAATTGGGACACATTCAGCTACAGTTTGCATGTTTCAAATAAAGAAGATCAATCAGAGAAACACACAACGACTCTTGAATTGCAAAGACTCCCTGCAAAGATGTTTCTTGAGCTCTGGCAACTGCAGTTATTAACCTCCACTTCAACTGCAGAACACTCAGACTTCAGATTGTACCCACTTGACATAACAGACTTTCAACTTGATGCCACAGGTTATGATGTGCTATAATAACTACCTAAAAACATTTCCTCCCTACCCATCAAACTTCCATCAGAAAATTACCACCTAAAGCAGCAATTCCTGGATGTTGCTGAGTTTTATATCCAAGATGAGGAGATGCAATTAGCTGAGCATTTGTGTTTTTCTCTCCACACTGGTTGGGGCCTGTCAGCGTACATTAAAGGCATTAAAGGCAGCAGGGAGGAAGCCAGAGCCTAGAAACATTATGCAAACTGTTATTTAGTTCAGCTTCTTTGTGTTCCCAAATTTTGTCCTTTGGGCGAAACAGACCTGCAGGTGAGATTATTTTTGAGAAAGCTCCAAAGCCACTAAAAAGTTTGGTGTGTTTAAAAGACCAACTATAACTGAATTGCAAACAAGTTGTGAAAGTGGTTGCTGATTGAGATCTAAAAAGACCTTCTGTCACCAATGGGAAAATGCAGCTATGTATAATTTAACAGAATGTACAGTTCTTCTTCATGTAAGTTAGAAATACGAAAACATGTTCACTACCCTAAACAAAAATACAGCACAGAAATCATTTTTGATGATGACTGCATACTTGTTACTGTCCTCAAGGGCAACCCTTTTTGCGGGACAAGTCAACACTGGACAACTCTACATAACCCCAGTCTACTTTCAGCAAGAATTTTACTTTCTAAATTCATATTTCAGGATGCAAATTTGCTTTAACTAAGATCTAAGGCCCACCCTACTCTGCTTTACTCAGCCTGCAATCAGCTTACCCTGACAGTCTTACCCTTACCCTAACCAAGTCCCACCAACAATGCTGCAGTACACATGCCAGGCCAGTAGTTGGCAGTGTGACTTTGTATTGAAACAACACGCGCCTGCGCACATGCACTTCCTTCTACAGAACGGTGATGTATAAACAAACAAAATGGCAACCACACAAACGTTTGTCTGGACAGACAATGAGGTGGAGTTGCTACAGTAAATCTACATTTTGCTGGAGAAGCATTGATAACTTCAACAGGGTGAGCAGCACAAACAGAGCTCAGGAGTCGGCCATTGTTGTTGTGATGGTTGACTTTCTCGCGCGTGCCCACTGCTTGGAACCACAATGTGCAAAGGCGAATAGTGTCTGTTTTCAGAGGAACTGCAGGCTTTTCAGGCACCCAAAATGCTGCTGTCATGTCAATGATCAGCCAAAACACAACTTAAGTTTACAACTTTCAGTTGAAATTGTTTGTATAAACAGGACCTAAATCTTAAATGTAGTTGGCAATTAGAGGAAGAGTAGGGTGGGCCATGTCTTCACAATCCTAGGGAATGCAAATTGGCTTTCAAGGTATTCCAAAATTGATACAGTAACCATATTAGTCATGTCGCACCATCCAAAAGTATAGCCGTGAATCACATGTTGTTTTGAGGTCATGTAAAAGTCACAGACATTTAGTTGCATAGCTTAAGACTAGTATTCTCTCTCTGGTTACTAAGACAGGCACATTAAAAATATGCTGGAGGAAACACAATATGTGAGCTATGTCATTTAGGAACTAGAATTAGTGCCTCGTGGTTATATGCGTCTGCAAACCAGTCAGGCAGTTTATATCCATGTCTTTCCAGACTTATTAAATTCCATTGAATAATCTCCAGTGTCTTCACTTAGAGGAGTACGGAGGACAGAGAGAAAGCTTCATCACCTAAAGCTCAATTAAAAACAAGCCAAAAGAGCCTGACTAAAATGACTCAACACCACCCTGAAATGTTCTGATGCACAACAGATAATTGAAAATTGGAGTGGCTGTTAAATTTTAATTTGTTTGATAGCTTTCATTTCAAAATCCTGGAAAAGAAGGGAAGAGAGATAAATTAATTAGTAATTACTCAAATTTTGTCGGAGTCTTTTTGGTCTAGACGTAAAGGTCTAACTATTCGAGTTGTGGTTAACAAGCCCCTTAGTAAATTTACTAAATAAATCAGTGCAACTACAAAATAATCTCACTCAATGTTACTTATTTGGTTGCTTGATTAATGAGGTTTTGTATGTCTAACTTTTGAGACACCTCCATCTATCAAATGGAGGAGTGCATTCATGAAGCATGCAACAGCAAAGAAGTCAACCCTGCCCTTTTGTCTGAGCTTTCGACAACTTCCATTAAGGGAAAGTTGCTCACAGCAGCTTCATTAATTGATCTTAAAAGAAAACTCTTAGCTCGGAACCTTTAGTGCCATTTAGGAGAACTTCTAGCAGTAAGATTAGATACTTTGTGATTATGGCCCCTGTTCTCTTGTTGAAAGGACTATTACGGAGCATTTAAAAATAAATACGACTTCAAGCTAAGAATGTCAATTAGATGCAGAAAATGTGAAGGGCAAAGACCATCTCAACTTCATCTAGCTGCTTAACAGCTAAATGACTACATATTTTCTCTTCATGATCATCTCTTGTGCAGCAACATTTACAGGCAAAATACGTCAAATCAAAATCCACACTTAATCTGAAGTGCCCTCTTGATCGCTGCCTCATGTTCCAACTGCCATTCGCTCTCAATGAGTCCATAAAGAGGAGCCATAATCCTCTCAGGCCATCTGAAGAGGCCTTCTCATCATAGGTGATTACGGCACCAGTGCTTTCCTAATTAGTGGCCCCAGTCTAAATATTGTAAGTCATTCAATCAAATGCCTACTGATGTTACATCAATGCATCAAGTGCAACTCAGTTAATGTTGTCAAACGGAGGCTGGGAAAATACAACTCAATGCTTTGCCCGAAATGTTCTGACACCATTTCAGACTTGAAGCAGACTAATGCCAGTCCTCAGTGAAAGAAATGAGATGAATATAACTTTATAATTCCTCTAAGCTTGTGTGTCTTTTTTAAAATAACACATTTTCTGAAATGTACTGGTATAGGAGAGAAAATGTTCCTTCTTCTAATTATAGGGCAATCATTTCCTGTCACTTGTTATTGATTAGATAAGAGGCTAAAGTGTTCACATGTTCTCTTTTTAAGAAAATCAACATTCAGAATGGTAATTATTTTTTAATGTGCTCATTGAATGGCACCATCTGACAATTCAACCAGTAATTTTGAAAGTACTCAATTTAAAGTGGAAAATCTATTCACCCAACACTTTTGAATAATTGCACAAAATTAGGTTTTCTCTATTAATTGTGTGACTGCCAAAAAAAAAAAACAAGGTCGGACTGACAAATTAAATGTATGCAGTTTTAGTTTTATGTATCTGTGGACATTGTTGTTTATCTATAAGCTGTTGTAGCCAAGAAAATTCCACCAAAATTACTCCGACTTAATGCACTGTTTGCTTGGCTACATTACAACAAGAGCATTAGTACTTTATAGGTGCTGGGGTGGAAGGGTAAAGGGAAAAGAAAATCCACCAGTCAACATTATTATGTGCTGTGCTTGCACGAAGACAATCACTGAATAAAATATGCAATTAAACAGACTGGAAAAACAACCGTGAGAGAGGATGCTAAAGTGTTTTGTACTTTGCAGGATTTGAAGTGCTGGAATCAGAAAAGTGTGAAAAATGTAGAATAGGTGTCAGACAATGGAGTAGCCCAAGGCCACTCAGCATGATGTAGTCTGTATGGTTTGTGAAATACATGTATTTAACTGGGAAAAGAAAGATATGCTTAAGTTATTTATATTGACAATTCTAGATGCGATTGTAGAAAAGCACTGGGCCACTGGGCCAAACATGGTTACAGAGATCAGAACGAGTAAGCAGGGCGAAGCCATTCATCCACTCCCTCTCCGCCTGCACTGGAGAGTCTGGATCAATACAAGGGAGAGCTGCATCAGGCAAAACTAATTGTGGAGGTGGAGGTCGGGCGGTTCACCTATCCTTTAAAGTGCTTTAAAATGTGCAGTGAGCTTTCTGTGCAGCGGGGAGACCCCTCCAAAAACACAATGTACCGAGTGACTGTTTGATTGCCTATCTGCTGTGTCAGTAAAAAATAAAAAGGATAGTAGAAGTCTTCAGGAGTTGAAGCCAAAATGATTTAGAAGTTATTTGACTCTTTTACAGCAGGTGGTGGCTCAGTGGTTAGCGCTGTCACCTCACAGGAGCTGGGCCCATTCGTGGTGCTTTCTGTGGGGATTTTGATTGCTCTCCCTGGACTCCTTTCTACATTTCAAAGTCAGATTGATTGGAAACTGTGGGGACAAATGTGAGTGTCTAGGATGACTTCCTCTTAATGTATGCTGGAGCAGACTCAAGGCCCTGTTTCAGCGGGGATTTATACTGAAAAAGTGTCCCTAAGCAAGACATTGACTGTCAGGATGTGCACCTGAGGTGTGACCTCTGCAATGAAGCATCAAATAGTGCAGCTGTGTCCACATACAGCTACAGCTATACTGTGTTATTAATACTGCATCAAATAAAACATATTACACATAAATCACCTGCAGTCTGAATAATCAATACAAGAGCATCTTGCAGTGCTCAAAATTAAGAACTTCCCATTGTCCTGGGAACAATAAAAATAGCACCAGGGACACAAAGATATTGTTTAGGAAAACTCTGAGGCAGCAGAGAACCTTATCATAGCAAATGAACCTTTTCACATGTGAGCACCCGCTCCCAATCAAAGCAACACCAAGATCATGTCCACCCTCAGACAATCTGAGGTCCAAATCCAAGATACTGGAGACCAGTCAAGCTAAATTAGCTAGGGTAAGCTAGCTTGCAGGCCTGCTGTCCATCGCTCGTTCAAATCTGTGATCTTAAAGCACGAGCGCTACACTACATCCCACACACGCTTACAAATTTGATTGTGGAAGTAGCTAAGGGGTGAGCTCGCACTCACAAAAGGTAGAGACGGGTAAAGACAAAGTTCATGAGTTGAAGCGTAAGCGAGCATTTCGCTCAAGAGTTTAAGAGTCAGTTGGGTAACACTGGGTTGTTAAAAAAACACTAATAAATAAAACAAACTGTAGAAGTGCAAGTAAAAAACAAGTGACTGACCCACTTGCCTGACTGTGGAGGTAAAAGAAACATTAACATTGAACCCTGCTTGTGCTTGTGCTTTTGCTCTTGCTATCATGATATAAAAGTGAGGTCAGCTGGGCATGCTATGGATGCAGTTTGGTTAGCATGGTCTGGACGAACAAGGAAAGTGATACATTGCACTTACACATACACTTGAGACTGCAAATAAAACTCATCTATCATAACTAAAAAAAACAGTCAATAGGTCTTCTAAATGAGAAACAAGTAGGTCGCATTTCCAACCACAGTGGGTTTGTATTGCATGATTATATATGCATGTCTATGTATTTCTTTCAACAGAATATTACACACAGGCTATGTGGATTACTGATTTGGGGGGAAAAACCGCTTGCATATTCATTTTACATTATTTTTCAGCATCCCTTGAGTTTGCAGGATCCTTCTGCAGCTTCTTATCAAGTCAAGTGCCTCATTTTAGTTGCTTTTGATTTAATCACAGGGATTATTGTGCAATAAGTCTTAAGATCAACTTGTTTTCAGGCAATTTTCCAAGTATAATAATGCATCAACATGCACGTACACTAACACACATGTACAGACAATGAAATTTAGAAAGCACCCAATAAAGTCCAATAAGAATTCTCCCAAGTTACACATGAGTGAATGACACAGTGCTTCTACCAGCCTGAATATCTACGTTTAAATCCAATCACATCAACTGGGTCTCATGGGTTAGCGGGGAAATGGCATAATCATCTGTAGACATTCCGCTATTGTAGCCTTCTCACGCTTAAATTGAATTTTTGGTATCAAGACTCAATTTGTCATATGAAATTGCGGTTTCATTAGATTCCAACTGACCCCTCTTAGGCTTGCTGAGTGGACGTGAGACGATATTGAAAACAATACAGATTTTTTTTGTTAGTAGATGAAGATGGAAAAGGGCCCTGTCTGTTCTGGTTAAATCAACGAAATCCTATTTGAAACTATATTGTGTATTAGATGAAAGCTGTTAAATGATAACAAGCTGTTCCTCTGAACCAGGAGTTCAATCACAAAGACTATAAAATTGCAGCCTAACCACTAAATGAAATTCACAGCCTTATCAGCACTTAACTGGGGAAGATTAGAAAATAAAATAAAACCTGACTAATAATATGTAGTTCAGAACGGCTCCTACTTAGGCTGAGTATTCATTTCTTTACCAAGCACCACCATTAATTGTCTTAATTGAAAACAAGGGCTCATTAACCTATGATCTGCTCCCACAGATTATTCCATTTTTGTGGCCACAAAGCCATGGAGAAAATAATATACTGGTAGAAATTTAAACTAGAATTACTACCTCGCCTTTGTATGCCTCTGCAAACTACTCAAGTTGCACTTTCAGTTTACATCAATGTCTGAGAGAACGTGGATGCTTCACAAACCTTTCTACCGATAGTCAGCACAGATTTAAGGTGGACACACAAGATTAGTATCGCCAATTCAGTGTCTGTCCAAATGTTCCTGAGTTGTGATGTTGAATAATGTCCCGATGAGTGTTTTTGTTAAACATTATGTTGTCATTAAATGTTGTCATAATTAGAATATGAATTCTTGAGTTATGGCCAAAAACATGTTTTGTGACGTCACAGTGACCTTGACCTTTGAGTACCAAATTCAAATCAGTTCATTCTTGAGTCCAACTGGACGTTTGTACCAAATTTGAGGAAACTCCGTCATGGCCTTCTTGAGATATCATGTTCACGAGAATGAGACGTTCACAAGGTCACAGTGACATTGACCCCTGGCAATGGTTAAAATCTAATCAGTTTATTGCTGAGTTTGTTTCAACGCTTGAACGTTTGTGCCAACTTCAAACAAATTCCGCCAAGGTCTTGAGATACTGTGTTTACAAGAATAAGACACATGAAAAAAAAAAAAAAAAATCTTATAGCATTCTTGAGATATCAAATTTACATGAATGAAACAGGCAAGGTCACAGAGACCTTGACCTTTGACCACCAATATCTTACCAGTTCATCATTAAGTCCAAGTGGACAATTGTGCTGAATTTAAAGAAATTCCATCTAGGCGTCCCTGAGATATCACGTTTGAGAGAATGGGATACATGGACAACCAAAAAACATTATGCCACTGGTCATGGCTATCATTCGCACTGAGACATAAATATATATATATATATATATTTTTTTTTTTAAAAGAGAAAAATGTATTTGAAAAAAAGACAGCTAATACTAGCTGAATGCCCCACAGGTCGACATTCATTTAATTATGAAATACAAAAATATATATATTATCTATATTCATGAATATATGAACCTATTTGGAATTAAATCTTCACAAAAGCAAATTTTGCAAAATAAACACAATTGCTGTTAAATGGTATATTGAGCTGCTTTCTACGCAGATGACTTGATGAAAAGACTCAGCTTTCAAATTCTTGATAACTGAACCCCATTTTCCCTGAAGAAGCACACAAACCGGATGTGGAAAATTTCCGAGCAATAAAAAGTAGCTGACATGTGCGATATGAAAGGAGAAAATTTCTCCTGCATGGTGCACACTCGTGTCTCTGGGGGTAATCAACAAATCTGTTTAGCCGCAAAGGAAAGGAGTTACTGCGAGAACATCCAAGAGAAGACTTTCAAGACATCAGAGACCTACTGCTAAGAGCTGGATCTATTTTTCTGTCTAGCCTCCCTTTGTACTGCTATGGCTCCTTTTCAACTTTTGAAAGGACAGGGATGAGTGAGACAGAGAGATTTAAGTCCTCTGGCAAGACTTTTTATCAGGGATGCCTTTTCGATTTGCCTGCTGATCTCCTACTTACCTGCTACAGTATGTCATTGAGAGTAAAGAGAAATGAGGCCTCCTATGTGACCATAAATCCTATTGATTATAATTTAAAGCCAATCTACAGTCTTCTTCACATTCACACACAAGAGGTGCAGGCAACTCTCAGAGGTTGTTCAAAATTTGGCTTGAGATATTCCCATAAGAGGAAATATAAAATGCATTACAGTATACATACCATCCCTTTGTTGTAGCCACTTATGCTACAGTACCTTGTCAAGTTGTTATTGTAAGCCTTTAGAACCTGACAGAGCCTCTGGAGTGTTCATTTCCTCTCCAAAAGGCTATGATTTAAGATTATATAAGACTGGAAGTTGAAACGGCATGCAGTCGGCTCAGCAGTGATTGCTGCAGACCTCTTGTGTGTCTGAGTGAAATACTTTCAGATCATTTAATCATTTGCATGTGTACCTGCTGGTGTGGCAGGTGGATGGATATACACGAGAGAGGGATGTTTCGTTTTTGCTATTTTAAAGAAAGACAACTTTAAGAGTTGCAAATTATATGGTATACCTGTGGAGTTTTTGGGCACTAGTGGCGTAGTGTAGCACAAGCCCTGCATAGTTTGACCATACTGAAAGTACAGGGGATGGTGTGATACATATTTCAAGTCTCCCTAGGTTGCGGTTTAGTGTATTTTGTGGCATCTGAAGGCCATGAAATAAAAATCCCAGAGACTGTTCACTGCCAAAATAAAAGTGTTGTTATCCTTCAGTGATAAAATGCCAAATTGTTTAGCTGCTGTCCTCCTGGTAGCTCCTATTCATCCAGGTGCACTGGAAGACAGTTGAGAAAGTAGTATAGCAAAATATTTCATTTACCATGGAGTTTGGCTTACCTTGTTCAATTCCTGATTTTGACTCTAAAGATCCAAATGTTTAATTTCGTGTAACAAATAATACTTTTGTCTAGCTAAAAATAACCCTCAAGCTCTTGTTTAGCCTTTCATAATGCTCACTTTTCCCATATTACGTAAAAAGTGGTACATATTGCACTCTATTCACATCCCTCCACGGGGTCACAGTTTTACATTTGGCCCACAGCGACGTGCTGAATGGCTTGACCCCAGCCGGGTCGTCAGACGCTGTCAAGCTGGCAAGCTAGGTCTGATTGCTAACATGGCAGTTTGACTTGCAACAAGTCGTACCAATGAGAGGTGACCTTACAGAATCACAAAAACAAAAGGGTGGTGCAGACACCCCTAACACAACCAGGGCCTGGGTGTGAGGTAGTGAGGCAGTGAGACAAGCTGGCCTTGTATCACTGACCTCAAGCTATTATTCTTGTAATTTTCTATTATATATTATTAAGTGATGTATTATTTGACATAACAATTTCTATTATATCCAGTCACTAAAGTTACTGGAATGTTTATTCCAATCTTGTGTCAAACTCTGCTTAAAAGAGTACGAATTTAGCAAAAATCTTAAACAGGAAATTCATCAAATATGACAAAGATTAAACTACTTGTTTGGAACATTTACACACCTTTGGGAGACAGGTTTGTAGTTAAAGGTGCAGTAAGATATGGCCAGAATCTTTATTTATAACCGTCACAAAATGAACTACCATCAACAGAATATCAGTTGTTTTGCAGATAAGTGCTGACATGAGCATGCTAACCAGCTAGTCCTGGCCTATCCTGTCTTGTGATGCCACATGTACCTCTAGAGGCAAAAGTGAGTCACTTTAGCATCCAATTTGCCCTCAGTCCAACATGACAGAACAGAAAAATTTAGTTCAGCACTAGTTTTTGTTGTTTTGACCTACATGTATTGGAAAATGTCCCCAAAGTTCCTCCTTCATCATTTCGTCACTGGAGAAGCCTTCTTTGGTCCCATCTTGCTTGCTCAGAGCAATGTGTCCGTAGTCGACCAGACAGTGTCTGCAGGAAGTAAAAACAAAATTCAGAGTTGTTAACCATGTCAACACGAACTGTGGCTAGGTGCAGCCAAGCCAAGCCAACCAGGCAAAACCAGCCAGCATGCTCTACAGCCACATTTGATCAAGGTTCATGCTCCCGATCAAAGCAACACCAAAAATATGTCACATTTCAGACTCCAAAATTGCTCCAAATTCAAAACATCGGAGAGCAGCCAAGCTAAGCTAGCTAGGGTAAGTTAGTTTTTAGGCCCACTGTTCGTCGTTCATTCAAGTCTGTGACCTTAAATCATCTCAATCCAGGCCCTGGTCAAAGCCCGAATATGTACCGTGCTAGATAATCCAAGGTCCAAAACCCGAAAACCCCCCATATTTATTATTTTTAGGCAAAGACTGTCGATAAACTGAGAGACACACAAAGCACAGACAGTACGAACTGTGCCAAGTAAATTCTGAATGGCATCGATTCATGGTTAAAATGTGGTTGTTTTCCTGCTAGTCTTGCTAAAACTGAGCTTATTAAGCCCCCGCTGTTTGTTGCCAGCTTGGTGGTGAAATACTGCCCCCCATTAGTTTAAAGCATGTGGCCAGACATTGCACATTAAAATAATTTAGTGTGTATGACTCATGGATATTTTGGAAACTAGTTGAACTAATGGGGTTTAACTTTTGGGGGTGGAATTCAGAGATATGGCTAAATTGGGTTTTGTGTTTGATATTCTCTTAGAGGTCTATAACTGGCACTATAATACAGAGTGTCCTTTAAGTACAGTTTACAATGTGGACTGGACTCAAAAGAGAGGAAAATGATTCTCAAATAATACTGCAGGCATCTGGTCAAATGCTTCAGAGATCTTTGAAACCCTATTTTCCACCAGAAAAAGCATTTCAGAGGGATAACTGTATCATTTCCTTAACAAATGTGTGCTGTAAGAAAGCCATGATACTTGCCCGACTCTGAAGTGGTAAAAGAGTTGGACCTATCCATGGGCAGAATAATGGGAAACTGCACTGATAAATATTGAACATCCTCTAATGAAAGAAGATCAAAAAGCCTGAGCTGAAGACGAGCAGAGCCGACACATCTTCGCCATAAATAAAACATGAGATACTGCAGGCTTCTTCTCCCAACCCAGATTTAATGAGAGAAAAAATAACAAACACATATGGTGGGACATAACATTGCACTGCACTCTCAGATTAACTCACAGCAGGCAAAACCGGTGAAGGAAACCCTAAAGATGATTTTAAAAATATATTTTTCAATGTATTTGCTCAGAGTACTTTAACAAAGTATGTTGTTAAATAAAAGGGAAGGAAACGGTAAATGAAATTGTTTTCTGAGGCCTGAGGTATTTTATTTTCCAAATCAAAGAGTGTGTATATGTGTGATATGTAATTTCGAGCTAAGATCAGTATGCAGTGTGTGAATCTCTGAATACTGCAATTATTTTTGCCTTCCCACAATCCTTTCTAGGAATTCCATGTTTGATGTTTGCATGTTACGTTATGATTGCGGCTTAATAAGAATCAGAGTTCAACACTGCATAGTAACAGTATATTTATGTTGATGAATGTTATTAATATTTATCGATGGAAATTCAAAGGCCTCAGTGAAAAGTAGGGATGTCTTGATCATTTTTGCTCCTGATTCCAATTCTCTAATATTGAATCCGCCCACCAAGACTGATCTAATATTTATTCCTTTCATACAGTATTTGTTTTTCTGCATAATAAAGATGCATAGTACATACTTAGGCAACATTAAGCCTACAAAAACATTAGCAAAATCCAAATCTAATTACTTTCAGCACAGATAGTGCAGAGAATCCACACAATTATTCATCTGCTCCTGCTGTTTGTGTTTCCTGTCATCAGCCTGCTAGCTAGCATTAGCTACCCGTTGGGCAGGGACAGACTAAACAAAGTAGAATCTACACACTGTTGCTGTGGTTCCTGTGGTTCTGCTTCTTGTAGCCAAGAATGATACCTCTTCAATAAACAGAATCTGATCTCAGGTCAGGGTCAAGGACTGTCAAGTACTCATGTGCTCAAAATCTCAAACTTTGAGACTATAAATAACTAATTTCAGACAACTGAACAACTAGGATTTATTCCCAAGTTCACTGTAAACACTGACTCATTGAGCTCACTGTTAAGAAGAAAAATAACTTCATTTTAGCCTGGATTCTTTCTAAATCTGTAACATGTCAGCCTAGAGGTTTGAACTAATGTCCTCTGACAGAGTTGGTGATTAAAACTGGACTTTCAGGGCTGTCAGAGAAAGGGTTCAAACTGTGTACTTACAGCACAGCTCCACTCACAGATAACTGAGCCTCCAATCTGCCTGTCAAACAGCAAACAAACTATAAACCTTCTCAAGACAGTCTGAGTCTGAGTGGAGTCCTGTGGGGATCAACAGATGAGAGATCCAGCGGCTGGCGGCTGCTCACTCTGCTGCTGTTCAGCATCTAACAAGCGGCGCTAGCAGCTAGCAGCCACTGCTGCAACTAACAAACTCCACATATCCTTTCAGTGAGCCATACACAGCCGCTTATATCCTGCCAAATTAAAGCTCAAAACCCATGCTAATGGCTGACGCTGCTATAGTGTGAGTTTTTTGCAGGCTAGTGAAACATCATGGCCCCACTATTTACTGATGTTTACCAACCCACTGGCACTCCAAACTTATGCTGCTCATTCAGCATTACAGAATAATTCCAAGTACAGCCATTCTCAGCTTCACAACTGAAAACATTTTCCTACTATGTACCATAAAACTATTTATGATTTGGTTCTCTCAATTTTATTTAAGTACATTTGCAAGGACTATGTAAACAGATGTCTGATTTTTTAAGGTATTCCAGCACTTGCATTTCTGAGTGCCAAATTCAAGTACTTCAAGCACTTCTAGCACTTTGCATGAACCTCGTGTATTATTCCTCTAGATGTGACCGTTAAATCTTTACAAGTTGGACAGCCAGAACCAGCGAGCCATCTGGAGTCATGACAGTCCCATATACTAAACTGAGTGAGCATATATTGTAACTATTCACATGACTGTCAGGGACATATGTGACACAAGGCAGACATGTGTCAGCTTTTATTACCAGTACTTCTGTCTAAAATACTGTGCACGTTGTGCAAAAGAAGAAACTGCAAATAAAGAAATGTATATTGCCAGTGTGTTAGACAGCGTGTCTTCATCTCCACTGCGAACAAAACATTCAAGTTCAGGAGCTCATCCCGTAACAGTACTTGAGAGTAATTATTAACCTTGCACAGGGCCTCTTTCAGCAATAGGCAAACGTTGCAAAGTCAACGATCGATGAAGGCACAATAACTTTTTTTGAGTTTTTTAAAAATAATGAATTTACAACCCTCAAACCGCTTCTAAAAGTCTGTCACAGGTTTCGAATGTGTTCGCTCCAGGAATGACTGCTGTAAAAAACAATTAACATTAACTGAACAGCCTTGTGGCTAAATGACCCATAGAGCCACAAAATAAATGAGCAAATGATGTTGACAGCGAGCGTCAAAGAGCAATGCGAGCAGAGCTGCTTTGGGTATCAAACAAGGTCATTTTGCACCTGTTTCAGGAACATTTTGCAGGTGAACTACACCTCTAAACTGCTGCTGAGAGTTGAAATGTTTAATATTTAGCTCTTCCTGCCACAACAGATCCACACTGACATCATCCTTTTATGAGAACTAAAAAATGCAAACCACTACGCAAAACATTATATATATTTATCAGAGCTATCAGCGGTGTCTGAACTGTTAACTGTATAATCTCAAAAATCAAATTAAAAGAAATACCAGATCAAAAACATGTGGATTTCAATGGCTGACAGTTATAGTCAGCATAGTGGTGCAGGCGATGGTCTGCAGTGACTCAGAAGCAAATGTTTTTTTGCCATGTTTTTCCCCCCCATCAAATGGACTACACAGTCAAGGCTGATTTCAACTCCTACCCAGACCCTGCTTTAACATCTGAGTCTAGATAAAACACACCACCAGACCACCATGCAACGCAAGAACAAAAGGAATATTTTCACAGAACAGAGCGATTGTGGCTCCCCAGAGCGCCGTCCCTCTGATCCCTCTGACCCAAGCAGCTGACCCAGCCAGAGAGGCCATGTAGGCGAAGGCCCCTGTCTCGGGGTTTACTGACTTCACATGGGTAGGCAGAATGACCATGGAGCTTTGTTGTGGCTTCTTGCCATTTGATGATGCACTGGCCACCCACTTTGTCGTTGGGTCTGCTAGCCAGTTGATGAGTAAAAAGGGCTCCATCTGCTGCAAAAGGGCAAAGAAATGGTGGACATTTATAAAAAAGATATTCCCCCTGATTGCAGAGTCTTCACAAAATTGGTTAATGTTAGGCTATATTTCCACAAATGCCACTTCACTGCTGCCCATGCTCAGCCTCTACGAGACAGTTAAATTGACCACTTAGCTCATTTGAATCAGTGGTGTTTCTTATCTGGTCATCCTTTATTTCTACTGTCATCTTCAGATTAACTATGCCAAGCATTGTCTCGTTGATTGGCATGCTCTCACCCACATCTATACTCTGAAGAGACATCTATGAATCTGTCATTATCATGTCTCTGTCAATACTGTCTTTGAATTCATATCTTGTCCACACAGCCTTGCTGAATTTCACAATATGGAAATCAGAATCCCTACTGTATAGTAGTTACGCTGACTGAATCATTATACTGGTTAAATATACCAAGAGACAGCCATTGTTTTATTCTAGTATACAACAGTGAGTCACTTTGATTGGATAATAGTTTTGCTGTGATTCATCTTTAAATGATTGACTGACTAAAAAAGCTGTGTTCAGTGGTAACAATGTGTAGGAAAATGGGAAACTGGGAAAAGATTTTGACATTTAGAAATAATTAAAATCTGTCCTCTTGGACAGTGTGAGGACATATTTGAAAATCAGTGCAATTGCACGCAGTACATGTGAAACTGCTACAGCAACGACACCTATTAAATTTGACAAACAACAGTTGCATCTCTACAAGGGAAACTCCTCCGGCAACTGGAGGTCCATCATCAGGCTCCTCAGTCTGTTGCTACAGCAACCACTCAGCACCAGCATGCTCTTAAGTCACTTTGCCCTAACCCAATTCTCACCTCTCCAACCTCAACGTGCCAGAGGATGCCTGTCAAACTGAACTGGAACTATTTCTATGGCTCCCAATGAAGTGCAGCTTTTTAAGATGTGTGAAGTAGTAGCCCTGTGGCTGCCGGTCCTTCCGCTGACTGAGGTGCAAGTATGGAGTTAGATTAGTCTCAATATTAATAAATGCACACAGAAGGATTCACAAATACATGTTAAGATTTATATATAAATGACTCTCTCCACACAAATATTTTCAATGCACACACATATATTTGGCATTTTATATAAATGTAAAAAAAATCCACAAATAACCAAAAAAGTTTCACAAATGTATTTCTGATGCACACACAAATATTTATTGTTTTAAATATATGCAGTTTTCATCAAAACATTTGTGGATGTTGATACATTCATATACAGATGCTTTTATTTTGTGAACCTCAGCGCATTCGTGTGTGAATCTTTTTGAGACTCCCCTGACGTGACCCGATCCACAAATGCATTTTTTCTACCAAGGGGATATAGGTAGCCAATCAGATGTCTCCTTCCTCTTCAGCCAATCACATGAGCGTCCCGCTACCACCCCCACGTGGGGTATGTTTTAACGTCGTAGTGTCAGAGGGTGGCAGTAATGCACAACTACATTGTTTGCCGACCGCCAAATTAATAAGGACGAGAAGAAGAAGCAGCAGCAGACAGCGGTCAATGCAGAGCCCCGGGTCAGCTCTTGACCAGGGTTTCCCCTATAAAAAATTGGCACCGGACAACGTGATCGGCTTTCCGACGTGTTGATCGTGCCCTTGTTCATTTGTTTGTTGGGTCCTCTTTTCATGTTATTTTCTGCAGTTATTTTTGCATTTGTTCGTGCCCATAGCTAGCCTGTCTGGTTTAAGTGTTTTTGCTTTGTGTATTAATCTGTATTGTAACAATAACCTCAAGCTGTACATCCGTCATCCATTCATCCATTCGTATATGTCCGTGTGTGTGTGTGTGTGTGTTTCTCAGTGAAACGAATTTCCCGAGTTGCAGAGAGGAGGGGAGCAGCAGCATCAAAATAATTTTAAAAATCCTCTCATTATTTCGGTTTTTATGTCTTTTCTTCTGCAATATTTTATAAAAATTCACTATATAGTCAACAATATAGCAGACTAAAAGTTATATACTATTTGTTATTAAAGAGTGTACTAAGAGTGCTAATTGTCATTATCAATGGAGACGTGAAGCAGCGAAAAAAATTCGCACGGTAAAAAAATTAAATACATTTTAAAAAGCTGACTTGTATATTGACATGAGGCGTTGAAAGGTTTGCTGATCCTCTTGACTGTGACATTTTGTTCATTAAATTTAATTGCTGGTACGTTTATCTAAAAAAAAAAACAACAACTTCTTGATGTGCTTCTGAGCAAAAACAATCGAATTGTGTGTGACGGTCTGGCTGACCGCTGCTAGAATGTTGGCGGTCCTAGTGTTAATAACGCGGCGTGCTGCCAACTTGAAATAAAAAAGTCAGTTCGTTATTGAAATATATATGCAATAAAAACTCTAGATAAACAAAATGAAAAAATCCTTTGACATGTTTAATTCAATTTGTGCTTGGAGGGAATATTTTCACCGGACTTCGGCAGATTTTACCGGTCAAAGTCCGGTAATTACCGGATAACGGACCATTGACCCGGGGCTCTGCATTGACCGCTGTCTGCTGCTGCTTCTTCTTCTTCTCGTCCTTATTAATTTGGCGGTCGGCAAACAATGTAGTTGTGCATTACTGCCACCCTCTGACACTACGACGTTAAAACATACCCCATGTGGGGGTGGTAGCGAGACGCTCATGTGATTGGCTGAAGAGGAAGGAGACATCTGATTGGCTACCTATATCCCCTTGGTAGAAAAAATGCATTTGTGGATCGGGTCACGTCAGGGGAGTCTCAAAAAGATTCACACACGAATGCGCTGAGGTTCACAAAATAAAAGCATCTGTATATGAATGTATCAACATCCACAAATGTTTTGATGAAAACTGCATATATTTAAAACAATAAATATTTGTGTGTGCATCAGAAATACATTTGTGAAACTTTTTTGGTTATTTGTGGATTTTTTTTACATTTATATAAAATGCCAAATATATGTGTGTGCATTGAAAATATTTGTGTGGAGAGAGTCATTTATATATAAATCTTAACATGCATTTGTGAATCCTTCTATGTGCATTTATTAATATTGAGACTAATCTAACTCCATATGCAAGTGTTGGCTAACAGTTGACAGACATCCTTCGACATGGGCTGCAATCAGCAAGGAAGTTAGCTCTTGCTGTGGACACTTGTGAACTAGCCTACAAGACATGGTCTCTGCACTGCACCTCCTGATACGCTGCCAAGCTGGACAAAAATAAAACTGCACTCAGTGAGAAAGATCCACACCAAGACACTGTGTGAGAGGAGAGTGTTTCCAAATTAAAGTCACTAATGAGAGACTGGGACTCAAGCTGCAAGATACACTCAATGTGTAATGCAAACTTTGGTTATTATCTAACCCTTTAAACTCTGCAATAGAAATAGTCTGCCAGTGCTACAATGATATTTTTGATTATTGCTATGTCATTTCTACACATATTTTCAAATGCTTCATGTAGCTAAATTCCATACAACCTAAGCTAAATGATTATGTAAGCCAGATAATAATTGATTAAAGTATTGATATTGTGTCGTTAAAAAAGTACAAAATTCTGATGTTTTTTCATCAATTTTTAAAATAAAAACACAAAACTTATGAATCCAAAAGAATTCTAAATATAAAAACATAAACAAAAGCTTTCTAAACACTCCAAAAATTATTTTTAACAATGTGCATTATTTAATATTTAAAATATACAAATTTTTAAGAGCAGAATGCAAAGGCATTGTGATGAATTGATCAAAGAGATGCACCAATTCAGCTTTTTCAGTTTCGATACTGATCCCAATGCTGTGGCTTTGAGTATCGGCCGATACCCAATACCGATCCGATAAAATGGGTGACCTAAAACGCTATATACCTTGGAGTGTTCAGTGTGAAATACCTCCACACAGCAGATTCTCTCCCTCACTCCACGTTGTTGGCGCTTGCCTAGGTAGGCTAATCAACTCTCTACACGTGCTGCTGCTGACGTATGACGTAGCTCGCGTCGCAATAGATTTAAAGGGAAAGGATCGGCTCACGTATCGGTTGCATTTTCCAATACCTGATCCATCTATTTTGATGATATCAGGGCTGATAGTTGATCCAGATATCGGATCAGTGCGTCCTTAATTGATCATTTATTCCTTTAGCGCCAGCAGACATTTTAACACCACACATTACATAGTGCTTTGACGTTAGAAGACAGAAGTCTTTGCTTTCTGCTGCTAAAAGAATATTTTTTTTTAGCTATTATGGGTCTTATTTTAAATCAGTATATGCAGGATTATGCAAAGAATAATCTCTCGCAGTCATTCCGGGGTAATGCCTGGAAAGATTCCGGCATAATTACAGCAAAATACCACGTTTGCACTGTACATAAGGTAAGGTAGCATAAGGTCATGACGCAATGACTGGGAAGACAGGGGCTTTACCTCTCTGCTGCAAAAAGAATCAATGGTTTAGCAATTATGGCTTTTATTTTACAGTGATATATGCAGGATTATGCAAACTACAATCTCCCCTAGTCATTACGTGGAAATTCTTGAGACGATTCCAATGTAATAACAGCAAAATACCACTTTTGCATGGCACATAAGGTAAAGAAATGTAAGGTCATGATGTGATGAAAGAAAAGACACGGGCCTTGGCTTGCTGCTGCAAAAAGAATGAATGTTCTAGCTTTTATGGTTTTTATTTTAGAATGATATTTAAAGGATTACACAAACAGCAATCTACATAGCTGTTACGGGGATATAAGCTCCTGGTGTAATTAGGGCAACATGCTATGTTTGCACCGCATGTAAGGTTAGGCAATGAAAGGTAATGACATGGTGATTGGGAAGACAGAAGTCTTAGCTCTCTGCTGCTAAAAGGGTTCTTATTTTAGATCTATTTTCAAAATCATGTGAAGAGCGATCACCCGCAGCCGTCCATGGGAGGTCCGTATTTAAAGGGTTAAAAACACATTCTGTAGATTCAAACCTCAAACCATACTGCTGACTATAACAATCCCGCATCATCTGAATGTCATATCTATGTTATTACAATTTATTACAGCATGCCACTTTGTCGTTGTGTTAGGATTCATTTGTCTTGTTTCCACCGTTAATGATTTCCCCTTGACTTAATTAAGTGCATTAACCACCTGGCTGCATATAAAAGAGTACCAAGTCCTGAGGACTAGGATTAAGTACCGCTGATCCAGAGCAGCACTTATCAACCATGAGTCATTACGGTCTGAGTTTACGCAGGTTACCGTGCCTCTCAGACTCTCCATCTGTTGCATTCACTGATTAGAACATCTTCAGTCAAAGAAGAGAACTTCTCTTTGAAATCAGCAGCTTTAGTGTTTAGTTGGAATGAAAACCTTCATGTTCTTGGCTCAGGATTGCGCACTATGAAAAGCAAGGTTAAATGTACATTTGTAAAGGCAGATGTGAAAGCCAGAGTGCCTACACGCAAATCTGACATTGACATCGAAAAGCAGGCAGACACTTTGTGCTCATTATTTGACATTATTTTGTTAATTTTCAAAGGAGTGCTGCATAATATTACTAAAATGACATTATGTCATGTCTCGAATGACTTGTGCATTTCTCTCTGTGGCTCCAAGCTAAACCATCCGATGTCACAGGAATAATACAGTGAAAAGCTTCAATTCATGGGGCTTCTGAGGCAATACAGACTGAATGTCAAAAACTGGGAGTTAGGGTTCTTTTAGGTGCAAGAATGAAAAATAAGTCTAATAAGGTTAATTGAGGCAATTTCAACTTTTAGTGGAATGTAGGAGGTAGTCTAAATCGGTGGAAGCAAAATAATTACTTTGCTCTTTGAACAGGGGCGACATCCCAATTAAAATAAAACAGGTTAACATAAAATTCCAATCACGCATGTTTAGCAAAAAGCAATTCATAATCAGATCACTATATCTTTAATTGCTTGTCATATAGGTAAGAGGAGACCTGCGTAATTTGTCATGAAAATTATGCGCTCCCTCTCTCCAGCGGATGCCAATTACGGCTAAAGCCTCCACAGTATTTGTTTTCCAGCAGTCGTGGAAAGGAAATGGGCCTGGGCTGCTGCCAATCAAATGTACTAAAAGGGTTCTCAGGGCCATATTAATTAATAGTCAATTAATACTTGGAGGCTGGTTAAAAGGTGACTCCTAATACCCGACAAACTTTCTCTCTCTCTCTCACTGCCCTAACCTGTCAGTCTCCTCATCTGAAAGTCCCGGAGCTCAGTAATTACACTCTTTACAATAGTGCACATGCTTAGTTGTATAATTAAATCCTAATTTGAGGCTTGTAGTACCCACCCCTATCATCTCTGCCTTTGCTGTTTGTAGGCCTCATGGGTAGACTAAGTGGAAGGAAAAGCAGAAGTAGGGCAGTTTAGAAACAGGCATGCAGGGTGACTCATCACTTGAAGCAAGAGGAGCACCACCACTGGGCATAATGTTCACAGCGGAGTCAAAACTGATCATTGAGTATGACTGAGGCAGGTTGGCTTTTGCACGGATCATTCTCTTCAAGAGAGCTGACTTGATGCTCTCTGCTATTTAATATTTGGCTGCACCCCCTCACTCTATGAATATGAATTGACTCGGTGTCACCGTCATATTTCAAGCCGGTTCCACCTTGATAAATAACTAGCTGGAAATTAAGGGGAATGGAATAAAATACAATTGAGAAGGTTTTACAAGAGAGAATACTTTTGTCCTTGTCACCGATGAAAGCTCTCGATGACCTCTGGAATATTTAATCCTGCAGCCACAGCATGAGTTACAGATTCAGAGTTTAACTTTTCCCACTTTGTGCTGTCAGTGATGATATTACACCTTATTCCCCTGTGTGTTTGTAGAGGTATAAATGATCAGATACTCACTCTAAAAGTGTCTCTTGATTATTCTGGATGTCAAAATCTTAGAGGCAGTCGTCAAAGCAGCTGCCATTGCGCTCATGGCCAGCTTCTGTTTGTGTGTCTTGAAGACATGGAAACGTGTGTACAGTTTCTTCCCTCTACTGATGGTGTTTGTTATCCGATGCAGAGTGGGAGTTTGAGTAAGAGTAAAATGGGAGCTTTGTTTTCCAGCGATGAAAGCATTATTTAACAAGAGCAATTGTAATGGCAGCACTAACTGTTTTCTCTGTATGGGACCACACTACTTAAGTGTTAACTTTCCATTTCCATCCAAATAAATTATTTTTGATCGGCAAGTATTTATAAATTGCTAAAAGTTTCCAAAAGTAACTGAAAACAAGTAGGTTAACTGTTAAATATTGAAATAAACCTTAGAGTGTTACATTTCAGAACAAAATTCAGTGTGGTAGTCCATGGTAGAAAGAGTGATTAGTAATCCACCAAGCTAAAGCAGTCAAACTATGAGAAGCACTACTACCATGTCAATGCATGTAATGTGCAAATGCAGCCAAAATGTATTTTAAAGTTGCACAGTTATGTAGAGATATGAAATGTGGGTCAAAAATTGTTTGGGGTATTAATATTTCATTCCTACGCCCTTCATAAATACTGAAGATATGAAAACGTCTTGAGAGACAGTAAATTGGCAGTCAAAGTGAACACTTGTTGAAGTTGAAATGGAAAAAGAAAAATTAGAGATGGGTAGCAGAACCTGTGCTAAATTATTGAAGACAGTGGTATTGCTAAGCTCTGACATTATCGGATCTTTTATCAGTACTTCTTAACCTTTTGGTGCAATTTATTATCATGCTGCTGCCTCTCCCCTGCTTCCTGTGTGTCGGGGATGAGCTCCTCCACACACACACACAAAAACACGACATGGACTGAAGTCAGAGAGTGGTCGCGGCAGAGACAAAGGAATGACAACTATGCTCGTAACTTACTCGTCACTCCCCAGTACCTTATCGATACAGCTGTTCAGCAACCATAAACATGTAACATTCTTGTCAACTTTAAGCTGCTGGCTGAGACAAACAGCCCCTCCTCTCTCTACCAGCGTTACCTGCAGGCAGTGAATCACATCAGCAGTAGAGGTAGGAGGACAGGAGGAATGATACTGACTGATGAAAAGTAAACTTCACTCAGTGTTGTCATGTCAGGAATATGATTTATTTTAATGACATTTTAGAATTGTTCCTAGTGAGAAATTGTTAAGTCTATGTAGTTGACTTTGCTGCTGTAGATATTACTAGAAACATTCTTTATATTATAAATATTAAATTCTAATCTTGTTTGAAGTGTAAGCAAATTATTTAGGAATGATAAAAAAGATAAGGAGTATTTATAAGAATAGTATAGTAGTATTTATTAGGCCTGGGTGGTATTTATTTTTTGCCCTGCTTGCCGACTGGCAACTCTTCTCTGTCTAGTTAATAATAATAAAAAACAACACACTCACAAAATGTCAATAAAGTTGATATTATTTTACCTGTTTCCATAATAAACAGATAGATACACCTTCTGAATTCAAGTTTCTTTCTTTCGACACCAAATGCTTCATTATCTTATTTAAAACACATTGCATTCAAACTCAACGAAAACCAAAATGAAACGCACCAAAACCATCTTGGTTAGTCTGGTTAGTCATTTAGTCAATTTGTCCACTGTCCCAACAATCACCGCCCCTGGTTTGGTCAAAATAAACCCTTAATTCACTGAGTCAGATGTGAATATAAGCTGTTTTCGCTCTGTCTCTGCTGTTGTTTACAGTCCTGTATTGTTATCCCCACCACTCGCACTCAGCCCAGCTTCCAACATCCACGAAACTTACATATGCATGTGTGCTGTAGACCCATACATAAAATATATATTGCATGCCAGCATTGCAATTTTTGGCTCAAGTGACAGCAAATACTTGAGATAAAATATGGATATAAAATAAAATCATAAATTTCTAACACAGTGATGACCTACATTTATATAAAGACAAGGCATACCAGCCTATGTTGGCCAGTTGACCTGACAACATATGCCTGTTTTCTTGGCTTCTAACATTAAACTGTAATGATTTTGAAGCTTCCATTGCACTGAAAACTGTACTCACACTTTGACCAGGATTCCTTATTTGCTGCCTGACCTCTCTTGCACACTGACCAATATGCTCCTGTGCCTCTACACACTAAGGTTTAACAGCCAAGAGAATATTACTGCCTTCTCTGAGACTCTGCCTTGGAGAAATGTGTATATACTGGGCAGCACTAGTAGTTTATATACTGTAAGAGCACCAGCGCATTTATTGCATACTGTCACATATCGTTGCCCACAGGTATAAAAGTAATCTGATACTCCTTAGAGCCCGATTTTTTCCACTCCTGCAAACACTGTCATAGTCTGTAGTAAATGAGATTTAAGCTTATGCTATGCTGTTATGTATTTTTATGTGAAACTCAATTAAGTCTTCCAAACACATTATACAAATTACTAGCATCTATATTTTCCCTCTTGTATTCCCAGCCTTTGGACTGTGATTTTTTTTCTCTCCATTATTTGCTTCCAATGTAATTAACACAACAAACATTCAATTCTGTCTTCATGGCTGCACTTGGGGAAATTTATATATTGAATTACTATTGAAACCAAAGTTGTTAAATTTTTTATTTTCTTTTTTTTATGCTTACAGGACAAGTGAGAGATATAATTTAAAATGTACACAGCACATAAAGTCTCCAATTGGGAGGACTAAGCTGATATATTATGAATCATGTGTTTAAATGTATTATAACAACTGCTACTGGAAACCCCTCGCCTTGTATTACAACACAGGATAAAGATGTTAGCATCAACAAGGCCTGTAAGTATCAGTGTCTACATTATATACCAAGCTTAATACCAACCATATGCTACATGCTGCACACAGGCAAGCCCAGGCACATCCTCCATCTGTTGAAAAATATTTTAATTCAAATTATGCTCAATGAAGAATAAAAAAAAGCTAATGGAGGATATTGATTGCAGCCCATTTAACAATTGTTTGTATCAGAGGAAAATGGATCAGCCTGTGCTGACCTGTGAGGGGAAGATAATAACCACAAAGCATCTCTTGATCCATTATTTTCTGAATATAAACTCTGGCACAGATACTATCAGGAGGATGAGCAATTAGTGTGTCCAATTTAGGAAATAACATAAGCACTTCAAGGTCCACAAAAAGGACGAGACAGGGGAAAAACAGTTAGTAAAATATGTTCTAAATAGGCTTTAAATCATTTTTACTGATCACTCCTCACTATCCTTTTTACTGAGAATTAATGTAAGAGAATTAAAACTTCTTTTCATAATAGAACACATTGGCTAAAATGCACCTGGATATCATTTGTAAATAGTGACATAAAATTTAGTAAATCTCAAATTCCAGTTTTTTCACCCCCCTCCGATGTGTTACTACTTGCAGGGATCATCCCACAGCACAAACTGTAGAGCAAATGCACTTAAAAAAGGGACTATTGAACTATAGCTCAGACAGCTAAACCCGACCAAGTACTGCTGGCTTTTCTTCCCCTTCCATATGTTAAGCCCCTTCTCTTTAATAGAATGTCTTTAATCCGGAGGCATGTTGTGCAAAGCGGTATGAAAAATCATGTTTAGGAGATTAGCATTGGAATCCTCGTTCTTCTCGCCAAAGCTTATCACTTGAGGGGCTTTTTGATGCAGACTGCGGGGCAGCGCTGACTCAAATGTTTGTGTGCATGCTCGCGCGCGTGTGTGTGTGTATGTGTGTGTGTCTGCAGGGACCCACAACTGGTGCATTACTCAGCAGTTTTGGCTGAGGCTGTTTTCCCAAAGCTGAGTCTGTATACAGTTCAGAGAGACCACTCCTTTGGATTTTCCTCTTTTACACGCTATCAAAATCTCTCCTTCAACTCTCCTCCTCTTTAAGTTTCACTTCCTCTCTCTGCACTAAATATTAGTTATGGAGAAAAACTGTCGGAGCAAGTAAGAAACATAAGTATTTGAATCTTGACAGCCACTAAATAATTCATTTTGAGATTCAAACACTACTAAAGAAATGGCATTGAAATATTTTACTTTGAAAACCAAGTATCTGAATTTATTTGCTGAATTAAATTTTTTTATTTTATTTTTTTAAGTAGTAACATTTCAAAAAGCAATATCTAGGTGACTTTGGAGAGCATGAATGTTTTAGTCAGCATAAACTTAACACTAGCAGCATTTACAGCAACTTGAAAAATTTGAGTCAGACTGTAATCTGTGACCTCATGAAATAAAAGACATTGGTGATTGCTGTTGTCAAATAATTACTTAAAATACACATTTAAAAATAAAGTAATTAAACCCTTAGCAAAGCTTTATTTATCACCTAATAGCGCCAGTAGAATACATAATGATCCGGGCATCTAAGCCCCATAGAAAACACTTCCCATCTGGCCTTCCATTCAGTCTGAAGTCTCAAGTGCGCTGCAATGCAACGAGACTCATGCAAACAGCAGTGTAATTAATGTAGTTATCTTGAGGGGCATGTTTAATTGATCAGAGACCTTAGTTTCGGAGACACACATGCTATGAATAGCAACACAGTCCGGAAAGGCATTAAGGGAGGCCGGCTGATTGAGAAAGAGGCAGAAGATAGTGTTCTTTCCAAAGCTCTGGGACAGTACCAACTTTTAATTGTTTTGCAACTTTCAATTTTAAATTAAACGTTCACAGTTTGACTGTTTTCAGAAATGACTGTCAGATTGTATCGAACAGAATCAGAAGGCAATTCAGTTTTATCACCAAATTACAACCAGCGTTTGATTTGTGTTACTCCTTCAATTAGTTTTTATTCCATTTCTTTCAATACTTGACTTGGCTTGTTATCAGCAAAGTCTGACAACATTTTTTTGATATCACCTTGTTTCTCTAACATTTTCTGCACATACTGCCTACTTTTGGACTAGATCCAGTTCAGCATCTACAGTCTTGGCCTTTCGACAAGTCCTCCTCCTTAGCTCCTCAACTCTCAGCCTTGTTTCTTTGAGGAGCTGCCATTATGTTTGAAGCCAAGGTTTGCTCCCAAACCCTCTAAATACTTCCTGCAAATTCTACAGAGCTAAGCACATATACACACTCATTTGTTTTAATGAACCCCTGCCATTGTTGAAACAGGTCAAAATGAACTTGCAAGGCCGTTAATACACTAAGGGGTTCTTTTCATTTGTTGGTCAATCAAGGCCGAAGTTGTAACACAGTCTGACAGACCCACATTGCACTGCAAGGACAATTTGTTCATTATGTTGAACTTCATTTGTGCTAAGAGCACACAAAGTTGTTACTTCATACTCCATTCATTCTTAGAGATTTATGCACATCAAATTGTGGCACAAACAAGTCCTCAAAAAGAGCCCAGCACACGCAATTAGCCCCGAGCAAATTGGGTGACTCAGGCTTTCAGACTAATCCACCAAGACTGGCAGAGGTTGAGGAAAACAGGTGCATAGGCCTGCCGCTTTTAGCCATTTTAATAGTTGCATTGGTATTGAATGTTTTGAGTTTAGACATTTTATGACTCCTTGAAGGCAAGATGTTCCCTAAATGCTAATGACAAAACTAAATTGGAATAGCTAAAGGGCTTTTTAGTTGAACAAGTATCCAAAGAAAGCAAGTTTAATGTCAGATTAAAGATTTTAAAGCTAGATTTAAACCCACTTAACAGCAATCAACAAACAAGTCAGAAAAGTCAAACAAATCTATGGGGCTGAGGTGGGTACTCAGAAGCTAAATGCTAATGCTGCTGGCTACTCGAACAGGCTATCTGGCAAAAGGTGAATGCTGCTGCTCTATATTCCCAAGTCTGATTGGGTAACAGGGCCCAGCGAAGGGCAAAGGTGACATGGTCAGGTGATGTCTGAGGCAGGAAACTCTCGAGCCATGGCTAGTCGGAAGGTGAGGAATGACAGGCACTGAAGAAGGTAGGATATTAGGATGACTGGCAATGAGGTTAATCACAGGAATTTGAGGGAGATTAGAAAATAAGGAAAGTTGAGCGGTAGTCATGGCAGCAGGTAATTGGAGTGGATGATGGCAGAGACACCGCTATCCCTAATAATGAAAGTAAGATGACACTTCATTGACCCCAGAAGTTAAATTGCTGTTGGTATAGGACTTTTTTTCTTCTTCCTGAGGGGACTGAGGTATCTGAGGATTTCATGCTAATGCCTAATTTAGTTCCTCAGTATCAAACCCTGGAACTTCACACGGTTGATTTTAACCGGCAGCAGAGGAGAGGGACATAGTGTACAGTGCAGTTCTGAACCCAATCAAGCATTCCTAAACCTTGAAACAACAACATGCGTCATCCTTGCTACATTATGCCCTGACAAGCTATATATCTGGCGATATTAGGTGAGACATTGAGGCAGTATTGATCAGCCTTCAGCCGTTGCTCAGTGCTATAGCTGAACTCAGCCACAATATTAGGTTTGCAGTTTTCAATCTAATCTTTTTTTTTTTTTTGATGGATGTGTTTTCCAAAATTGATAAATTGATGCAAACACTAGACAATCCACTGCAGCCGTGTGCAGCAGGATGCAGGGAACCTGCATGTTTTCAGTCCAGCTAACCTCTTCTCTGGTTAAAGAAGCGAATCAGTGAATTCAGCTGGTGAAGAGGGTTGGGTAAACACCACACAGTTACCATCCACAGCAGAACTGAAGATAAACAAGTAATAGAAAGCGAAATAAATAATCCATCCATAGTTTGCTGAACTAAAGTCAATTCTTAAACCAGCATCTGCTGAAAGCAGTGATATACTGCTCATCCTTTACATGCATATCTCAGCATGTAAGTCGTTGTAATTTAATTTTAAATGGTAAACTTTAGCAGTTTAACAGTTTAAACCCATTGCTCTGATCACACTATATAAATATTCTAATAAAATGCAGCTGGTTAAAAGATCAAAGAAAAGGCATCTGAGGACTACAGCTAAGAGAAGACACCTTCTTAATTGGTACCTTGTGTCCTTGCATGTACTGCTCTTTTTCTTGTTAATGTGGAAAACATTTTTGTGTATTTCACATCAAAAAAAAACCCACCCGTTTCATTTAGTGCACTTCATTTAAAAATAAGTTGAATCTGTGTTGAAAGGAATGTGTTGAATGTCTGCAAAGAGAGTTTCAAGTGAAGCAATTATTTCAGATGTACAGTCTTATCCATACATGCCTGACTCCTATTTTCCAGGTATAAAAGCATAGATTACATTTCAAAACTTAACTTTCAACCTGTCAAATTTTAATGTTTTGAAATGTGAGATACAACCTTACAATCGAATAGTATGCCCAGTGACAATTAAACCAGGCTTGATGTGTAAAATCTGTGCCTCTTTAAACATTTATTAACCATAGTTAAGTTGCTATGACTCTAATGAATATAATTCTTAATTAAAACTACCCACAACAACTTGTTTTTCTGCAGGATCATGTGGTACCAGGAAAAATAACATGATGATCATCTTACAAACATTATAATTAGTAAGTATGTTTACATGACACTAGAGAAAATTGATTTATTGTGTTGGTCCAACTAAAACCATACTTTTAAAATACATGTGTTAGTCTACTAAATTGTACTGAACCGAATTTTTCAAATTCCAACTGACAAACCCAGATAATGTGATTGGGAGTCGAATTACTTCTGCATGTACACAGTTTCCACCTCAGGCTTTGACCCATTAGTCCAATAGCAGATATTGTGTAACAGTAGAAGAAGTCAGGAACAGCATGGCGAAATCTGCATCCAGAGCCTTGCATTTTTTGACAGACGCGGAGACACAGTTCATGCTGTGCCTGCTAAAAGAGTTAAATATTTAAAAAAAACATGGATGCAAGGAAAACACTGAATGGCGATTGTTTGTTTTGTGACCTAAGAGGTTAACCAGGAAAGGTTCTAATAATAACAAGCTGAAAGGAGGCATATCGCCACCTATTGTACCAAAGTCAGACATACTTCAGTCAATAAATTGCTTCTCCTCCCCTGCTTGTATATCGAGACAAGGACAGTAGTCTGATTAAGTGTCCTAGTCGAGCTATAACCATAGCTTGACTTAACTGTGCATTGACATGTACTAAGTGTAACCACGGAAACTGAGCCCACTTTGAAAACAGACCAAGTTATGTGTCACTTCCTTCAAGGTGACATGAGGACGAATTACACGAGGCTTCCTGGTTTTGGACACAGAACATTTTCCCATGCCGGGACCAGAGGAATATGCAATACAGTCAACAACTTTGGGGAAGCCAGTAAAACTTTAGTCCTGTCAGTGTCTGTTTTGGGGCTCTTGAAAACTGGAAGCATTTGTCTCTTATCCCAGCTGTGGCTGTTGAGCACACTTGACATGGCTCTGCTCGCACAGGGCTGAGAAACAGCCCACGGGTATTTGAAATGTGCAAGTCCCCAGAACTTGCAGGGTTGTGAATGATGTGAGCAAGTCTGGTGCAGCATGTGATATGTGGGTACTCAGTTCAGTGTCACTTTTAGTATCCTTCAATAGTTATACGATCACATGCATGTTTAAATGCTCAAGAGTAATCCAGGATACAAAACTTTGTCTGTCTGGCTTGCTTCAAATAAATTACGATTCTTGAAATGTCCTCTGTATTAGAAAGTCCAGACATAACTTCAACTTCCAACCAACGCATGGCTGTTTAGGGACAAAAAGAGAAGATCAGAAAAAAAAAAGTTGAAAATGGTTTAGTCAAAAGATGAGTTAAAGCTAGAACAAGTATTCAAACAACTACGAGAGGTTAATTAATTGGTTCAGAACAAAAAGAACTAGAATTACTGTGTGATGCTAAAAAATATGATTTGTGAGGTCACAGTGACCTTGACCTTTGAGCACCAAAATTTGATCAGTTCATCATTGAGTCCAAGTGAACAGTTGTGCCTAATTTAAAGAAATTCCCTCAAGGAGTTCTTGAGATATTGCATTCACAAGAATGAGAAAGACAAGGTCACAGTAACCTTGACCTCTAACCTATGACCACAAATATCTAATGAGTTGATCGTTGAATAAAAGTGGATGTTTGTGGCAAAAAGAAATTCTTTAAAGGCATTCTTGTGTTCACTAGAATAGGACACACAGACATGTGCATGGATGGATGGACAGACAGCCCGAAAAACAAAATGCCTCCAGCCACAGCTATCGCTGGCATGGAGGCATGATTAAAATAATGTATTCCATATTCTAGAGTGAAATACTTGAAGTTGTGAAGGATCAACTCCAAACTGACCAAAGAGAGGTTTCACTCCTTTCTGCAGTGCAATGCCGTAAGCCTAAACATGCATCAAAGCTGTGCTGGGCCTATTTGAAGTCTTCAGGAAGAGCTGACTTGCAAGGATTTCCTTCTGCAGTCAGCAGACCTTAACCCCACTGAGCTTCCATTTGAAAAGAAAAAAGGTAAAACAGACTTTTTTTTAGGGGGAGGGTATTTTGAAATGCTTATATTCTGCCAAAAAATGCCCCGTAAATACTTGAGAAGGGACATCCTTTCATTTGTTTCACTTAAATACTCTTCATTAGCAAGGCGTTTCTGCTGTGCTCCATACACTTAATTCAGCTCACATAATTTTGTCTTTGGAGGGACACAGCACAGAAGTCACATGGGTTTCTGCATGTGTGGTTTTGCTACAAAACAAAACAACATAACTAATTCTAAATGAAATAATTCATGGACGATGCTTGCTGAATAGAGATTGCTGCCTGCTTTATCATTGCCATTACATTGGAGGATGCAACCAGAAATTGAGAGTACGTGGAGTCGTCTTTAGTGTAATGTCTTGCCCTTAGTTTTACTAATCAACCCACAGCTGTCAGAAAAGCCTTTGAATAATTGCTCAGGATGGTCTTTAAACTGTTTATTTCCTTCAGGATAGATGCTGCTAGTTGTGGATTCATATAAGTGGAAGAAGACTCTACAGCCTCCAGTGCTGACCTTTACTTTAATGCTTAATCACTGTGCTGATCCCACTTTGACTTATTTATGTTTTTAAGTCAGCAGAATTCAAGTGAAAAACAGAATGCGAGCCTCTCTCCCACTGGCCTCTGCATCGTGGGCTCGGTGACAGTGATACATTGTGATAAGTTAATGAATATTGCAGCCAGATAACAGTGAAATCATACAGCCCTGAGCAGAATTTGGGGGCCACACATTTTATTACCAACCCTGAATGCTGGCACTTGGTATGAGCCAATGAATATCTCTATGTCATTTGTGTTTTCAAATTCTTTCCTTGGAAAAAATGTTTTTTCATGGTCAAAGTGGTCCTGCAACTAGAAAAGCCATGCGCCACAAACAAGTAAACATAATCTGTTGCATCAGAACATCACCTCGTGTGACTGTTCAGTCTATTTTTAAAGCCACAGCACAAAAAGAACGTCACGGCCGTCTATACAACTATGTGAGAAAGAACTGGATAGTGTTTTGATCTGTATTTTTAGGGCCTGTGTGATCTACAATGCCACGAGAAAACACTACAGATCTCAAGGCAGCCAATTAGAGCCTTGGTTCTTGGCTGCCATGGCTCTAATTATCTGGCTACTATTGAGTCAACTGAGTCCTCATTAAAAGCAAGTTTGGTGACGTGCATTGTGGGTTCGATTTTTGAGATTTTAATCAGTGTCACAATTTTCAGACCTCAAAAGTTTGCAGTGGTATCATCGGCTTCCATTTCAAGGAACTTCGATGAGTTATTAATTATTTCTTTATTTAGTGTCTTTGCTTCCATCAGGAAAAGCCTCAGTCAAAGTAGCATTGTGACATGTACCTGTCGATGGGATGAGAAATACTTGGGGATAATGACTTGGGGACTGCTTATTATAAGAGTTTTGTCATTTTCACTTCCAATTCAGTGTCTTCAAGAACTGGATTTAGCATCAATATTTGAATTACAGTTTTAATTTACATTCAGAACTGTGTGAGTTCTAATCTCACGGATTTCCGACCTGGTTGGTCTGACTCCTCATGTTTCCCCACTGAGAATAAAATACACTGAATTTGGTGACATTTCCAATTAAAGAATACCTTGTTTTTGGTCTCTTTTTTATCACATCAACATTGTCAAATCAATATTGATTTTCTCCGGGTTCCAGCTTGTTTAATCATGCGGTATTGTGTTAGTTAAAGATGTGTGCTTTTCTTTTCTCTTGTTTTTTTAACCACATGCTTTTCCCTGATGCATATTCAAGCTTAGAATGTGGTCATTTGTGCTTTTTTTTTATTTTGCCTGCAATGTACATCTCTATCAATATATATGTATGTTTTAAGACTGCTAGGTTTGCACAAGTCGAGCCAATATGACACATGTATATAACAAAAATCTGTAAATTATTGAATAGTAAGCAATATTTGGATTAGACAACCATTAGTCAAGGCACTATATTCCTTAGTGTATTACAAGAAAACACTAAGGAAGCTGTCATTCATTAGTCAGTTAGTTTATTTTTTGGTTTGTTTGTTTATTGCGTTTTGGGGTTTTGGGGGATATTTTATGACATAAAATGTGTGAGACTTGTTTCCAGGCAGGAATACAAATGTTCTAAGCAAAAAGCATGCCGTTTAAAGGGTAAACAGAGTTCAATCTGCCACACTATAAATACTCAAGAAACAAGTTAAGACAATTCTAATTTACAGTGACGGCTACGTGGTGTAAACAAGTTAATACCTTGGTACATATTTAGCAGCTATGCTGACAGAGTTTTGCTGCTGAACTGTTGAACCTAACAGAACACAGCTTAAAAAGGTGTGAGGTGAAAAGAGACATAAACAGACATGTCATCATCTTGTCAATGTTAACCCCAAACTGTATGACTGGAGTCTGAAGATAAATGTCAAAGAACTTGACTGTCTGGTAAGTTTTTTTTTAAATCAGTCCGAGTCTGAGCTGCAGTGCACGTGTTGGTGCACGTTGTAAGCTGGCTAATGTCTTCATTGTCACGTCCTGGTAAAAACACTCGAGGTGAGGTGAAAATTTGCTTCAAATTAAGTCTGAAAACAAATGTATGAAAGGAGGTGTTTTCATTGAATTTGGGCTGATGAGAACAATTCAACGCTGTCTTGGGTGGTATGAAATAATCAGATGGTGTGAATATAATTAAAGCACATTACAATGCAACAAAGAAAATAATAAGTGAGACAGAATATACTTATCTGATACTATTATGTTCAACAGACAAAAAAAAAGTTTCCTATTGTTATCTATGCTGGATAAATGCATGAAGGTGGATTTTAACAATGGCTGTGAGTTTTATTAATGCAGCTGTTGCTCACTATGCAGTGACATGATCCAGAGCAAATAAAGGCCGTTCAGATTTAAACACCTCGGAGCGGTGTCACAATGCAAAGTTGTAAATGCGCCGCAAGGCTGTGTGAGTGAGATAGTGTCAGCCAGACATCCTCGGTCCATCTGTGGTAACTAATTATGTCAGCGTCAGCAGCTAATTAGAAAGGGAAAAAATGGGGAAATGCCAGATGCTGAATGCCCAGATCAATCAGCCTGGAATATAAACGTAGTTGCTGCAAGTTAGTGCCGGTGCAAGGTTGGTTTATTCTCTTTAGGACCCATGAGCTCACGTGGATCTGTCATGAGAGCCAGCTTTTCAGAAAATGTGTGTCTCCGTGCGTGTGTGCTGTAATAGAATCAAAACACAGGCTCAGAAATTGAGAGCTTTCCACATTTCATTTTTTTCCTTTTCTTTTGGATCAATTGTGCAGAACAGAGCGACAAGTAAGATTGCTTTTTTTCGCCTGGCTACTATTATCCGAATGGAATCAGCACTGAAAGTTTCCCCCATTAATCATTACAGCAACCAAGTCCCTCTCACTTTCTGCTGCACACATGAGTCGCACAACCCGCACATATACACACTCAAAAGGCACAACCAGAACACAGGAAATGCTACCTGGAAATAATACGAGAGCGTATTGCACTCAGACACTCAGACAGGGCCAGACACAGATAAATACACACATACACCAGCTCCCCACTGGGCCATTGAATTCCCACCCTGATCTCGGTGAGGTCAGTGTGGTCGAAAAGCTAATCCAGAGGTGTGTAGGTGGTGCAGGGGAAAGAAAAGTGAGGGGCTGACACACAGAAACAAAGTGGAGTAATTTGTTGGAGATGGGAGGTTGTTCAGGTTGCAGACCATTTAAATGGTCAACAAAGCATTGGTCAAGTACTGCACTCGAGACGTACATTATATAACATCTTCATAAGCACAGTTAAGCCTTTATACAACAGTATGATGCAAGCAAACCTTGGAGTTAAAAAGGGGAGAGAGGCAAACATTTGCAAGGCTTAGTACAGAAGTAGACATACAGCAGATTGACAGCAGAAGCACTGCTGAACCATATAAAAATGTTTTCCTCATATACATACATCTCCAAAAGGTTCATTTATTTAATTTTTGCTGTAAACGTCAGTCAGGTCCTTATGGCTCAGTACAAGTAACTTGATCTTCTTTCAGATATGGCTGAAGGGAAACTAGTTCTCTATATTTCCCTGGATGAAATGGATGAAAGAGACCCAGCCTTGGATAGCCATGTACACTGACAGATATTCGCTTCATACCGCAGGTGTTGTATTGTAATGTTCCTGTCGACTGTAATAACTGATCATGCCAAAAAGAAGAACAAGACGGGCTTTAGTTTAAAGTGTTATTAAAAGTTTTGTTGCCCCAGGAAACATGAAATAAGAGCAGAGCTAGTTCTGGCTAGTATGTTGTACACCGTATAGTATCTAGAGGGTTTGTCTTTCATCCAGTTGTCCTACTTGGAAAACATGAAAAAACACGTTACATACTGCAGCATCTAATAAATATTGACTTGGAAACAGCTTCTGCTTGTGTACAGAAAAAAATAGAACTACCGCCTTGTGGTTGTATGCCTACACAAACCAGTCGAGTGGCACTTGAGACATGGATTCATCACACACATCTTCCCCCCAGCAGCAAAAAGCATCTATGTAGAAAATGAGCACAGTTTCAAGGCGGACCCCAAAGATTAGAGTCACCAGTTAAGTATTAGACCAAATGTCTCGCCTGCTGTTCCTGAGTTTGGTGTTGAGTGTTTTTTCAGAGCACTGCGATGACTCAGCGAAGTCAACTTTTGACCTTTTTGAAATAAAGTGTCATCACTTCATCATTATATCCTCATTAGACATTTGTGTGAAATTTAATCATAATTAGCATAACATTTTTTGAGTTATGGTCAAAAACATATTTTGTGAGGTCACAGTGACCTTGACCTTTGACCACCAAATTCTAATCAGTTTATCTTGAGTCAAAGTGGACGTTTGTGCCAAATTTGAGAAAACTCCTTCAAGACCCTCTTAAGATACCAGATTCCCGAGAATGAGACAGATGCAAGGTCACATTGACCTTGACCTTTGACCACCAGAATCTTTTCAGCTCATAGTTAAGTCCGAGTGAAAGTTTGTACCAAATTTGAAAAGGTTGCTCAAGGTGTTCTTGAGAATGGGACAACCCGAAAACAGACTGCCTCACAAAACATACTCACCGACACAGAGGCATAACAAAAGATTTGTAAAGACACACACAATCATATATGTAAAAAATTTGAAAATTCTCAAATGTGGTGTTTCTGCAGCTTGATATTGAGGTTCACACTGCGACAAAACCTTTTCTTAATTGGGTAGCGGTCAGGGTATAAAATGCCCATCGAGAAAAAGTAAAACAGACATTTATTTAATGTCATGTCACTGATTTCAGCTTACTCACTCTTAACTTATTTTGTTCCTGTATCTATGAGCGGATGCAAACAGTCCACACAGCACAGCTTGTTGCACTGGGGATGACCCTCATCAGTTGTTTATGCCGCCTGAAGCTATTTTACAATTATGTGAACTACAGTATTTTATTTGTGTATTTACTAGTGCTGGTGTTTTGTTTAATGGTAACAGTGGTACCATGTACGAGACACAATCATCCCAAAGTGACATGTTGTCGCCTTGTTCAGACTTTAATTACGGGCAGCCAAGCGGAAGAAAAAAAAACTGTCACTGTCCCTAAGTGTAATTCCAAGTCAGAGATATGGGGAATTTCTTATCTCTCACTTATAGAAAAGGCAGGAAAAATGGCTGCATCAACATTAGAAAAACAATACTGTCAAATTGACGTATATTTATTTTATCATACACATACAGCTGAGGCAATTTGGGTTTCAGTGTCTTACCCTTCCACTTATGGACCAGAAAAGTCCAGGATCAAACCCACCAACCATGGTCCTGCATTCAGCCAACTCATCCTGCTACCTCAGCTCCAGTTGTACCTATTTTCACTTGTTAATTCTGCTCTGTTGTGACTATAAGGCCAACGTAATACTAAAGGCTAATCATCTTGGAATAATGTGTGAATGCTGCCAAGTCAGAATTTGCACATACTTCCCATTCTGCCAACAAGACATGAATGCAGCATTAGCTTAGCTGAGCACAAAGACTGGAAGTAGAGGGAGCACTGCTATCTTAATGCAATCAGCAAGATTCTCTTAACCATCATGGTGATAAGTTTCACCTTGTAAAACAATTGACAACTGCCAACAACTGAAACAAACTGACATTTCAGTCAGTCTATGAAATAATGTTGTGATTATCCGCCTCTGTGCTTCCACCTGTAAGGGCACTTGTCCCCCCGAGCTGTGAGACTGGTGTAACAAAAGAAGCTCACTTCAAGTAGTGGCAGTATTTGACAACCACACACTTGATGTGGCCTTGAAAGTGAATGCACGTTTTTCCTGATGATAAGTGAAGTGCTGCTCATGTTTATGCACAGACACAAACAGGCGCACACTCTCAAGCGTTAAACCTTGATCAAATAGCACTTCACAATACTTAAACCATTTAATTTTTAGCCTACTTAAACAGACTGCAGATGTGTATGGTTTGTATTAGCATTTGTAGCTGTGGTTTTAGTGTAGTTAGACACGTAATGAGAATTATATCCCAATTATTTTATTCAAAAGAAATACAAAACATGTTTGACGAATGTTGGATATAATAAACCACCCACGGGAAGAGGGGGCTGCTAATACACCTTAACACTAGTCGGCACCTACCATTAAACAGAAGAAGACAAGACCAGTCATCAAGGCTTACTCTAAGCATCTGCTTGCTAAATTCAAATGCATTATAACAGTGCTTCATTTATCTTTCATATTACAATACTTTATTTTACTTTATTGTAACAGTACTTTATTTAACTTTATTATAACATTACTACAACACTCTATTTCACTTAATTGTAACAGTAGTTGATTATGTACTTCAGTATTTTAGTAGTCTACAAACATTTAGAGGAGATTTCAAAATATCAAGCTATTAATGGTGTATACCCATGTCGTGCAAACATTTTTGATATATTATTCAGACTTTAGGCCATATTGCTTAGCCCTTAGTGTAGCATGTGTATATATTTTTGTGATGACAGTCACTTTGCCCTGTTGTAAGCACCACTCAACTGATGATCCCTGCAGATAAAAACAAACACCACTAATTATTTGCAAATGATATTTGAGCTGGGACAGCAACTGAACACGCTGACAAACACAAAGGAGAAAAGACCGTGAGTGTATAAAGTCAATGTTTGCGAGCAGCTTTAGAATTCAGTGTGACAACAGGCGAAAAAGTGCCAGATCTGTATGCAAACTTCAAACAAAGCACTTCCATTAATAGCTTGTCAGTAGCTTCTATTTGGAGTGTAACTTCCGGACCCCTGTTAAGGTGTCCAGGGACATAATTGGACACATCCCCTCCTCGGTGAACACCGAACTACTGATGCTAACATTTTGTGAAGCCTGGCTGACACATGCACGCACACACATATACAGACACACATCCTGGGAGAGGGCACGCTCGGAGGGCTCATCCAATCTGTCAGCGTTCTGCCAGCATGCTCCCCTCTCCCTCTGCTCCATAACCTGCACGCATACAGAGGCATTTACCAAATAATCGCATTGTAGGGCTTTTTTATGTCTTTGTCATATCACTCAATGTAGTTCAGAGGTTTAATTGTGCATTTTTAGGCATACTTTAGGAGATACAAATCAGAGAATGGCAGGTTGTGGTGAGGTGGGGGGTCACTGAGGTTAGTGACTGGGAGCCACTGCAGGGTTTATACCTTTACCAGAGAATTTAGGCTTGGCAAACTAATGACAAATATAAAACTTTGAAAACTTAGTTAATGAGTAGGAAATATTGATGTTAGTGTTAGTTGGGACTAATGGTGTGGAGACTATGTTGGTCATTTGGGATGGTGAAGGGTTTACAGATTAAATCTTCACATCCACAATTATCAATCTGCAGACTTAAAACTAACAGCCAATAGAATTTTGGCTGTCCAGGTTCCAGAATAAAAGTCCTGTTAATTTACTGTGCATAATGTTAAGTGACAGGCAGTGGATAGGCATAAAACTGTTATACTAGAATAATAAATAAAAATCCAGTGATTCTACTGTATGTTGAGGAATACTGAGGATATCATTAAAAGAAAAACGTACACTGAGGTTAGTCAGATGCATTAATTATTAAGTTACATCAGTGTTAACGATACATATCTTTATGGGGTTAATTGGTAAGCACCATCAATTATTTATAATGTAAATACCGAGTCCAATCACAATCAAAATGTCTCAGTGAGTAGATCATTTTAAAAACGCACTGCATCACACACACATAGTGTAATGCAGTGAGTGTGTGTGATGCAATGCATTTTTAAAATTGGCTCAGAGGTTTAATGTCCCCAGACCGATGCATGTGGGGATATAAAGTAGCTCAGAGGCAGAGCATTTGACTGCAGATCAGGAGGTCCATGGTTCCTCCCCTGGTGCCCACTGAAATTGGCATGGCTCCTAATTTATGAGGCTACAGGATAACCTGCCGGTTAATGAGGTTTCCCTTGAATCGTCGGTCCTGGGCGGATTACTCATGTGGCCATATACCTGTTGAGCATACTTAGCCCCTACCTGGTCCAGGGCAACATTTCCTCCCAAAGCTAAAAAGATAATTTTCACGATCAGCGCTTCATTTATCTTTCTAATGTAATTTTTCAAAGGAAACAAGTCAAACTTTGATTTTTTTTTTTTGGAGCATGAGCCCCTCTCGCAGGCCTCTCATTTCACACCAATTCAAAATAATTCCACAGTGAAGAACATGATGATAGCTTGTCATCTGGTTGTAATGTCTAGCAGTCTCTTTATTTCGACTTTTCTTTTTTTTCCCCAGATTATCCAACATATCAAAACAAAATACCTGGGCAACCACTCAAAACATTACCACTCAAAATTGCCATCCAGCTTTCATTGGTGTGTGTACCCAATTTCCATGCAGGCATCATTTTTTGGTACTTCCAGTGCTGGCATACACTCAGAGGTGCAACAACAAATTAGCATGTTAATGCAAGAAATACACAAGAGTGTTCTGGCAAAGCAAAGTTCTACCAAAGTTTTCTGTCTTCTTTTTTTGCCTTAGTCATGAACGGACTGCAAAATGTCAAGTCAATTCACTACAATTCTCAGTTCAAACTAGAGTCTAAAGCTATCTCTCTGTGGAGGTTAAAATCAAAAGGGTATTTTCTGGCTACACATAGGGTCCAATTAACACCCACCAAGCCACAAATGCGGGCAGATTTTCAGTTTGTTGAGTAAATCTCAAAGGCTATAAGCCCCACTGGCAGGTAAGTGTTTGTACCAAAATAGAGGGTAATAAAAACCTTTGCCAAAAGTTGGCACCGTGGCTTGGTGTCATTTATGGTTGTGCTGCTTCTGTCCTCTGCTGGCTTAAACACTCACATAGTGATAGTGGATTCAGGTGCACCTCTCAAATTCTGAAATCTACGTTGCTTTGTGGGACAAATTATGTGGATGCTGACCTTGGCGCATTCAAGTGCACCTTGTAAACTCAGTAATCTAATCTAGTCGAATGGCCAAGAGGGTTGTTTCGAAACAAGAGTTTGTTTTATTTCATTGTTTTTCTTTGTTGAAATACATGTCATTACTTTCTTTTTGTTTCACTACAGCACTTTTTATAATTAGATGCTAAAATCATAACAATATCCCATTTATTTCAACAAAGGCAGATTTAAAAATCAAATCAAGTTGCAAAGCCCATAATGTTCTTGTTCAACAGGTCCCCTGGTACCTCTGCAGTCATTCTGAAGTTATTCCACTGGAGCATTTTTAAATAATTAAATTCTAAATTCAAACTCAATATGCATAAAATTTGGCCAGGAAAATTATGCACGTTCAACAAAATCTAATTTCACTTCCCACCAGTCAACTGCTCCTGCTCACTGCCATTATGTTGACTGGTGGAAAATATGCTTAACTGGTGGATTTTTTCATCTGCTAGTCCCCTTTGTCCGGTGGGTCAAAAAGTTAATTTTGGACATAGGTTACACACGATTGCTACTAAAAACACATGCATCTTAAATAAAAGCCTATTCGCTTTAAACTTGAATAAAACTGCAAAGCTTTTTTTCCTATAGAATTTAAAAATAAACTGATTTTTCTTTAAAAAGTTCAGGTCTGTGCTGCCTTGAAATTGTAATTTGACTGAATATGAGAAGTTGAATCATTACAAAATTGCCTCAAACTGTCTACTAAAATTTTGTTGACACTCTGACACTAACTTTAAAACAAGCAGTCTCTTTTTTACAGTGTAATGACATCAAAACTGTTGAATCTCAACAACAACTGTCACCCTGAATGTGTTTAATGCATCACCTCCTTCTGAAGGAAGCATTATTGCCGACGCCCTCATACGTGACACGCACCCCAATCCATATTGATGATTGCAGCCTGTTGTGACTATTATTGCCAGATGAATGCAGACATTTATTAACCCCGGGTGTCCGTTGCAGAAACACAAACAAACACATCTATTATTTTAAGCGGTGTCAATAAGCTGACCTGTGCACCTTGTGTTCAGCATGCTTGATTTAGTAATGTTTCCACCAACAACAGTCCTGCAGGGCCTGCACTTATTACATGTGTTGATGTATGAATACTGATGCAGGTTTTGCCTGTGAGATGATATGATGATGAGTTTGGGTTTGATTAATACACATTCTGAGATAAAATTAGTTCTCTATCTGCCAGACTTAAGCCGTTGCTCCCACAAGCTCTCTCCTATTAGCATATAATATTATTTCCCCTCCGTGCTGCTTTTGATATGCCACTTAGTCTACCAGAAGAGTTCTCGCAAATTTAGTTTCAAAGTGAGCTGGAAAAACTCTGAAAGTCAAGTTGGGTCAGAATTAATTTGCAATCTGCTACTAAAGGAAACTGATGTAAGCTCAACATGTATCTTGATTCACATGTAAACATAAGTAGTAAACCCTTTCATGACTGAATTCATCAACTCAGTTTTCATGACTGTCTTCACTTGGGAAAAGTTCAAAATTATTATTAATGTTAAAACGAATTTTACTCATTTATTTACTTTGATATGTCTTTCAAGGGACCCAACTATAAAGCTTTTTAAAGTACTCTGCAATCATTTATTCTTCTTGAAACCTTTATGACTGTGGCCATCAAACAGACTGGCCTCTGATCTGGGATCAGCAGTCCTAACAAAGGCGACAAATAACAGCTCAAAATCACTCCCAACTAATTATTATCCCCTTTGTAATCATCTCTTTTTTCTATTGACTTGGGGCCTGAGCTACAATAGCTGCTTCTGTAATGGTGTGACGCTCGGGGAGATTTGATGGATTGGGCGGATGGGAGCTGCTGGGATATACAGGTTGATTGAAAAAGTGGTCGCTCAGCAACTTGGAGCACTCTAATAATTATGCACAGTGCGTGTGTGGGTGTCCAGTATGTGTGTGCATATACAGAATGTGTGTGAGTGTGAGGTATGAACTCGTGCCTGTGGGTGCTCCTTACATACATCCCATTACAACTTATTTAATAAAAGCTTGATTAATTACAGTGACGTGGCCTCTTTGTCTCTTGGATTTCAGGCCCACAAAAGAATATAACAAGTCAATATGCACATTATAATTAGCTGCTAAGTGAAAGTGTTTTTCCCCATTAAAATAGCAGTGACTACAAACTGAGTGAACACTTTCAGTTACACTCTGAAACAAGCGGCAAAGCTAAATGTGAATCAGAACTGTTCAAAGACACAGCAAACACCGGTGTTGCTATTTCAATTGCAGATGCATCTGCTGTCAGCTTCTGTGATGACTTTATGGATGCAGATATGCAAACAATACACTGCCTCAAGGTGAAAAGTTGCATATTGTACATATAAATCACCTTTTTTTGTGGCGTACATCCAGAGAATCTACTTTTCAAACACAGAAACAGGGGCTCAAACTGTGATTTGATATGAGGTGACTGATGCTGTGCATGTAGGGGAGAAAATGGATGTAGAAAAAGATATTATCTGCATACTGTCGGTATGCCCGTGTGGCTGCTTATGTGTTTGTATACATGGAGTGTGTATGAGAGCTGGCAGACGCATTCAGTGCCCTCATGCTGCCTGTGTGGAGTCATATATTTCAAGGAGCAGCCCAGACGGAGATCAAAAAGCAGGATCAGCAGAGTTGATCTCCGTTTGACTGTTTCATATTCCGTTTCATCCTCCACCCCCGACCACATTCCTCCCTCCTTTCAGCAGACCTGCGCCTCTTCTGTGATCTCAAGACTGTGGCCATGGGAACTCCCGGGGCTGCTTTGATCACTAGTTTTATTTGTTTTCATGAGTCCGATCAATGGGGAAATGAGCGGCCAGACCGGACCGGTGGACAGGGTCAAGGTTCTGGGGAGTTTGACAGTTATATCACCACAGGAAGTGGCGCACTTTCACTACAATACAGAAAACTAGTCATTTTCTAAAGATGGTGGCGTAAAATCTCTTAGTTAGTGACAGTATAAAAGTTTAAAAGAATGAGCGAGTAACAAATGACGCAGCACCAAAAATAGCAACTTTAATTGTAATCAAAGTGGCCACTACTCCGATTGAGCACTTGACATATGATTGAAAGTTGAATTGAAAGAGCGGAAGCAAATTTCAGACAACTTCCAAAGACTGAAAGAGCTTTTCTTCGTCAGCGTATGGGACTGACGTGACAGCTAAAGACAAATGCCAACTGCTTCTGACTGATCAAAGGAGGTAACACAACCATCAACCTTTTTACTTTCTTTTAGAGGAGATAGATAGTGAGTGTCTTCAGAGAACAAGCTCTTCAACTGAACATGACATGGAAGAATTTTTGATATGTTATAGTAAATAAGAAACATTTAAGGAAGTGTATTTGAGAAAATATTTGAAGCATATGACAACTTGTCTTAATTTTGTCTGAGCTCGGCTGCCTTTCTGATCGTGTTTTTTTTTTTTTTTTAAGAATTTACCCAATGATAGCAAAGTCGGCACCTGGGGCACGATCTCGAGTCTTAGTTGAGTCGGGCAACCTGACATGGTCTGACATATTTCTTCCAGCATGTCGGGATTAGACTGATGTTGGGCCAGGACATTTTTGGTGATGGCCCAGTGACTGGGACCATTTTTTGGGCGTAATTTGTCCCTAATCTCAGCCGATTTGGGGACCCGCAAGTGGCCCAACTTATTTCTCTCATCGTGTTTAGTTTGGGCTGATGCTGGGCCAGGACAATTTTGGTAACAGCCCAGTGATGGCAGGGTGCAGCCAAAAACAAGAGTCCCACTCTGGGGCGTCATTTCAGATGCAGCCCAACTTATTTCTTCCACGGGGACCGAGTTCACGCTGATGCTGAGTCAGGTATTTTGGCTACCTGAATATGGGTTCAAGTAGGTATTCCATGGGTTTGTTCTGGATCATTCCAACCTCCTCTACCATGAAAAACAGCCAGAAACCATCTTCATGAACTGCTTCAGAGGATTAGTAGTTACTGTAATATATACAGTAGTGAAAGTGAAAAACAAAAGTGAAAATGTCTTGCATATGTGCTGTGAAAAGTATCAACAAATCCAGACAATAAAATCAGTTTAAACAGACACAAGCAGTATGTAGTTAAATTGTCAGATCACCACCAGAACAATGACCAGTCTCTGTGCATTCATTATGCATGGTAATTAAAGTTATACAGTCTGCACACGCACTGTAGTTTTTTTTCTCTTTCTTTTAAATACCAATCAGCAAGAATAAAGTTGTGTTTACAGGCGCTCATTAGTGGGGCCATTTTGTCAAGCAGTTCCAAGTTGTTGTTTCAAGTGAGCTTTTTGGTGTCTCTTGAAGTTGGAGGTCATGTCGGGTTGCTCCCTAATTGGGTGTCAAGAGGATTCTAAATATTTTCACACCCACACAGCAGACACATGTACACACACACATCCAAACACACACACACAGCAAATACATCCTGGTTTAATTGGTCAAATAGGCTTCCCTGGCCAGTAGTGCAAACTCATAAACCCACACACGCACGCACACACACACACACACACACACACACACACACACACACACACACACACACACACAGCCATACTGTAGTGATGTACAGTAGGAGCCCCTAATAAGGATTTGTCAGGCCTGTAGATTTGCAGAGCACTGGAGGAAAGCCGCCTTGCCGCTCCAGAGACAGGCCGCTGAAGCGCTACAACTTTGACTGTTGCGGTCGCAGTTGTTCTCCACACTTACAGCCAATTAAAATGCACGGCAAAGTGGGGCAAACAATCAGACGCACTCTTCAGCATGTTGCGAAATTTGTGAGACAAGTTTCTCAGTTGTTTCAGTAAAAGCTGCAGAGGTGTAATGGATTATTTATCATCGATGTGCTGCACAGAGAAACGGGCATCATGCCCGGAGTTGGTGTTCTCAAAGAAAGGCAAAGATTAAAAAATAGGGCAAAACACCAACAACTGCCAAGTAAATTCTGACTCACTCAGTGTTCTCCTTGATTTCCGCTAATAACAGACTAGTAGATACAGGATATGTGCCATTTTGGCCCAAATGTGAGGCGACCCTGATCATAAGGGGACCTCCTCCCTCCCCTTTGCAACACCTGCTTTTGAAGATAAGACACACTTTTAATACGAGGTAGGCTGATATACCATATTTAACATCAAATGTCACATTTAATTAAATGTACCGTGCGTAGTTATTTTCAATCTAAAAGAAAAATACATACTCACATACTCGGTATGTTACTAGAGAGCTTGTAAAAAGATATTTAAAAGTCTTATATTTGTGAGGAAGCGATTGAGACGTGGAAAAAAATAATACAAGCTGAAGTAATAGTTCTTTTCAGTGCGTTTCCGTATTTCACATTTTAGCACACAGACTTATGTGGGTCCATAAAGGTCATGCACCAGTGGAGAGGCCTGAGGAAAACTGACACAACTGTGACTTAAAGCTAACTCCTAAAATAAATGTCACAATGTATAGGAAACTGTAATATCTTTCAGCTTGTAAGAATAAAGTAGTGGCTACAAAAGCTGCAGTGCATTCTGGTCTTTTTGTGCCATTTACAGTATGTATATCAAGTATGTCGAGATGGCTCTGTTTTGGGGGGCTAAACAAAGAGAAAAGGTTGTTCAACAAAACCCAAAAGCAGTTGGGGAATTTTTCCTATAAATTTCTTATTAGCATATGTGAAAGCTTACTAAATTTTCTACTGGGCTGAGTAGGCACAAATCTCATCAGCCGGCGACAGCAAGAGGAGGACTCGGTGGATTTAGAGGCTGTGTTCCCTCGCTTTCAGTGTAAAAACAACAGTGCTGTGACGAAGACGGTTCAAAAACAACACGTTCCTCCTGGTCCCATCTGTAGCTAGCGTCGTCTGCAGAGTAATTTGGGATGATGCACTCAGCGGTGAGCTCCTATTTTACATTTATCATGGCCCTAATGCAATCACACACACTGAGTTATTAGAGAGGAGAGGAGGAGGATGAGACAGCCCATTGGATGAATACATGGCTGGGGATGAATGTGAGCGGCTCTTTGAGTGGGAGAAACAAATCTACAAGTGACACTGGATTTCAGCTGACGGGTCCTTATGAACACCAGGCTTACGAGGCGATTTATACGAGTGCATAAGAGGGCAGTGGCAATGTTAAAATAATCATACAGCGATTCGTAATATCTAACACTCTATCTCACTCATTCATCTCTCTCGAGCTCAGCTCTGTCACTTGATTCATTTTCACTTACTTTTACACTCCAAAACACAGAGTATTTCGAGTACGACAAAAGACAAATTGAAACAAAACTTTTAGGGTCGAAGATAGTCTTCTTGTAAATCCAAACAAGCAGATACAAAAGTTAGAATGAGGAGAGGAAACGTCTTTGACCTGATGTTTCTCTGCCCAGCTTGACAGCACAACAGAGCTCGCATCATTATCAGAACTTATCCACTACTCTGAAATTGCCTTCTGCCTGTGAAATTAATGACAGGCATTTGTACAGTGACAGGCGGCACCCAATACAACTGTAATCTCTCTCCAACTGTGTCGCGACGCGGCAGAGGACATGAGGAAAACAAATGGAGAGACAACAAGGCTTGTCATTAGTCTTGGCAAGGACTCAAGGACGCAGGAGGGTTGCTTTTACGACTGAAAATGTGAGAACAATCTCCTGACTATTTTTATTTTTTAATTATAGGATTCATTTAGAAATGGAAATTTGAAGGTGACTGAGAAGGCAGGACCATCAGTAAAGTACATTTTAATATGACTTGATAAATATGGGTGACAAGTCAAATATGCAGAAAACATTATACTACCTCCTTGTTAAATGACACTGCTCAGTGGCCATTTGCTGTGTGAGGTTGACGTTCTATTTAAAAATACAAATTCATTATGAATTTAAACTGTGAAGTGAGAGTGTTGAAAATTATCTATGATGTTCTTCAGGTTGGAAAACATTGCAAAACCAGACCATTTTTCACAACAAGACTTTAAGTACCTTCAAAACATAAAGCAGCAGTAATATATTTTGTATTAACAATGGATCACATGACTAAGTGTGTTTCCAGCCCTAGCAGGCGGCTGTTTTTTAAAAGAATTCACTAAAAAGTGGAGTAGGCGTTCCCTCAGGAGTTAGTGTACAACCAAAACAGAGCTTAAAGGAGAGCAAATGTTGGACACATGACTCCAAATGAATGCTAATGTTGCTCCGTATCTCCTGGATGTGTAAACAGGGGACTGTATCCTAACACGCTCACAATATCAACTTAATGGGTGATGATATGTTCCTCTATAAAATAAAATATTCTTATTCATAAGTATTCGTGATTAAATTAGCACAACCCTGCAAATGACATCACATTGAATTCAAATGATGCCAAATTCAGATGGTGGCACACTTTTGTAACTGAACCCTGTCCACTTTCATCTGTAAAGGACAAAACAACCAAAAATCTGTTCCAAATTTGGCAGGAAATTGTGTGTTCATGTGCGACCTCACCACGAGTTAAGAAGCTGTACAACAAAATATGTTTTCAGGGCTTTTATGTAAAGAAAAAGATTATACAACTGCAAAGTCAAGGGCTCCCCTCGAATGTGTTCAGAATCGAATTTTGTGGGTAGTTTAGGAGGAAATTGGACTGTTTCCCAAACAGCAACTACGCTTTTTCAGATTGAAAATCATAACTGAAGTCAATGACAGCCTAGTGAGTGATGTATTATTCCATTCATGTGTAAGAAGGGTTTATGTTTATGTCTGTGAGTGAAGTGTATACTGAGCTGCTCCAGGCCACAGTGATGACTAGAGAATGCATTTCCTGCCGAAATTGTGTGTGAATGCTGGCAACCAATAATGCACAACATTGCTGAAAATACAGGAATCTTAAAGCACAAAGTCATTGCACTGCACTGCTGAAAAACCTGAATACTGAACTGTGGAAGCTGGAAGCTGTACTGCATTATTCAAGGAAGCTAAGAAGTGAAATACATTCAGCTAGAAAAGCTGCCAAATAAGCTGTTATAATGGCAAAGGTGGAAGAAGTAACTAAAGACTGAAAGAAGGAATGCTTTTAACTTTTAAAGCACAAAAAAGTAAAAAAAAAAGTTGAATACAAGCATATCCTTAGTAATAGGTAACCTCCTGTCCCTACCTGGGGGCTTTTATTTATTTATTTTTTTATATCTGGACACATTTTCCCCACAAATACTAACATGCCTATGTTTATAGCACAAGCCTATGGCATTTTACATTGTCATCCTAGTAGCTAGCGGACTTTACTCATAAGAAGCCAGGAACAACAGCAAAAATTAACAAAGGTAATGTTACATAATTCTGCCCCATTACAAGTCACAAAACATTAAAAAAACTGTCTCATACTTAACATATTTTCCTGAAAAATACAACATGCTAACATTATTAGCACAAGCCTATGGCATTTTACATTGTATAAATTAGCCCGGCGACAAGCAGAGATTTCCTCTGCTCATATGAAGCCAGGATAAAAGACTCAAAATGCTGTTTTGTGGGAGCAATTTTGTCTTTACATGTTATTGTTTCTTATCTGTAAAATAAAAGTAAATAAAAGCTTCGTTTCCACTAAAGAAAGAGGTGCACATCAGGTTGTAGCGCAGCGTGCGGCGCTACAGAGCACTTGTGAATGAGTGGGCGGAGCTGTGTGGTGAGGGTGAGAGAGGAGAGATGCACACTGGTGTGACCCTATATCGATATAAACGGTGCTGTCTAAATTTATATCTTGTTTGAAATTATATCGATACATAGTCGTTATATCGCCCAGCCCTACCTGGTTGGTGCATTAGCTAAAGAAGCTGAGAGCTGAAAGACACTGACCAAAAGCTGGCAGCTAAACTGTTATACAGTCAAAGCTGGATGTTGAGATAAATGCCGAATCAGCATTCACACAAATATGACATTTCAGTCTAAAGTTCTGAGGATGTGACTTATAACTTCAGTTATGTGACTGCACACTGGCTGTGCTGATAAACCATGAAGTACCAAAGATGTAAAATTGGACATGTATCCACTTTAACAACATCAAAAGACGAATATCTGTCTGACATGTTTGAAAAAGCGCACTCGCAGGCAGCCTGGCAGTTTGTATCCTGACAATGTAGCATCAAAACCATACCAGTAGATACAATCTATATTTTCACAAGCTGACATGGACATGCAGTATGCCAGACAACAAATTTTCAACACCAAAAGGAAATATTGCTTTGACTTGATCTTACTGTCGCCTTCCTCATCCTTTTACCTTTGATAGAAGCTTCAGAAAAGAAAGATATAACAGAAAAGGAAAAGGAGGGATGAAGGGGGGGGCTGCTTCCTGTTGCCTGGCAACGTCTCTCCAGGGAGATGTGTGTGGATGTCAGCGTGCAGGAGCATCTCTATAGGCTAATGTAAGAGCAAGTGGGGTGCATTTCTTTGTTTATTTGTGAACACGGTGGTCGTTTTCCAGTGTCATTGGAGAGAAAGCACAGGGCAAAGTGGTGCACCACATCAAAGAAGCGTAGTGGTGCCCAGCCATTAAAGCCCTTCAGACAAAGGGGATAGGTATTTCAAAGATCCAATTAGGCCTGGACGTGTCGCCCATAAATCATTAGCGCTGAGGAGCCTCCAACAGAGAGATGGGTAAGACACTCTTTAGCTTATGAGTCACTGTCAAAGGCGATTTTTTTTTTCCAATTCAAATGGGCTCCTTGGGAGAGTTTTCATCTAAAATTTAGAATTAGGCAAAATGGCTGCAATGAAAAAAATTCTGTGGATGAATAGCCTACCATTTAATGACATTTGAGTTTAGCTCTGACTCGACCAGAAAGTGTCTGGCTTCCATTGAAGGTGCAAATGATGGTGCAAGTATGAGTGATGTCAGGATAATTTCCTCATTTCAGCATTAAGGGCTGTAATAAAAGAAGGACTGCAACTCTTATGTTCATGTTTATTAGTGGGAAATGTGTGTAAATCTGCTCGTGTGTCGATGCCTTTAGTTACTCTTTTTAATGCATTTGTGCTCTGGATTCTTGAAGAGAGACAATGTTCTCAAGCGTGACTCAAATCTGCTGGATGGAGTGGCTAAAAACTAACCGTGTTGTATTATAAAATGGATTAAAGGGCCTCACAAAAGCTTGGCATCATATATTAGGTCATATTAAAGTATGGCCGTGTTTAGGCTCTGCTTCAAATATGCGTGACAGAAGACAAAGTGTTTAGAATTGAAAGAAAGATGAGAGATTGAAATATATACATACACTCTACACGTGTGGGAGGGTTGCAGCATGCCGTTACCAATCGTAGACATTTCCCTTCCCTCCCAGTTTCCCTCGCTGGACCTTTTTAAAATGCACCGTGCAAATGGAGGCTGATTTGGTGCCCTTTTGCTCCGGCTGAATTGCCTATGAATACCTGCTGCATTGTCACAGGGGATTTGACGGGAATTACGGATGTGTTAAGCCCGAAAAGGTTTGTGTCAAATGCCAGGTTTGTAAAGTGTCAAAGCATATCAGCACAGGAGCTTTTAACTTTCCCACCTTAAGATGGACAATAGTACAAGAAAGGAAATCAAGGGTTTATGCTTCATATTTGGTAACCTATTGCCGGTACTTTATTTTTTGCTCTTTTCATCCTTGCAAGTGCACTGTAACGCAGCCAATCGCACAAGAAGCAGTAGGGTCTTCAAAGAGATGGGGTGAAGGAAGTCTGATTAGGTACTCTGGCATATGTTTGGCAGCAAAGATAAAGTTTTCTTATATTTGAAATTTTGGGCGTCAGTACAGCACAGTATGAGAGGTGGTTGCTACCGACCACAGAGAACAAAGACACATGCTCAGATCAAAGTATATTAAAAAGGCATTCTGTTAATCTTATCAACACTTACATGTGCTCTTCAATCAATACTGAAGTCCATTTCAACAAGTTCGGATAGGGCAGGAGTTCGTGTAGAGGGAGGAAAAGGTTTGATATGAGATAAAAACACCTCAGCGTGAGCCAATGTTGAAAAGATGGGCTCCCTTTTGAAAATCTACTCCATCAAATCAAGTTCTCGTAACGCTCAGAATTCATCTTTCTTTTCTCACTTTTTTAGCAGCCAAATGCACTCTTAGTTTCTCAATAAGAATCTTGTCAGTGTGGCTTTCTAGAGTGGTACTCAACTGTAAAAATCATTCACATCTCATCCAGATAACCACTGATTACTCAGTCGTCATAGTGACACTGGCATTATAAATGGAGATTTCCCCAAAGTCCCAAAGAAAAGTGCTTCTTTTGGAAAACATCTTCAATGCAACACTTGTGGGGGACATTGAAAAACCCTACCAATTAAATCCATTAGAGAAAATTTGAATAATGTCACTGGCAGCCATTAAGCAACTTCTCTCATTAATAGATATAACACCGGTCTGATTCTCAGCAGGAAATACATAACTTTAAGGAACTAATGCAACTTTTCATGGCAAGCTTTTACCACCAGGCCTCCAGGAAGTGTGCCAGGCTTTGAAGCCAATTTTCGTAATGGCCAAACAGTGGAATTACAACTCCAGAGCCGGTTGTGTGATGCAATTGGGCCCATAAAAGACTTTTCCCATTGACTTACATTGGGGAAGAGATGGTGGATCTTTTTTTTGAGCATCAGAACCCTGCAGAATGACTTGTTTTTCTATCAGGATTTGATCCATTTAGTCGTATAACATCCGAAAAGTCTCGACAAGCAGCAAGATTAATTCATTTTATAAACCCAAAGTATCTAGCCTGGCCGGCAGAAGTCTCTTGTGCACTTGCTCTATGGGCCCAATGATGTGGGAAGCAGTGCTGATCATTCCAACTATTATAGGAATGAACAGCTTCCTGCCTCTAATACTGTATCCAGGTCTCTTTATACATCCATGTTTATCACCCACTGTTCTACATATAAGATGTTAGCACTATTAAATAAAAATTACTTGAGACAAACAAAAGCCAGTTTGCAGATATAGAGGGTATAACTGACTAAAGAGTTGGGAAACACAAGTGGAGTCTGTAAATATGTGATTCAAATAAGCATATTGTGAAATTAATTAATCACTCAGTGAAACAAACAGACTGTTTGGTGTTTCCAGCAGGAAACGACACCACACTACAATGCATAATGAGTTGGCATTTGAACTTAATCAGATAATGGCTTCCCACATGAGCATAAACAGATCATTCTGATCTTCATTATTCCAGGGGATGGGTTGAGCCAGTGCACATGTCATGCCTCAAATTCACCCAGTTACACACTTTCACACCTGGAGGCTGCCGAGGGCAACCGCAGAAATCTACTATGGGCCAGGGGAGCAACTCAACCAGAGCAGTGGGGAGCCTCACTCCAGGGCAACTCGGTGTTAATTGCCGGCGGAGAGCTGGGCATCATTAAATCACCTCGCAGTCTGTCAAAGAATACAAACTTTTACTTGCCAGCCCATAGTTCACTTTATAACCAACAAACATCCAAACATTGCAGGCTGCATCCATTAATGACAAAAAGAGAAGTCTATATTATGACAATTTCCCCTCGCACGCCATCTGCAGTTCAAGCCTGTTGCCTTTTCTCTGTTAGAAGCTTAATTAGTGCGTTGCTGAGGCTTCCCAGCCAGCCACTGCTTGCCTCCGCACGCTTTATGCCATGATCATACACTTGGGCATTGGGCAGCTGGTATACTCTCAAAGCAATGAGTCATAGCAGATGAAAATGTTTCACGCTCAAACAAGGGCACACCAAGATAATGGCCGACTGTGGTGCAAAGGACAGGGACAAAGATGAGGCGGGGAGTGTGTGTGTGTATTTATGCGCGTGCATGCACCCGGATGCTCATGGATGATGAATGAGGTAAAACAAAATCACAGTGCTGAGTTTGCTTGTCTTCTCTTATGGGATGACATTATCCTTCTGCATGTGTGTGTGTGTGTGTGTTCTCGTGTGCAGCTTGATTTGTGTGTGTGTTTTCTGTACAGTATGCATGAGGAGCAAACAATCTCCTGGAGGGAGGAACATCTAAGCACTAGTGCTCTTTCTTCATTTGTTTATGCCTTGTGTATCCAGAGCCTGCTTGCCCTCACACACACAGATACAGACATACAGAAACTCACATTCACAGCCTTGTTAAAGCCCTCTAGGTTATCTCATATGAGGCAAGCTGTACATTGCTTGGCTTAACCATCCCTTATTTATGCTAGACCTCAGGCTAGCTGTCAGCCGGCGCAGCTTTCCCCTATGTATCCACTCTGGTACTCCTAACAGTGACACGCTGTATCTAAAAGAGCTCTATTCCACCCAAATGCTCCCCTGCTTTCTACAGCCCACCCTCAGCTTTTCTGACTCTTACATAACCACTCCCCTTCCCCCCCTTTTTGTCTTTTATATGCCTGGATATCACTTTGTTAAACCCTAAGTTAGGGGAAAACTTGGCTGAACCCTGCTGATTTTTACAATATCGACTAAATTTCATGTAACAAAATAGAACAAACACTCATGACTGACAAGAGACAATAGAAACAGAATTTTTACAAACAGCCTATATCACCGAACTGTATTTGACAGATGCTAAGCTGGGAGGCAACATTCACCCCTCATGCTCTCCAGATGTGGATTCATTTAAATATAGCTTAACAAATATATCCCATGCATTTGGCTTTTGTTCTCCTCTCAAAGAACTGATAAAACTAGCCTCAGTTTTGGAATCATTTCGGTAATTAGCTATTGAATGCAGCGTAGGTTTTTGTTAGGGGTGTAACAATACATGTATTTGTATTGAACAAAGGCTTTCAGTCTGGTATGAATTACAAATGGAACGATACTCCCACTACTCCTATTATATTTGGAAACTATGATATACAGCTTAAATTGTGTGAAACAATGTTCTCAGTCCCACTGCGCTCCACAAGGCAGCCCACACGACGTAACAGGCGACATGCTGTCTGTCGCTCCTACTCCCAAACCAAAATATTCTACTCAGGTGAGACATGGTGGGAGGCATGCTACGCCAAGTTAGCTCATTGCAATATGGTTAGTAACACCATTACCACACCAGAAAAAGGAGATCCTTTAATAATCTACACATCGGGTATTGAAAGCCACTTTGGTTTGGCTGTGAACCATGGTGGCAATGGTGAGAGAGTACTTTCGTGTTGCATCTGCTACACGACAGTCAGTGACATCAGTGGAAATACTTTCAACATGTCTGCTCATTTATGCCAGCTTCATCTCATTGCGTCAATTAATGGAACTAGACAAACAAGGAGTAACACATGCAACAAGGTAACCTTATTCCCGCAGCATTTCGGCAGCTATCCTAACTGAGTCAGACGGAGAAAAAGAAATACCAGCAGCAATAAGTCACGTTAAGTCCAATCTATAGCCGCAGGTATGAGACCAAACTCTGTAATGGAAAACATAGGCTTTACAATCATTCTTAATGTACGGGGGACCGTAATTCCTGCTTTGTACAAAAAAACTAAAGCTTAAATCATGATATTAAATGCTTAAAAATAAAACTAACAACACAGTTGTTTCTTTTGTTTTTATTTCTTTATAACTACAATATTATATTCTGTATTTCATAAATTAGCTGTTTTTTTGTTTCATATGCTAAACAGAGACATCCAAGAAGATGAGTCACTCAGGTATAGCTCCATCGTTGTCATCATTTATGATTTAAAAAATGTTAATAATGAAGGAAACTTCTCTGCCATCTACACTTTTTTGCTGCATCCAAAACACACCTAACCATGAAACAACTGACTGTACAAAAGCGAAACCAGTGAACTTTGTGAGCCCTAGTTTTTGCAGTTTTGAGCAACAAACAAATCCGGTGGGACAAGAAACACAAATCTACCATACTGACCTTAACATCAGACAGAAACATGAAATATTTCCATTAAAGCATAACCTAAATGCCACATTGCTGGGGCTTTTCTTTCATAGTCACATACTTGTTTGTCAGGAGTGGTGAGAACTATTCTCTCTGATATTTTCAGACTGTCTTTGAGCCTCTCATCGTCTGTGACACCAGCAATTATTGGCTGCTTGATAAATAATTCAGTCCACAGTGTGTTTCTGCAGTCGAGGTGCTTTGACTAGTTTTGAAACTCGTCAGGACTTGTTTTTAGCATTGCCACCTGGTTACCAGATCTTAGAAATGATCTTGATAAGTATAAAGTTATCAAGGACAGGGATGACCGTCAAAACTACATAAGTAAAACCAAGGTTGTGTGAAACTGTAATTCCTTATTAAGAAATGACAAGCCCTACACCTGCCATAATCTTCATAATCTCTGACACCTCTGCAGTGTCTCCTCATCAGCGTAAAGCTCCCTTCCAACCTCTGCTCTTGTCTGCAACCTCACCCTTTCCTCTCACCCCTGCTCATCTACTTCATTTTCACTCCATTCAGCCTCTGCACCCTTTCTCCTTCTAGGAGAAAAAGTCAAGCCACTGTCAAATAACTAGTGCTATGAATATTAGATTAAATCTCAAGTACTTAAAATGGACTTCTGTAAGTTTTCTCGCTCCAAGATTGATTTTAAATATCATGCTCGAGAAAATGATTCAAAATTGTGTTTACCACATTCAAACTGACAGGTTGCTGGCCTTCTGTAAAATCCACTAATTTTTTTTGTATGCCACCAATTCTCTCCTCTATTCTTGTCTTAATGTTCCTTCTGCTCCATTCCTACTGTCACCTTATCACAGCAAGCACTGCAATGTTAAATAGATGCTTAGAACCCGTGTGGCACCAAAATAAAAGCTGAGAGCTACTGTGCGCCTCAGTGTGAAATCGGAGCTTATTATCTTTCTGATATCAGTTCAAAACAGTTTACAAAGCTTTTTAAAGTTTAATTTTAGCCTGGCATAATATTGTGAAAATGTGCTTGGTTTTTTTGATTCACTCGGCCAACTCCTGCAGACTTACTGGGTTTTCTCCAGCATATACACACACATTCTTTCTTCTCCCGCTATTCCGACGCTCTGCCCCACCATCTGGGGCCGATGGGAGTGATGTGCTGCGATCAGCTCCCTGGTGTAGGAGCATGCAGGAGCGCAGAGCGCAGCAAACTCTCGCCTCCCCCCGCTGACATTTTGGAAGCCCCTGGCTGGCTCGCCTTGAGTCGATTAATGATCTTGAGAGCCGGCGTGTTCACAGATGACACAGTCTTACACGTGCATGTGCGCAAACACGCGCACATGCATAGGCATGACACAGGGTGATTAATGAAAGGAGTAATATGATGAGAAAATTAAAACTGCAGCTCGTTTGGTGCAGTGGGAAACACTTTCTATACACTTTGAGCTAAAAAAGAAACACCTTATTGGAGGCCTGATGTCGATGTTAGATGGAAATGATAGATTGAAACTCATCTTTTTTTTATTTTACCATGGGCATTTGACAATTCTCAAGGATATGGGTAAAAACCATACTCACTTTAATGACCCTAACAATTTTTAAATCAAGAGAGATAAAAAGAAACTGCAGTTTCTCTTTTCTGCAACAGCAGCAATAAGGCAGCAACAAAACCAGCTGTGGCAGCGAGCCAGTTTAAAGTCATATTTTCTACCGTTCCAAAACTGGTTTTACTGTACCGCAGCTCTCATCCCCTGACAGACAGACAGTAGATAATTACAGAGTCCAGTTCAGCTACAGTTAGCAATGATAATGACCTGCCATATACAGTATATATGCCTCTTTGTAAATGTCAGGCTTTTGGGTCATGATGCGTTGTTATAAGTCTGCGATTTTAAATGTATCCACTTGTGTCTGGCATTGTGTGCAGGGACATTGTTACTCTGTTTGAAAGCAACGGAAACATGTGGTATTGCTTCCATTGTTTAACTTCACACATAATTCTGCTGCTTTAGGTTATGTATATACAACACATAATGTAACACTTACCACACTCCCAGATTAGTATGTGCTACTGTTACGCACGATCTTGTTGATAGCTGTGTCTCCATTGTTTGATTACATTTTACTTAACTATAAGATGCTTTTTACAATTTACTGAAAATAAAGTGTGGAGATTTTTGGGAATGTCATCATTTAATTTTACTGATCCTTAGTGTTAGAAAAGGGGGCACTTTCAGGCTACAGTGCAGTTTTTATCTAAGATAATTAACTGTGATAATTCTGCACAATGCTAAACTCTCCTGCTTATATGAGATATAATAAAATAAAAGTGTAATTTACTGCCCACCACCACTGGCTAAATGGCTTTGTAGAAAAATTATTTTGTGTACGTGTTCTAAAAGAAAAAAAAAACAGTACGCCATGGTGTTGTTATTAAAGTTATTAATGCTAATACCAGTGAGACTCCTGGTTATCCATAATGCCGTATGGATGCAGGTGTTTTGAAATGAAACAGAAAGATATTTTCTATGATTTTAACTATGCTGATGGTAATTGAATGAGCAGGAAGCAGCACAAAGCGGCACAAGACGGTAATAAATTTGTTTTACACGGGCACTCCAGTGATTTGGTATTGCGCTTCCACAAAGCTGAGGGACTAATGAGAGGATTAAAAATAAATAAACGATTGAAGAGACAGGCTGAGATATCCAGTGCAGGTCAAGCTACAAACACACTGGATCCTACAAACCCAATAATGCAACCCAACGGCATCCTTCAATAGGCAATCTCTCCTCCTGGTAATGTCTTTCAAGATCCACGTCCCCACTTTGTACTGCAAGCTCTGCTAAAAAGTTTTCAAATTGTTTTATCAGACTTGACAAAGCTCCTCCAGAGCCACACAAAACATCATACTGTACAACTGCTTTCACTGGCTGTGTAGTGTTCCTTGTAACGACTAAACTATTACTAAATCAGTGTCAGGCCCTTTAATTTATATTCAGGCTTTGGAGAAATATATTTTAATGTATAAAGTGCATTCTTGTAACTTACACACACACATACACACACACACAGATGGATGGAATCTATGGTTCAAAGTCTGGAGGTCACAGAGGCCTCGGTGTCAAAACTCCTGAGCCGTTTCATCCATCTAAGAGAGCCTGGCCTGTGGTGAATCAGATTTAAATAAATTAGAATCCCTGCTACATTGTATGTCCTTTCAGGTGAAAAGAATAAGGTTAAATATGCTGCGATACAGACACAGAGGGAACATCACTCAAAAGAATTGACATATCTATCCAACTGTAATCTGGTTTTGGGTTGAGAATTGGTTGAGAGGTGAAATAACATCATATTTCATCATTGGGTAGTCTTTCACAGCAAAGAAAAACACACATGAGGTGAAAAAACCTTTTAACAATGTGTCAGATCTGGACAATATTTTGCTGTAATGCCTCTATTTATCTAGTTTTCTTGTTAAGTATTGATTTTCCTGATTAAATTTTTTGTTTAACACTTTGACAATGAGGTCGTCCGAGCCTAACGCCTTCAAGGCCTCTTGAGGGGGGAGAAGAGGAAATAAATTGAGTTTAACAGGTGAATAAAAACTCCGGGCGATAATAAGGCACTGGAGCACAACAAACTGTAGAAGGAATTCACTGTTAAATTTAGAGGAAATAAGCACTCAGAGATTTAAGCCTTGAGAATTGCAATTAGTCCACTAACTCTCTCATTAAACGTATACTTTTCTACTGCATTTAGCTCTCTTTGACATGTGCAGCACTATTAGTTGTCTTTATATAAGTCTTCTGATATAATTTAAAGTTTAAAACTTCTTTTGTACGCCTTACAGAATAGCCCAAACCTCCACCCGCCCTCCTCTTCTCCCCTGCCTCCAACAGACAGCTTTACCCTGGGGCTAACTAACGAACAGCCTGCTCGATGAACCAAAAAGACTAAATGACTTGTTGTTCCTGCGCCGCGCATCAAAGCCAGGTGCATCTATGGCACTGTAGATGACGGGGTTGAGGAGATCCGACGGCACGCTGCTTGTTAGTGTCAGCGTGTCAGCTCGGCTGGGCGAAAAGAAAAATAGCAAGGCGAGACGGATCAAGCGCTGTCGCGGGGCAATAAAAGCAAACCGGAACCAAGGTTGTGGGAAAGGAATAAGAGGGATGGTGGTACGACCCTGTGGGCGGCAAGCTTCCGGTGTCAAGATTGTTATTTTTTATTGCGGTTGTTACTGATGGTGAGATAAATGTCACGTTGCAGCAAAGAGCTGCCATTATCTCCGCGTTAAGGTTAACAGCGACAATGTGGAATGAAAGTAAAGCAGGGAGATAAGAGAGGAGTGAATTCAGCTGCAGTGGGACGGTGATCATAATGGTGATGATTATTTTAAGACAGTTCTGGCATGCGGATATTTGCCTGAAAATGCAATTGGGAAGCTAATTAAACTATCACCTGGGTAGTTTGGAGTCGCTGGAAAACAGTCGGTAAGAGGAGCCTGACAATTTCCCGCCAGAGTGAAGTCAACAGTAGCCTCATCAGGTCGACCGCATCACCAGCTGCTACAATCAATTCTCCCTAGTTAACACCCATGGCTGTGCATAATGGAATAATTATAAATAGAAGGAGAGAGTATCTTGTTGATTTGCAGAATTTCAATCTCATTTTAAAAAGGGGATTAGCTTTGTCAGTCGAAACCAGGGCCCACACTAGCTCAATTACACAAAATGTACAGCAAAAAAAGGATTTTTAATTAATTCCAAAGATTAGTTATGATCTCTGAGATTGCATTTGTTAATGGAGTCATGGCACTGTGGCAGCGAAGCTCTCAATAGGCAGACTGCTGCTCCGCTGAAGGCCCGTCTTTGTACAAACTACGCTCGCTTGATACAATCAGTTCTGAATAGAATGCTGAAAATATTGTCATGCATGCTAAGTGGGGAAATTGAGTTTATTAAAATGCCTGATTTCACTCATGAGATTTGTAACCTAATTCTGTGTTAACAACACGTAAAGCACACTGATTAGAAAATTCTGCACATCTAAACTTTAATTTTGAAATAGTGAGGTATAGACATCATTACTTATTGAATCATAGCTCTGCCATTATTTAGTTTTAAGATTTAAAGTTTTATTGTCATAGCACAGAGAACTACTTCATCTGTATAACACAAGTGAATCAATTTTATTTATTATATAATTTAAAATAAGCATTAAAATCACAAAATTGCAAAGTAAAGGTCTGTTGTATTGTCAGACATGTAACAACCCTTCCTGCCGTGTTGCAAAGCCTGTAGCTGATGATCACTGGCAGTGGTTTCTAAACTGTGACACTGCCCTACTGTTCACTGTTTGACTATACTCAGACAAAGTCACCTCTCTGTATGCAACCATATAAAGTGGTTAACAAAATGAGAAACAATTTTTTAAACAGCCTATGCTATCTTATTATTAGTGCTGTTTTGTCTGAAGCTGTTAGTACTGTGTATCATTAAAAACTTGTACAGATACCAATAGAGCACCTCCTTCAATACCTATGATGCCAATGGAGTGATGTGTAGTATGGCATCTTGGCTTGCTGGACTGCCAACTCAAAATACATACATCAAATATATTGCGCTTGACTTGACCACATCACAGACTGTATGGATTGTAGCTGCTGTTGCTGGAGTGTGTGCTCCATGCTGGCCAGCCACACACACACACACACACACACACATACAGTTACAGGGCTTACTGCTAGCATCACACGGCTAATGTTACCTAATGTCTATGAGTAAGTTTAACAACAAAGTCCAGTCATTCTGGTGTCATGAGTTTGTAGGGACTGTTAAACAGCTTGGTGCTGGGGTTAGCCACTGCTGCTGTGTTAGCTTGTGCTAAAAAGCCAGATGATCAACTGACCATTAGCCAAAAGTACCTCAGAGACAGCAGCAATAGAAAGTTTGCTGAGCTGGTGGGGAGTCGGGTCCAGTCCTTGCTGAAAAGGTCCAGGATCAGATGCTCAAAGCAACAAGGATTCAATGCAGGTATCACTTGCATGGAGACATTTTGGTACTGGGTTATTTCGTTGCTACCTTAAAAGGTACTGAGTATTGATGCACAGCGCTTGGTGCCACTGACACATGGCATGTCAGTGGAATCATTGAGCATATCAGATGGGCAGGGTGAGCCTCTAATCGCTGCATCCTCTTGATTAAGTGCAATCAATCAATATGGTGTATTTGGAAGGCTTTTATTTTGAAAAAGTGACAAGGCAGGAAATATCAAAAAGCTACTGAAACAAGTTTGATTATGAGCAGGGATGGGAACTCTACAGAGACAACTAGTGGACAGGTGCAGAAAAACACGTCTGAAAAAAAAATTAATATCATGTAATTTTTGCAGAATAACAGGAATTTAAAAGTCAAGTTAGCTGCAAAAAAAAAAGAAGACAGAGAGGACAAAGGTGCTTAACCAATAATTTTCATATTCTATTCCTCCAACTACTTCGTCATTGTCTTCATCATGTTTTTCTGCTGTAGTATGCATCATGAAAGGCATTTCACAAACAAAACAATTTTTTTTCTCTTTCCTTTGTATTGAAATCCCTGTGAGGATCTCACCCACTACACCCGTCTGACTCACAGCACTATTGTGGCTTTCCTGAATTCATTAATTCCTGTCGGTCTCCTTTCAAACCCCTCTCCTGAACCTGTGCAGAGCCTTTGTTGTACAGCACATCCTCTGCTTTGTTTGGTGGAGATGTCCAGTGAATATTGTGATGAAAGGCATTTGATTTTTACAGCAGCTTTTATGTAAAATGGCAGGGTAGTACAAGCCATGTCTGCAGAACAAGCATTGGAATTGGGAAAAATTGTGTCAAAGGACAAAGCCTCTGGAGCCTCAACAGTTAGACAAGTGTTTTTATCAGTCCACTGTGATATGTTAGCAATTATTCTACAATTGAAGCTACTGTGCTAATTTTAAAAGGTTGAGCAGTTTTAAATAGTGCAATATTTGATCCAGAAAAACATTCATATTCCCTTATGGACTCCACTGGATTTTGTGGTTTGTTAAAGTAGCCTAAAACTGGTTAGATGATAAATATTATCTTCAAGACACTGTACACTCAAATGAACATAAATGAATGCAAAATCCTCATTTAGATTCCAGAGGCGTGCTTTTAACAAACAAATGTACACACACGAAAACACACACAGATAATTTGACAGATCACACGTCTGGGGGATGCAAGACAAGCATGTGAAAGCTAACGGATGAAACTAAGTGTGTGTGTATGTGTATGTGTGTGCCCGCACGCGTTCCTCTGAGGGAGCATCACAGTGCTTTATCTGTCATCATAAGGACAGAAACAAAGGCTGCACTGGCTGCAAACAACAACCACAGCCAGGACACTCAAACACAGACACAGCAGACTGTGTGTGTTATGGGATTTGGGGATGCTGCGACACAATATTGTCCTACAGTTTCCTATGAGTCAGCTGATCTGAAACTGAATGACAATAGTTACAAGTGTCACTCAAATGTGAATCTGACCATGAACTTTGAGTGTGACTTAAAAATAACTTATAAGTTCCCATTGTTTGCCTGGTCTGTTTTTTTTTTTTTTTTTTTTGTCTTCTCGCTTAAATATCCATGTGAAAAAAAGAAGCCATTTTGTTTTAACCCCTTTTCTTTTACATCTCTTTGCCCTAGCTGCCCTCAGTTCCACAATCAGCTGAGACAGTCAGCTGACAGGGGCTTGCATTAAAATAACAGGTGTTAACTCTGTGAAGCCTGACACATAGTATAACTATCAAAAAGCTTTATTTAATTTTAATTTTATGGAAGTGTTTACCTCTAAAAAGTTGACCATATTTTAGCATAGGGCAGCTGTATGATAAAAGCAAACCATGCTACATGCTATACTTTTTCCTATCTCTATGCTTCCCCTTGGCAACATCATTAACAAATATAGTATTAGTTTTCACTGCCATGCTGAGGATACATATATCTACCTGTAAAGCCACATGACCTTTCCAAGCTCATAAATTTAGAGACACGTCTATCAGAAATTTTTTAAAAATTAATGGAGTTGGAAAGAGGTCCTGTCATAAACATCCGTGCACCAATCAGGATTTATTTATTATTTAAATAGTTTCTTTATATATGACATCATACATCAGTGCACTGTGCATATGTAGGGTGGGTAAATGGAGGCAACATCTACCAACACTACACGGCTGTCAAAGATTTGTGCTGTTTATGATCAAATTCAGAAAAAAATTATTTTAAGTTCCAAAAATAATAGGACATAAAGGGGAGAGGTTTAAAAAAATGAATTACTCAGTAAAAAGTCTGAACATATTTTACATTCCAATCACTGTGCTGTTCTCTGCTACTAATGAAGAAAAATAAGCTACCATGTTATATCCTTGTTATATTTCTTTGTCAATGAAAACTTAAAATTTCATGCCCTCGATGTCAATTTTTCAACAATCAGTGGTATCCAATATCAATATTTTTTAAGGTATTGCATCAGAGTTAAATATTCCAGTATCATGACAACACTACAAAAAATACTGTATTAGACAATGCAACTGTTGGGAATACTGACTGCACCTTCTTTTTTATCGGTTAATCTAACAATTATTTTTCTGATAAGCCAACTTATCTAATGACCTATGTAATGATTATTCTATTGATTTTTTTCAATCACTCCATTAGTAACAGTTTACCTACAAATAAATATCAGAAACTTGCCTCATCAATATTTGCAAATTTTATTAATCCACCTTCTCTTTAAAACAATTATAATAGCAGCATATTTTAAAATTAATCTCATTTTCACATCACTGTTGTGTTATGATATTGTTAAAAATGACAGACCCTATTTGTCAGATGACTGATCAGAACAATACTGGACCTCAAATCCAAAAGGATTGTCATTGTTAATCATAGTAACCATTTCTCTGAACTGGAAAATTTGTATTTTTATGAAAATACTTTGAACTTTGAAATGGATTTATTTGATCACTGGAGTAATATGCAGTTAAAATAATAACTGGCAAATTTACTTTTGGATCAGTGTGTGGTGAGGAAAATAATTGAAATGATTCACAGACTGTAAAAGCACTCAGACTGTAACTGTATTTAAAGCCATTTTCTCACTCATGCATGGCCATTTACGTACAACATCGTGATGACACGTGATTTAGCAGTGGTGCAGTAAGTTTTAGTGACTATTACAAACAGAAAACACAATTGGCACGTTGATAATCCTAAAATATCAAGCTAAGGTGGGAGCAAAAGTAAACAGGATGGTGCTGTCTTGCTGCTGCCTTAACAAAGCGCTGTGGGATGCTTTCACTTCAACCGTCTGTGCACAGCAGCTGTACTCCCGTGATAGGTCATTTCTAATTTATGGTGAGGGTTTTTAGCTGCCACTTGCCCCCCAGAGGAATCCATGCTTTGACGGGACTCAGTTTATTTTATTTCAGCATGCCGAAGCAAACTGACGCCTTACGTTATTGATGACGTCATTTATGTCACCCCAGCCTTATTTGAGTTGCAGTACCCTATAAGCAATTACATTGTAAAAAATGTGCAAAATGTTACACTACAGTACAGCTACTTTGTAGCCCCTTTGCATCTGTGCCACTTTCGGTAGTTGCTTTTATTGACTGCTGTTTTGTCGGGGCACAGACATTCACACAAACAACAAACAGACATGCTCAATAGAGGCCAAAAAGGCTTTCAGTGTGTTATCCTGAACAACTTTGCTCACTCTCTGGAAACCACTCTGCGTCTGCCACTAGTGTCACCCCGATTAGGGTAAAAGCAAACAACAAAGCGAGGTGACAGGTGAGCGATAGTCTTAAACTAAAGCAATGCTGAAGCTCAGCTGAGTGAGGCATTCATGTAGCTATAGTACACAGACTCACACACACCACAAAGAAAATTCACCCCTGGAATATAGAGAATATCTTGCACATGATAACAGTCAAATGAGGCTCTTGCATTTTTTAAACACTAGCTTCTGTTGTAAGTACTAGAGCTGTCTTCTTAATATTGTGTTCCAGCTCCATTTTTTAACAATCCATCTAGACATCAAGTACCAGACCTCCAGAATACACAAGCAGACCAGAAACAAGAAATGTGACATCTGATTTCACACTAAAGACTGTCTTAATCTACAATGATGCAACAAGTGACTCATCAACAACCACGGCACACATTTGAACAACAACAGGCCACCGCTGTGGCTGACCCTAATGTGATGAAGCAACCTGCTCAGCGGAGCAGCAACATTTTAACAAACAATCAAAGGCTACAGGCGTAAATGACCCCAGCCAGCACGGTTCAGAACACATATTGAATCGGAAACAAACTCAACTGTGTGGATAATCACATAAGTAGCTGAGGGCAGTGTAAATATTAGTCCTACAACAATAAATAATGCTACTCCTTCCTGAAGCGGTCATTACTGCCTGTTATGCAGCCTCCATGTTAGCTTCTCAGTCATATGCCTGCAACACACAGAAATGTTCAAACTCTACAAAGGGAGCAGCCTGCTGAGTGTTGGACCCTGATACTAAACACGCAGACTGTTAGTCATACAAAGAGGAGGAAAGAAAGAGTTAGAGAGACTCACAGATGGCATTCAGCAGAGAATATTTTGCTCGGGGCCAATGTGTGAGACCTCTGTAAACTCGATTCAAAGAATGTCATTTGCCTAGTTACTCAACAGAGCACAGCAGCAGCAGAACATGCTGTAAAGTGTGTCTGTGTGTGCACGTGTGTGTACCTCAGCCCACCCTTGATATTTTCCTCCATGTCACTCAAAAGCTTGGCACCAATGGCAAAAGTCCTTGACCTACAATCCTCTGGCTACAATGCATTCTTTGTACTTCAGGGCATTTAGTGGGAAAGGCTCCTCAATTTATATGATGTGCTCTTGTTCTATTTTTTTCTTCCTTGAGCCGAAGTCACCGAAATGGCCACAATCTGAAGTTTGCCTTCAAGCAGCCTTCTGTTGTTTTGAAAGCCAAATGTAAGTGTTCCACGACGCTGAAGCATCAAACAGCAGTTTTTCACCAACTCATTTATTCCCTCTTAATTGACATGAAGCTGCTACTTCATTCTGCCAAAGTAATAAGCTAATGCTCCTTGGCATTGACTGTTTGCTATTGATAGTCTCAAACTCCATGATGCTCACTGGGGAAATTAATCATTCAAACAAACAAACAAGCAAACAAAGAAATATATTTTTCTGTCTTGCCGGGCAGTCGTCAACATTACATGTATTTAATGTCCTGAAATGTTGTGATCAGGCAACTTTAATCAGAGATGTCTGCAGTATACACTGGTGTCTGCATCAAATGATGTTTATATACATATTTATATACACTGATTTTTGCACAGTGGGTAGCTTACACTCTTATTCACAAGCTGATAGGAGTTATTTTCTCTTAATATGAATCTTTGACACAGTGCTGATATCTTTCAGAGCACAATTTTAGGCTTCATTTGCTGTCACAATGAAGCTTCAATACAGTTGTTTGTTTGTGGATAGCTGTTAACCAGAAGGTCCAGAGGCAGCATGTTCTTGATAGAAAGCTGATGATTTGAGTTAGGCCACTGTAAAAATGTTCAACCACTTTGATATTGAGCCAAACACTAGACTAGATCTGTATTCAAAATTTTACCCAGTGTCACACTTGACTCAGCAGCCGCTCCCGAGGGAAGCACAGTGACACTGTGTCCCAGCAGCAAACAAGCGTCCGACCATCATGTCACATCACCGTCCGCTGACTCCATTAAATATGCACTGCTGTTACATCATGTAAACAAACCACGTAGATATCAGCCGTGTTCTCAAGATCACACTGCAGACGTAACCACTTAAAAGATGGGTGAGTAGCCTACTTGCTATCCTCATATATTTGTATCATTACTTTTTAAAATAGAAAACACACATTTTATTTTATGATATTTACTGGAAATGAAATACATTTTAGCCAACAGCAAGTAGGTTGGTTCTAGAGTGGTGATCTCCCTCCAACCAGCTTCCACCCTATTTTGGCTTTTGTGGTAAAATTAGGTACTGTTTAAATAAATCCTTATTTCAACTTTGTGAATCAGCCATTTTTCATCCGCTGTGGTGCGTTAAAGGCAAGTGACAAGGATAAATAGAAAGAGGGTGTCTAGTTAAAGATCAGATTGGCACGCTGCGTTGCTCGCAGTCACTTAGGACACCTCTTTAATTGGCTTAAAATCCAAAATATTGCCATAATGACTCTGCCGTGTGTCCTCCCATCACCCCAAAACACATGAAACAAACTGTTTCATGATGCCGATGCTCGGCTTATGGCTTGTCAGACATTAGTGGCTCCATTAGTCTGTTTATAGACATATTATTATGGTAATCACATTGTCATATTGCCATAGAGGTTCACTACAGGCTGGATTTAGCATCATGATGCTGTCGGCAGGTTGCTGATGTTGGCTACTTTTTAATTTGCCAGATTTTCCAATAATGATAAATGCCTGCTTCAGGCGGTTTGAATTAAATGAAACCGGTTTATGCTTGTACACCGGGCAAGAGCAGCAAACACTACTGATGATCACATAATAATGATCTAAAAATGAATTAATACGTCATCTTCACCAATTGTCTTCCTCTACTTTATGTCTTTCTCTTGAGGAGCCACACCAACTTGAGTCCAGAGGTAAAATGCTGTAACAAATGGTGAATTTAAAGCAATGTGTCATCTTATAAATCACAGTCATCACTCCCACAGCTATCAGTTGATGGGACACACCTCTATTTAACCTGAATGGCGCTAACAGTAAATGCCAGTCATTAGTCCTCCCCTCCATCTTCAATTGTCCAAGCTGATAACAGTATGCATCCTCCGATCCATCTCCTCACATTAATCCATCAATTTGCTGCAATCAACCACATTGAATGCAGCGAGGCTGTTTCATTGGAACATTTAGGTGTAGGATGCATGACATATACTTTCAATGATGTTCTTAATATATATACCGTTCAGCCTCCTAACAATGAGGGGAACTGGGTGAGCTCCAATCAGCCCATGCAACATGAAAGGAAGCACTCATTAGGATCATTTTATTTTCTGTTGCTTAAGAGGGAGTTATTTGAATCATTACATATCATGGTGCTTGACTTAAAAGGGGCTTTTTCAGTCATTATGTCTTTGAACCACACCAATAAAGTAGTGTAGTGAATTATGTGAGTACTTCTTTTATGAGGAAAATGGCTCTGCTGTTTCACACAAATCTGTCTCATGCTGGGGATTTTTCATAATGGCTTACATCACTGGCTACTTTGGGACAAGTAAATCGCTTATAAAACTGTTCATATGCCAGTATTCTCCCATTAGACTGATTCAAGTGCTTGCTTTTGTTATTGGTATGGGTTTTTTATAACTATGGCGACAATAATAATATTAATATGGAAATAAAAGAATAAGAAAAACAACATTACAGTGATTTTTTTCTACCCTTGTACACTCTAAATTATCCACCCTGCAGTGCAAAAGCAAAACAAAATGTTTGTTTCAGAGTGTCTTTATGCACTTTCAACAGCAATTAAGTGCTAGTCCACGGATCTTAATTGAACATGCCTCCAGCCATGGCCAAGCTTCTGATTGTCGGGTCAGTGGGAAAAGCTAAGTGGCTCTGCTTTTGTGGAAGTATGTGAGTGTGTGTGTTTGTGTGTCCCTCTGTATTCCATTGTATGTACTGCAGCATGCTTGTCTGTTTTATCTACATAATTGATTAGAGTTTGGACCGTAATTGAGTTTCCTGTTGTTAAATACTGGATATCAGCCAAACAGTCAACCTCTATGGCTCAACATGTTTCCTACAAAATGTGTTGGTGATACAAATCTGCAGAGCTGCAGCTAACTAACTTAATTTCTTTCTTTATCAATTTATCTGAATTTTTTTTCTGTAATTGATTCGTCATTGAAATGTCAGCCAATGTAAGTAAGTAGATAAGTACTTTATTTTTATAGCACAACAAGAACTTCAAACCAAATATATGGAAATAAAACTAAATTATTAACATTATTACATTAACATTTCCTACAGTAAAGTCATAAAATTGCCATAAAAATGCCTATTCCAATCTTTTTTTTCTCTGAACAATATTCAGGGGCCCAGTTTAATATCACACAAGGCCACCAAAGGCAGCAACCTCACCTTGGAGAAGCATTTTCATTGATAAAATGACAAACAACTGATTGACCATGTGGCATTTGCCAATTCATTTTCTATTGGTTGGCTCAGGATATGAACTTATTTGTAACAACAGGGGGGAATAACTGTCCAGTTGCAGCAGAGTGAATAATGTGTTCAATGATGAACATGATTTTAAGCTTCACAGCCTGCTACTTTGTGTCCATATGTGTGAACAGGAGGTTAGGCTACTAAAACACTTCATTAAGGTTAGGGAAAGATGGTGATTTTGGTTTATTTTTGAAAACATTAACACATTCTGGCTCACATTAAGGGAGCTTGGACTTCTTTAATATTTAACACAAAACCACCATATTTACTTTGCTTTCAGGTGCCTTAAGGTGCCTACACATCAATATAAAAATGCAATCAGGATTGAGTTACTGCAGGGAAAACACATTTAAAGCACTGACACAATAAAGCCAAGCAGACATGTTCACTGTAACTATTTTGCTTTGGCACTAAATGATTCACAAATACCTTCAATTGAAACATTTCCTCATTACGCTGATAGAAAAATGTAATCTGGGCAGTATTACTTGTCATTAAAATATTAATTTACTGTTTTAAATTAGTTGTATATGAACATATTTTTAAGAGACAGGGCTGTATTGCCCACAGTTACATAGAAACTGTACTCTAAGCCTGCAAGAAATGTTAATTTCTTGGAATGTTATGTTTTTCATTTGAAAACTGACAAAAATCATAATTGCGCAATTAAATGAAGTTTCCCTAGAACCATTAAGTCTGTGAGGTGCCAGCTTACCTAAAAGGATGTCATTATCCTGGATTTTAAATTCAAGACTGTAGTGTTGCAGAGGCTTTTCCAGCCTGCCAAGAATAAAATGCTGGGGCAATATTGAATACTTGTAATTCATGGCAGAGGAAAATCGTCAAATATGCTTCTCTTTGTGTACAGTCAATGTTGAGCCAGCTAAGCCCTGGTCAGTCCCTATTCTGCCCCGTGGCCCAGGCGAGCAGCCGTGATGCATCAGCGCATATGACAAGTGTGCGGGGCATTCTTATACCCACCAGGCTACTGGCAACTTACTGTGCAGCATGCCATGGAACAACTAGATAGGCGCACAGAGATGCAGCTGACCAAAAACAAGTGCCTGCCCTCAAACTGACCTGTCTAATCTACATGAAAGAATGTTATCAAACTAGAGGCAAATGACAGTGAAGCTTGTCCATCTAAGGACAGACATTAATGGTCTTAGTACAATCAATATGTTCAAAAACTGTAAATTAAAAGGCCCTGAGAGTACCATGTAATAGTGACCAAGTATTCTGGACTAGATAATCCACAAAACCTGCAAGTCTATAACTACACTAGCAGTATATATATATATGTATAAAGTCCTTCCATTAAACACATTAATCCATGTACATTTATGTGGGTGGTATAATTCCCCGTGCTTCAATGCAGTAGTCACCACTGCAGATTGTCTTCAGTGCTGTTAAGGCATTAGCTCTTTTTGCCTCCATGTTTTTCAAGGCAAATACCTTCCTTCAAATGAAAGACGTCTTAATATGCAAATTAAAAAGGTCAATAGTGTTGTTGACTTTGCTGTTTTAAAATCACTGTAGGCGTCTTGGCTTTCAAGCAAACAGATTGAATTACGCAACCACCGTTTCATAGTGTATTTTCCAGTAAAGGCTGTACCTTTTCCGATATACTAACTGTAAACACTAATATGTGAGCATACAGTACAACAGGCTATGACCACAAATATCAGTAATACATATAGAAATAGAATGGTGTAATTTGGTGAGTGTAAGTACATTATTTAGAGATTAAACACATCTGATTTTGTGAAGAAAGATGTCCTGGTGTAACGGGATCATTTCTGCCATGTTTGGTTGACAGGTACACTAGCCTAAGTCTCTGAAAAGCACAGTGTTTTTGTAAAAACTTGTGCCACTGCTGTAAATGTCAGAATTTTGGACTTTAACTTTAAAGAAAGAGGTTCTCTCCATTCTGGTTCTTGTTTGGAGAATTCACCAGTGTTTCAAAAGACATGAGGGTAAGTAAAGTTAAGGTTAAGTGCCCTGCAGAGTGGATCTACAGAATGATGAACAACTTTGCCCTCAACATCAACAAGACCAAAGAGCCTATTGTCGACCTGGGCAGTTTAAAAGCTGCAGACACTCTCCCATCAACATGAATAACACAGAGTTCTTTACATCTCTGAGGCCCTCACCTGGACCCTTAATGCCTTTCTGTATAAGAGTAGGAGGCTGAGGAGGCTAAAGAGGGCCCACTTCTGCATGACAGAGAACACCCTGACTCAGTACATTGCAGTATGCTACAGTAACTGAGTGAATGCTGAATATATGAAGCCACCCAGCTAGTTGTTAACCATGCAATGATTTTCTCTTTGGCTTAGGAGAGTTGTATTTAACTCAAACTGATTGATCAATCTCAACCACTCAGTTAGAGAATGTTAGCCCCTCTTAGAATGCAGGGGACACAGCAGTTTTCAGTATCAGACCTTTTAGGATGGCTTCCCTCCAGGAGGTTAGCTGCAGAAAATTTGCTCTCAGCATGTGGCCTGTATATGCATTTCCTCCAATCAAAACTGAATATTGTTACAGAATACAAAGATCATAAACTCTTATGAATACGGCACATCTAATGTTGTGCTATCGTGTATTTGTTGAAATTGTAACATCAGTATGATTATTTGGACGTTTAAAAAAGGAAAACTACAGTGACTCATTAAATTGCCGATGAAGATTCTCAGTCATCCAGGTCATGGTACTCATAAGCGCTGTATTGTAGGCAGTTGGACTTGACTGAGTGTCTTGAAGACATTTCACCTCCCATCCAAGAGACTTCTTCAGTTTTAACGGACTGGTGCAGAATTGCAGGCTTTGAACTGTGTTGGTGTGAACCCTTACAGAGTCGTTGAGGTCACATGTGAGTCACTGACCCAACCGGCCATCTTGTGTGTCGTTAGGGTTAAATGGGTCTAGGTAAGAATTGGTGTTAAGTCATCTGGGAAGGCTGGAAAGATGGCTTCTTTCACACCTCTTTCAAATCATCTTTATTCTCTGGCCAAGACGTGGACATTGCTGTCCTCAAACAAGTGTCCCTTCTCCTTTAGATGTAAATGGACAGCTGAGTCTTGACCTAAGGAACTGGCTCTCCTGTGCTGTGCCATGTGCTTGTGCAGTGGTATTTATGTTTCGCCAATGTACAAACCTGTGCATTCTTGGCTGCACTGAGCTGCATACACTAAATTACTCTGCTTATGCCTGGGTGTTTTGTCCTTTGGGTGGACAAGCTTCTGCCTCAGTGTGTTACTGAGTTTGAAGTGCACTTAAAGCACTTAAAACCTGTGGCTACCCCAACTGGGCCTTTGCAAAAACCTCATAAAGACCCAGAACGGACAGAGAGGAAGAGACACAAAATGAAACAACAAACTCAGAAGGATTTTCAACAAGCACCACATCCCTGTGCACTTCAAACCCAGTAACACAAGGACAAAACACCCTGACACAAGCACAGTAATGTATTGTATGCAGTTCAGTGCAGCCAGAAATGCATAGATTTAAACACTGGTGAAACCAAATAACCACTCCACAAGCACACGGCGCAGCATGTGGCTGTGGTCAGAGGTAGAGCGGGGTGTCCACCAATCAGAATATTAGTGGCTCCATCCCCTCTTCCTCCAGTCCCCATGGCAAAGCATATAACAAGATACCCCAAATTGCTCCCGATGATGCTTCCATGGATGTGTGAGGGTGTATGGTAACTGAGTGTGTGAATGGGTGAATATGACTTGTAGTCTAAAAAGCGCTTTGAGTGGTCGGATGACTAGAAAGGCGCTATACAAGTGCAGGTCCATTTGCCATTTACCATTACCACAAGAGAGCCAGCTTGTCCGGCCAAGACTCAGCTGTCCATTTACACTTTGAGGACACCAATGTTCACATCTTTGCCAGAGAAGAAAGGTGGTTTGAAGAAGGCGTGAAAGAAGCAATTTACATCAAACTGGAATGACTACCGTTAAACAGAGAAGGTGGCCTGCCACACCATGTATCACTCACTTACAATGCAGTCCTGGGATCCCAACTCCAATTCTCACCGAGACCCATTTAACTCTAATGCCACACAAGATGGCCGGGTGGGTCAAAAACTCACATGTCACTTAATCGACTCTGAAACTCAGAGCTCACATGTGACACCCACACAGAGCATAAAGCCTGCGACTCCACACTAGTCTGTTAGAACTAAAGAAGACTCTTGGATGAGAGGCAAAATATCTTCAAGAAACTTAATCAAGTCCAGCTGCCTATAACAGTCCAACTAATTTCTTGTCTTCATTTCTAGAATAAGCATTAAGTTGCCTATGAGCTTACAGTAGAAGCAGTGTGTACATCTAATTTCTGTCAAATTTGAAATGAAAATCTGATGTACAAAACACCACGGGGACATACAGAGACAACAGCTGCCTATATAATATGTGCGTGACCTTAGTTACATATTTAAATATACAGATGGCAATGCTTAGAATGTGTAAAGTTCTATGCATCCTACACTATAATCACAAGTGCCTCTTAAGGGATGAAGTAAATGAGTGATAATGACTGAATAGCTTTCACACTGAATAGCAATTTTGCTCCGTTTCAGTGAGGCTTTTTTTTTCCCATTTAAACCAAGAGATTCCTGAAATTACAACACTGGGTTGAGTTTCACAATTTAAAGGACCTTCTCCTGCTTCAAGCAATTGCTATTTCCATCCTACGCAGAACACTTCACAGGTGCCAACTGCATGTTTTAATATTCTTCAGTGGAAGCCAGGTGAGGAGCCTTCAGATGATGAGTGTACCACAGAGGAGAGCCACTCCGTTAGCAACATAACGGGCTTGTGTCAGCTATTACTGGCAGATTCATGGCTGCCTCTGTTATCCACGATTTTGTGTTTTTATTTGTAGCACCATGTAACTGACAGATCTCACAAAATCGTCTTTACTGTTTATCTCGCTGTGCCGCTTTATTTATGCGGCCATAAATAAATGATTCATGCTTGTGAGTGTGTGTTGCAGTCATTACAGATTTGCTGCATCATTCCTGTCTGGCTTTAAGAAACAGCCTTGGAGCAAGTCTTACCAATTTGACAACAAGCTGATCTGTTACACAATCTACCCCACTGTGCAGCAAGTGACTAGTTATGCGTTTTGTGCGTGCCTGTGTGTTGAGTTTGTCTGCACGTGTGGCTCCCCGTCTGTCCTCCCCCCCTCCTTTCTGCGTTACATCATTCTCCCAGAGGTTGTTGTCACCTAGCAGAACATCGCTCGGTGGTCTGCTCTGTCTGCAAACCTGTACATGCGGCTGACAAGCTGTTAGCGTTCAGATATCCGCTCATCGAAAGGCAGAACACACAGATTGACTCTGCAGCGCTGGGGGATTTGCACGTAGACACATACATGCACACGCTCAGGTACTTAGACTGGGACACTTGCAGACGTGCGTGTTCAAACACAGTGACAGACTTAGCAACCAACTGCTTGGAAGTGATGATATCATTCTCCTCTGGTGTAATTAAATGCAATTCATGGCGCTGTCATAATACGCAGAGTACAATTTCATTCGGCTCTAAAGACGCTGTATGTAGCATTAGAGGAAGAGAGGGGGCGTAGGAGACAAATAGTCAAAGGGTGCAGAGCAAGGAAACCAAAACAAATGTAATGCTCGCTGTGTGTCTCACTCTGTGGCGTGGCCCTTGGGGAGAGCTCAACTGGTAAACACGTTCTTCGCAGAGCGGTATATTGCTTTTCACAATTACCCATAAACAAGGCCTGGCCCTCCTGAATGAGGGCTGAGGCATTTGTTGTAATTTTCTATAATCTCTCCTCCAAGGGTGTTGTTGTGAATAAAAATTCGTCTGACCCAGAAACTAGCGGGCTAATAATGGATGTAATTAACACAGCAGGAAGACTGATATGATGTTTATACCACATTTACCCTCCACTCACTACCTCTTTTTCTATGTGTAACCCCTCTCTCACGACCAATTTCTCAAACTAAGGAAATTTTCTTCCTGCCTCTGCTTCTCTACCCCCTCCGCCTCCATCCAGCTCTCTTTCTTTACTTCTTTAGCCCCTTTGCTTTGCCTCTGTATCTCTCTCAGCCCTCACCCCTCTCACTGTATCTCTCCTATCTCCCTCTGCATTTCACACATCCACTTTGCTACATCTCACACGTTCACTTCCTCTGCTCTTTCTTCAGTTCAACAGCACCACCCAGTGTCTTACCCCTGAAATGACATTTTTACATAACCATTGTTGATGAGGTTTTCATTTTGAACATCTGCTCATATCTCATTTTTTCTTCCCTCACTCATTAAGGCCGTTAGATTTTATTGATGTCAGCTTTGCCTCCGTATTAGTGATTTATATGCGTGCCCGCTATAATAAGTTTGATTAATTGAACAAGACTTTCTTGTTTGAGGTGCCTTCTGGGTTATAACAGCGACCATGACACAATTTGCTTTTTTCATAAGAACAGTAAAGTGGGAAAAATAATATCCTTGTCAAGGCGAACTTGTTGTGGATGTATAAAGCTATGAGTAAACAGACGCCCAGCAAGTGTGTGATAAAAGCAGTTGCCTCAAAAACAATTAGGGTTTTTTTCTAAGAAGGTCCTTCAGAAAAACAACACATAGAAAATGTCTGCATATTAAGTATTTCTTTCACTTTTTGATTTTTTTTACTTAACTTTTTCTGGCTCACTTCTCCCTCTACCTTGTTTTCTTTGTTGTGGCTTTTTAATGTGTTTTTCTACTCTCTTGTGAGGTATACTTGTTGACCAAAAACTGGTATAAAACGGGATTAAGTCAATTAAGCATGTTTGTTCTTCTCTAGCAACACTGAGTCAGAGATTTGTAGCTGTAGGCACAGAGCCGCAGACACACGGTGTTTTGTCTAAAGCTGTCGATAGTTAATTTAAACGCTTTTCTGTCACTGAAGCTTTTTCTTGGCCTTTTGTAGTCGAAAAATGTTTGCTCTTGTATTACAATCAAAAGCCGAAATGTGGTACCAATTCAGATGTTTTAGCTCTCAGGTGTGATTCTAAAGCAAGATGTTCTCTTAGAGCACTACACACCTTCACAGCATAATTTTCAAAACCTAATTTGTCATTATATTAAAAAAAAAGATGCTGATTAATTTTTATATTGTAGGGGAGTTCATTTCAGACTCTCCATCATAGTTGCGTGTGAGTGCAGCTGGGTTGGGGGTCAGCGCACTCTTAATCCATTTACCTCAAAATGTAAATTGAAACTGCTCCTCCACTAATAATCAAGTGCTCATTTTGAATCCTTTATTTATAGACTGTTAATAAGAATCATTTAAGGGCAAAGATATCTTATTTCCCCAATTTTAAAGAAAGCCCTCTTTAGGAATTGACTGAATTTATGAAAACTAATTGCCACCAATGTAGCCTATAGCTACCATCTTCCATGCTGAACATATGGCACTCATTGTCAATATGCTTTTCAACGCTACCATAGAATTTTAATAGATATACATTTACAGATTTGCATAATATTATCTACATAATTAAGTTCCAGTTGCCTCCAGTATTTCCTAATGATCCGATTTCAGCTCATTTCCATGAATTTAGTTAATAATTTATTCAGTTAATTTAAATAAAAGTTCATGGGATGCAATTAGTTAAATTACTGACTGAACAATTAGCTGGCTCTGAAACAGCATGTTGCATTTCATAAGAATCTGATGATAGGATGTACTAATTTTTTTTGGTGGAACACTTTCCTGAGTACACCCCCTGTCAACCCCTTTCTGTTTCGCGAGATGTTGCATAGCAACACAATCTGCGTTTTGCTCAGGCTCCTACATTTCATGATGCTTAAACATGAAATGGGAGATCAAAATCACTTACGTGCAGTCAACAACTAATATTTTCCCTTTCAGTAATGGCAAAAGACTATAAGTACTGTCAGCGCTCATCTTACTGATTTTCTTTAATTCAAAATGCTGATGATAATTTATTTAGCAAAACAAGCAAGTCAGTGGCACCACACAGAGGCTTACAACCATCCCTGGTTTAAAAATTATACCAAGGTATCAAGATGAATGTTTAGTTATTAAGGTTACCGAGCAAAATCACAGCAGTTCCAGTATGTAATATCGTACCAAAAACAGTGGGCTGTATGTAATTGTATTAGATGACATTCCAACATACTGACCCTTACAGAGAAAGTCAACCCTTGCACTCACACTGTAATACACAGTATCCATCATCAGTGGGCCCCTGGAGGTGTTTCATGATGAGGCGTTGTAATACAGTTTGTGCTGTACCCATTTTCCTACAACCTGCCTCATCTACTCGCAATTGCAGGTTGTGATTTCATACATTTCCCATAAGGGCCTTTTTCTGTCCCCAGAGAGTGAATGGAGGTGAACTGTTGGCTAAATGTGTTTATTAGAGACAGGGGCTTCCATCAAAACAGATCGCTTATTCCTGGAAGAAAAACAGGCCAAGCTCCTACGTGAGATGAAGCGTCAGTGTTATATGCATGATAATCTCTTGGGTTATGTACTCAAATTGCTCTGACAGAAGAGTAGTCATGAACTCAGCTATGATTCAAGTGATTGAGATGCTTATATCAGCACTGACTGAAGGGAGAGGATGCAACAGATACAAGCGATGGAAGATGGTACAAGACACATGATAAACCAACCCAGAGTTAGCTGCTTATCTGAGCAACTCTTGTGCTTTAGCAGTGCTGCAATACAGAATTAATGTTCTTTCACTTTTCTAAAGGGTTAACTTTCCAACAAAGTGCAGTCACCAGTAATAACCAGGTGCAGCAGCCAGCTATCTGTATGAATTTCCTTCCTGTCCTTTCATTTTTTGTTCCTCTGAACAGGAAGGCCTTTAAATACATAATGCATGAGACCAAAAGCGTGATTTTTTAAGCTGTGCCAAACCTTTTAACCTGCAAAAAATCTCGCTGTAGTCCTTCAGTAAATAAGGAAGAACATAAATTTGACTCTAGCACCAAATCTTTAATATCCCCATAACTTACTGATGCATTGCATTTGGGTCTTTCGTAGTCTGTGCTCAGACTAACTTCTCATTTTTGGTTGTTCCTATATCTTCAGTCACAGATTGTAAACTCCACAGTCCATTGACTCCACAGCTGTGCTGTTAATATCTGGACATGATGTCATGTTGTCTTTTGGGGGACAAGTTATTCATAACAATAAGACAGGTAGTCCACAGGCCCAGACATGCATGGCATATATTAATTATGTCTCGTTTTTATCACCTCTGTATTGTTCTACGTCAGTAATGCTCATTCAGCAAACCAACACATACCTTCCAAACATAAAACAAAGACAAAAAAGAATATTAAAAAGATCACATTTCATTTAATTATGATAAACCATAAACCACTGGATCAGCCTATGCAAAAGCACACACACACACTGCACTCTCCTGTAGCATAAGGAGCTGTGAGTAAAAGCATAAACCACACAGCCTATAGAGTCTGTTCCAGACAGCGACCTCAGATTGATGGAGAAATAACAGAGACCTGGGTATAATGTCTTGGAAGACTTGTTCGGGGAGTCTGCTGTAATGGTTCCCAATGCCTCAGCCGCTGCCTCTTAATTCCTCTCTAACTAATGCTGTTCATTTGCTGTCTGGCAGCTGTATATACACACATGCCATCATCTCCGCTGCTCTGGATTTGTGTGTCATGTTGCATGTGTGAGCTGCATTCCAAGTCTGCAGTCCCAGATCGTTCCACTGCCACACAATGGCAGTGCCAATCCAACATCCAACACAAGTCAGGACTAAGCTATCTGTGTCTGTGTGTGTGTCTGGCAGTCAGTCAGATGCCTCTGTAGTGGCTCTGAGAACGTGACTGGAGTCCCAAGTTGTCCACACTCCCACAATGCTTCACTGCCACACAAAGGCGGTGTCAATCCACGCAGGGGTTGGTCTGGAGGAGTCCTGCTAACTGTGTGCAGACGACCACATACAGGCACAGTCTCAAGCTTTACAACATACTTTGTGTCTCCTCCATCCCAACAATGGCCTCTCTCTTTCTCCTAACTGTCTCTTTCAGCAAAAATCGTTTTCAGATTGGTCCATCTCCCAAAGAGAGCACTTTTTTTTCTCACTTCTCTCTCCAAGGACTCTGCTTTTTATATCCATCATTCTCTGAAGAAGTTCAAGGTCTGTCTCTCCGAAAAACTTTTTTTTTCTTATATCTCTATCTTGGAAAAACTATTTCTCTTAATTGTGCCAATTGAGTTGCTTTCTGTAGTCCCAAAAACAAGAAGAAACTTTTAATAGATTTCTTTCTCATAGATGTCTACTATTTAGCTGCGGGCAAAACATTTCTAAACTGCAATTTCATGCTAATTTAACGCACCCTGTTGTATCAATGTATCACAGTAAGGCTGTCTACTAAATAGATGCTAAATATATTTCTAAGATGTGGGACTTGCAAACAAAACAGCCCTCTAAACAGAAATGCAAACATGTAATTTGTTCTCCTATTCAATCTAAAGATGTGGCTCTATTCTGACGTAGGTGGGCAGTGTTCCACGACACACAAAAAAAGTTTTTTAAAGATGTTAACACATTCATGGCACTGAAAATATGAATGTCATCTAAAGTCACATTATATTTTGAGTAATTAAGATACTATGCAGCTATACTATATGTCAGCTAAATCATGAAAGTTTGACATAAAGGAATGTGTCAAAGATTTAATACAGTAACTGAACAAAATTTTTTGTAGTTTGTGTTATATTTGATACTTTGCAGAATTTCAATCTTAGCTGCAACCACACCGTTCTCATTCAGAAGTCGTAAAGTACCGCCACTTGGTCAGTGATTTCAGTGGCAGACATAGATGTGAAAAGGCATTGAAGAGGTATGATATCCTGCCTGGCAGCATCACTTTTAAATACCACTGGATAACAACATGATTTAAGGAGCTGGAAAATTCCTATAGAGCAAATGGGTCCAACAAAAACTGGACTTTCACCCTGGCACCCAGTGTTAGCTTCCTGTATAAATGGTGAACCAAACCATGACTCTTTTTCTCAACCTAAACATGTGCATTTGTTGCACAGGTAAATAAAAGCAAATACAAGGTGTTTTACCAATGTGTGTTTATTTTGAAAAAGACAATATGCAACTTATGAGTAGAAACTGTTTCGTTCCTGTGAAAATGGTAGTGTATTTTCAGAGGACACAACGCATGTAGCAGGCGTAAATTGACACGACATCCCAGAACGTCAACAACAGACACAGAAGGATACCTGGCGCGTCATATGTGGACATGAAAGTCCATTAACCAAACGCTGATATTTGACAAGTTGGGAGTGAATTGGTTGATTTATCAAGATGGTTGCCAATGGCAACCTAGCAACCTCAAGCTGTGCATGGTTACTGCATGTGAAGCATTCTATGTACTTTAGTAGAAATTTGAGCTGCTTGTACTTTACTTGAGTATGTCTGTTTACTCTAATTTCTGTGTCTTCTTCAATACATCTTATATTGCACATTTTGCTCCATTACATTTGTTTGACAGCTTTAGTTACTTTTCACACTACAGAAATTTTTCATCCCCTTCCTGTCCCTGTGAAAACCACGTACCTCTAGATGTGTTGCTTTTTAATATTTGAGTGTTTAAATAAACTATATCCTCCCAAAGTTTCCAAAAGAGCATATCCAGAACTGTTCTCAGCAAGCGAGCATCCAGCTCTCACTTTGATTTGAGTGCCAATCTGAGATTGCAAAGTTAAATGTAGACCCTGGTGAAAGTAACAAATGCAGCAGAGCAGTGCAGGCAGAAAGGAGAGCACATAGAGACACCGGAAAACATTTTAGACAGGCATGATATAACCATGCAACATTATACCTTCCACATATTAAAGATTCTTGCTCACAGGTACTTTTAGAATAATTGGAGATGCAGATGCAGGCAGAATTTCATTAAATACATAATATATATTAAACAAGAAAGCTGCATGAGAAGAATTAGTTTACCATATGGCAATATGAGACCTTCAATTTAATCACACTGAAGCATCCGAGCCGCATGTCCCTCATAGTGAATTCACCTGACTCCTCTTGAAGTATGACTCTGCGTATTAGGTTTTCACTCCATGACTACTTCCAGTGAGCTACTGCTGTTGAATCAGGCAGTAAAAAGAGCCATATTTTAAATAAAATGATGCCTTGAATCAGAAAATACTCTTATTTTGAGTTATTTACAGATGCTAAATGTTGCTTTAAGAAAACAGCTGTAGTTATGTGGGACATTATGTTGGTTTACATTTATTTTTCTCAAAAACAAGTGACAGCAAGGGCACTACCTATTGAAAAGATTATGTGATATATGTTTTTGTCCTAGCTGCCTAAGTTGGCATATCAATGATGGAAGAAAATGCAGGATTCAGGTGCCTTTTATGACATTTTTCAGTTTCAGATTTACAAACATAATATAGGACTGAAAATAAGGCAGTTGTCTTAGTTGCATCAGGAAAGAGTGAAAAGTTTCACTGCATATATTTCTTTCAATAAAAGATTTAAAGGGTAAATACACAATTTATTGACTTATGAATGCCAGTGGGTCAGTGAGAGGAATATTAAGAAAATCCTGTTTGTTTACAGTGCAGAGAGGATCATTTTAAACTAACGGAGGTGCCGTGATAGTCGAAATTAGATTTAAGTTGCCGCATAAGCCAAGTGAATCCTGAGCTGTTTTGACACCCATAGCCATTTCAAATTTATTTACGACCAGTTCTTATTGTAAGCACCATTCTCTCCCTTAATACCCATAACCCTTTTAAATTTCTCACTGGCTAAAACCAACCTCCTCCAGCTGAGGAAAATCTGCTTGCATGGTGTGCAGAAGCACTCGTGATTCCCTTACAAGTCATTATCAATCTGTTCCTTGCCTCCCATTCCTCCCACATGCTGGAGTGGGCAAGAGAGCTCAGATCTAAGAGAACTTTACTTGCATTACGCTCCCCATCTGTCTCTATCTCTTTTACAACACACATGCACATGTAGAGACTATTACAAGCACTCTTTATAGTCTTGTTTTACAGTGATACTTAGTGGATTAAGAATTAGACATAGGGCAGAAACAGTGTTGCCATAACGGGAAATTATTTCACATAGTGGGTAGTGACATCTGTTTCTCTCTGTGGAGTGTTATAATGAAGACTTCAGATGATTTACAATATACCTTTGAGGAGACAGGTCAAAAAGTAACTTGGTGCTAACTTTGTATCTATTTATCACAGAGGGGAAATCAATCACCGCTGTAGCAACAAACCAGGAATACATTAACATTACACTCAGCTTCAAGAGCTGATAGCAAAGCCCTCTGTATAATCAATGAATTCATGAAGAACATCTACAGGGCATCCTTTAGTCTGCAAATGTTTGGAGTCAAGACAGCTTGATGTGACAACTGGAAGCAAAATTGGTGTGAGAGCTGCAGAATCTGATTTATAAGACATAGAAAGAGTGGCAGTTCTAGCCCATTTAAACCACAGGGGCAAGCTGTTAAATTAAATCTGAGACTTTGGGCTCATATTAGCAGTGATCCAAAGAAATAAAGCAGGACAATGTGCCATTTAACAGACAGTCAAAAAGTCATGCTATTGTGTTTCAGTGTGATACAACAAACCACATAGAATTCAGTAAGTGGGTTGATAACAATTTGGGTGTCCAAAGTCCTTAATTAAGTAAAAAAACAAAATAAAATAAAATAAAAACATTTATTGTACTGATCTCTATCTATCAAGTGATATAAAAATGACATTACTGTCTGCACCTCATGGTGGCATGCAAAAATGTCTTAGAAATCAAATAAAACCCCAAATCTCAGCCACAGGTATGACTGTATGAGTTTTACCAATGACATATTTAAATATTACCAAAATATGACATCCAGTTGATTGTTATGCATGAAAGCCTTTTGTCCAAAAACTGGCAGTTGGTCGATGTCATGACAGGATGTTACACAATCGGGAAGACCCTGTGAGACCCTCAAATTATAGCCCCTTTTACACTGCCAGATTTTCGGTGAATGTTGGGCCGATTTGCAGGCAAGCTGCGAGCGTTTAGACACGCAGAGCCGGATTGGCGATTGGATCCGAGGTGCCCAATTTTCCGCCGCATAGGGGTAAACATACTGGCGGAACCTTTTTGGTTTAAAAAGAACGAAGCGCCCTTCCAGGGGCTATTGATGACGCCGCACGTGCGACCCACTGGCGGTGGACTTAAAAACAGCTGATAGCAGGAATGAGCAGCTGGTAGCAAGAGGGAAACACAAACAACATCCACACCAACCTGAAAGAAACTGCAAAGATGAGCAACTGGGGAGACAAGGAATTGCGTGCCCTCCTTGCCCTCGCAAACGAAAAAGCCATTAACCGTCAAATGACGGGAACGGTGGAGCTACACGTTTTGCTACTTGCTCACATCCCTCATTGCCCTGAAAAAAAAAAGTTTTTATACTGTGGATGCTGAACGAAGACTGATTGGGCTTTTCTGCAAATTTGCACAATTCCCATTTAAAAACGGCTTGTAGTAAAAGGTTAAAAAGTCTCTCTTAAAGTGTGTTTATTGAAGCAGCTTTGCTCATTTTTTTTCCCGCTACTCCACAATGTTTTCAGTTATCCTGGATGTCATGTTTAAAATTATCTTTTTCTTATATTTATTTTTAGCTTTATGTGTATATTTCCATTCTTATTGTGATATTAAAACACTGTCATGAAAATTATACAACATTTTGATATATTAATATTATTACCACATTTCAAAAAAACACCTTTACTCTAAATTTTAAACTTTTGTTTCAGTATTCTTTATTTAAACATTTATTTATTCAGTAAAAAGAGTTTAAATTATTAAAGTTAATTAAAGTTTAAATTATTAATTATATACAAACACAAACTCTTTATTTATTAATTTATTAAACTTTAAAAAGTATTAGATCTTTACAGCCAGTACTGGGGATACATTTTACTTCATAAAGGGCTTAAAATATGAAAATTGCGCATCCCATCTAACTCCAAAGTTGTCGAAATCTGGCACTTGGGCAGTGACTTGTGGTGCTGTTTGTGTCCACGTGCTTTTGTTACCTGAATTGAACCACATGTTTATGTTGTTGAAGACAAAAAAGTCAATTTGAGTGTTTTATCAACGTAGCGCGTTTATTTTGAAATAGACTGTGTGTAAATGTTAAATTTCCTGTGAAAATGGAAGTGTATTTTGACACTGTGTCCCAGAATGTCAACAACCGATGTACCTAGGGTACCTTGCACGTCATATGTGGGCATGGGAAGTCCATGACCAAAACGCTAATATGTGACAAGGTCGGAGGGAGAATATGTTGGCACACGCAACTAGACTGACGGCTACCACAACAAACCACAGACAAGCTCAGATCATAACACACAGAGGCAGCATGACTTTATTCTCTGCTCAGGATGCCCTTACTCCACTATATCTTTGCACAGCATTCAGTGATTTGCTGCTATATCAATGCTCTGAATGTCATATATAGAGGACCTTTAAAAAATATTATAAATGATAAAATAAAACATTGGGAGATGTTTAATGTTTGGAGATGTAATGGGGCTGTAGAGATTTCTTCACAGTGTACTCTATTTAATGCTCTTGAGAAAACAGCTTTAGGGGTGATTACCTTTGCATAACGTAAACATAGATTATTTATGATAATCATTTGTGTTTACGTTGTGTTAAACTGACATATTGTGGAAACTCATTAGGTGTCATACTGAGTAATAATTTCAGTCAGGCAGGATAATGCTGATTTTGTTCCCTTAAAAAGGCATAATTTCTCTTTATGGAGTTAAGAAAACAATAACAGCATGATGCAAAGTACTGTAAGAGATTTTCAGACGTCTTGCAGCTTAAATCACATAATAACATAAAATATGGGTAAGAAATGTAAACAATTAGGGACACATCTAAAGCAAACACATTAAAATGAGATGAAATAATTGTAAAAGTTTTATTTTCTGAGCTCTAAATACTGGTTACTGTCTCATTTTATATATTTACTAAGTACTTCTGACTTAAAAGCATTAATATGATAATAGTTTTGAGAGTTCATTGACAGCCGAGTACATAGAAACATTATTTACACGTGCTACTATAACAATGCTGACACTGACACAGTTTAAATGCATGCTTGGTTACATTAATAAAATCATTAATGCGTGTATTAAATACATGACTTACACCACAGCTTCCAAACAAAGACTCTAGGAATTTCCACAAGCACCTAGCAGTCAACAGGTGACTGAACAACCAGTTTAAAAGCCTGTGTCCACAACACTGCTGCGTCATGCAAACAGGATACAGTACAGAACATGACACAGCATTAACAACACAGCTGCGTCATGCAAACAGGATACAGCACAGAACATGACACAGCATTAACAACAACAAAGCTGCGTCATGTAAACAGGATACAGCACAGAACATGACACAGCATTAACAACACTGCTGCGTCATGTAAACAGGATACAGCACAGAACATGACACAGCATTAACAACACAGCTGCGTCATGCAAACAGGATACAGCACAGAACATGACACAGCATTAACAACACTGCTGCGTCATGCAAACAGGATACAGCACAGAACATGACACAGCATTAACAACACTGCTGCGTCATGCAAACAGGATACAGTAGGCCTACAGAATATGACATAACAAACAAGTTACAACACAGAACATGACGTAGCAGTAACAGTAACACAGAGAGAACGTTAGCAGCCAGGAGAGAAAACCAGCTAGCAAAGAAACAGAAAAACGTAGAGAAAGAAGGTGTTTCTGACTCACATTTTCGACGTCCTCTCTTGTTTCTGTCATGCAGTCTGTCAATTCATGTCCCGCTGCACTTGTTGCATTGGAGGTCACTTTTAGTTGACAAAGGTCCTCATGTCTTCTGTCCAATGCTAATAGCTCGCTAGCCACTCTTCCAAACGTACTTCCGCTGCTACCACCTGCAACACCGACCTTATATTAACTTTTAATTAACGCTCCAGGTGTGCTCGGTAAAATGTTTGAACTTCTTAGTTGGTCTTAAAAGTTTTTTGTCCAAAGACGCGTCCATTCACGGTGAGGAAGAGTCTTGAAAGTTGCTGCAACTAATTTTGAATTAAACGTCATTGTCTATGTGCGTCACGCGCTGCACTTCAATGAGCGCGCGCCTCTGCGTGTGGCAGCACCATGGACAGCGCAAACTACGTCACAACTCGATAAAAGAATGATAAAAGAAGGAATTCAAGTGCGACATAAAACTAAATTATTACATAACACTGTATAGAAACGCAGCATAAAATAATTGACTTAAATCTAATGTACATATTCATACATATTCATACTGAAACAAGTGCATATGCTGTTTATAGTTTGGCATGCACAGCACTGTGTTTTCAGTCTGTCCACTTGAGCTCTGATCACATGAACCTACATGAAGACAGTTTATGGGCTGCGCCCCAAGGTGCATCGAGTGCACACAGCAATCAATGGTGATGTGGCATGCAGATGATTATCACTGCTCCTCCGTGCATGGTATCCACATCTCTGCCACTGCTGGGGAAACATGATTCAGCCCCTAAATCTCCTGCTATTTACACATGACCAATGCCAGATTCAGCAAAACAAAAGAAGAAGAAAACAGCTAAACTGGCAGAGAATCAGAGCTCCATTGTTCACTGACATCTTTATTACAATTGCCTCCTTGCAGTCTGGTGCCTTCCGAGTTCCCTTAAACATATTATTTATTAAAAATCAAATCAGTTATTTGATTTTTTGAAAAGCTGTGTTAATAACAGCCAGTTAGTATCGGCTGATATTCCGTCTTCCATTCATCTGCAGAATCATTGAGGACATTGTTTTCTGTGGGCACTTTGTCACATCCTGTCAATATCATGGGCGGGTTATGATATAAAGGGGCCCCTGGGTACAATTGGAGAAATTTTCCTCAAAGGATGCCAGTAAAGGATGTCTTGGGAAAAGTGGATAATGGTTTGGGTTTAAAGTAATAGATTTCTGTTAGAAAAGGCACTCTGGGAGAAAGCCTACAAGGAAAACTTCTCCCATGTGCAGCATTTTGTATCTCTGTGGGTTTTTTGGGGGTCATTTTGTGTCGTCATGTTCTTATTTTGTGTTATTTGTACATGTTATATGTCTCACAGGAGGCCATTTTGTATCGTCTTTCGTTGCTCTGTGTGTGTAGCCCCATTTTGTAGTTATTTTGTGCCTCTTTGCCATTCCTTTGCATCTCTTTATGGTCTATTTGTGTGTCTTTGTGGTCATTTAGTATCTCACTGGTAGGTATGTGTAAATTTAAGTGACATTTTGCACATGTAGACCAAGGTTCCTGTGTCACTTTGGGCCCCTGAGCTTGTGCCCAACATGGTCTACATGATAAATTTGAATTGGGTTTCCTTGCCAACTACAGTACTGAAACAGCCCTTTTGAGGTATCAGTAATCCATACGTAAATAGTCACATTCTCTTTTAGTATTATTTGATTTGGATAAATAGGCCTACAGCTGATGATTTAATCTTGAGAGAGAAAGCTTAGACTTAATTGCTCAGAACTCAACTGATCTTTTTGGAACTTTATGTCAAGAAAAGCTGGTCATTTTAGGAATAAAAATGCATAAAGTAAGAAGCTTTTTGAAACTGGTACATGTAAAAAAAAGTTCATATCTTGCCTGGTTCAGTTTTTAAATGCCCTTGGTCTGCAAAAAAAAAGATAGTGGTTCAAAAGTATGGGTAGATTATGGGACAAATGGGCCCTTGGATGCAGATATGCAAAAGGGTTTTGTGTGTCTTTGGGGTCATTTCGTGTCTCTTACAGGTTGTTTCATGTCACCTAGATAATTTTATGTCTCTCTGAGGCAGTTTCTTGTTTTGTGTCTCTATATATTTATTTTGTGCTTCCTTGTGGCTGTTGTGTGTCTCTGTGAGTTAATTTTGTGTCTTCTTGTTTTTCTTCTGTGCCTCTTTTTGCTCATTTTGTGTCTCTTTGTAGTCGTTTTGAGGTGATTGTGTGTTTTTGTTGTTGTTCTGTGTCTCTTTGAAGTCATTTATTGTCTCCTTGTGGTTGTTTTGTGTCTCGTAGTCATTTTTTGTGTCAAACTGAGGTATTTTTGTGTCCCTCTGTAAACATTTTGTGTCTCTTTCAGGTCATTTTCTGTTTTCTTGTGGTTGTTTTGGGGTTTTTATTGGTAAGTACAGGCTAATTTTGAGTGATATTTTGTAGGTGAAGGCCGCTATTCTAACAAGACAGCGATAATCTTATCACATCATACCTGATCCCAGATATCTGCAGTGGCTTATGGCTAGTTTAAGAACTGATTACAAACTTGAGACTTTTTGTCTATAAAGCCCCTCATGACCTTTCTCTTGTATACCTGTCTGACCTGCTTATCAGATATGGACCTATCACACTTCTTAGATCATCTGGCAAGGGCCTTTTGTTTTTTCCAGTGGTCAATATAAATGTTGTTAAAGTGGCTTTTGTTTTTTTCTAACCTCCTCCACTCCTTTATCTTATTGTAAAACAGCATCAAACTTTAGCAGGCAGAATATACATCTCGTCCTTTCTTTTATTTCTACAAGAAAAATACTTCAGCAGAGGCATGGGTGTTGAGCTCTCATCAAAGAGGAATGTGATGGGGAGGGTTAGCCAACACAAAAAAGAGAGCACTTCTTTCTATCATTCTTCAAGTGTTAAATGATGTGTGGGTGGAGTATGCATCAACTTGTAATCCCTTTGGAGAAGAAATGAAAAAGTGGGAGACATGCACAAGACTTTCTAAAACACAAAAAGCATGTGCAATTTGCCATCCCTTCAAGGACGCGTGTGGGTTTGAACTGGAGTGCACCACGCAGTACATTTGAATAGCTGCAGTTCTAAGGTGGCCATTGCTGTACCTGTCTTTAAGCACATGATCGCAGCAAGGTCAGATCCAAAAAAGCAATATTTGTCGACATGGAAACAACAGCAGGGCAGGTGGGTGAAGAGATGCAAAAACAAGCACTCAAAAGTGCCATTTCTTTGGTCTTAAGTTCTTTTTCACTTACAGGAAAAATGAAAATGTGCCAGTGTTTTTATGTCAATAACTTTGACAACAAGAAATGCTTGTACAATAGGGTGCCTGCTGATGCTCTGACAGCTGTGACTGCCTGCACTGCTAACAGCTTGGTTCAGTGAATGCTGCTGAGAGTGAAAGTGCCGCGGTGTAATTGTTTCCTACTGTAATTACGGTCAGTTGCGGCAGTGATAGCGGAGTGACATGAGTAGTGGAGCTATGCAACACAGTGAAACTAATTCCAGTAATTATTGAGATGGATGGGCTCTCTATGTAAAGGGTGGCAGCTCTGCGGGATGCACACAGGCGCCGAGCTGATGAAAAACACTGAATAAAGCAGATCTCTGTCCTCAGGTGAACACAGTGGTTGGACCGAAGCATGAAGCAATTAACCAGTGCTCTGCAAGGTGTTAAAAAAACACACTATGGTTGGAGCAGCAGGACAAAAGGCAAGCGATGTAGGAAAAGACACAAACACAGACACATGATATATGGTCAACAGTAAGCCTTGTGGCAAAAATCTGCTTTTCTCCCGACCTTCATTTGTTTTGATTTATTTCCCCAAGATGTAACCAATCTCAAGGATATTACAAATAGCCCTCACATAATGTAGATGAATGGCACCATCTAATAGGCCCTTTATACTGGGCACATATGACTTTAAAAGTCCTTCAGTAATCTGTGACCTTTGTCGACCTCTACTGGTGAGTAAGGGGTCATTACAAGTCTACTGACACCCGTGATGAAGGTATTTCATGGAAGACTAGCTAAGATATTATACAAAAGGACAAAATCCTTAAAAACATATAGTATATTACAACATTGCTTTGTGATTTGGATTCTTATATTGGTGTATGGTTTGATTTAAAGTAGCGTCACTGCTTCAAAATTGACTGCACATGAAACAAAGAGACCTTTTTAAAATTTCTGTATATACTTCCAACAAAAAAAAAACTGCCCTTTTTACCCAAATTAATCTGCAGCCCTTAGCTGCGATAAAAGCACACAGGAAAAATAACATAATATATATATATCTATGACAACATGGCAAACTGAGTCTGCCGATGAAGACCTTGTGATTTGATCAAAAGCTCCAGAACAGCTACTAAATGAAATCTGTAGTAAGATTTTTTTGGTCAGTTGCAGTTTTAAGGTCCAGATTCAGCTTATAAACAATACTTTTAGCAATCATATTGTCCAATTTTTGTCCACATACTATATGTGATCAGTGTTTTCCGTAATTCTCACAAGCATTTCACAATTTGACGAGATGTGTGCCTCTTCGAATTCTCATGCTTAAGTGTCAACATCTCATTAAATGGCCAAAGAAAGCTGTTTGGCACTGGAAAACTTGAAATTTGAGGTCACTGTTGGCAGTTTATTACCAAAAAAATGTTAATGACACAGCAGGAAAATAAAAACAAACCCTGAAAAGGTCAAGGATTTGTAGATAAGAAACAATTTTTACAATATTTATTTTATTCAATCTTATTTCATTTCATTCCAATTTTAATATTTGTGTATATGTACTATGTGTGTTTACAGTGAAGGGCTACAACTTGATTTCATTGTGCAACCCTATTCTTTAAATTGATAAATGAATGAGTTCAACAAATCAACATAAAACTGTAGGAGGAGAAAAAAGAAAGAAAAACAAGCAAACAGATAAAACCCGCAGCCTCACATTACCCTGCCATCAACTCCAGCAACTATGAGCCAGTGAAAGGCCTTATACCTTCTAAGGCCTTGTTCATACATGAGTGTACTTTAAAACAGCTTTTGGCTCCAGAGTTTTTGGCCCTTGTGCACTCCTTTGCAAGGCTTCACGAATGAGGCAACATTTCATGCAATAGCGAAGGTTGCCAAAATAGTGCTGGTCCTAACCTTGCTAACAGGAATTTTTACATGTTTACACATAAATGTAGAGTTACTCCTCCACTATTTTAAGTAAAAGAGGCATCAGTATGAGCTACAGAGGCCAGTGCTCCAGGTAGCCTTCCAGTAACAGCATTTTTTCAGGCCTTTATTTGGCCCTGTTTTCAAAGCGCCTGTGTCTGTGTGGCCAAGGCTTCAGCCTCACCTAACAGGAACCTACCACCTGCTCTTGTTGCCTTAGGGGAAATTAAATTGGAATACTTATTCTAATAACACACAATAATGAACAACACAATGATTCAAGATGTTTCAGTCACTGCTGACATCTTCATTTTAAGTCCATAGACTTTAAAATAATGTGATAAACTGCACAACAGTGTTAACCTTCTTTCCACAATTGAGGCCCTTACGATGCACACCTGTTTCCACTGTCACTGATTGAGCGCCCTTTTGAAAAAGTTAACCTTGCAAACTAGTAAGATAAAGAGTCATCGTCTTTAAACACACAGGTGCCAGGTTGATTTAAGGACAGAGACAAGGAAACAGTGATGAGACATGAGTGTAAATTAATACCGGGCTGGTGGGAGGGTGCACACATCAATAATCCCCATCAATCTCTGGAACAAATTATGAACTGCGTTCATTTAAAATCCAATTATCCTCATTATTGTCAGCAGTTGATGCATGTTAATGATGCATGAAATAGCTGAACATTTTTTGAGACCGGCATTACAAGAGGCACACAGGGTGTGATGACACTCAGCCGCCACAAGATGGAGAAAGAGCTCTGCTGTGCTTCTCTGGACACCAAGGTAGAGCTTCTGTGGTGTGATAAAAATAAAAAGGAAAAAAAGGAGGAAAGTGTGACTCATGATAATTAGCTTTCACTGAACTACATTTCAGAAATTCAAATAATTAGTCTTACTCAGGAAGGGGGTTGCTGCACATTTCTCTAGAGTTTCTCTCAGAGTTGATTCAGTTAAAATTCTGTGTAAAACATTGAAAGGCAATTAAATTCAATCTGACTGTTTGCAGGCTTGTGTCTTTGTATCTTTGGCATCCCCCTGGTCTTTGGCATTACCTGTTTATGAAAAATAGGCAAGGTTAAGAAAGGTATTATTTGTCATCCGGATCACGCTCCAAAACTGTTCCAGAGGCTTATCTGGCAATAAATTATTAATTCTTGATGGAATTCTTGTTGTTTTGGCTGATAACTTTTGAGACAAACTCAACACAAATGAAACTTTAAAATGATGAGCAATGAAATGCATTTTTTAAATACAATAAACTCAGTGACTTTGCCGATTGAATGTTTCTTGGTCTGGTATGACTGGTAGCTTACAATGGCTAATGTTAGCTCAGCATTGCTGTGTAACTGACATGTGTGTCTTTATCTGTGCACATGCAAGGCTATTTATTTAGCATCCCCAAGCCCTTTAATATAACCTGTTTACAGAAGTTAGGCAAGCTAAAGGAAGGTACTACTTGTAATCCATATCACGTTCCAAAACTGCCCCAGTGGCTTATCGAGCAATAAATTATTAAACCTTGATGGAATTCTTGTTGTTTTGGTCGATAACTCTTGAGACACAAAGAACACAAATGAAAATGAGAAATGATGAGCAATACAGTGCATTCTCTTTAATTCAATACACTCAGTGAATATGCTGATATAACGTTTCTTGGTCTGGTATGACCTGTAGCTAACAATGTTAGCAACAGTTAGTCTAGTATTGCTGTGTAACTGATGCATGTGTCTTTGTGTGTGTATACATGCAAGCATATTTATCATATATTTGCCCAAATTTGGCATCCATCTGGTCTTTGGTATTATGTGAAAGTAAGGAGAGGTAAAGGAGGGTAGCTACTATTTGTCATTCAGATCACATTTTATGCAGTAATAAATGATCAAACCTTGATGGAATTCTTGTTGTTTTGGCTAACTTGAGGCACACTGAATACAAATAGAATATTTAAAATGATGAGCACCCTTCTTCAATTTAATACACTCACTAAATTTGCTGATACAACCTTTCTTGGTCTGGTATGTCTGGTAGCTAATGGTGGCTAAACTCCAAGACCAGTAGCTGATCTTCCTACAGATGACAGGGGAACCTCCCTAGGGTGCCAGCAAAGGTGCCCATCTTGGGCCTGATACAAAAAGAAAAAGACTAACGGCAAATTTGCACATACCCTGTTTTTTTCATCTATTATGTATTTGTGTTGACATCTCATTAGCTTCTGCTCTTGTTAGTAATAAATACAATGGATATGAAAAATGATAATAATAATAATAATATAGGGGTGGCAGGGGAATCTTGCCGAGGGCACTGAATGTGCATGGACTGGAACTGTTGATTACTGCTCTCTCCTTTAAAACTTACATGGGATCACTTTAATGCATCTTGTGAAATAAACACAATCTACATACTAATGCAATACATGTGGACTTTTCCCCAAAGTGCTTCTAAGTCAAGCCGGTAAACCGAACTCTGTCAAAAATCACCTTCTAAATTCCCTTCAAATGGCTCCATAATAAGGTTTATACACAGGCGAAGACTGTTTTTCACATTTGGCCCGGTGAGAGCTTTTACGACTCATAAACATCATTGATGACTTATTATAGCCCGCATGCGTGACTACACTGCACCCGAATCTCTTGGGTTACAAGACGTGCAGAGGAAGGTTCCTGCGCTTTTAACATCAAAGTGAAAGTAGGGCCACTTTCATTGTGAGAGCCTCACAATGCTGTGCATGCGTTTTCAAGAGACGAGAGGAGGAGAAGGGATTAAGAGAAGAGTGCAGTGAAAGCCTCATCTGTAAACAACATGACAGTCACTAAAGCTGTAAACTGGGTTTAATCCCTGTTATGTGATGGGTTTGACTAAACACAAAGAGGAGCACCGGGTCAGGACCCCGTTAATCATGTCGCTTTCTATTAGGTCTTACTGCATCTGCATTTGACTGTACAGCAACTCGCTTTTCACTGACCAACAATTTAAATTACAAAAAACAGGCTCTGACACAACTACCCTCATCAGAGTTGTGTTTGGAGTATCCGTGCTCTTCTCAGTGACTTTGAGGCTCATAAAGGCAGTAGAGTGTGCACCACCCATCACAGATGGCCACATTGAACACACATCACATTGAATTAGGGCCACAGCACCTCCAGGATGCTCAATAGGCAGCTCCCAGTTCTGAACCTCTGTCTCCTCACCTGCTCTGTGCAGCCTGGCAGGTGTTGGAGGCTTCATTTAATAGACTGCAATATATCTTTGGGCCGGAGCCCTAGCTGCTAAGAGCTGCCAACATGCCTATATTTAACTCCTGATAGCTATGATGAGAGCTATAAATTATATTGTAATTGCTCTAAATATTATTGTAATTGCATCTAGTGCTAACTCTAACAAGAGAGCTGTTTGTATTGTACACAGCAAATTCTGTAAGGATGCCAGATGTTTTTACATCATGCAAATGTTGCTTTTGCAAGGACAATATTCATTGATCCACAGTAAGGGACAAAACAGAGTTAGATGAATAGGAAGGCTAGTCAATTTTTATATAGCCCATATCACAAATCACAGTGGTCAGATGTTAAAATAGACCCTGAAAAATGGTGTTAGTCAATTGTGTGATTGCTGATTCATCCAGTCCCTCATTGGAGCAATGCCAAATTAAGTTTTGAAATGTTTTTAGGCAAGAAATCAACTGTTTTGTTTTCAAATATGTTGATTTATCTAGCTTAAATGGAAGGAGTATCTGCCTATTTGTACACCATTCATCCAATCGACTTCACATTTAGTGAGAGTATTTATGAGGACCCAAAGAGGTGCAGTGTCAAGTGCAATTCTTGAGATCTACTGGCATATATTTATCAGGCTAGTAGTGCCTTACTACTGCCAGAAATACAGACTGTGACCCCAGTACAGCTCACCCTCCATTGCTCGTTATAGTACATTCAATCACAGATGAAGAAAGAGAGACTGGAGATGTTACATTGTTATAAGGCTGCACTTTGGCACCGTTCTATAAGCAGCTAGCAGCAGTTAGCAGCTAACTCAGAGGAGAACAGCAACCGAAAATGTCTGTAAACTGGGAAAACAATGCAGTCTGAGAGCTACTTACCCTCACAGCAGAAGACAAGATCATCCACCATATAACAGGGACTGCTGAATGCTTGTTATTGCAATGTTATGCCATTGTTTTTGTGCAGAAAGTGCAGGCCGAGGCATGTTCTGTGTCGCACAGCAGGCCAATACTGTTACACTTCAGGACGGCTACACCTCTTTTGCCTCTGGGATACTGGCACGTGGTCTAAAATCACACACAGGAGTGGCATGACGCCGTTAATGTTTTGTTCTGTGTAAAAATGCTAATTAGGCATAAGGGAGGGAGTTGTAGCGGCTCTGTAGTGTGATATCTTCAGCTTTCAGAAATGTGAGGTTTGGTATCTTGATCACACATCGACAGGGTAATTAAAAAAAATTGGTGAGAGGTTCTATTGATTGTAAGTGAGACTGTTTTACATAATATACTTGTATCTTTCTTCCCCTTTATACCTAAGCCAAGGGTATTTTATAATGTATATAAAATCTTTGCTATTTCATTATTTCATCAGCTAGCAGACCAGCTAAGGGCAGTTTTTACAGAGTTCATTCACAGATTGACAGATTGACAGAGAACCAGCCCCTGGGCATTAAGCTACATAATATATGTTGCATCAGCATGTACTTAGGTAGTAATTTCACTACATACAGCAAAATTCTGCAGGGGCAGGGTAAACTGGGGCTGAATGCATTTTGGTGAAGTGGTGAAGGAGGTATGTTCAAGCTAAATCGTTCATTCAAGCTTAGATTATGGAAGTTGCACCGTATTGTAGATGTACAGTTTTTAAAAGACATTTGTACAGATCATGTCATCAAGGTTGTCTGATCTTGAGCTTAATGCTGCTTTTACACGGAATTAGGCAGACGGTAGATGGCAGATGGACAACACCTCCTGGACGGCATGGGAAAGACAAAAACAGTCAGACAGAATGGCAGGATGGTTAAAAACAAAAAAACAAGCATGACAATGCCGCTTGTCTACAAACAATGGAATAAAATATATCAAATAAAATAATTGTGTGTCTTTTATTTCATGTAATTATTCCAGTAATTGTCATATATGCTCGTATATTTTGTTGTGGAGGATGGCTAGAGGTTAACACATTTTGACTTTAAACAATAACGCAATGTACCATTACTGTTGATGGTCCACTAACATGATATCTGTTTTGCCCGCCAACATCTGCTGGATTCCATGGAAACACAGCATAAGACTTAAAATGTTTAGCAGGAATTCTAAATAACAAACTGAGCATTTGGGTTTCGAAACAAGTGCATAATTAGGGTGGATCAAATGAAAGATGATTCCCAGTTGCATGGGAAGTGTAGGATCCAGTTTTCAGTTTTCAGAGCTCAAGTCAGGATAGACCCTTTTGACTGTTCTTTTTTTCTGGTAATCTCTCTCTTGTGAGTCTCCCAACTTTACGGAAGTGCACTAAATTCTCGAAAAGCTCTTAAAACTGAGGTAGGCAGTTTAATTTTGGCATCACTGGGCAAAAATCCCATAATAACCTTTTGGCATACTGTAATTCAAGCAGTTTGAGAAAAGAATAGACTTCTGCACCTCAGTTTGGCTCTTTTTTTCAGGCTCCCATGATGGGAGACTTTGGCCAATCATATGTCATTTTCAGAGAGCAGCTCACAGCTGGAAGTTCACTGCTTGTGACCTGCCTTGTGAACTACTTATAGCAACTACTGAATGGCAAAAAGTGATTTTTTTTCCTGTGCCTCCTCCTAGTGCTCCTAATTGCATTTGGAAGAATCATGAAACCAACCAATCATGTCAACTGCCGCTCTTGAACTGCCATCACTGTCAAACAAAGCAGCGCTGACCAAATATGAATCAAGATTCTGTTACTGCGTTGCCTTTTTCGTGTCTCAAATGTTTTCAGAAACACATTTATATTGTCTGGGTGTAAAATGAGAAAGTTTGTGACCTGGCCACCATGTTGGAGACAGCTGTGTCAAAACCAAACACTGCCAACCACCTGGGGCAAACTGTCTCATTTTACAGCTAAACAGTACACTAAAATATGGTTCTGAAAGAGTTTGAGGCAAGAAATATTTGATCAAATTTGTTCAGTGCTGCTTAGTCTGACAGTATTCCCACTTCAGCAGTGATTGACATGATTGATATTCTTATGTTTTTTGTAAATGCCACTATGAGCACCAGGAGGAGGCAGAGGAACAGGATTTTTCCACAGATTATCTACCTCATGTACTACTGTCAGGATACAGTGACAGTTAAAAATAAAGACCTTTTTGTCATACAGTATTTGCAGAAAAAGTTAAATACTTCACCTTAAATGAATCACACATTGAAAACTTTCAACACAATCTGTGCTTTTGATTAAGTAAAGTCTCCAACGGACCAATGCATCTTTGTTTTTATTTCCACCTACGCTGATTTGTTGGCAGATTTGTAAATTACCAGCTGCTTGAAACTGCCCCTCAACTCTCGATGAAAAGCATGGGTGTGTTAAATAATCAAAAGCCTCAATCAATTAATGAAAGCTGACCTTGACTGAAAATATGCCCTCTACGCTCTTAAACCATAATTAAGAAAAGACGCCTCCTTCTATTCAGTGTCTGCTGAGTGAAATCCATAATTTGCACACTCCTCTTGTTGCAATATGTTTTCACAAATGTCAGATTGCTGGGATAATGAGTGGAGTGTTCCAAAGATGAATGGATTTTTTTTTTGTTGTTGGTGCCTACAAAGCCGTGATTATCTATTCATTATCTAGTTGACTTGAGAAGTACAGTCGTATCGCGCTAAAAAAAAAAAACACAACACAATTGCTTGTTAATCCCAGTGCAATGTAGCGCTGTTTTGAAATAGAATGTTGGAGAAAACAAGTTATTTCAGCCTTGTTTTATGTTGCTGCACTGTGCTTGCAGAGCTGCAGCATTTTGTCCCACTTTCTGCACTGACCATAGGCTCATGTGAATGTTGCAATTGTTGGCTAGACTTAAAACTCCTAATGTCACGTGCGGTTGCCAGCTGAGCCACCAGGAAGCCTACAGGCCTTTGTTTTATGACTCAGATGTGATTTGGTTCATTTCATTTATTCGGTGAAACACATAAAGCATGAGGGGAAAAACCACTGAGGATGTCACTTTACAGGCAGACTTACTCTGTGTGCTAAAAATGAGCAGGATGCTCCAACATTAGCCATAAATCATCTTAATCACAGCTTTGGATACTGTAATAAGTGAGGTGTGTATAAGTGCAGGAGCCATGTTTGATCTCTAATTTAAAAAATGTCTTTTTCCAGGCAGCAATTTATTCAAATATCCCGACCAAGCAAATCATAATAAATCACATGATTACACAGTGTGAGACATCTGGACATTCTAGATTAGCACTCCAACTTCTGAGTTTAAATATTTTTTAAAATCCTGGGGAATATTTGTGTTCGCTGCGGACAACACACACACACACACACACACACACACACACACAATCCCTCCAGCTGAGAGGTGCTGAACTCACTCTCCATATGACCTTATCTTTACAGTGTGCCACTCTGAGGAGATTTACTTCAAAATGACACCAAATCCTGTTTAGCGCAGAGAATAAAATGTTGGCTTCCTGCGTCACTGCTACAGCCAGTGCATGGGCGTGTATGCACATGCAGACTATATGTGTACAGAAGCATTTTGTCTCTCTTTGAAGTCAAAACTGTGTGAGTCATTTGTTATTTGAGGAGGTTTTTGGCTTCTCCTAAAGGTCACTGACAAGTCAAGTGCCTAAAGAAGAAACTTTGTCTCCTAATGACGTAAACATAGGAACAAGTCTTTTTTCTCAGTTGCTGTAAAATATGGAAAACAGAGATTATGACGCAATAACCTAGTTTTGACTATAAACAAAATACTGTAATCCTAGCATACCCTCGTTCAACTCTCACTCTGATCTCCTCATCTTTAAGTGTCCAAACCAAGATTGATCACTGGTTTCAAAACCCAGACAGGTTGAGTGGGTGGAGCAGGCAGGTGGGTGGAAATTAATGCCATCCCAAAAGCATCAATTCATCCTTAATGTCCCTGCTAATGTCAAACTGTCCACAGCATGAAACATAAAGTCCCAATTATTCAAATGCAGCTGTACAGTAAACAAGGTTAAATAAATGAGGTCGGATGAATAAGTGCGCTGGTTATAGATAGAGATTAAGGACAAGTTAGTTGCTTATAAACCCCTGTGAGACTTAAATAGACATGCTGCGTCGCATGAGTAAGCGCGTCTTTGTTTGGACACTTGTGAGCCTCTATGAAATTGAGATAATGTGATTAATTCCCCTCATCTGCAATTATATGCTGTGACATAAAATTGTTAATTATCATTTGAGAGCAGAAAATTATACTGCAGGGGTGTGCTATTGTGTATGTGAGTGCATCCTCTGGGGTTGTGGAGGTTATTTTTTAATTGTACAGTAATCTGTGGCACATTACCTGCTTAAAATCGTAATTTTTATTGTAGGCTAGAATTTTACAAGCTTGGTCAGTGGCAGTTATTGTAGGTTAATTTAGGATTCTATGGCAAGTTAAAGGGGTAGGTCAGATTTTTTAAAGTTGGGCTGTATAAGCTACTAATCCATAGTCAGTGTATTGCATACATTAGATGTCAGTTGGCACGCCCCCAGTTTGGAGAAGTGGAAGTAGTTCCAACACAGAGGCTAAGCAATGTACAGCTGTGGATGGGGGCCAGCAGCAAAATATACTTTAGCCACCTAAAAAAAATTCCATCAAATAAAGTTTATAACAATTTAAGTGTATGCTATATTGAGAGTGTTTTCAACGCTTCAGCCCATTCTGACAGGGAAGCCATTAACGGTTTCAGTTTCCCATCTATGCTTTCTTCAAAGCCACCATGCTCCTGACAAAAGCAGTAATTTTGGCTTGCTGAACACGAAAGCTGCAGCTCGTCCAATCAGTTTGTTGCATTGTTGTGTAACTTTGACGCATCAAAAATGAACACTTTAAATACCAAAGTCACAAATTACACACACAAACTAACTGACTGAGGCAGCAGTAGACCAGTAGCTCTTCTCTACAGTGATGGTAAATCAATCGTTTTCTCAATGAGATCTGGCCTTGAAGAATGTGATACAACAGCTTTCATTCCCTGTTGGAAATTGCTATCTGACATTAAGGTAAAGCAGTGAAAATATCCTCAATATAACGTACACCTTGGGTGATATTGATTTTTTTTAGGTGGCTAAAGGTGGGCCCCATCGCTAGCAGTACACATCCTGTCTGCTTCACCCAGCTGGGGGCATGCTGACTGACATCTACTATATGTAATCCACTGACTATGGATAAGTACCTTACACAACCACACTTCAAAAGAGCAGAACTATCCCTCTAAGCCAATAATATATCAATGTAGTATGTGAATAATATCAATAACAGCATGCTGTTAGTCATTTCCTTTCAGAACAACCCATATGAAAACAACTGAAATGAACCCTTTTTCTGATCTGCTCACTCAATGGTGAAAGCAACACTTCACCAATTGTATTTCAAGCTGTCAAGATCAGTCTACTTGTCATGGGGAGTACTACTAAGCCTGTGAAATAGCTGTATAATGTCTGCTGTAGCCTTGGAGAAGCTCTCGAAAGTCTGACGATGCCATCAGGTTATCTCTGCTTGTGCTTGGAGACTACAAATTCATAATGAAAAGGCTGCCTTACAAACTGTGGCATGGAAAGAGGTTTAGGATCTAGTGAAGGATGCTACTGAGTTGCATTGTGGGAGGAATAACTTTGACAGGTTTTTGAGAAAAGGAGTCAGTATAACCTGGACTCTGCTGCCCCTATATAGACTCTATTGATTAAGTCATCATTGCATTTTTTTTTAGCATCTGTCTCTTGCAAGTGCTTTAACTTTATTTACGCATATGCTATAGTTTAGTTACAGTTTTGTTAAGTTTGGCAACTAAAACTATTTGGTATAGATAAAGTGATGCAGGAGGTATTAAAGGAGCTAAACTAGAGCTGTCTGCAGATGGTTCTCAACATGGAGGTGGCTGAGCTAGCAGCTAACAATGCTAACTCCATAAATGGTGCTAAACGTCATTAACATTGCTGACAGGTTGAACTGTCAACGAGGATGGAACCAGAGGGTGGGTGCTATGCTTCCATAAAGCTAGCGTCTCAATCAGTGGTATCTGCTTTATGAGTGCAGTGCAGGATGGGGGCAATGAGCCAGCCAGTCGGATACACACATGCGCTAACATGCAACACAACAAACCACAGAGAAGCTCAGATTACAACACACACAGAGGTATCGTGACTAAGTACTGCTTGGAATGTCATGACTCCACTGTTTTTTCTGTACATAGCAAACAGTGGTTTGCTGCTGTTTTAATGCCATGATGTAAGGTAAAAGCTCTGCATACGTAGTAATACAAGATCAGTATCATCAGCAAAACTATACTTAAAAGCAACCAAAGTAGATGTGCTTATTATGTCATTTTAGGTACATTTTCAGTCTTATTTTGCATGACATCATTCTTATTATCTTAGATAACGTCGTCTTCCCTTCTAAATCGGATTAAAGTCATTGTGTGCATTTGGTCTCTAACACTTGTCGTTGTAAAACAAGGTGTGTACAAGCATAAATCTGTGCACGTGTGTGTAGGTGCATGCTGACGCCTGCACTTATTGTCAAGGGATTAAGACCACTAAGCTAATTCAGTGGAGTAATAAAGGATTTCTGTAAACTCCAGATTAATTGGGATTAAGCACTTAAACATTTTTAGGTCTCGTTGAGGCTGAAAAGAAGGTGAGGGAAAACACTTTTCACTCCAGCAGGCCCTGAGGGAGAAAGCATTCAAAAACTGTGTGATGTCTGCCACTTAAGAATACAGCAGCTGAATGAAGGCGCCCTGGAGCATTAGCCACCTGTGTGTCTCTTAGTGCCCTTTTGTCTGCTCTCGTAGGAGTATCACATGTGTGCGTCCCCTCAGAGTTCCCATCTTCCAGTCATTCCTTGGAAGAAGTGAGCTGATAATCACGCCACTCAAGTCTGGACAGTGAGTGTGTAAAATTGGACCTCTGTGCATGGATGTCCGCCAGTCTCCAGCAACACCTTGGATAGTGTTGCATGAAATGAAGTAACAAGGGAGGGCTGTACAGCGGTGGAGCCGGGGTATTTGAGAGGGTATAAAAGGGTTTAAGTTGGGGAGTGGTTGTTTTCAAAATCCTTGCAACTTATCTGGCCAATTTCTTTTAGACAGCGAGGGCCGTTCCGCTCTGTTGCACTGTATTTGTGTCCACAAGCCCTATTAGCTTCTGAAGCTCCGTCTCTTCAAAGTTTCAACATTCAGAGGAACTCAGAGTTGCTCTGCAGCTGTAATTGCTTTCTCATAGCGATACTTGTTCAGAAACGCTGTCATTTTACAGTAATTTTCACAGTAGTGCATACTTATTGAAGATAAACATGTTTTATGCAGATTTATTTTCATATTGATAATTTATTTTAATAACAATTCTTCAAGAGTTTGTTCATTTCCAGGTCTTTAAGTGGAGACATTTTATGCCTCTCTGTGAGTTAAGAAACTTTTACCACTCTTGCTCCGATGAAACCTTTATAAAAAGTATGGCCATAACAGGTCAAGCTGAAAACAAGCATCCTAAGTTTCTGAAATTCCAGAGAAAGTGAGCACATACAGTACATTGAGCACACTCAGCTACAATTCATAGCTGAACTTTTCTTAAACCCATAGAAACTGTATATCTTGGCTCCATGAAACCATTAAACCAACTCCTGAAGTGCCACCAGTCTTGCGAAACACTCCTCCAGCTCTCTTTCACACCATATCCAATTAAGGGCAATTTATTCTCATGACACATATTTGGACCACGTGTGCGGGAGTAGAGCAAAAACATGCAGGACAGGTTGACTGTGTTAGGAACCACTGTGTTACATAATTAGAGTGAATAAACAGAATAATGAATAAGCAAACGAGCTAGTTGGAAAATTAACCTTGTGAACCCGAGGCTGTGTTTCCCACACTTTATTTTCAGCTTCATAGTGTAATCACTACATGTCTCAGCCTGGCTGTCATAGCGTACTTAGGGCAGGTCAGGCTTTGAGGAAACACCATCAGCTGGCACGTGAGTGGTGCTGCATACTGACACAGTTTGCTCCTGCAGCAGAGGAGGTAGCTAATGGGTTGAAACATAAATGCACAAAGTAATTAACAAATGACTGCTTGCTAAGCCTCACTCCCTTTAGTTACTGTTGATACGCCTTTTAAGCCAATCATCCTCGCCACGCACATATTCAGCATTCAAAAATTCAAGGGTCTTTAAGTAGACAAGTGTTGCCAGCATATTTTATTAACTTTAGCTGGCTAACCCAAAAGTTTGGACCAAAAGTTGCACATCCCTGTCAAAAAGTCAGCATCTTTTGTATTATTCATGTATTGCAATGTAAAGCTAGATAGTTCTAGTATTATATTGTAGGGAAAAATGTGAGCTTATTTCATTCTGCTAAGGGACTGTTCATTATTTATGAGGGGAAGTGGTGGTGCAAAATGGGAAAGGCACATTAAATAATATTTTAAGCCATGGAAAGAGGACTTTAAATGGAGGCATTTTTTTGTTTATCTTAAATAACCTCTGAACTCCAATAGGCAAAAGGGATGCTGTCTCAATTTTAAACAATTTTAACTTTAACAAATCATGTCTGTTGAACCCTTCTGTCAGGAAACATCACCAAATCTAAGCTTAAAATAAAATTTTATCAAAATGTCTCATTTAAAAGTTTGCTAAAAATAAACTTTTTGCACTAACCAGATCCTGTAAAAAATATTGCATGACAGAAGTAAAAAAAAACAAAAAAAACAAAGCCTTTTTTCTACCAAATTATTTCATTTGCAACTTTTAACTTTTTTTGATCATCAAAGGGTACGTTTTTAAAAGCTAATGGCTGTCATGCTAAGTTAACAATCTTATTCAGGCAGCTGCTGCTACTGTTGTGTAGCCTATGATAAGTTTCCTTTCTGGTGAGGAAACAGACACTATATGCACGTGTCGCTAATGCTGGCTGTGTGTCCCTGCTGTGTGTGTTTGTGTCTGGAATGTGTAAGCTGATGAAATACTGTTGGCTTTGTGCGTTAGGATCAATGATGGGTGGCTGTCACGCATTTATCTATATTCTGCTGAAGTGCACAGACAGCTTGTGTGATGAAGCGATTGGTGAGGAGGATTTGCATTTTGCTTGAGAAATTAGCTGTTTGTTTTGGTGATAACTCTCACTCCCCCCATGCTGTTTGTTCAATGCTACCAACATTTGGTAAGAATATAAAAAAATATGGTCATTAACGGTGGAGGGATGGTCATGCATTTACTCTCAGTCAGGCTTAAGTAAAAATACAAAACAAAAACAAACGAAAGAAAGCAAGCCACACCCCATCTTCCCCTCTGAAAAGTAACAGACAGTCCCTTAGCTTAGGGTACACAGACTAATAAAAAAGAAGCCACCCTCCAAACTACAAGTATCTCTCTTACTACAGCCCCTTAGGCTACACACCACTTCAGCATGTGGAAAAATCAACGCTTGACAGGCCTGCTGTGCCTAGTAACAGTTGCTAAGCTATGATTGAACAATCCCTATTTGGGGCAGGGGTTAAGCAAACATTCGTTTATTAAATGACGTGACGTTATTCAGCAGGAGGCTCCTTGACACACTATAAGTACAGTAAACTCACAAGAGGCCACTTACAGCTAGTTCATTACCCCTGTTAGCAATCACAACAGCAAGAAATTTCTGCAACGTCATGACTGACCCAAGGGGCTGTTTAGGATTTTACAGTGTGTAAATTATATTTATGCACATCGACGGCGGCGGCACCTGAAAGACAACTGGCTGCTGCTCAAGGTCGCCACACTGGAATGAACATGATGAAAACATGCACTTTAGTACTTCACATACTCATTACTCAGACTCCCATTTGCCACCGGCGTATCAAAACCACAGGAAATTGACAACAGGAGATGACAGATGAGAAATGTGTGTCTTCATATGTCTGCACGTACGTTATGCATCAGGGTGTGTAATTTCGCCTTCACCCTGCAATGGCGTGCAGCCCACAGATGGCCCACGGGGTGAAAAATCTGAGAACAAAAACCTACAGTGAAGCGCCAGTCCCAGTGCACAAAAATTGCTCTCCTCCAGCCTCATGATTCGGTTGATTATCCACGCCGCTCACCTCCGAGTGACATGACACAATATGAGAAATGATGAATACGGCAGCTCGTCGGCTGTATCAGCGGTGGCTGGGACAGAAAGACAAACAAATAAAGAAACAGAAAATCCTCAAATAGGAACTGCTGTTTGAAGGGGTATTATTGAAAACGCCTCTCTGAGCTTTATTCAGATTCTTTGTCAGCCTTCACAGCCCTGATCTCAAGGGGTTTAGTATCAAATCCTGGACATGACAAGTAATGACTATTTATAGCACAAGAAGTGTTGGATAATAGCTTATTAGATCACTCACACTGAGGCGAACATCTCAGCATGACAATGAGGCGATCCTGCTTCTGTCTTTTGTTTATTTCTATATTTCTTTTAAAGAGAAAATCGTGTTTGATGCTACTGTTTACTGACAAACATCAAAAAGCCAACACAGGAGGCTTGCGGAATTATCTCCCTCTTTATTTTTTCCTCCCCATTCCGGTCCTTCTGTGCCTCTTATAGCACTGTGTACATTAGTCCCGCTTCTCTTAGCTAAAACAGCACTTATCCAAACGTAGAGTAAATTAAGCAGTCAGCCGTTTAACGGCGAGGAGAATATGAACATGACCAAGTACAGGTCTTCTCTGGCACCGTTTTACAGTCTTTCATATAAACATGACTCTAGGGTCAAGTTGTCGCTAAGTGTTCTTCGAAGGATGACTGCATATAAATACAGGACTTTCCTGTGGTAATCCCTCCCTTGCAGTGGCCTCTTGTCTTTTCCTCCTTCCTTATACACCTGCTTCCCCTCCTCTCCTCACATCTATCCATCCTTTATTCTTCCTCAGTGCTTCTTTCCCTTCATTCCGCCCCTCCTTCCTTTCATCAACACATCCATTCTTCCTCGCTGGTGTATTCTCCTCCTTTGTTTCCCCTTCACTTCTTTTATTCTCCCATGCCTGTCCCTTCCATCACATCCCTCCGCATTCTCCTGACCCTCCCACTACTCTCAGTGTACAGTAAGACTGCAACACTCCTCTTCTCCCTCTCCCTCTCCCTCCCTCTGTCGCTCACACACACATACACACACACAGCAGTGGGCTCGTGTGGAGTTTTATCACAGTCAGCACTGAGCAGTTTGACAGTGAGGAACGAGCGAGGTTCCTCAGTTTCAAAAAGAGGATTTCCTCTGGGGCAAGGTTTCTCAAACTATAGATTCGGTCTTTAAATAGCTCACAGTGGTAATATACTTTAATGAGCATTTGGCCCGGAATGAGAAACTAAATTTCTTATTGAGGTCGCAGGTTGGAAGAAGTTCTATCTTGGTTAGTTTTAAATAATTACCAGGGATAAGATGTTGTCGGGATTGTTGTTGGGACAATTAAAGAGAGTGTGCTGCTGTACAGCGGCCAAAGTGGCAAGTAGTGGTGATTGCATTATAATGGCATTTCAATTTGCTCTTGATTTCTCTGGAGTCATTTGCTTTAAAGACATCATCGTTAAGTGGATTGGGATCATACGCAGGGCACTGCAAACATGCTTCCTGGCGAGGTACATTGTGAGTGTGTTTACTTCCTGTTCTGACAAACCAGTATTTGTGACATGTGAAAATGTAGCACAATTAGAGAGGACTAATAACATCACCAAAGTGGCTTATAAATTTGAGCTACACAGCTGCCTTTTTCTGTTTTGCTGTTAGCGCAGAAGATGAAACTTGTGGCTAATGGCCAGGACAGTGTGAGATGTAAACATCAATAGTATCTTTCTTGACTGAGCTCTAATATTAGCTAGCGTAGAGGTGCTAAGTGAGCTAGCAGTTGATGCACACTTTGATAAAAAGAAAATAGTTCCTCCATGACACTGCTTACAACCAGTGGTGCCCTCAGAAATTTTTCAAAATGGTGGCCTCATGGGGCTACTGAAAATCTTGGCATGGCTTTTCAAAACCAAAAACCATAAGTGAATTTCAGAATTCCGATTATGTTGTTGACATGTGCTGGCTGAAAGTCAATACCAGTGCAGTTAACATTTTGAGTTCCACACGTGAATGTGTTAATTAATTGTCCTTCAACTGGGCTGGCTGTCATTTTCCTTAAAAAGACAAATATACAGTTTTAATTAGGAAAGCATTGATTTTAAGGAATAAAACATTTACTAGGTACAAGCCTTCCAAAGGTTAGGGGAGACTTGTGGGTACCCATTTTCATTAGATACCTTGTGGTCAGAATTCAAGGGACTCTAAAAATGGCCATGCCAGTTGTTCCAGTTGTTTCACTGCCAAAATTTTGCCAGTACAGTTGGTACTAAAGGACCTTGGGTTGTCCAGTTCTACAAGATACCACTACCTTTGCGCTAGCTTTAAAACTGAGCATGCCACAGCTTCTCAAAGACAGTAATGTCAGCCATGTTCAATTAGTTTCACCAGTAGGAGCCAGTGGGAGAAGGCAGGTATTATATAATAGGGGCCAAGGCTCCTTCTGGCCCCCTGTTGGAGGCTTACAACAAGGTCTGTAGATTATCTTTAGTCATCTAGTTCCATTGTGTTACAGAGGAGGCAGCCATCTCTATGGTCGATATCTCCAACACTCGGCAACTCACACCAAAACAATCAAGGTTAATAAATGGCACAGGTAAGAGGCAGAATTCTCTCTTTAAGTTTGCTAACATTAGCCTCCATAAGCTACTGCTCATATCAGATCAAAAAAGGTTGAGTGTGCTCAATTGACCAAGCGTGTATTCAGCTCTTGTGGGTGCAGTCTTGCTTTAGGTCTTGATCTTAAAACGATAGGTGCTTAAAAGTCTCTAAATGTGCTGTTTTCATGGCTATGCTGATCTTTTTTGCTTACCTGCACCAGATATTTTGACCACACTGAGAAAAGCCGGTGAGATAAAATATGAAACAAGCCCTTTATAGTGGAGATGTACAGCTGACAGACTCGTTTTTGTCACCACAGCAGATTCAAAGTGTCATTTTTCACCCATTTGTTCAACATTTTTAACACAAATTGTAGAGAGAAAAAAAAGCGCCGTCATACACTTCAAAGTTTTAACTCCCAAGCTGTCACACAATCCTTCTGCTTTTCCTCTAAGGTTCGCCGGAAAAAAACAAAGAAATGACAGTCCTATTATACCAAGACACTGCTGCCAACTGTTCGGGAGACACCGGACGGAACAACGGGGGCCATTATCCATAATTAATAGCCCTTTGCTTGTTTTAAGCACCCGGCCTATGCATATTTTAAAGAAATATCCAGTGAATATGTTATGTATAGGACTTGTAAGAAGATTGGACAAAAAGAATCAGCATCCCAGAAACTGATGTGAACTTCGCTTCCTAGTGCCTGCACACGGCTCCCTTCCAGAGTGCTCAGTTGCTAGGGGACCAGAAGACTAATTTGGCCATTGCATTGAATATGCAGTTTAAAGGCTTTTCAGAGATATTTTTTGACTATCATTACATGCCAGAGACAGTCCGAAGGGAAACATAAGCAATTTGTCACATAGGGATTCATGCGGCCGTGATATCTCAGTGCTATTTTTGATGAGACAAAGTAGCCTGTCAAGGATGTCTTGTACACAGGACCATAGAACTTGCTCTCATGAATGTCTTATAGGATAATATTATACGTCTAAACACCCAGACATACTGTAGCTGCCCAGAGCGGTTATATTAAAGTGGCATCATTTGGATGAGCAACAAGAAGGGAGACCATGATTAAAAATAAATGAAAGCTGCCCTAACAAACATTTTTTTTTACAGCAATGGATGAAGTAGCTATGTCTAATGTGAAAGATGTAGCTAGTAATGAGGAACCCACACAAAATCGACACTCAACTCAAGCTGTAAGGATACACACTTCCTGTTTTAATTCATAATTTGGGTTTCAGGACCTGCAACTTTGATTCAGTCTCACCACTCTCATCAGCATTTTCAGCCAAAGCAGGAAGCTGTTTTTCATAAATAGCTCTAAAAACCCACTGTAGGCTACTAGCTGGTGAGCATAGCAGAGCAGCTAGCTGCTAAAGAGCCAAGTATCCATCTCAGGGCTTGGTGGAGACCAAAACAGAGATAAAAGGCGACTGAATAATGGCTTTATATTCATCAAGATGCTGGAAAAACAACTCCAAATGAATGTCAGTCTTGTTGTGTGTCTGAGGGATGTGAAAGTAGGAGTTTTTCTTCTCCCATTGGTTAAAAAAAGACTTTAGCTGGTTAAAGGTATGCTATGCGGGATTTGTTGGTCACTGTTTGTATACAGTAGTAATGGCAAGTGAAAGTTGTGTCTTGAAATGAGCCTTGTCCAATTGGTGTTTCGTTGTGCTATATTTCTGTTTTTTTCCACAGTGGATGCGTGCTGCTTATTTTCCGGCCCCAGCTTCACCTGCCCGCTGGGCCAATAAATGTCCCAAACATAGCAAAATAAGAAGAAAATAAGAAAACACAAGCAGAGAGCAGAGTCTCCACAGATAAATACACTGCCACACACCTCTAGAGGATCATAACTGCTGATTAAGGGGGGATTTCTTTAATATCAGGCTATGTTTTTTTTAGTTAAACCCTGCATAATATACCTTTAAAAGTAGCTGGTTATTTATTTAAAATTTAATACAAACATCAAACCATCATCACTGTCTACAAGCCTGCATCCAAAACTCTGCATACCTAGAGCAGCTGGTAACAGTAAGCACCTTATGTGGGAGCTTTGCGTGTGATCCTCACACCCCGAGGCTGCGATCACACCAGCCCCTTCATCCCTTGACTTTTGTTTTGCAGCACCTTTATGGCGCGAGCTGAGAGTCAGCACATTCTCAGGCACTCGGCGCTGTCCCTCCAGCGCACGATCGAGTCTGTTTTGATGCTGCCAGCTTGTCATTTAATGCCTCAATGAGGTACATGCGCAGACACACAAACACCATTTTCAAGAGGGACTGTGCGTATTAAAAAAAAAGCGCTGTGAGAAAATAAACGCCTGCAGCAGAGAACACAGCATTAGTTCTGTTGATGGGTAGATGCCTTAAGCGCTGACAGCTTTCAAGAGACAGTGATTGCCTTGTTGGCTTTCTCCTACATTTCAGAACTGAAGTAGCTGCTTTTGTAGTCAGAGCAATGTTACAATGTATTATACATATTCTGACACACTGTGTGCTTCAATGCCTTATTGCAGTTTTTGCACCAATTTTAACTCAGATGTGTGGATAATTGGATTTGTTAAAAATAAAGGAATTGTATGATTAAAGGCGATCTTCTTTGTTGTTCATTTTCTCCGCTCATATTTCATGTTTTGCTTTTGTTTCCCATGCTGACTCAATAACTTCTCCTCATTTGTAGGAAGCCGAGAGGACAAACACAGAATCCCTTGGGTTACACAATGCTGGAACACACACCAACTCGCTTTGACACATGAACACACACGCACGGAGGGGCGCGCGCACAGACTTTGGCTAACAACACTGCCCTCTCCTCTTTCATTAGACCCATGCACAGGTGCAGAGCGTGCTCTGTGCTGATGAAAAATAATTTATCAAAGTCTGTGGTGGCATTGCGGCAACCTTTTTCTCCAAATGTCACCTTCAAAGGGGGCTCCTTGCTCACGCATTATTGTTCTAAGGCAACAGAGCCCAGAAAAGCCTGGGGCAACTAAATGAGGTTCCCATTATGAACGCTATGATTAAGTGTCCCATGGTGCAGTAACAAATCCACCACTCACCTCACCCTACCTTTAATCTACATTGTCTGCCTGAGAAAAGGGCAAAGTCACTCTTCTCACCTATCAAACCCTTTTTCTTAATTGATCATGATTTCACTTTGTTCAGGACATTCACGCTCATTTAGTGGTTTTGGCACAGGTGGTGCTGCGGTTTCTTACACAGTGGTTTCATGTAGCAACTCTGTCCCCTGCTGTACATAAAATGTATATGACTAATTTGCTTAACCTAATACAGTTATACAAGGTAGTGTTTCAGTTAGTTAAAGGGACGCTCCATCAGTTTCACACATTAAGTTCAGTTTACTAATAATGGGGAGTACAACTCAGTTGTAAAATGTCTTCTGTGGATATGGAGGGAAATTTCTAAAATCTGAAGGTGAGCTCAAACCTAAATTTGCAGCCAATTAATTTCATTTTTTTTTGTAAACATTCATTCATTTTCCATAACCGCTTATCCCGTTGGAAGTTGTGGGGGGGCTCGAGTCTATCTCAGCTAACATTGGACAAGAGGCACGGTACACCCTGGACAGGTTGCCAGATGTTGACAGGGCTAACACATAGAGACAGACAACCACTCACGCTCACAGACACACCTACGGCCAGTTTGGAGTCACCAGTTAACCTGCATGTCTGTGGACTGTGGGAGGAAGCTGGAGTACCCAGAGAAAGCATGCAGGTGCATTGCTGTGGTTCATCACTCCTTACCACTACCTCTCGATCAGTAAAATAATAGAAAACCATTGCGCAATAGCACCTCTAGTGGTCAAAAATTTCACATGATGCCTTTAAGGTCATGAGCTGTAGCTTAATACTGCCTTGAGTTCAGTCTGAGTGAACTCTGACCTGCAAAATACTCTGCTGTTGTTAGCCTGCTAGCCATGCTAGCAAGATTCTAGTATGAAGGCAACAATTTTGTAACAGAAAGCCTGCATTTAGGTTGTTCTCATTCACTGTATAACCCCCAAAAATGGGAAGGCTTGGATCACATGGCCGATACACTGATAGAAGTAAAGAAGGAATTCTAATGAAAAGATGCTAAACTATAGGAAGTGTAGGATAGTGTTTTTGGAGCTTGACCCATTGCATTTTAAGAGAGATAGGTGTGTGAGCTGAGAATTAGTGTTCTGTGTTGTCTGAGAAAATTGGAAATTCCTATCTGATTAAAGCTAATGAGCATCTTTTCAGCCTTCTGTCCAAGTGCCATTAAGCAAGGCACATGGTCCCCTGCGGCTCTGATTGCACAAGCCTCTGGTTATAATGAGCAGCTCCCATGTGAGGCTGCAAGTAATTTTATACACAAGAGGCATGGTGCTAAACTGACAACAACAGGCAAATCTCCTCCCTGGAGTGTTCAATTGGGTGCAGATCTGGCAGTTTAGACAGCTGTGGCATTTGTTTGATATGGTTTTCATGTTCATCAAACTACTGAATGACCATGCACGCCCCGCGGACGACGGCGCTGTCATCTTGCTAGAAAGCACTTGCATCTGGGAAAACTGTAAAAACATATTATGGAGCGAGGGCGATCATTATTCAGTGGTTCTTACCTTTCGCTGTGAGAGGTTGAGTGGACCGAGAGCGAGCCAGAAAAATGCACTCTGCCTGCTTTCATGAATCATATCTATATGTTAGTGAAGTGTGTCCTCTATTTGAGCAGTTACCCCAGATGTGTGACTCAGCACCATATGAGATAAACCACCAAGGTACCCAGACAACATTAAAAGAACTAGGACAGAATGCTTAAAGAAAGGCGCTCCTCGGACAGGTAATAGACAAAAAAAAGAAATAAAAGACTGTTAAATGGATGATTCATATTGTAGCATTTAACAGAAAAACTTTCAAATGTCCCAGTGTGGTGCTGTTATCTCACTTTGTGTCCCCAAGGCTTTGCACACTGTGATTAAGAAGCTTCCTTAAATCTATTCGCCAACGAACTACAAACATTTTTACCGAAGTTAAATATGGCTTTGAGTCCATTCCTAAATGGGGTCATTCTGGGAGCAAAGCACTGGCAGAACAAAAAATCTCTGCTTTAGATTATATATTATGACTTCTCTTCTACTAATGCATTTACTCTGCACCGCTTTTGTTTATGGCGTCGCACACATTGAACAGATAAGACTTGAAAGCCAAATTTTCACCACAAAAATGTTGTTGTGCTGAAGGTTATTGGGGGTTGTTTATTTTCACCCTACTATAGATCATGTCCATGTACAGCTGAAAGAAAAATACAGTACACAGTTTTAATGCAGTATCATAGGAGAAGAGAAACACAGAGGAGGACATAATGGAAAACATCAAAGATCAGAAGGAAACAGTGGAGAAAAGAACAGTGGAGCTAACTAGGGAACAGAGCAGAGCTGAAGCTTTGCAGTCTGAAATCTGTAAGAAACCACATCTGGTGCCAAGATGGAGGTGCATTGGATGATTGCAGTGTAGAACGACAGAGATAAAAAGCTGTTTTACGCTTGATGTTGGTGAATTCAGGCAAAGAGTGTAACGTCTGATTGTGCTGACTGATTACTCTCACCGAAATGCTGCTTTGTCTGCAGTCTATTTGGCCTAAATCCATTCCAAATCACTACAAAATGTCATTCACAGCTGTTCGTGCCCAAAAACCAAGGACCTCCAATATGGCTTCCAGTGGCTTTGTTATGTCACACCACCGTCTGTAATAGCACTTTCCAAAGCCTAAATTGTTTTCACTCTAGCCTCCTAATGAGGCACATATGGGATGCGAGGTGGATGCAATTAACTGCAATTAACTAGCTGGTTGGAAAGAAAACCAGCATCACTTTGCGTCACGAAGAGTGATGTCTAAATCCTCCGCTACAACAAACTGAAGTAACCCGAGCTGCCCTAAATAGAACTTACTGCTCCTCCTAATAGCGACTTTTCCTACTCACGCTGCCGATGAAGCATCCGTCGCTGGCTAGTGAGAGGGCCAGAGACACTCACAATGAGTGTCTCAGCTCTTTTGAGGAGGTGTGCAGACCATTGTGAAGTAGAGCGAGTCCTCATTGGTCCTTGTTAGTTCCACTAAAATGAGCAGGAGCAGAGGCTGGTGCTGGATGCTAAAAAAAAGATGGGGAATGCCTCACTTGGACGGCCTTTAATGTCATTAGATAAAAAACTCATAGATGTGGATAGAATGTATGAAAAAATAAGCTTAACGTCAGATTAAACTTACATTTAGTGCTAAAATATTTCATTTTAATGGTATGTTTTGGAGATTGAAGAATTTAGAAAAACAAAACTTAAAGGGATGGTTCAGATTTTTTTTTGAACTGGGGTTGTACATGATACTTATTCATACTCAGTACATGCTGTAGATGTCAGTCAGCACGCTCCTAGTTTGGAGAAGCAGGCTGGAGTCCAACGAGGAAAGTAAGCATTGTACTGCTGGGGATGGGGGTCCACAGCGACAAAATGTGTTTAAACAAACTAAAAAGAGTCAGTAATTCAATATCAGTTTAAGTGTATGCTATATTTAGAATATTTTGACTGCTTTTCCTTAATGTCAGACAGTGGTTTCCAACAGGGAAGCTGTTATAGGGTTTAGCTCCCATTTAAGCTCTTGTCAACCAGACTCCATTGACAAAAATAGTAATTTTAGCTTACTGAATACATGAGCTGCTGGTCTACTGCTGCCTTGTTCAGTTAGTTAGCTTGTGTTTAGTGTGACTTTGGTGTACCCGAACTAACCCCTTCAAATGCTGAAGTCATACAATGACAGATACAAAACAAATAATTGAGGCACTGGTAGACCAGCAGCTCGTTTCGTCAGCAGTGTTAAATCAGTGTTTTTCTCAATAGAGTCTGGCATTTAAGAGAATGACATAACGTTTTCAATTTCCTGTCGGAAATCAGTGTTTGTTATTAAGGTAAAGCAGTGAAAAATTTAGGATATAGTGTACACTTAGACTGATATTGATTTTTTTTTGGGAGGTGACTAAAATACGTGTTGTTGCTGGCCCCCATCCACAGCTGTGGATTGTTCCATGTCAAACTCCAGCCTGCTTCTCCAGTCTAGAGGCGTTCCTACTGACATCTACTCATGTAATATACTGTGTATGGATAAGTACCCCATTCAACCCCACTTCAAAGAAATCTAAACTGCCCCTTTAAGCCCAATTGATTTTGGCAGAACATTTTTTAGGTGTGTTACCAGCCATACATATTAAAACCAGTAAATGCCTTTGTAAGAAGATGAACATGAGCTCTAAATTAGCTATCAGGCTTGGTTTGAGGATGTTTTGTATTTCATTAAGAGCTCCCTGAGCTGAAGCAGCCAAGCACAGAGCCTTTAAAATCTGATCATCAGACAGTGAATACCTGCAGGTCTCGCTTAATGCGTTGAAATCAGTTTGCATCCTTTTCAAAGGCACAAGAGGTCAAAGCTTGCTCAGCAAAGGGAGTATTTGCTTCATATATACGTGTGATAGAATCACATAAAAGTTGATGTTTTAAAGAAAAGTGTGAAATGTAATATTATAGATCTGATGGATTTATTTGTGTTTAGTGTGGCTCTGTAGCTCAAGATAGGTCAATGCAACTTAAGGTCATGGAAAGTAGTATATTCCATTAACTATATGCTGTTATTCAGTGGGTATCTGGCTGCTAACAAAAGCAAATCCCACTAAAGCTGCATCATTTATAGTATGTCCATGTCATGCTGCTATGCAACTTGTAAACAACAAACTGTAAAGTACTGCAAAATTAAAGAGTAACAAAATCCTCTTGAAAATTCAAAGCTATCTCAGTCGTGTCTGCACGCGCTAATGGCACTGCAAAGGAGTACGTCTTTGCAACTCTATGGTGTCAGATTTCATGTAATATCTTGTGTCTTGCCGTAGAAGAAGCAGTGATTGTTCGCACGTACAAATTGAACTTACCTCAGCCTTCAAAGGGAGCACATTTCAGTGTTGAATTTCAGTGGTATTCTACACTAAGCTCACAGTCCCCGGGGCCATATATTCCACATGATACTTTACAAGTGTAGGCTAATGCTTGACGAGCAGAATGTAGAGTTTTACTATAGTGCAAGAGTTTAGAGAAGCTTCGCTTTCAAATATCAATAATGTATACTGACAAAAACAAGACCCCGGCAATAAACGCTGACACATTTTAAAACAGTGGGCAGACAACTAGTGTAAGCATACACCGAGGTCTGGACAGTGAAAAGTTGCATGAACTCCCTTTTGTTTTTGAGAAAGCTACGACTCCTGACTTTTGCTGCTGACAGACTGCTAGAGGGCTTTGCGTATTGTAATATCTCCCATGGAAATGTGAAAATATCTGGTGCTGTATGCTAAGCGAGCAGCTGCAGTGTAACCATTGTACTCATTGAAAAGAAACTATTCTAAGGATCACCACATCCCGGCTCCCATGCTTTGACTACTGCATAAATACACTATAACAAAGATGGATGCTCCACTTTTTTTCTGTGTACATTCACTGCTGCATGGAACTTTTAAAATTATGTGCCAGGTTTTTTTTTTTTTTTATGCGTCACTGTTTTTGATTATTATTTTTCCTGCACCATTTTGTGGCCAGAGCTGAGCAAAATTGCTTTAAATTTGTATTTTACATGAAGATTTATTTATAATAAAATAAATTAATTAATATTACAGACTGAATATTGACATATAAAAATAAACTTTTCATGATAACATTATATTTTAATGTGAATACGAATGGAAACTGAAAAAAAAAACATTTCTTTTTCATAAAAAGATTTTTTTTTTTTTTTAATAAAATGAGCACCAAAATCTCATATGAAGAGGTGTATCCTGTGTCTTCTGTGTTGTGATACACATTGATATTAAATTCGAGTCACTGGGACACATTAAATGGAAGTTATTGAAAAATCTCCCATTATTTTCCGTTAATATATTTTTCTAAAATAGGAGACCTACACATTATAATGAAAATAAGTGCACTACATTAGAACAACTTAATACAATATAATTAGATCAGAATTTTCACTCATATTGCAACCCAGTTGCCAGAAAGAAAATTAGCATTTTACATTTCTACAAACCACTTACATTACATTTGCACATTATTATGTGGCAGATAGGTTGAAAGCTTACGTTTTAATAGCGCTGTGGTTAACATGGCTGGGTTTAGACACAAAAAACACTGGAAAAAGATTGTGTTTTGGTTTAGAATTAAAGCTAATTTCAGTGCGGTACGGCACTGCTCCATCAGTGTCCTCCTCACACTGCAATATCATCAGTCATAAGTTTGTTTTTAATGGGAGAAAATTAGTTTAGGTTTTCACCTTGCTGCAGCAATGTACGAGTGTAACCAAAGGTGTGTCAGTGCACTATGACATCACCTGTTGGGTGTGGTTTCAAGTGTGACCAGGAGTATTCAGTGGTATAACCCTCTTAAAAAACACCAGCAGGCAGTTAAAAATAGCTTTTAAAACTGATGTCAATGCTGTGCTCACATGGAATCAGGCCAACAGTAGAGAGCAGACAGACAGCACAGTCTAGACAGCATGGGATAAACAAACTAACGCTGACTGAATGGCAAATTGAAACACGCATGAGGATATACTACCATGGTAACGCCGTGTTGTTTACAAAAATTGAATGAATATATTAAATAAAATTATTTTGTGTTTGTTATTTCATGCAATTATTCTAGAAATGTCCAGAATTGACCAGACAGCCTGTGTTTCCTCGTTGTATGAGGGAGCATAACATCAGATTGTACATTCCATTGCGTAGGATGGCAAAAAGTCAAAATATTTTAAATTTGAGCAGCACTGCTGTCTACTATCACCACTCCTGGTACTCTCTGCAGGTCTCTTTTTTTTACCATCCAACTTTCGTCTACTGAAATGACATCCGCTTTGCTGTGTACCATCTGCCTGATTTCATGTGAAGGCAACATAAGTTACTCTTCAAGTACACACGGGAAAGTAGAATTTCACCTCCTCTCATCACAAGAGAAAATCACATTTGAGTTTTTGCCTCAATCAGTAATGGCCTTATTTCTCCAGACAGAATTTTATATTGGAAAGTTACACCTTAGGCGAGATTATACTATTATAAAGGCAGTAATGTCAATTAGGTCTGTCATTTTCTTTCTGAATCCTTCTGCAGTTAGGCACTAAACCAAACTTTCTAGAATGATTTTGCAGCAGTGGGGATTCAAAGTGGCCAGTGAAGGTTCTTGTCTGGGATGAACACAAACTTTTTCCTCTCCACACTGCTTGCATGCAGTGATATCTCACTGCAGAAGGAGGAGGAGGGAGGATGGGAGTCAGCAGGAGAGGTCGCTTTTGACGGAGAAGACGGCTGATGTGGATTCCTCACTGAAGCTCCTAACGAGAGCCCCTGCAGGCTTCATGCCTCTGGCGATGCTTCAAGGTGACTCAATTTACCCTAAAACGCCATACACGAGGACCACCTTGAAGATGTAAATTATAGAAAAGTGCAAAGAACCCTGACATCACATAGGTGAAGATCTCCATATTTCAGCAGTACAGGCGGGGGAGGATTTCATGTACATTCCGTATAAATGTTTCAAAGAAGCCCACGCGGTGGTTGCAGGAGCCTGGTTGATGAGGAAGCAAAATCATGGCTCAAAGGCTGCCGTCTGAATCCCTGAACCACCTGGAAGACGAGGACATGGGAAATGAATGAGACATGCTCACCCTCCCCTGAAAAAAACATCTGTGGCAGTGCCTGGTTGCCTGAAAAATTTTGTGGAATGAACATGATGTCTTAAAATGATGTTCTAACATGCTTCATGCACAGGAAAAAGTTACAGAAACATTTTTCTGGCATAAAAGGTTTATGAAGGACATGATAGCACACAGGAAAGCCAGGGAGTGCTTAGCATATTCATTTGTCTGTGAGTTGCTTGGTTCAATTCTCAACTCATCCTGAAACATGTTCATGTTTTTTCGTCTTGCATCACTTACTGACTTTAATGAATATGGATGGAATATCACTTATATCAGAAACTAGGGCTGTAACCCACTCAGAATTATGTCGGATTCGGCTTGTCATATACCACCACTTGCTCAGTGATCCCTGCGTGACATACCAACACATTAATGCACCCTTCATAGCAGGATGGAACGCACCGGCCAGCGGATGCTGTTAACGCAGCAGGCAACAACTGCTTTATCAGCGGACATTGGCGTCAGACACCGATGCACAAAGACACCCTTTGTGGCGGTATGAAACTCTCCAGCTGGCAGCAGTTTGTAACATGGTATGAAGAGAGAGAGGAAGTCCGTATGGGGTGGACAGGAAGGGTGGTGGATTTGTCAAAAGAGCAACAATGTAGTGTGCTAGTGTGTAGCATGCTACAGGTAGTAAGATATGTCAGATGATGTACTAGTAACCATCTTAAGGTTTATTTCCTTAAGTTAAGTGTTTTCAGTGTGTTATAAATTTATGTTGAAAAGGCATGTGAAGTCCATTTCCTGTGAAAACGGAAGTGTATTTTGAAAAGACACAATACATGTAACAGGTGCAAATTGACACACTGCCCCTGAACATAACTGATACAAGAGGGTGACTAGTGCGTCGTATTTTGACGTGTACCTCCAGCAAATATTCAACTATTTGTTCCCCTTTTTTTCCATTTAGAGTTTGAGTTTGTTTGATATCTACATACTTTAAAACATGTTTTTTTTTGCACATTTCTGATCCATCGTTAGCGTAGTTAGCATGCATTAGCTTAAAGGGCTAACTTGACTTGTGTACTATGGTACGTTAACATTTCTGTCACCTTAAACATCCTGCTGAACCCCTATTTAAAGTCTCAGACTCTATATGGAAAGTCAAGAACTGAAGAGTCAAATATCCGTATTGAATGGCCAAATCCGATTCGACTGACATAATTCTGAGTAATTCTGAAATTGACTCACAAACAGACAACAAAACTGCTTGATTTGAAGAATCTCAGTCCACAGTTGGGTCTCCGATTGATGATTCAAATCTTCGACTTTCAAGGGGCTGACCTAGAAGAAACTTCCTGTGGGTGTCCAACAGTGACAGGAAAAACAAAAACAGTATCATTTTACAACCATCTTTCAAGTCTAGAAGGGCAAACTCCAAAACAGTTTCGTGGTGAATCACTTTAATTAGCTATGTGCCGGGACATGAATAAAAACTACACATGTTATTTAAAATGATGGATTATGTTTGTCAGTGCGGCGGTACATCTCTGGAGGTTGTTCTTAATGGATCTTGGAAAACAATAGGAGGCTGTGACCTTCAGCAGGGCTGGGTAAACCCTTTGTTGCATCTGACTATGTTGCAAACATTCTGGTGGGTTTAGATTTTTTATGTGTTGTATTAGCAACGAGGATAAAACGCTGGTATCATCATGTTTACAGTAGCAGAGCATCTTTAGCCGCCCTAGCTTGACCCCAATTTTAACTGAGGTTGTTCTGCTTGACTGAATTTCACCTTTGGCTAACATTTTCATGCGTCCAATTCAAAATACAATATTGTCTCATAATCTTCTTGTCCACATGTGAGTGTGTTGTATTCTGCAGTGGAGTGGGGGCTTATTTTGTGAAGTTTTCCGAGTCTGTACAGTATGGGTACTTTCTCACAGTGACTTCCCTCTGCAACCAATTCTCTCCACTACTAATCATCAGTGTTAAAAATGAATTATCATCTAAATGAGAATTAACTCTGGCTGTGCTGCATGTCTTCTAAATGAACTGGCATTTAGGCAAGTCACACTTGTCCTGTAAGCCGTTTTCTCCTGCCGTATTTCATTATCAGCCCGCCCCGCTGCCTTTGATCAGCAGCATTATGCACATTGTAACGTTTAAGAACATCACAGTGGTATGTGCTGTATATGTTTGCGAGCCGAGAAACGAGCTGAGGAATGTTATATATAAAATAGCAAAGAAAAAGACAGCTGCCTGACAGTTCCCCACATCAAGGCGCAGGCATTAAACTGCAGCTCCAAATGAGCTATCTGTGTCTGGTGGCCTTGCCGTGTTCAGCAAGAAGTGGGAGAGAAATAGCAGCGTTTCATATGAATGTTGACAGCTCCCTAGATAGGCCAAGGTTAAAGCGGTGTTAAGACTTTTTTAAGGGGATTTCTGAATCTTTGATCAGAATGAATAGTATCTTGAGAGGCCCAAACTTAGAGTAGCTGCTTTCTGATTGAATTGATTATTTGAAACGCAGAATTTGTAGAGCACTTATTTTAGGTTTGAGGATTAGAGGTTGCTAATATCTCTCTAGTGCTTTAAAAATAACACAGATGGGCTCCAGATTAAAGCACTTCACTGGCTCATTCAGTGACATGGATAAGAAAATCTGCCTGCCCTTGCTTGTAGAACTTTTAACGGGATCCAATCATCTGCTCTTGAGAATTCATTTTAGGAGTTAAAAGTTAAAAAGTAGCTAATGTGAGATAACGTTAGCTAGCCACCATAAGCTACTGGGTGCCATGCCATTGTTTTGACATTCTTAAGCTGATTCAAAGCTCTGTAAGTCTGAAAAATGTCCCATTGGATCGAAAACCAATTTCTCCAACAGCCTGTTAACCCCCCAAAAAATGCTCATTGTCCATTTCTGTGAAAGTGTACACTACCTGCAGTTTGTTTCAGGGTTTGAGTCATCAAAACTGGGTGCTTTTACCAAGCCTTCAGGGTGTTTCCCAGTGTTTTTACAGCCCCTTTGTGGTGTCCCGCAGCAGCATTTGAGCCACCAAACCTGGGTGTTTTTCACCGACCCGTCCCTGCTTTTCCAGCGTTTTTGGTGCCAACAGCTGTAGGTGTCAAAACAAGATCTTTCCCTAAGCATAACCAAGTGGTATTTGTGCTGAAACCTAACCATTCATTCACCATAGCAATGTTGATAAAACGTAACGTATTCATGGTTTTGAGTTTTGATTTTTGGAGAAACTGGGGTTCTGAGCCATGGGTGTTTCTCATGTCCGAGAAATTGGTTCAGTGGGGACATTTTTTGGACTAACGTGGCTTTGGAATTTTGAAATAATGGGCAGTCCCCTGCCACTGATTATACCAGGCCAAGAAAGGTTGAATTGGAAAAAAACCCTGGGTGTATTGAATTGTCAGAGAAAAAGGATATCTCAAAAGTAAAGAGTCTTACTTTAAAGTTAAAATGTGATGCAGAATACTAACTCGGCTCAGTCAACCTATTCTGGCAGAATGGCAATCAAAGGCCCTTAGTGATGAATATGTTAGCATATAAAGTTCATTTTCAGTGACGTCAACACAAATTTCACAAAAAGTGTTGGCAGGAAATCAGCAGTTTGTTGGGTGAAGTATGGGCAACAACAGGTTCCTCCTAATTGAAACCGGGCGCAGCTGTGCATCGCTGCACTGATTCCCCTGCTGCACACGCGAATCCCATTTCGCTTGGGTTTGCCACCGCTATAGATAATCACTCCTCAAGATGAGCTGTTTTCAGTGGAGATTATACATTTGAATATGGTAATGAAGTCACTTGAGGGGGGCTTTAATAAGGAAGGTAATCGATAAGGCAATTATAGCTAAACAGCTGAGTTAATCTCCTGTTACATGTGTGACACAGGTAATGAGTCATTGGTATTGGAGGGAAGAAGAAGGGAGCAATAAATGCTTTTATCAAAAATTTTAAATGGGAAGCACATTAGCCACTACCTGCGTCTCTTCCTGATTTGCTTCAGAGCATAATGGCTGTGCACAAGACTGTAATTGGGACGATATGTGCTATATGTCAGTGAATGGGCGGTAAGGGCTATTTGAAAAATGTATTGCATGTCAGTGTCACATACAGTGGATAGATATTAATGGTTGCCAGGTTACTGTATCGTAAAAGGAGGTTATACATTATAATGAAAACAGAACTCGGAATTGATCAAGGACAAGAATGTATTCAGCACACAAACACTGCATATTTTCCTGGGTGGGAAGGCAAATGCGTGGTTGATACATTGTTACTCAATTTCAACTTGTACAACCTAAATGGAACTGCATGATACATGTCCTCAAGGCTCCACTCAGTTCCTAGCAGACCTAACCTGGGATTCGAGCCAGGCGGGTCCAGTATATACTCAGTTTAATCTAGCTGGGTGGTGACTGTTAGTAAAATTGTGCCTCTAAAAGGGTGTAGACATTTTGGAACCTTAACATGTCACATATAACACGACAAGCACATAAACACAGACACTTTGAGCCGTACGTTCTTGAGTGTGTCATCGAATTGGAATGCAACAAAGGCGAGATGATGTTGGAGCATTGCTGCCATGTGTGTTATATATACATATACATATATACAATAAATGTTGATATGAGACGGATGAAACGTACAAATTAAACATATTTCTGGTTTGCAGAAATGCACAATGCCAACATTTTCTTGTGACTGAGCTGGCAAGGCAGGTGTAATATTCACAAGTCCTGGTTTTCAATAAGCACTGAACACAAAGTACAACTGAGGCTGATGGCACTGCCATTAAGTTTGCAGGTATTTGGACATAAACCAAAGTACTGGATACATTCAACTTTTCATCTGATTATGGCTCTTAATGAAAGTTGAAAGGGATCACCAGATTTGTTACAGTTCATCCTGAGGGGCACGTGAAAGTCTGTAACAAAACCACATGTCACTTAAAGGCACACGTCAGCCTCATGGTGGCACTAGAGGAAATTATGGGGGCAATTAAAGTCATTAGGATACATTCTCTGGGCATTTCATGGCTATCATTCTACTAGTTAAGATATTTCAGTCTGGACTAAAGTGGTGGACTGACAGCCAGACAGGCAGACATTGCCTTCCCAAGAGTCATGCCACTAGTCAGCTGTAAATATCTGTACCCAGAATGCAGTGAGTTTGAAATGGACTGTATCCCCCCAGATTAAGTCTAGTCCTCTGTACACAGAGCGACAGTCTCTAGCTGACAGTTTGAATATTCTTTATGCAGGGGCAGGCCTCTATTGGTTGATTAATAGGGTCAATTTACATAAAAAACCTTCCTTGGTGCAGCTTGAATCTCCATAGAAAGACAAGTGCAAAGGGTCTGCTCTCCAATTTGATCTGTCACATATGCATTGTTCAGCCTTCTCTTGTCACAGGTCGCAGAGACAGTGCTGTTCCAGAAGTTCAGCTGTGCTGCTGTCTTGCCACTGATTGTGTCCATCCAAGCTTGATGTAAGAACAAATCAAGTCCCCGGGGGCAAGCTCCCTGTCTCTTTATGCTGGAATAAATTAATAGGCAAGAAGAGAATTTCAAACAACTGACTTTATTCCTTATGTATGTTCTGCTGTTTCGTCGAGGGCTGACATACATTTGCCCAGGATTTTGATGAAGACAATGATCTGAGCCCTGCAGGAAATGAATTGCTTCTTGAAACCGCGTGGTATCAGCGAGGCAAAATTGCAAATGCATGTCATAAAAGTTAAATAAAGTGCTTTCAGAAAGGTTTTATCACTCGTTTCTGATTCATTATCATGTCTGGTTGAGTGTACTTGTGATGTATGCTGTGTGCATTTAGTGCATGAGGGTGTTTTGCAGAGCAGTAGATGTCGCCGGGACTCAGCTGTGTGTGGGTTGACAGAGGCTAAGGGGCCCATTGTGGCACGCTAAAAGCCAGGTTAATGCTTTCCATGCATAATCTGAAAGCTGGGGCAGCGGCAGTACATCTCCTCTCATTTAAATCTCACCGGCTTGTGTAACATCTTTTATTCCTTGAGTGGCAGCCCTCCTTTGGTTTTTTACCAACAGCTGCTTCCCACCTCAGTCGCAGTGATAACCGCGTTCTGTCTTGCAGCGGGGGCTAAATGCTGCATCAGGAAGTTTAACCCCCCCTCCCCTCTTCCTCCATTTGAAATGTGCTCTCACCACTTATCTATGCAACAATACAACAGCACCACAGGTACGGCAGTTGCAGGAGCGTATCGTCATTGACTGCCGCATTGATTTTAAATTAGCAGCACTGTAAAAGCCTTCTGCATGGGTATTTATTCAGATTACAACATAAGGACGCTTGCTGTATTTCTGTTTGACGTTTCTTGTTTGCAGCTATCCATCCATGTATCCATGTCCTTGCAACTAGAGACTTAAAAAGTGCTGCTCTGCAAATTCCTTTCTTGTTTAATGTTTGCAAAAAAGCTTTGCTTGCTAAGCAGGCAGATTAACCTCTTATTACTTTCCCAGCTTACCCAGCCCTTTTTATTTTCATATAAAACAAACTCCTACACTTCACAACATTCTTAACTCTTAAAGAGACAGCTGACCCAAAATTCAAAAATACATATTTTTCTCTTACCTGTAGTGCTATTTATCAAACTCGATTGTTCTGGTGTGAGTTTCTGACTGTTGGAGATATCGGCTGAAGAGTTGTCTGCCCTCTCTCAAATATAATGGAAGTAGATAGCTCTTGGCTTGTGGTGCTCAAAGCACAAAAAAATAAAAAATATATATTTGAAAACCTCAACAGCAGTGTCTCTTTCCAGAAATCATGACCTGACCTGGTTACCCAAGATACCAAGATACACAGACCTTGTTGTGGGCAGTTTTATGAACTATTTTCTTCCACCAAACTACACCCACCATGGATGAGAGGCTCATGCCTGTAACAGTGCGATATGTAAACAATAATGATGTCCTCCTGGGCTTAGCCTGTGACACTAGCTAGCTCAGTGGTGCTAGGTGAGCTACAGTATATGCACCCTTCCTTCTGCGCAGCGATACAGTTTGCAAGTGTGGTTTGGTAGAGAGACAAATAGTTCTCACATGAAACTGCTCAAAAGAAGGTCTGTAGATTATCTTGAGCAACATATTCTCATACAGTGGTTTGTATGATACGTAACGAACTAGCGCCTCTTGAATAACGTAAAGATGCATAGGTCAACTTTAGGTTAAGTAGGTTAGATTTAGGCAAAGAAACATGGTGATGGGTTAGGGTTAGGGTTAGGGGAACGCAGCCTTCCCGATGACTGGGGTTAGACACAAACTGCTGGCTCTGTGATTATGTGGGTGATATATACAAATTGCGGTGCATCTGGAAAGAGACTTTTTTTGGCACTTTGAGCACCACAAGCCGAGTGCCATCTAGTTCCATTATACTGGAGAGAAGGCAGACACCTCTACTGTTGATATCTCCAGACACTCACACTGTCCCTTTAACTCTTGTTTTTCTTGACATTGACTCCCACTTGTTCGGGATCTCCACAGCTGAATCTGTAAAAATTAGTATACATTTTTCCTTTTTTTCATCTTATAAAACCCCCTAAAGGTAGAAAAGTACCTTTCGGGGGAAGTGTTAACCCTTCCCCTTGCAAAAACTTCATTTGCATTTGATGATGCTGACAGAATATGACAAAAATGACAATAAAGCAGTGGTATTGTACTGATATAAACCAAAACAACAGAAATATTGGGGTGTTGGGAGGGTAATGCTGCATAAACAGCACTGTCAACACCAACAGATATAGAGGTGGCAAACAGCAGAGGGAAAAGTGGATTTTTCTTTTGTTTTTTTTATCACATTTTTGCATGTATATGCCTTTATTAGGTAGTGAGAGTAGAGAAAAGACAGAGTATGAGGGGAGAGACGCCATCAGAATATTTCAAATAGGCTATTATCCTTTTCAAAAAATCCACATTGTGGCTTTAATGTAATTTAAATGAAATAGTACATGGAGAAAAAAAGTCTTTTGGACTTTGCTGGCATCATTTCTCCTTCCTGAAAGTCATCAACTGTGACCTGACTTCATCCCCAGACCAGCTTGGTCAGCTAACGTATACACAATGTGTTGATGTCCAAAATTAAAAGAGCTATAACGTTATTACCCGCCGCTGACTGGCAACCTAAACAATAAGCTCAGTCACTTAGGTATGTCCATCTCTATTTGTCTCTCTCCCCCCGTGCTCTCACTTGTCAGCAGTTCCTACCCTCGGCGCAATTTGAATAACCTCCCATCGCTGCAGTTTGCTCGTCGTTCGTCAAGAGGACAGTAATCATGCACTTGGCTCGGCTCCACACGTCAGGAGAAGGCTGGCTGCCCTTCAGTCAAGAATGTGGTTGATGTGCTTCAAAAAAAAAAAAAAAGACCCACTGGGGAACTTTGGTATCTGTTTTGAACTCACAAAGTAATCATGGAAGTTATTGTTACCTAGCTGTAATCAGATCTGGGGTATTATCCAGGGTTGTTTGCAATTACCTTTTTTTTTTTTTTTAAATAATCTGATTAGACTGTGATATCTGTTTCCTGACTTGCAATTACCCTTTTAAAAGAAATGATTACACAGTTTTTTGAAGCTGTATCTTTTCCCTGACAGCGACAACAACAAGACTTGTTTGACAACACCACCTTTATGCAGTCTGCAAGGGCGATCATATACCTCCCACCTTAGATTCAGGACCATGATTTCAATAGCAGCAGCTTAACCACTCTGTGCTTGTAAAACACAAACCTCCTTCTTCTGATCTACATCAGCTCCAGCATGTCAAACCAGCTGAACAAGGGCTTTTTCTTCCCCGTCCATGATAACCCTGACCTCCCTCGATGGAACTTAACACCCTTGTCTGCCTCCATCGCCGCTGATGTTGCTGCGAATCCATGCTGGGTGTTATTTCCCGCCCCTGGTGTCGCCTCCTAGGCTTTTCCATGCCCTTTTATCTCTGTAATCACTAGTCAGCGTACTGAGATCAGACACACTGTCCGAGTGACTCCCCTCACAGGAATGCGAGCGCTCAGAAAACTCAAACGAGAATATGAAAGGACGGGAAGGTGTTGCGCGCGTGTTTGCATTCGTTTAAGTGTGTGTCCGGCCGAGTGTGCAACTTTCTGGCACAAACACTGCTGGCAGCTCTCCATAGTAATCAAATCACACGTCACCGGGGCCGGCGTGCATCAGCTCAGAAGTTCAGTCAAGTTAAAAGTCGTGTGTGTTTGTGAGGGGCGATGAAAGAAATTGGCTGCTATGTGTGTTTGTGTGCCCGCGCCACAGCTATGCCGGGGTCACCGGGATGCCATTCATAGTCACAGTTTGTGACGGGTGTCTGACAAGCCCCACAGGAGGACTGCTTGATGTGCTGATACAGACAAGAATGTTTTCTTAAAGTGTTTTGCAGAAGGAAAAAAAAACAGCAGGTCAAGAAACACACGCTTGAAACGTGCAGAAAGATGAAACCAGCAGGGAGCTGGTTGTGCTTTACATACTATCCACTCCATGGAATGCAACCATCTCTTGTGCTGCATATGCAAAACTGGAAAAAAAAAAGTCAAAGTTAAGGTAAGGCAAAGAAAAAAACAAGAAACTGATAAATCACTAAAAGTTATAAAGAAAAAGAATCCAAACACAACACATAAAAAATGAACAGGAGGAAAAAAACAAGATGACACTCAGAGAGGAATAACTCTCACTATCTCTGCAGCTCAACACATTGTATACAAGCTTCTCATCCCAAAGCGAGGTATTTCATCTCTTTTATTTTAGCAAAACCAGATCCTAAAATCAGATTACAACCTTACGGAAAGTTTCCAACTAAATGGTCATGATCAAAAAAACAAAGATTTTTCACGTTAGCCTTTTATCACCTCGGCTTTGTGGAGGTGTCGTGTCAGCCTCATTAAATCTCTGTCATGTTTTCTATTCAGTGTACCAAGCATAACAGGCGTAAGATCTGCATCTGCTACTGTATGCCGGTCTTTCTTAGTCATCGTCGGTGCGCGTGCATATGCGTGACATCACATGAGGTGAGGTGTAACACTGTAATGCTGATTCATCCTCCAGCGAGCTGCATCTACAGTACAGGTAGGTGTTGTCCCATTGTTGCTGTTGTTTGCTCAAGTATGCAGGAATTGTCTCCACTGTGTGACACTCGTCGCTTCTGTGAAACGCCACAGTATGCACAAATGCTGCTTCTATTAGTGAGCATATTTCATGGGAAAAGCAGTAGAAGAAGTCAGCATTAAGCTTGTTACTAGGTCAAATGTGATCAATTGAGCATTTGGGTTCAATAGCATTTTAACAAATCCTTTCTAATCTCTTATTGAATCTAATTAGGTTCCAACATTTGCAAGCAACTAAAGCTATAAATAACTCAAACTCGGTGTAATAATCTGTAATCACCTTTTGTTGACTGAGAAGGCAGAAACAGAGAGGCAGCCTAATTAATGTTCCCAACCTGTAGCTCCAACCTGAAATGAGAAAATGTATAAAATGTTGCTTGACTGCATCTGACACATTAAAATGCCTGCTTATTTAACATCTTTTTGTATTGTTCAGTTCAAATATAGGAGGTCCAAGAACAGAGCTAGTAAACAATAAATAAGTCAGGTGCATGGACAGAGTGGGCCCTGAGGCAAAGATATGCACAGGGCCCCACTACCTTGCCTACACAGGACCAAAACATAACAGCTTAGTGTTGGTTATGCACCTTTTGGTGGTTTATGTCTCTTTGTGGTCATTTTGTGTCTCCTTGTGGCTGTTTTCTGTCTCTTTCAGGTATTTTTGTGTCACTTTGTAGTTGTTTGTGTCTCTTTGTAGTTGTTTGAGCCTCTTTGAGGTAATTCTGTCTTGTTGAGGTAATTCTATGTATTTTTAGTCATTTTATGTTGCTTTGAAATCATTTTGTGTCTCCTTGTGGTTGTTTTGTGTCTCCTTGAAGTCATTTTGTGTCTCTTTGTAGAGATTTTGTGTCTCCTTGTGGTTGTTTTGTGTCTCCTTGTAGTCATTTTGTGTCTCCTTGTGGTTGTTTTGTGTCTCCTTGAAGTCATTTTGTGTCTCTTTGTAGAGATTTTGTGTCTCCTTGTGGTTGTTTTGTGTCTCCTTGTAGTCATTTTGTGTCTCTTTGTAGTCATTTTGTGTCTCCTTGTGGTTGTTTTGTGTCTCCTTGTATTCATTTCGTGTCTCCTTGTGGTTGTTTTGTGTCTCCTTGTAGTCATTTTGTTTGTCTTTCTAGAGATTGTGTGTCTCCTTGTGGTTGTTTTGTGTCTCCTTGTAGTCATTTTGTGTCTCTTTGTAGAGATTTTGTGTCTCCTTGTGGTTGTTTTGTGTCTCCTTGTATTCATTTCGTGTCTCCTTGTGGTTGTTTTGTGTCTCCTTGTAGTCATTTTGTGTCTCTTTGTAGTCATTTTGTGTCTCCTTGTGGTTGTTTTGTGTCTCCTTGTAGTCATTTTGTGTCTCTTTGTAGAGATTTTGTGTCTCCTTGTGGTTGTTTTGTGTCTCCTTGTAGTCATTTTGTGTCTCTTTGTAGACATTTAGTGTCCCCTTGTAGTTGCTTTGTGTCTCTTTGTAGTTGTTTTGCACATTTTTAGTTGTTTAAGTCACTTTAAGGTAATTATGTGTCTTACAGAGGTAATTTTACGTATTTTAGGCTGTTTTATGCCCTCATCTTGTGTCTCCTTATGGTTGTTTTGTGTCTCTTTCAGGTAATTTTGTGTCACTTTGTAGTCGTTTTGCATCTTTTTATAATTGTTTGAGCCTCTTTGAGATAATTCTGTCTTACTGAGGTAATTTTATGTATTTTAGTCATTTAATGTTGCTTTGAAATCATTTTGTGTCTCCATGTGGTTGTTGTGTGTCTCCTAGTGGTCATTTTCTGTCCCTCTATTGTTGTTTTGCCCCTTTTTGTTGTTGGTTTGTCCCTCTTTTGGAGGTCCTTTGCATTGCCCCACCACCTCTGATATAGGAGCAAAACACAAAGACTTTGTGTTGGTTTTACATCTCTTTGTAAGTGTTATGGTATTATGTCACTTTGTGATCATTTTGTGTCTCCTTGTGGTTGTTTTGTGTCTCATTGTAGCTGGCTGACATTTTGGGCCCAGTGCCTGTGCCCAGTAGGTTTGTTCAGTAATCTGTCCATGTTCAGGTGGACTCAAACACCTCATAAGCACCTGCTAAAAATGAGAATATGCTACCTTAATCTTTTCCATATTAATCATCACTGATAAAAAAAGAGCGAGGTGAGATAACATGAAGAATATTCTTAAGCTCCAGAGCTTCACAAATGGACACAGTTTGATGTACGTAAAAAATGAATTAATGTTAAAATAATCTAAAAATAAGTTCTTATTTTTATTGTATTTATTGCAAATGAGAATAGGGAGAATACAGTATGTATATATATAACATTTGCAATTATGATCTTTTTAAATGTTTTTCTTATATTCTTCATTTTTTTAGTTAAAAAAATTTTTTTTTAAATTGTACTATGTCCGGATTGCTTTTGCCTTTTCATTTTCTCTTACTCTGATACTCTCCACATACACACTACTCCACCATAACCATCAACGCTCTAGCGTGTTCTGACTGTGATAATTACTCACTGATGAACACATTAAGGTGCACTGCACTGTCAGACCAGCCATTAGCATTAGATCATTAGATCTTTGAATAACCTTTACCTTATGGCTTTTTTTTTTAAATAACAAAAAACCTGAACATAAGGAAACCCTCTGAGCGGGCCCTAGGCAGTCACCCATGTCACCTGTAAGATCCACCACTAATTATAAATATTATCTGCCTGAATATCACGAAGATCATTATATCCCCAGTCACTCATAGATCAAAGCTCTCGCTGACATGTTTTTGAGGCACAAGCTACCAAAGAGGAAGGAGGGATAAAAAGGAAGATAGACTAGATATCATTTATGAAACAGAAGCTGATATTTCCCCAGTTTGTTCCAGCGTGGCAGCTGCCCTGTTGAATACCCATCTGAACTTCATACTCTCTCATCATTGGAAACATTTCTGTATGAATCCGGGAAATAAAGGATGAATGGGCGAGACCTAAGAGCAGAAAGTGCTTCGGAGGCTGTAAAATGAAATGTCACCAATTTCGTATCGCTAAAAGCAACAAGTCTATTTGAGTAATGAATGAATGTGTTCCACTGGATTCCTCTCCTTCCCTGCTTTATTTTTCACCTATTTTTTTTGTGTGTGTGTGGGAGGGGGAGCTATCACATTTGTCTCCATTGCAAACCCTAAAGCCAGGATAAATGAGTTTAAATGATAGAGTATTTGCATCACTGAGCAAGATTTTGGATGAATGAGCTGCAGCTCGTGATGAAATTCTACTCCAGGCTCGCTGTATAATTTCAATCACATGTGAGGCTCATGCAATTCAATTATTCTATTGGATCAACTCCAGTAAAGGCTATCACATTTACATTTGCATGCAGATAGGAAAAAAGTAGGGGTAGCTGAATGGTTAGTGAAGTCAAAGCAAACCTGGAGTGCAATTTATTTATGTATTAATGATTATATCTTATTTTCAGCATGTCTTGGTTGTAATATTTATGAGGTCATAGATAATTTACAGTGGCATATGCACATTGATAATGGTCCAAAGTTAATGCATGTTGACTGTTGGTGTGCTTCTGCTGTCAATAGTTTATCCATCAGGAAGCAACATATTGAGATAGGCCTCTCTTTTTAACACATGCAATCAGTTTACTCATTTATCAGAACGTTATTGTTTTCATTGACCGTATATTTCCCACCAAACATGCCCATTGGACCACATACATTAAAAGAATTCTTTAAATATTTCTACTGAGGGTTTGCTTTGATGCCATCTACCACTGTGCACCATACTGAAAGGTTAAGCAATGTACTCTCAAGTGTCTGTGAGTTAGCTTAGCTTAGCAACAATGGCTCAATCCAAATGTAATGAAACAGTCTCTATCTTGTTTTTTTCTACACAAAAACTGTAGTGTAAAAACTGCAAGTTGAGTTTTTGTATGTAGCTAATATGACGTCACCCATTGGTTTGTGGACTCCTGTTTAAAGCTTCACATGTGGCATTTTAGCCATCTTGGATCTTTGGAGCCAAAATATTTGAATACATATGAATTTTTTTTGATGAGAGCATTGCGTTAACCTTCATGCTTGCTGCTAGCTTGGTTAGCAAGGTGCTTTAAGACTAATGGTTATTTGCTAATGCTTATTTTCACTAGCTAAAAACCATAAAAATGGAACTGCTTACCATAAAAACTGAACATCTGTCACCTTAGAGGGTCTTTAAGTACAACTAAATGTTGAGTAACACTTTTTCAAATGACCAAAACATTACAATTAGCTTTCAGGAAATGAAAACACATTGAAATAGTCACAGCTACGCCTATACCCTGTGAATCTAGGGTTGTGCTATGGTCATGTTACCTAACCAATGTTGTCCCTGTGGTAGCAACTTGGCCATGCCCTAAATTATGAATATCCGTAAGCCTTAATAACATGTAAATGGGTGAGTTACTTAAAATTCAGTCCACGTACCAGGCTGTAAACATGTTTATTTCTCTGTAAAGTTGGACATTCTACCATGGATGTCTATCGGGACTGACTAGTTTTTGGAGCCAGTCTCAAGTGGCCATTCCAGGAGCTGCAGTTTTTGGCACTTCTGCCTTTGCTTAATTTTTCAGTCCCGGAGGCTGCCATTGGGACCTCTGCCCTGAAATTTTCTCTTAAGCGAGCAAAATAACTTATTAGAGGCTTGTCGTCATAGTGAGGTTGCCAGGCAACCATCTGAAACTCCCTGTGGGGCTTGTTTGAGAAATAGCATTTGGGTTTAATTTAGAGGGTGTAGTACAACCAATCAGCAAATGTAACTTTAATTAAGTTACTTTTAGCTCATAGAATTATCTTAAGGAATAGTTTGCCATTTGCTATGATATGGCACTTCTAAGTGCAGATATCCATTTCACTAGGTGACGTTAAATAACAAGTCTGCTTGCCAATATGGCAACTGAATACGTCATCTAATGCATCAGTTTCCTCAGTTTCACTTCTGCTATATTTGGAACAACTCTACTCTCTGTGGTTAATTGTTTGAAAGTGTTGACCTGTTTACCTTGGCTTTACCTGTCTTCAATTTTGGAAGAAATCCCAAGGCGATTCTGGGGTCGCACAACCAGGCCCCATTAGAAAAATACTGCAGCAGCACAGACGGAACAAAAGCAGTGAACTTCTGAACACTCTGAACTTTTAATAGTGTGTTTTGGGGTCACTGCACACTGAAGGTAGAGGCAATGTGTCACAGTTGGCTCTCGAGTTGGGCTGCGTCCCAGAGGATTCAATATTCCATTAGGACTATTATTTCTAAAGTAGATTAATCCCTGTCATTTAACGCTTGGCTGATGTCCATTTGAAGTCATTATGAAGAAGCACTGACATTGTTTCATAAATTATTCACAACATTATCTGGGACTCTCTACAGTCACCAAGCAGGGCTTTAAGGCTGGATCACTTGTCACTGGAGAGAAACTTGTTCACCTTGATGAATTAAATGCACGTATCATTTTCAGCATGCATGCAGGTGCAATTTGGGCGATCACAGGGACTTTGTTGCGCTATCATGCATGTGCTGATTAGGGTACACTTCAGTCAGCTCTTTATAAATACACTTCCTCCTCTCAGGCAGTTTAAAGCTATAAAAACACTATGAACCAACCTACCAACAAAAATTATGTATCTTTATCTACATCACTGTATTTGTTAGCTAATAATCAATATGTTCCTTTGCTAGTCACATTTGTGGCATCAACGTGAATACACCACATTTGATCTATTCTTATCTGTGTCTATTCCCTGCTGCAGCAATAACCCAGTTTCCCCGCAGGGATAATTAAAGTTTCATTTAATCTAATTTAGGAGGTGGAATTCCTTTAAAATTCAAAACACAAAAAAAGTTCTAATATAAAGGCTAGGGAGGAATTGTGAAGAATAAATGGTGCACTGTATGGTGGAGAAATGAGTTACATTAACACTGATTTGGCATCAAACCTGGATGGATAAAAGTTGCATGTGAACACAGAATTGCGCTGTGTAAACTGCACATCACAAGTTGTATATCTTAGTGTCAGGTGTCAGTCATCACTTAATTAAAAAGCTAAGTACACTCAGTTCCAAGGAAGACTCGATTTAAAGGATAAGGCTGGTGATAAATCCCTTTTCCATAGAGCTCCATTGTTGTCAAAGCTATTAAAAACGCATCAATAAACCACATTTTTGCACGCAGTGACACATTTCTTCATAATGACAAACATGGGCACTGTAGTTTGTTTTGAGTCGACCTCAAATTCACTGCACTGTTGCTGCTTTAAATTGTAGCATGTATTCATCTGCAGCTGAAAATAGTCCCCACAAAAGCACCATTTATTTCACTTTGAGTAATTTTTGCTAAAAGCTACAGTGCCCAGCTACTTTAGGTTATTACTGAGCCCTTTTCGAAAATGAAACTATATATGTGTGACCCATTTCAAATGATTTACATCTCCAGTAGGAGCAAATGGGTTTGGGGCTGAGTGCCACATACACAGTGGCAGTGTTGTGCACGGTCACACTTTGCAAGAGCTAACTCAAAGTTCAGTTAACACAGATTAAACTTAACAAGTTAACATTCTGTAGTTCACAAAAAGTGAACTAATTAATAAAATTTTCTTCCTTTAGAAAATAAAATACAAAAAAATAAAATCCTGTCATTGTCAACTCAAAGTCATTTAAAAATTGTTGCTGATGTTTAGTTTTATTTTTCAGACCCAGCAGGTACAATTTCCATAAAAATATATTTTTTTTTCTTTTGGAATATGCACTGATTTCTTCATGAAAACTCCTTTAAATATTTGTATGAACTGTCATCAGCAGTAACAATAGCTGTGTTGACCAAATTGTCAGCATTCCATTCCCTAAATTCTTAAGTGCAGCAAAACACACTTTGTCAGTGTCATAAACTGCTGCAGGGGTTAACAACACACACATTTACAGTAGTTGCTAACAGGTATTTTCAGTTCACCGTTCAACAAAAACATGAGCTTAATGAACACACTCTTTTAGCACCTTCATGCACAACACTGCAGGGCAGGGAAGCCAAGGTATTGAGAGATGGACTACCACATTGTTGTTTTTGCTCTTTACACAGCTACTTCTCGCTTCATTTTACAAAGAAAATACTTCGCTGTACACACTCAGGTAATCTGGCTCTTTATCTTATGAGAAAAGCTGAGAAGAGAGCAGCTTCCCTTTCATGTTGAGCAAAAATGTTGAGGTGATTGCAGCATCTGATCAGGACTCCTCCCTGTGGAGATGTTTCGGGCAGGTCTGACAGGAGAGGGCACCCTGTGGCAGACTCAGAACCTGCTGAAGGGATTACTTATCCCAGCTGTCCTTGAAACACCTCAGGATCCCTCAGGAAGGGCTGGAGGAAGTGGCTGGAGCGCGCTACCCCCGCAACTCAGACCTGGACGAGCGGCTAAACTGAAAAGATGGATGAATTCCTGCAATGTCCACTTGCTTTTTTGTGTGTGTTTGTTGGCATGAAGTGTTGTTGACGAGCACAGAAAGGATTAAGGACACCATACCGCTGTGTAACGCAACCATTACTGACACTGAAACCAGTTCTTTGCAATCAAGAAAGGCTTACACTCTTTGAAGTCTCACATTTATCAGCTGTCAGGATCAGTTTAGTCGGGCCTGCGTAATGTTTTTGACTGACGTATCTTTATTTTGCATTTGAGTGATGTCTCAAGATATGCCTCAGCTTGCCCCGATACCTTGGCAGACAGCCAGGGACCTGAACCTACTTGGGATGATGAACTTAAATCCTGATAAAGCCTGCTCATTCTGCAGAGCTATGCTTTGAAGTATACTTAGCATTGCTATCTTTTGTGATAATCATTGGACGTGAAGTTGGACATTTGTCACATCTCTTTCATGTCTAATACTAAAGTTATATTAAAGCACATATGAGCACATGTAAAACATCTGACGCTTATTAATTCATGCATTACAGTTTTCTTACCCCCTTTAATCCTTTCCAGGGTCAGAGCCATAATTAGCTGTATTATAACTTCCTGGTTTGGCTCGTGTTGATGCTGCATGTGGTTACCATTCCTTCCCCTATCCTTCATCTCAAGGCTGGTTTGAATAAGTCAGTAGAGGGACTCAAGAAATTGCTTCTATTTAGTATCATGCTAATTGATCTTTGAGTTAATACTAACATTTTAGATGAAACTAAAGCTGTATTGATTTTTTTTGCCACTCAGGAGCAGTGGAACAAGCTGTAAACACAACACTGACAGCAGACATGTAGCAGCGTGTATTTAGATAAGAATTACTGGACACCTGATGCATATTAGTCCACTATTCAATTTCCCTTTAGCTCTTCTTTTGGCCTCCACTGACTCCTGAGGGAAATATGTGGGTCTTTAGCAGCTAAATGCTAAACTGAGTTGATGAGAGCAGTAAGATTGAACCGACACAGTGAAATATAAGATTGTAAAACCACCACCATTAGCTTAAAGATGCCGAAATGCTCTGTGGAGCGCCTTCAAATATTCATATGAACTGGCTTCAGCAGTACCAGTAATTGGTTTGTCTGAAATGCCAGTTGTGCGTGCCAAGTGCCATAATTACTCAGGTGCTGTAAAAACCAGCGCATGAGTGTGAACATTAGCATGTATTTAGATTAGTATTCCTGGCAATCTGATTAATTAGTCCACTACTCAGTGTCCTTTTAGCTCTTTTTTGGTCTCCACCAACTCCCGAGGGAAATCTGTGGCTCTTCAGAAGCTAAATGCTAAACTAGGTTGATGAGAGCTTGCGAGAGTGAACAAAAACAGTGAAGTTAAAGGGTGTAAAACCAAAAACATTAGTGTAAAGATGCTAAAATGCTCCGTACAGCTTAGGGGAAGTGCCGCCTGGTGATAATTCTCTGTGGGTTTATCATAACTGCAACCTCTTCACATTACACCAAGTCATTTGATCTCATTTCATATAAAAGTTTTGGTCAGTGCTGCTTTAAATTGAGCTTCCTTAACATGATAAATTCCACCTTTTCCCGTTCAACCTGTCAGTTTTTATCTCCCCTTGAAAACAGAAGTGGGCTTTGGAATGATTTCCAGCACCTTCAGGGGTTTTCATGCTCATGTCAAAACTTGGCACCTCTACTGGTGACATGTACACAACAACATGCACACACCTCACCCATCTCACAACTCAGTGGTCTCTTCATTTCATCTGTCATCTTGCGAGCAGTTTTCCCTCAAGGATTGCGTCTGTTCGTTACGTTGCCTGACTTATACATGCATATCTCTGCAAGGGTAGCATTGTTTACTCTGCAGCTAATAGATTCTAATGAAGCATCTATAATGATCTTAAAAGCTTTACAGCCAGTGGACACAAAGATACTTACTCTTAGACAACTCCCTTACCTGAGGCACTGAGGAAAACACAGCACTCAGGCAGCACATGGCAGGTTGTCACCTCACATTACCTTGTGCAGAATTATCCAATAAAACGACTTCCTTCCGCTTCCCACCTCCTCCACTTTCTCTCAGATGATATTAAGATGTTTTAAAGCAAGGGCATATATATTTATACGGCAGCCTGAGTTGATATTTTCCTTTTTTTTTTTTTTTACATATTGCCCGAGAAAGAAAAGGAATTGCTCCCTTTCAGACGATCGTGATGCAGGAAAAAAATAAATACCTGCAGTGGTGCTTATTTGTCTTTCTTGTTTACTTCCTTTTTGCCTATATCAACATAAGCAGAATGCTTCCAGGAGAAAAATAAAATAAAATTGCTACAGTGTCACCATACTTTTTTGTAAGTCATGCCACATTGCACAAGCTGAACGAGACCTGAGCCACGTGGAAGTAATCAGCAAAGCCACCGTCAAGTTTATAGCTAAGCCACAACTCAGGAAAGCCGCATTTTACATCTCCTCGACCTTAACCTGCCCAAATCACAAACATAAAGCACTATACAATACCATATATCTTATAAAGCCTTTCAACTTTTACAGCTTATAACGCATTGTAATTTAGCTCTAACCTCAAGCTCTTTGCATACATTTTTCATGAAGGCGATCTCGATTTCTCTCATTATGAATTCTCTGGGTTTCCAACCCGAACAAAAATTCTTCAAATACCAAGCTGCCAATGAATGCAGCAGGTCTGAACTAACTACCACCATGCTGGGCTTAATCATAGTTTTTAGTGCAGCTAATAGATGGAACTTTCCAGATAAAAAAAGGCCATTTGCATCTAAATATGAACCATCTCCTGAAACTAGGATCTTTCAGTTGTTATTTTTAGGTGCTTCATTCACTTCCCGTCATCAGGTCATCTTCCTGTCTCCCTCGGCTACTCTCTCCCCGCTCTGTCCCCCATTCTCTCATACATATGGGAGTGATATTCTGAAGCCTGGAAACAGCTATTGGAGTGTGTTTCAAGTCATTCTGTCTGGCCTGGTTAGCAGGCTGAGGTCCAAGCCACCATATTTTTTTGTCTCGCTGTTTGAATTAACGCTGACCCAGAATCTGCTGCCAGGGATGGAGTCTGTGCCGATGTGGAGCAACTTCAGTTGTTTTTTGGTATAAAAAATGTTCTTCCTGTTCTTTGTTCAAATGGAGAGGTATGCATAACAGAGATCTTTTAAGTGAGTCATCTGAGTGGAGAACAGCTGCTTTTTATTTGCATCTGTGCTGCTTCCACAAATCAGGGATGTTTGGGAAAGTCCCAAAGTATATATGATGCAGATACTTTCTATCCATGGGTTACATTTATAATCTCTTGCAATCATGTTCGATACTTTTAGTTAGCCAGTCTGACTGTGTATCCTTCTACAATATATGGACAAAAGTATGTGGGTACCCAAACATCACACTTGGGTATATCTTATTCGCTGACAGTGAGCATAAACATGTTGCTATAGCAGCCTCTACTCTACTAAAGAAGGTCCTCAAGATTTGGAACCTGGCTGCAGGGATTTGATCCCATACAGCCAACCAGGCACTTGAGGTGAGGATGATAAGGCCTGGCTTGCAGTCCGTTTATTCCAAAGGTGTTGAATGTGGTTGACGGACAAACTGTATAAAAGAAATGGACATAGCCGCCAAATCTCAAAAGTGAAGCCAATGCAGCAGTGCCTTAAACCTGCGTCTTTCTAATGGCTAGCAGAGGGCAACTCCACCGGTTATAAAAATGAGTCAGATTGTGAAAGTCTGTTAGAATATGACCCTACTCCTTTACTTTATGGTCTCAATCCCTAGTTTCAAGTTTTCTTTGACACAAAATCATGTTAATTTCATGAACTGCTGTCTCATTTGAAGTAAAATAAACAATCAAGCAGGGTGTGCTTTATGGCGACCCTCATTCAAGTGTGGTCACTTCTGGCTCCAAAAAGCCAAGATGGCGACAACTGAAAATGCGAAACTCGAGGCCTCAAAATGATGGCCCAAACACCAGTGGACGATGTCACAATGGCTATGTCCACTTCTATTACACAGTCTATGAGTTGAGGTTAAAATCCTTCAACATCAAAAGTGGGAAAACAACTTCTGTATGGACCTTGCTTTACACATGGGGGCATTTTCATGTTTGACCAGTAAAGGGTCTTGTTTGAAGCACATCCAAAAATCATGGTGTGTTGCAGCATTAAGATGTCTCTTAATTTGAGCCAAGAGAGCTCACCTTAACCATGACAAAGTGCCCTAAACAATAACTGGTCCTCCAACAAGCTTTACAGTTGGCACTATGCATTCAGGTAGTGTTCCAATGCATTTAATCAATCCCAGACTTGATCATTATCACTGAGGACAACACATTTTCTCTGCTCCGGGTTGAGATCGTCATGAGTTCACTGGGTTCTGCCGAACTGTTAGATTGGGTCTAATTATCCTTATGTCTGTTTGGATCAGGTCTGACTGTGCTTGAGCCCCCCCCCCCCCCCCCCAGGAATATTTGCATATCAGGTTTAGGTAGGTCCAAGACCTCTAGTTCAGTGTGTAACAATGGTATGTCTTACATAAGCACCATGAGAAAAGCCAAACGCCATCTGGAATGATGTGTCACTGCTTGGCCCTGGAAACCCATGTTATGAAACCTCTTATGAGCAATTCCTGTGTTGATCTTTCTTGAGGTTTGAAACTCTGTAGTGAGTGTTGCAATTGTGGAGTAACAGTTTTCTTGTGCTTGTATTGCTTGAGTTATTGTTGCTTCTAGATGTTTCTACTTTAATAAAACAGCACTTACAATTGACCAGGGCAGTAATATGTCAGGACTGACGTCACTGAAAACAGTGAGAGGTCACTTAACTCTTCAGTACCACCCACTCTAGTGTGAACTTTGGCATACGGCCATGCAGTCTGTAATAAAAACAGATTCTATACATCCATTGATAATGGGTGTAGCTAAGGCAGCTAGACCCAATTAGAATGGGTGTCCACATACTTATGCATCCACCCATGGCTACATCTGATGATTTGAATGATACATTAAAACAATGAGCCTTTTCCACTGACTCTAAAAACAACATAGCAATGTCTTGGCATTCCACACAAACAGCAACATTGATCAGCTGATCTCATTATTGCATCTCTAGTGCAGTCGTTCCACAACCCCCCCTGTTTTTTCTGCCTTCTTTTGTTTTCAAGGACAAGTCTCTTCGCCTTTCATTTCCCCACATTAGCAGAATAGAAGCTTGCCAGTGTCATCCAGACATTGTTTATGTAGTTTTAGCACCATGTTGGGCTCATTATTGATTTCTTGAAGTGGCACGCCTCCATCTTGGCTGCTGAACGTCGCTACCGAAGCCTTTTGTGTCCGACTCAAAAAAGCATTTCAGTGCTTCGGCTTATTCTAAGGCATTTAGATTATATATTTATATTCAGGAGTGGAGCTTGAAGTCAGCCTCCTTGCCTATTAGGGAGGGTAACCTTCCTCTCGCTGCCGAGCCTCTTCCCAATTACAGTGACTATTGCTGATGAAATGGATGTGCAACATGGTGACTTGTCATTTGGCCAATTATTCTTAATGAAGCACCACAGAGAGAAGGATAACAGTGCTGTGCCATGCTGTGTTTGTAATATCTGCACAGGGACAATAGTGTAAGTGTTTCAGATTTGACTAATCCATCGTTCTGAGCATTTTTCTATCATTTTTCGTCGCCTGTGGAGCCCACTGATCAGTCTTATTATAATGGTCTCTTAAATGGTTGAGCCATTAAAGAATTTCATGTAATAGCTGTTCCAAACTGCAAAATATTGAGCAGTAATCTTGGATTTTCATCAATATCTGTAGTGTGATTAATCATCTAATGTTTCCTATGAATTCTGCTCGCCACCCTTTAGATGTAATGGGTTCCCCCCCCAGCCTTTTCTCATCCAGATTCGCTGAGCATGGATGCTTTTCCCTGTCAATGCCTTGCTTCACATTCATACAGTTAGACACATTCACAGCTGGGAGCTGCTCAGCACAGCTACAGCCTTCCACTTCTGGCCACTGAGCAGCTCCACTGGAGCATTTAGCAGTTAAGTGTCTTTCTCGAAGGTACATCATTGGTCGGTCTGCAGGGAATGGAAAGAGCTACTTATTCACTTACAGTAGGCCCCGAGCACACTATACGTCATAATCCCAAACCGCTTTAATGCTCTCATTAAACATATCCATGCATTTACTGTTGGTGCACCACTAAATTATGTCTGATATTAACAAATTTAAAAGTCAGGCTTTTGCACGTGACTATTAACCGCTTCATTAGTGATATTTATTAGCTGTTGAGGTACCTGCGGCACTAAAAGCTTTGTGAGAACGTTTATTTGGATTTTGCAATGAAAAATAGCTCCATTAAAATCCATTACTCCAGAGATAAAATACCCAATCTATTTTTGCTTGCATTGCCCACTCTCTGCTTCCAATGCAGCACACAAAGGATTTGATTGAAGTTCCAGTAAAATCAGGTTTTGGACGTGGAAGCTTCCTTTGTATTCAGGACATGTTTGACAGCTTTTTGACTCCAACTGGCTGCACAAAACGCCCATGATGTTTTAGTGGTGACAGATATACAACCAAACAAATAAAATACAGTAAAATCAATATAGAGCACTGCCTAAGAAAGGCAGACCAATAAATAAAGGAAGGATCCGGGTGTGAGCACATAGCCGGTTTAGAGCAGGTCATCAGATAATCGGCACTTTAGTTACAGAAAGTTCAGACAATAAATTGGAGGTGAAACTCATCCTCTTATCACTGAAGGATCAAAAGAGCAGCAGCTCTTCAGTATTCTGGTGCTGAATATTCAACGGTGGTATAGGTCAGAGGTTTCGGTATACAGAGTATGGTGCCATTTTAAAAATCCGAGGATTTCTCTCCACATAAGTTCTCAACTGCTGCCACAGCAGTATAACATTTTCTCCAGCCCTGTAAATTGTGTCTAGTTCTCACAAGTTTCAGCAACAACATCATAGTTCTAAGGCAGCTTTGGGTTGTTGGGAGATTACAGTCTGTCTACTTTATGATGACAGTTTCACCTCCTCTTTGTTTCTGCCTGCAGCCCATAATACTCTGAAAACTTTTACCACTGTTGCAGTTTATGTCATATAAAAAAAAAAAAAAATCAACAGACTCAAGATGAGTATGTCTCGGACTGGATTTTTCCACATGCAATCAGGGATATTAACCAGATTACTGATTATATTATGATATATTTATCGGCTCTAATATTTCAATTGCTGTCCCACAGATGAAAGTAGATATGTCATTTTGAAGGGGCACTTTTACAAATCACATGCAGTTTAGTCATCATGAGAACTACTTTCTCTGTGTCTCTTGAGGGGCTTTGTCAAGTCTGACAGAACTGATGATGTCACCATGGTTATTTTGGTTTGGGCTTAAGGACTGCACTTTTTTTTTTAACAGAAAGCCTGTACCATAAGCTGGGGGCATGGTACTAAGACTCTCCTACTTTGGTTTTGACCTAGACTGTGTAAAGTAATGGACTTAGCTACCTTGAAATCACACATTGGTTTGTGATCGCCATTTTGAAGCCTTAAGTTTGGCATTTCATCTGGTGCCTGTTTGTCTTTTGAAGACAGAAGTGACCATATTTGGATGAGAGGTTGGAGGTGTGGAGGAGCGAGGTGTGGACCTGTAGCACTCAAGCGGCCCTGCCCTTAAATATGCATAACTTTAAGCCTTAATAGAATGTAAACAAGTAAGTTCAACCCCTGTACAGTTTATACGAATGCTGAAATAGAGGCCATAGAGGCCCTAGAGACTTAAAACAATATTTTACATGTAAACATCTTTATCTCCCCTGTAAAGTTGGGCATTTTAATATGGAGGTCTATGGAGACTGACTTACTTTTGGAGTCAGCCTCAAGAACAAATTTGAGGAACTGCATTTTTTGGCACTTCCACATTAGCTTCATTTTCCAGCTCTGGAAGTTGCCGCTTGGTTTTGACCAATTTTCATCTGTCTCCCATGAGTCCCTCATAAAAAGTGCGATACTGAAATCACTGCAAAATGTAGCTTTCAACAGACTTGGTCTCGTTTTAACACTTTTTTTTTTTTTTTTTACTAAAGTTAACTTGATTTTTTTGTGGGTATTCCTGTTCCCACTGCAGTTTTGCTTGTCATTTTCTGTGAATAATTTGCAATGAATCATGATCATGGCACTTACAAGTATAAAAGAACTTGATTCAAGAAAACAAGAGTTGATTTAGAAACATGTGACACCTCCTCGTTGTGTAAGGTTTGTTTTATACATTTCAAGACTCAGTTAAATGGGTCATTGAATTCTTGTCAGTGTTTGTATTTCACTAACCACAGTAGACAGAGGACCTTGTGCTACTGAAGTTAAGAAAAACTAATTATAAGCAGAGTTTTTCTGCTGCAACATTCCCTCTGCAGTGAGCTTTATATTAACGTAGCACCTGCTCAGGAGGCTCAGAAAAAGTTGGTAGTTGCAGACATGAAGACAAAACAGGTCCAAAAACAAAAAAGGCATGCAAGGGTCAAAAAACAAGGCAGGCAGAAAAACAGGAAAAGAAGGAACACTGCTGCTGGTACGGCACAAAAGGGCAAAAAGCCATGCTCGAGGGTCAGGTGGAGAATATACTGAGAGCCGATTAGGGGATTCAGAGCAGGTGTGCAGGTGGGTGTGGAAGTCAGGTGGTGCAGAAAGGCAGGGAGAAGACTCCTGCAGGACAAAGAGAGAATGGCAGGGACTGGAGAGACAGGAGAGATTAATGACTGCAGACTTTCCTTGATGACCTTTCCAATAAATCTGCTATTGACCTTTACATTGGAGTCATGCTCTGAAGCCCTTAAGGCCACCACTATAACTGTTATTAAAGAAGGTGCTGTAACTTTAAATTTTACTGAGAACATGTGCAGTTTAATCCAGTATGCATCTGTTATGTGTTAAATCTTTTAAGTAGAGGTAGTAAAAGGTCCGCAGCAAATTATCTCAACAAACTCATCTGCTAATGGCAAACAAGCTCATCTCCATTATGTAACACTACTTTATGTTGTTTTTTTTTTGCAACGTGAAGTGTAGATAATTTCCTCTTACATCTCAGCAACAGGCAGTAATGTGAGGGAAATCATGAGCAATCCTTTATCTTAAAAGAATGGCTCCCCAGATTGACAGCCATAATGCATACAAATTACGTTAAAGCACCTTCCCCAGGAAAACTAATCCTGTCTAAATAGGGCTTACATTGTTCTAAACCACATTGCATGTTTGTTTGTAAATTTCATTTTGTACGAGAAAGATATATCTCAGACCTCAAGGGCATACACAGCGGCAAAACTACCACATATGTAACCACATAGCGGCCTACACGCTCAAGTCTCTTTACATCTCGGCACTAACACATACTTGTTAAAATTCAGCGGTAAGCAGCATGTGTGTCTTTGTGCGCGGCCACCTGCATTATGTGCATTGTGAACAACAAATCTGTGTGAAGAGAGCTAGTTAGCATTAGCTGTTACTTGCTGGTGACCAGAACTAACAGCTAATAAAGGTTGCATTGAGTTATACTGTATTGAGCTAAGGCTCTAGTCACTAAAATAAGCATCATGCGAAAGTTAATTACAGTGCTTTCATGATGTTTTTAAATGTGATCATGTAAAATAATTTTTTGGTGAGAAACTAGAATAAATACAGCTGACTGAAGGTGAAATATAATAATTTCACAATGATATAAAATAGATATTAGAGGGGGAACTTAATATATGTGGTTAAAAGGCTTTTGAAGCAGTTATAATTATTTTTTTAAAGATGTTTTTTCATGTGAAAGGAGGATTAGGGGTCGGGGCTTGGTGCTGCCTCATTATGCCACTGGGCATACACCTTTAAAAGTAAATTTCGAGCCTTGGGAGCTGCTTTCAGTTTGTGCTACAGAGGAAATACTGTAACGACAGTAATGTTGCTGTACGCACTCTGTTTGAGAAGAGTCTTAATTAGTGTGCCAAATGGAAGTAGACGGTCCAATGGTTGAATATTCCCACAAAGAAGTCTATTATTTCAAGGCTAGGCGATTGTGCTCTTTTAAAACTTCCTGCTGAAAATTTGAGGAAAAGCCTTTTCACTTCAATTGTTTGGCACCTTTGAAAATTGGTTGATTTATTCCTTCCAGTTCTGTTAGAGAGCCAGTCTGCAACAAAGATCATCCCAGCCACCCACACGCATGCACACACAAAGGCACGAACGCACACATTAGCACACGCTAACACCACCCACCGAACAACAGGACTGCACACAGGCAAATCCAAGCAGATGCACACACGCTCGCCTGCTCGCCCACATAACACACACACAGACACACGTGTGCGCACAGGCACCCACACACTCACATGTACGCACATGCGGGCATGCATACACAATCAAAGGGGATGGTGGGCACTGCTCATCTCTCAGGTGGATTTCTTTATATTCAAAGAGTAAGGAGAGGACAAACATGTGGGCAAAAGGCGTTTTATATAATCACCTCATTTTAAAGACGCACCCAACCAATTGGATCAGTCAAAACAGTCATCTTTAGCCTCATGCATAGAACATGATGTTCATTTTAATAACACGGGAATAGGATTTGATGTGGACAGAAATGAGAAACAGGATTTCTTTGGAGTGGTAATCACAGGTGAGGAATGAAGGGGAAGGGGAGATGAAGGGAGGGAGGTGGTGGAAATGACCAGCCGCCTGATTTTTCCATTTTATTGATTTCTTTTGTAGCTTTGTGTGCTGTATTTATCTTCTGGGTGCACACTGACATTTACTCAAGCATACATACAGTACAAACACACATTTATTACTAGTGAGGACTTCTTGGACTACTTCCAGTTCTCTAAAGCTTTGCCCAAACCTTGTCCACTTAATGTCTCAACTTAAAGGCCCACAGTGTGATTTTGCCGTAATGTCCAAAAGCTGTGCCAAATTGATTTTTTTAAGGTCATTACGGTTCAGAAATGAATTTGGGGATCAAAGCTCCAGCCAGACAGGACAGTGGCACTGTGAGATTCATTCCCGTGTCCTGTCCTGGTGCTAATTAGCTCTGTCACTATTAATAAGTTAGACTGTAAGGTAACATAGTTCATTTAGGAGCCATATTTGTATTTGACTGCATGACTGCAATCTAAGCAGCATCTCCACAGTGGATTTTACCCCAGCAGAGCAGAGTTATATTAAAGGGGTTGGAAGTGGGAGCCAAAATGTTTTTTTTTTCGTCATAGACTCTCCGGTCCTTTGTTCCATAGATCTATTAAGAGAACTGACTACTATGAATATGCACACCAAAAAAAAAAAAAAGTTTTCAGACTCCCTGAGGAGGACTCTGCATTTTTGGGCCCTTTAAAAGATGAGTCTTTTTCTGGCTTAGCCGACTGACTTCCTCTTGGCTCCCTGCACACATGAATGGCATAAAAATAACTGTCTGATGCAGCTCTTTAAAGGGACAGTTCATCCCTAAATCAAAAATACATACTTTTCCTCTTACCTGTAGTGCTATTGTTCAGTCTAAGTTGTTTTGGTGTGAGTTGCTAAGTGTATGATATCAGATGCCTGCCTTCTCTCCAATATAATGGAACTAGACCACAATATGTGGCTAACATCAGCTAACATTGATCAAAGGGAATTAACAAGGTTAATCTGTTTTGGTATCAGTGTGAGTTTCTTGGGGCCGTTTAATGGCTTGATGCGTGATATGAGCCACTGCTGCTGAGGTAACCAAGCCGATAATGACCATTTGCCAGGATGAGAGCAGTACAGGAGATGGTAGTTAGGCACTGTGTCTAACCTGTGTAAAGGCAGCAACAGAAAGTTCCCTGATCCGGCAGGGAGTCTGGAACATCCAGGGCTGGACCTTAGCTAAAACCCTGACTCCAAAGAGCAAAAGCTGAACCCTGGTCTTTGTCCTCCTTTTGTCTCTGAGCACTTGGGATTGACACTGGAGAGAAGCTGGGCCCTTATCGTCAAACTCTGCCATTTTTCCAGTTTTTTCCAGACTAACTCACAACGACTCGGACTCTTTCTTGTTGACGACAAAGAGATTACACCAACATCCTTCTACTATTGGCTCACGAGCCATGTTAGAAGCAGTAAACAAACATTAGACATCTTATACATAGGTAAAGAAAAGACTAATTTTGAACCTGTCAAAATTTTTAAAATGAGTAATTTACAATCCTAATATTTTTAAAAGAGTAACACTTTTATTCTGCAGCTTTCTAAAACCTCTGTGCATTCATTTTTTTTGTTAATTATTTGTCTGTATAAAAATGTTATCAGTAAGACCTTTAAATTATTCATTGTTTTACAGCTGTTTCTTTTCTATTGTTTGTGAATGGGAAAATAGGTGGCTGCCAAGTCTGTCTTGTTGTTGTTCAGAAGATAAACATTAGGCCGACAATGAATACAATAAATATAAACAATAGTAATTTGGTAAATGCATAGAAACATATAATAAAAATCTGTTCAAACTGATCTGCTTTTATAAAAACCTATTTAAACCTAAAATCCTTGAGCCACTTGTATCAATGACGTCTTAAAGGGAGAGTATGCATCTTTCACATAGGGCAACATGAGCTGCGAGCTAACGATGACGCATTCAAAGTGCATGTTTAAGAGGACCGTGACTTCTGGGAATGGAGAAAACACAAATCCTGTCAAATCAAGTGCACACCATTAGAAACCATTAGCTCTTATTTGTCTGTTTTGCTTTTCTTCAGGGGCTCTTTGCACACAAGCAAACTCCCCCTCTGAGCCTCCTTATTTGACTTGAGGGTGCATCTTTGCTCATCAGTTTCAAAGAAACGCTGACACCAGAGAGTCCCGTGCCTTTGTTTGCCGTTTTTCTCCTATTTTTTATTCATCTGTTTATGTTTTTATAAACATGGCATGAGTGCTCTTCGGGGCCATTTTGTGTATTTGGGTCATAAATGTTTTTCTCTCTTTCTTTCCTTTTTTTTTTGCATTGCAGCTGTTGCCAGTAAAGATATCAATCTTTCATAGGAGGATGAGTAAAGGATTCACACTAAACGTCTCAGACTTAATACTAGTTGAGCATTTTAATATCCCATCCATACACGCAGGATTTTATTGACTGCTTATTTTTCACTACATTTGGAGAAAAGCACGTGTGTGTATGGCCACTGTCTGCGAGTGACAAAAACAAGACTGCACTCCAGCTGATGGAGTAGTTACTTTCATAAATCATGAGTACATCTCATAACATCAAGTTTGGTCTAAGACCCTGGGAATAAGACGCACAATGAGCCTCCGTGTGTATCTCCAGATTGAATTCTTAATCTTCCCATTTGCTGTTTCATCTTCAGTAGTGGGAAATGATGCATTGGCCCCTTGATGCCAGATATAATAATATCATTCTCCAAAGTCAGACATGTCTCCGTTGAGTGCCTATAACAGATAATTAGAAATGCTTTGCTAAACTATTACGCGAGTCAAACACACATAAACAAACGCGAGTGAATGACTAAGATGTGTTTATGGGCTCTGGAGCTTCGCGCTATGTGTGACAGAAACATGGCAAGGTGATACAGTGTTCTCAGAAAGTGACACATCACCTTCAGGCGTGTTTCTGCTTGACTGCTCCCCTGAGCAACACTGTCCCTAAATTTGTTTTGCAGATGATTTTTTTTTTTTATATTGAATTGTGATATGTTCCTGAAGCTGTAATTTTCACCGTAAATCATTGATGAATGGCCCACATCCGCCAGTTGCTGCTGGTGACACATAGTGGCACTTTTCGTACCAGAGCTGCACTTTCATTTCATCAAATGAAGACAGATGTCTAACATTGTGCACTCCCATTTCAAAAACTCCAATCACCACAGAACCCCACATCTCAGTATAATTGAAGAAATACAGTCCTGCTAGAGCCAGGGCATGTGTCATATGCTTTTTGTTCGACCCCTTAGAAACCTTTTATCAGCTATTTTATTTTACTTTCTGTATTGGCAAAATGTGCAACTGAGTTTTCCTTGTGCAGAAAGTGTTGACCTTGGGGTAGAGCGGTGGAGGGACCGTGTGAAGCAGCTTTATTTTTCATTAATTTCTTTCATCAACTCCAACCCTCAGAGGCCACATAACCCTCAATGTCCACCACAATCGGCTATGTCACACTCATGCTCTGTCACAGCTGCAGGAGACGATAGGCTGCCAATCTAGCCTTGTGCCAAAGTATAAAATTAACTTGTGAATGCATATACATGTTGATATATACAATATATTTTCATTTGGCATGAAAGTTACCCTCCAGAAATGTTTTAAGACATTAAAGAAATGGAGGGTCTATTTGCACTGGGGTGAGAAAAGTCACAGTGCAGCAACTCTGACACTCATCCTTTCAGTGCATTATTATGGATACCACTGTATGCTGTGATTGGCTACTACTCATCACACTGGTCGGAGGCTGTTACGAGTGGGAAGGGGGTCACGTTCAGGGCTAGTACTAGCCAATCTTGGATATTCTGTGGGATTATAATGGTCAATTTATGAGAGAAAACTCACAAATGTGGACTTTTACACAGGAGACTGGGGTTAAAATCCTATGTGAGTCAATGCTGACTTCCTATTTTCAGTTTTAAGGATGTATAAAGCTCTCTAGTGCACACAATAGCTGGATAGATCGCATTTGCCTTAAAAAAACAAACACTTTGCTTTAATTTCAATATAATGAAACAGTTGAAGTGACTAGTTTAGAATTCTTTAAAGCACATTTTCTGCTTCTCCCTCATGACAAGATCCAAATTCTATAACATTTTACTGCAGGATACACAGCCCTGTCTCCTAGAAATTAATATACAACTAATTTGAAACACCAAATGCATTTGTAGGGAATCGTAATGCCAAGCAAATTATGTTTCTCTGTTAGCATAATGAGGAAATATTGCTCATTAACATACCTGGCAAGTTGCACAAATGTTGACACTGAATGTATCAGCGAGAATGTTCACTGACAACATACTTCAGTTCAATCACGAGACCCCCTTGTGTTTATACTAGGTGTATATTGTGTGTCTATATGTAGAGATGCATGGTTAGAGTAGGAATATTCCCCCTGATGAAGTCTAGACACTGTGGTGGATGTGGGGAGAGGGATAGGATGAGAAGCAGGACTAGGCAGCGGATTTGCTGAAGACTGGAGGTGAATGAGGTGGAGGAGGGTTGCATCTGTTTGTCCTGAAGTGACAACTGACAAAAGCAGAGAGGGGAATGGTTTTAAACTTGACAGCAGGGATATGATTGGCGTAGGAAGATTGTGGCAAATCTGGTTGCCAGTACTCAGCTGATAGAGTCGAAGCAGGAGTGAAGCAGAGAGATTTCTGAATAAAATGAGAGTGTAAAGAGAGTCTTCTTGTCTGGACTTTTGTTAAGCTTCATTTGTATTCCACCAAAATAGGCTGTCTTGTGACACACTATCCACTCGTGCTGACTAAGGCATCATTTTTATTATTACCTTTTTTTATAAATATTTAACAGCAAACAGCAACATCCCCATCTTTCCCTAACCTTAACCAGAGTGCTTTTGTTGCCTAAGCCTAAGACAGGATTCTGGTGTCACAGTCCTGCGCAGTGCAGAACATTAGTGTAGTGTTTAATTAACTGTCTCTGAATATTATCCAGGCAGCAATTACATTGTCACCACCACGTATTTATGGAAACAATTTTATAGTATACAAATGTAATTTCTCGGTCGGGGTACAAAATGCTTCTACTTAATTAAAAAAAAAGCCTATTCTCAGTGTGTGTGCACAAGAAGCTTTACATTTTCCACATCATACTTTGCTGAGAATATTGGCTTCCAGAGTGGTTGTGATGTCACAAATCCTTTCATATTTAAGGTGAGTACAGAGAAACTCCCCCCCTTCAGTAGATAAATGTATACAACAGCCTTCTAGTGTCACATTCTGCACATTCATCATTCTGGATGATAAAAGTGAAATATTCAAGAGAAGTAATGATAAGCAACACACATCTTTGAGTGGAGGGGGGGTGTTAATTTTATATGAAATGATGGATTACCTGCATTTTTGACTTTGTCTCTACCTACATACAGCAAAACTGATTTTTGCTTTGTTTTTAATTCTGCAATAAAGCTGTGAAAAAGGAGTTTTCCTTCCTCTACTTTGCACTATTCAGGAAATACAGGTACAAAATAAAGATGAGACAGCATGCTGCAAACAGTAATTAAAACTTTCATAATCAATAAGCCTGTAAAACACCCCAAAAGTCAGCAAAATATTAATTATGGCTGCAAAATAGATAGCTACTTAGTAATGTCACCTCATTAGCTGGCAGACATGTATACCTTGCAAAACATGACTAGAGACACTGTGCGCAACATTGAGGTCAGCTCAGCGTCTCAGCATACATCCAGTGAAGTTCCACTTGTCAGCTCTTTGCTGCAGTCTCCTCAAGTGAAAAAGGGGAAAAGAACATCTGGGGAATCGGTTTTTAAAGTGTTTTGATCTACAATGTATGTATAGATGTCGGGGAGCAATGCAGCGTTCAACTGCCTGCTTTCTGCATGCAGTTTGATGTGACATTCCCTCTCATCCGAAGAGAAAGACAACAGTGGGTAGTGCCGGCGAGTCAGTGTGACGTTCTTGTATTATCATGCACAGCTCAGGAGTTGTTGCTAACTGGGGCTACCCATACTGAAAATATATGATTGTATGGCATTGTAGAAATGTTGAAGTTACAGAATGAATGTTGGGTTTGTGCAGGACCCTCGTGGATTACAGTGTTTTATGTCTCCCCGCTGGCAATAGCTGTGACTGTAGGCATTATGTTTCCCGCTTGTCTGTTCGTCTGTGTTTTTCTTGTGAATGCAATATCTCACGTACGTCTCCACGGAATTTCTTCAAGTGTGAGTCCTAGTGGATGTTTGTGCCAAAGTTCCAGTGATTAGATTTTCGTGTTCATAGGTCAAAGGTCAAGGTCACTGTGACCTTGTCTGTCTCATTCTTGTGAAAGCAATATCTCAAGAACACCTCGAAGGATTTTTTTCAAAGGGAAGAAAAAATGAACTCCAGGCACTCATGCATGGAGCAGGAAAAACATGGCTGCTTACATTAAAACACCAACCAGTTTCGACTCTAAGGTCTTTGTCAGGATGCAAAAGGGTGGACAGGAGTCAAGCAAAGATTTTGTAGGCTTGGTAAGGGGTGGGTGACAGCAATGGATTAGAATGAGAATCCATTTTGAAAGTGACACGCCTTCACAAGTCAGAATCAGACTCAGCTTTATTGGCCACGTACGTGTGTACATACAAGGACTTTGGCAAGTGTTTAAAAAAAAAAATCCCTGTACTAAAATGAAAAATTGCTAAACGTATGCATGTTAAAAAGAGGAAAAAAAGAAAAAAGAAAAAAAGGAAGAAAACATTACTTAAATTGTATCCGTATAGAAATTACGATTTTTATTTTATTTTTATCTTTTTTTGACAATTTGACACAAATAACCAGTCGGAAATGATTCGATTTCAGTGGTCAAAGATCAAGGTCAATGTGAACTTGCATCTGTCTCATTCTTGTGAAAGGGATATATCACAAAGGCGTTGAGGGAATTTCTTCAGATTTGCCACAAACCTCCATTTAGACTCACTGATCAATTGATTAAAATTTGGTGGCCAAAGTTCAAGGTCACTGTGACCTTGCATTTCTCAAGAACTTGCATCTGTCTCATTCTCGTGAAAGGGATATATCACAAAGGCATTGATGGAATTTTCTAAAGTTTGGCACAAACGTCCCCTTGGATTCAAGGATAAACTGATTAGAATTTAATGGTCAAAGGTCAAGGTCACTGTGACCTCACCAAACATGTTTTGGGCATAACTCCAGAATTCATATGCGAATTATAACAACATTTTACACAAAAGGATTAAATGATGATATGATGACATTTTATATCCAAAGGGTTAACGTCAACTTTTCCAGCCATTATTCAAAGCCATAGCTCAGAAACTAAAGGAAGGGCATTTGGTCAGATACTGAAATAGTGAAACTAATCTTGGGTGCCCACCTTGAAACTGTGTTGATTGTATAGATCTGCTGCTGCCAGGTTAAAGATGTGTGTGAAGCATCCACGCTTTAGTATATGCAGCTTCTTTGCAGCAACATTTCAAGCATTGTCAGCTGTCATGGCTAAATATAAGTCTGGCCAGACATGGATGTAAACAGTAACTAGACTGGATGCAGAAGCATATAACTGCAAGGTGGTAATTTTGCTTCTCTTTTTAACTTGGAATGATGTTTATTGATGAATAAATAGCAATCAGATGGAGGGAAAACACAAGTAAAATGCCCAGCATCTGCTGCAGGTAACTAATTTTGTACCTAAATTTTCAAAATGAAATGAGAATTATGTGTTTGAGATGTTTTATTATCGCCAGCAGCCTGGATCATACTGCTTCTTTTAGGATACAGGCTTTTACATGAAAGAAATAATTTTTTAGGCACGTTTTGGATGATGCAGTTTGCCTTCGGGGCCTGAATTTAAAATCAAATTATAATAGAATGAAATGAGTTTTCCAGATGCAGGTTTACCTATCCATCCAAATTTTCATACATGGAAGGCTGAGGGCAAAATCTGTGAAATAGGCAATAGGGCCGTAGTGATTTGTTTCTTGGTACTTTCATCATGGCGTTTCTTAATTTCACCTTATCTCACAAACACTCCACAAAACAAACTACTGTAGGCAAAAGATAAACAGAACAAATAAGTGGAATCCCACTGTCAAAGGACCGGATGATCTCCCTCTGCTTCTCTTAATGCTATTGTCTAGTCACTTGCCTGAGACACAGCTGCTTCCTGATCTGCATCTAGTTTTGTGTGTCTTAAGCAAGGGGACATCTGTATACTGCACCAAGCATGACATCAGCCAACACTGGCTCCACATAGCCTTAGGAGACAAATTGAAGCAATTGTTGGATTTGTTTTTTTAGTTGTTTTTTTTTTTCTATATAGAGAGAGAGAGGTTTTTTCACGTTGGTTCATTTTATTCACTTACATGCCCCTTGGCTTTTTCGTCATGTTTATGTTCCTTTCCTTCCTTCTCCTCTCCTTTCCTTTCCTTTCTTATCCTCAGGCAACAATTTGTATCATAAAACTCTATTTGTCTCTCAGACTTACCAGTTTCTACCCAGATGCATCACCAGATTTGTTTTTCAAAGATTCGCAGCACCTGCTCTTAAAGGTTACGTTCACTGTCAAAGAGGCATTTGCCTCTGAGCTTGCATTTTTTTTTCTTCTTTTTCCGAAAAACACTCTGTCTGTTCTGATTGAATCCACTCCCAGGTGAAGACAACTAGCGTGTGCACCTTCTGTGGTGGGCTGTAAGGAAGTTGATTGATTGAGGTTGCAGTTATGAGTTGCCCTGTGTGGAGTGGAAACTATGTAGAATTTTACGGTTTGCTGTTTTACAGCGCTTTCGTCTCCAGTATGCTGGAAAAAGAAGGAAAATAAGAAAGTGAAGCACAGAGAACTCAAATGTTGTGTCACTGTTTTGCTTTCTATTACTGACTGACATTTTAGTGATTGTTATTAATGGTTGAATACAGAACTGAAGCATTTAAAGGTCCCATATTATGCTTGTTTTCAGGTTCATATTTGTATTTTAGGTTTCTACTAGATCATGTTTACATGCTTTAATGTTCAAAAACACATAATTTTCCTCATACCTGTCTGCCTGTACATACCTGTATTCACTTTCTGTCTGAAACGCTCCGTTTTAGTGTCTGTCTCTTCAAGACCCCTCTTGAAAAAGCCCAGTCTGCTCTAATTGGTCAGTGTTTCCATGTCTTTCACGTCTGCACTCTTGGTGTCTCTGCACCATCACTGCAGTTGAGGAATTAATATAACGGCACTGTTGTGGCACTGTCTATCATGATATGGTAATAGTTGTGACATCACAACTTCATAAAGGTCCTAATGGCTCATTTAAAGGCAAAGTTCTGAATACAGACGGTGTGCATTTCTCTGTGGATTGCGCATTTGATTCTTCACAGGTATTTATATCTTATCTATGCCACCTTTATAATAAAAACAGACACGGAAATCTGACCTTTTACAATATGGCACCTTTCAGTATAACAAATACTTTTGTAGTTAGCGGCTACTAAGACTGTATTTTCACAAAAATTGCCAATACGATACGTATCACGATACATGGGTTGCAATTATATGGCAATATATCATGATACAGTTAGCAAGGCGATACATTGTGATTTTTTAAAATATAATTTTAGGTGCTAGCGACATGACTTCACCTGTAACATAGGCCCATGTTCTTTGTATCTATACTGGTGATAAGTTGGAGTAAAGGAGTCAAATGGCACATTTGAGCACGACAAAACTGAACCACTGCGACAAATTTTTGCATGTGAGTAATGACTTGAAAATCAGTAGTGTTTTTGAGAATAAATACGGTATCACAGAAGATAATATTGCAGTACTTGGGTGTATTGTTACTGTCTTACACTGCTAATAGCCATTGTAGCAGAACATTAAAAGAACCAAAATCGTTCCAGCTCTCAGCTCTCAGCCTGTTTTCATTCCCTGGCCATGATATACCTATGCTTTGTCACACCCCTTGATGTGTGATACTGTTGCTGAAGTTGCCCTTTGGCCCAAGATTCACCAGGCTTTTAACTAACTCCACTGTAAACCCATTAGTTGCAATATTTGACACTGAGTGTAACTGATGTAAGAGTGAGGAACTTCGCATAGGCTGGGTGGGAGGTGTGGTGTCAGGGTCAAACAAACATGGCCTTTCATCCACGAGCCCGCTGTCTTGTTAAATGTATTGTCATGTAACTTCCTTATGTACGCTCTGTGTCGAAGTAGAAGTCAGAGTTGTCAGTGTTGTTTTATTGTCACTCAACTCCTGTGCTTCACCCAGGAGACAACTCTGCGTCACATGCAGATGCTGTAAGATACCTTGTGCTTCTGTATGAAACAGCTGGGGGCGTGACAAGACCTCAGCATTTGACCACCTGGAATGAGAATATACTGCAGCTCCAGACACACTGCTTCAATAAAGAGTGGTGTCTAGGGAGTGTGGTGCAGAAACACCACAGCAATGAACCCCAATTGCCAAAAAGGAAACAGACGAGATTCTTGGGGCTTACCACTTCAACAACATTTTACCCAAATATTCCACAGCTATTTATTTTCCAGTCGCAGCTCCAGACTAGAAGCCGTATGTTTAACAAGGCTTAGTCTCTCCTCAAATCTATTCATCGCCACTCAGCATGTAAAAAGTCACCGAATCTCCTTTTTCATGAGATCCCAGAGCGGCGCCTGTTGTACATCTGATCCCTTTTGTACGGTAGGTAGCGTAAAAGGACTAGAGGCAAGCAGACAACAATATGGAGAAAGCAGAGGATACGTTACATCGCAAGGGGGTAATCGGAGGTTGTAATGGATCCATTGAGGTTTAGGATGGTAAATATTAGAAACTGCACGCTGAGAGTATGCAAGGGAGGAATTTAGAAGAGGTCACGATCGGTCACTTGCAGAGAGCGCTTATCAGCTATCTGGAGACACTATCTGTCACGCAACTGGATAGACAGGAGTTCTCTTTGACTTGGATGGCATATGTGTCACTCAACAGGAATGCCTTCATGTACGCCGCTCTGCTTGTTCACTGTCTCTCTGTCACTCCAGATTATCTAGTTCTGTTTTTCCTTTTTTAGATTTCCTACACTGGACGTTTTTGTGCTTTTCCTCATCCCTCTCTCCTTGCTGTCATTTTCCCTGTAACATTACCTCTCCCTCATTCTCTCTTTATGTACATGATGTTGTAGACAGCACATGAACTTGAATCAAGTGTCATGCATCTCCTCCACTTTGATCAGACGTAGCTATTGTCTGCCCTCTGAGACACAGTCTGGAATTGCCTCCTGATATGCCCCCACTCTGGTAAAGTGAGATGTGAGCCCCCTCTGTGCTCTCCCAAACACAGGGGGCTTTTGTGAGTATGTGTGTATGTGTGTGTGTGTGTGTGTGCAGTGAGTAAAAGAGGGTGCAGCAGCGAGAGCACATTAGCATGGTTTGCTAGCCTGCACACTAATGCAGAGCGATGCCCTATAATAGCCAGGGTTCATTCAGAGTCATTCTCCCACAGATTTCAGCAGGAACATTCTATATGGTGGAAAAAAAGGGGGAAAACCTCCACAGATCTCGAAGTCTGATTAGGGTGCCCCCCCTCCTGGTTCTTTTCTCCAGTCACAAAGAACGGCCATATCTAATTTCCCATGCGCCACAACTATCACTGTTTAACGCAGTCATAGGAAAACACCCACGCCATCTCATAGTGGCCAATTAAATTAATGAATGGATCGTTTTGATCCGCGGCCGGTAGAATTCCACCACTCCGACTCTTGTCAACAAAAGCCTAATTATTTTTTCTTCACGGCCACGTCGTCACTTGCCAGCGGAAAGGGGAAACCACTGCTGAAATATTGACAATTCTTCTCATTATGTTAAGTTTATTTGTTTTGTCAAGAGCTGAGAAGTGGGGGAAAAAATAACTCGCATCTGATTAGAAGAGCAACGAAAAGGAGGGAGAGATTGAAAGTGAGAAGGTTCGAGTGATTCAAATGAGTGCTTGGATATGCTGAGGGTTTAAGAGCCTTAAGAAATACAGCCAAAATGAAACAGGCAGCAGAGCACAGAGGGAAGGCTCCCATCCAAACACACTATTATTTCCCAGCAGTCATATGCAGAGAAGCACGTATCCAAAAATAGAAAAAAAAAACAACTTTCATTAACTGTTAAGACCCATTGAATATAAACAGACATGATTATAGATGCATTATAACTGATGTGAAAAAATAATTAAATAAATAAACTTTTCAGATGCTGCCCACAGTGCATGAAATGATTTTTTATTTCTTCAAATTGAATCCAGCTCGATGTAACTACAACGCTACTTTATGCAATGAAAAAATCCTTCACAGCTCCAGAGATCTGCTAAATGGCTGCATGAAGTGTCATAACAGAACATAACTGATTATGCCTACTGATTAAAAAAATCATAATCACAGCAAGCAGGCTGGACATAATGAGGGTAAACAAAGAATGAAGCAAAACATCTCCATGTGTCCGAAGCATATGTCCGCACAAACTCGCCCCAACAAGGGCCTTGACAGGCAGATAACATTCCTGCGTAATTGCTGTCTGTTGTACCGTTGGCCAAGAGGGTTCCTGAGGTAGAAAATAGGAATCTCCCGAGAGTAACACGGGCAACCAAAACATCTGTGCTTAACCTGAGCTTGACCCAACATGCTCGTTAATCTGCTTAACTCCAGCCAGGAGTTTGTGATAGCAGATTTTGCAAGGTGATGGATGGTGTTGAAATATTGAAGTGTCACTGAAACTCACCTACAGTATCTCAAGTCAATTCATGACCGCCGATACCACTGCCTCAGGTGAGATCATCGAGGTCATGTGTGGGATAAAATTTTAAATTCCAAATCATTACTGTATTTAAAAGTTAATGTAAAAATATTGGCAAAAAACTCACATCCATTTATGTATGTGTGTTGAGGTTCGTTTTTTCCTTTGATTTGATCAACTTTGATTGACACTTTGCAGAAAACCAAATACATTTATAAGTTGATATAAATGGTAGCAAAGGTAATTGAAGTCACATTAATTCATAATAATGTCAGTGAAAGAATTGAGCCATTTACGAAGCACACGAATTAGCTGATTAAACTTACAATATTTCATCAAAGTAATTACTTCAGTTGCTGGTTATTCAACAGATGCCTCAATCAGTGACACATTTAATTTATGACAATTTTATTCAAATATTCATTTAATTTAGTTCCAACAACCTGACACAGTTAATTTCTCCATGTCGTATTTATGTCTCTGAAATATCAGTATGTAAATTGCTGTGTTCACATGCATCCAGATGCAGGGGCGTCCCTAGGAGGGGTACAGGGGGGCATGGTCCCCTTGATACAATATCTGTGCCCCACCATGGCGAAAATATTTAGTGGCAGATATTACATTCGTGAAGACATGCTGATCTTTTTAAGATAGCACAAAGGCAGTGGTTTCTTGTGAAACTAGACAACCTAAAGCACTCACTGGTGCCAACCATGTTGACATAGCTTGTCAGGTACACGGCTTCAGAATAGTCAAAATCTGAAAAGCTAAATTTTTGCAACAAACACCTGGTACGGCCATTTTCAAAGGAGTCTCTTTAACTCTCACCTCAAGATATCTGAATGAAAATAGGCTTCTTTGGACCCACAAGTCTCTCCTAAACTTGCAAAGGCTTTGTCCCAGTAAATGTTTTATTCCTAAAACTACAGTACTACTTTAAATCAAAGAGCTATGATTTATTTTTAAGGAAAAGGACAACTAGCATTTTTTAAAGAACATTGAATTGCCCAACATTTATAAATGTGTGACACATTAAAACAGGATTGTTGTTGAATTCCAAATGTTAACCGCGCTGCTACTAGACTATGTGTATGACTAAATAAGGTAAATCAAAATTTATGTATGTGACTCTAGCAATTAATGTGTTTAGCATCAGCGTTTACCCTGCATCATCCCTCTTGTGTCTATGCTTTAGACATTCAGTCTAGTCTGGGTGATAATGAGAGAGGATAAACACCTCCATATGGTCCTTAATGTAAAAGCCAGGATGAATTAGCCCAGGTTAATGGATCGATATGTAAAACAGACACATGTAAGGGTAATACACCTCCCACAGTCATGTATCACAGCAGGCACATAATCCATGATAAACTGTGACCAGCTTGTCTGTAAATTGACTCACCGTGACTCAAAATTACAACCTGGGATCACGGAAGATGTATGCTCGCCGAAAAAAAGATGCCGCAGATCCCACCTATGACGGATTTGAAATTTATCCCTGTGGTGGCAGGTGAACAATAAAGTTTACTGTTTGATTACTGCCAACGAAAAAACAAGATATTCTGTTTCAATGTGTTATTGCTGCTCAGCAAGTGAGTGAACCTGAGCTTGGCTGTTCAGCCTGCCAACTCCTTAGCTTGTGATGTTTGCTGGCCAAAAGCACTATTTGCACTGTCAACCAGGTGTCATAGATTTTATTAGCTTAAGTGACACTGTAAATAAACCTATAAAAACCCAGAAAGCTATCCAACATTTTAGAAATACTCGTTTACGTATTGTACATAAATTTAAGGCTGCACTCGCCAACATGGAAGGTGAAACTACTCAACATTTTGGCAGCAACAATGAAGACAACCTTGTCTGGGTTCTGTTTCAACAGACTTTTCGTCATTGTAATATAGCCGAATGGAGTTTGTCTTGATTATCTGTCTCAAATATACGAGTCTACAGCTTGGTCTGCAGTCTACAGTCTGGCAGCTCTGTGACGCTGCTGATATTGTTGCTAGATGTCAAATTCACTGGAATTCATCCTCTGGAGACCAGGAATATCTGTGCATAATTTCACTGCATATAATAGTTGTTCCAACGTTTCCCCTGGAAATCAACCATGTAAAAGTTGTAGTAATGCTACAGAAAAAGTCAGGAGACCACCAAAGTCAGGAGAGTTTGACGCGGTCTTGGCTTCTACACCAAAGTGGGAGGTCAGGGGGTTTTTACAAAGAGTGCTACCAGCATTCTGGTGACTTTAAAGTATGAAAATAACACAATGAAAAGAAGTCTGCATTAGCATTTTTATGTTAATTCTGTTTATTTTTTGGCTCATGGAGGCGGAGGAGGGAGATAGGCCAGGCTTTAGGCTTGGCCTGTGCCAGGAACCCACAGCCTGATCCACACACCCGTGGGTCCTGGATGCGCAAGAGAGGTGAAACAGGGGGCTCACACTCTCTGGAGGAAAGCTGGGTACCGTGCTGCAGTGGAAGAGGGCAAGCTGGGTCTCCCCAACCCCCAAGTCACCCCTCAAACTCCTGCTAGAGCATCCTGTCGGACTTAGGCACGTGTAAAGGGTCAGCACGGAGGCGAAGTCTGACTCATGTGGGCCTGACAGGCACACCTGTCCTCCAGCCTTGGACTGTTGTAGTAGAACAGGTAGGAAACATAACACTCTGAATCATAGGGTTTGTACAGTGCCAGACACAGGCTGTGATTACAAACATTTGTCATAAATCGGGAGAAATACAGAAGAACTGTGACCCTGGGAGGAAACCAAGAGAGGGCAAGTACACCTTCACACGAAAGACCTTTTCACCAATATTGTCCTCTTTCAACTGAAAAGCGTGAGAACGAAAATGTGAGGTACTTCCTCACTGTCAGATTTGTCACTTCCTTGTACTGTATGTGGTGAAAAATATATCTAATGTTCTTACTTACAACAATTTTTCAAATAAGAAGGATGGGATAGCCTTTATTGCAGCTCCATTTTGGGATTCAGGTTGATGAGGCGGCTGTTATTTTGACAGAAACATCTTGCCTGTTCTTGCTCTAACAGCACTGGTTGTGGAACACGTATGGATTTGCTGCCATGTCATTTCTTTTTGTTCCAATTATACTCGGCTCATAGGACAAGGAAAGAGTTTATACAAACCATTATGCCAATGACTTGCTGACAAGGGATGCTCAGGCATCACCTCAGTTTAAAAACGGTGATCCAACAGTTTTGCATGAGCTGTCACACTACAGGAGAAAATAATGGATACCCACAGTCTGCGTGTCTCATGAGAGCTTTTTAATAAAAGCAGTTACACCCCTGACTTTCAGCATTAGTTGAGTGCTCCCCTGCTTGCGGTTGTGTAGTGTTTATGTATCTGATTTTGGTCTGACAAAGAAACAAAAGGTGCATGAAATTGAGTTATTAATAAGCTTTTCTCTTCTCTACTCTGACTTCCTAAGTTGCTTGTACTTTATCTTTCTGTCCATATAACGCTCAGCACTGGATGTTCTAACACCCAGCCAAAATTCACTCCCATTGTGTAAATCAACACTTGATAAATGACACATACTTGACTGTATGAAAGAGCTCCAGCTAGGCCAAACACAATCAGCACCCACTGAGTTTGACACAGCCGACATATTTAGTGTTTTTCCCCCCCAATAAAAACATAAAACACATTAATTACTGTGGGTTTATAAATTCACTGTTAGAGTTATTACCATGTCAATTTAAAGCACTCTAGTTGTGCTGATGACAAGTAATGAAAAGTGGATGTCAGTGGAGTGCTGCAGATTTAACTCACATGTGTTACAGAGCTGCAGTTGTGTTTTAAACATGACTGATCGTCACAGATTGACATGTAATACACATATTTCCTCTAAAAAAGTGTAATCTGCACGATTCAGACTTTATAGCACCGGCAGCGATGACATCACTGCATAAATGAGGTCAGAGCAGCAAGCAGCAAACAAGCAACAGGTTGAATTTTAGAGTCAAGAGCCGGAAAAACAGTCCAATTTTATTGACTCATACCCTGTAATTACTTTGTCTGTAATAACATCCTGTTTGTTTGTTCCCTGAGTTTGCACTTAAAGGACCAATCTATCCCTTTGGTCCTGACTGATATGTCTCAACAAGTCGTAGATGGACTTGTACACTTAGTATTCCCCTGAGAATATATTCTACTGACTTGAGGGATCTCTTGACTTTTCACCTCAGTCCAGCAGCAAGTTGACCTTTTTGGTTTGGAGTTAAGTGTCTCAAAATCTGTGAACTTTGTTACACACATTCATATTCCCCTCTGGATGAATTGTAACCACTTTGATGATGGTCAAAGCTCAGTTTTGTCCAATACTTTGATGTGGTGCTAATTAGCAAATGTCAGCATGCTGGCATGCTAAACTAAGATGCCAAACATCAGCATTTAAAGGGACACTTCACTCCAGAGTCAATATTTTTCCTCTTACTTGTAGTACTTTTTATGTGTCTAGATTATTTTGGGGTGAGTTGCAAAGTGTTGGAGATATAATTGCCTCCAATTTTTATAAACATACATTTACTTGATGTGCAATAAGCATTTCCTGAAAGTCTTTGCCGAGCTCTGGTACCTGTTACATCATTAACAACCAGAAATTAGTGGCTGAAACAACACGTTGAACTTGTTTACATGCAGCCCAATTAAAAAGGGATGGTTCCTGTAAGTTCTACGAGACATAACTGAGAAGTATTAAATGATAATTTGTGGGAAAGAATGACGTCTTTTTAGCAGGATGGTACTCGTACAAGGTGTATTATCTGTACTGGATACTTGTTGGACCAAGTCTTTGGCTCAACCCTATTAAATACAGCTTCACAGAATCACTAGCATGGCTGCAGACTCTTGATTATACATAGCCTACAAGTTTCTGTCAAGCTAATTAAAATAACAAGCCCACATCAGCTGGTTTAATTTCTCCAAGTCTTTTCATAACTGTATTTGTCAGTTTGATTTATATGCATCTGTGCCTACATCTGGGATTTCAGTATGTTGATAAAGATTCATGTCTCTGTAGTAGAAAAGAGTGGGAGTAAGGTTTGACGGTTACAGCTCAGGCCAGGAATCAGCCCCTGGGATCAAAAAACCAATTTATCACTGCGCTACATGCTGTCCTTTGTGTACAGTATTATTGTCACAGTGGCTTGTAAAACACACAATTTCTCATGTTGTTATTTCGTATTTATTCCCAGAAATACAACAAGAACACCAGCCTGCATAGAACTCTTTAATTCTCAAACCTAATTGTTATTTGTGGCTCTTTATCATACCATGCTTTACCTCAGAAGCTGTTTACCTCAACATACGTCTGTAATGAACACAGCCAGGTCCCAGATGAGCACCAGAAGCCACAGATGGATAAGAGAGATGCAGCAATTAGGAAGAGGGGACATCAATTTGATATATTGTGAGCATGATGGAATATGATACACAGGGCTACACACTCAGCTAATATTACATCTCTGTAGGGCACTTGAGCACAGCAAGGTTTTCTTCCACTGTGGCCACAAATACCATATTGTGTATATTAACATCCCCCATGTCTCGTGTGCACCTGAGAGACTCCACTCATCCCAATGTCTCCTCTTGTTACTTGTATGCACATAGATTCCCAAGATTCTCGCTTCAGTGCCTCGACTCCTGCGGGTCCCGGTTATTAAGAAAAAACATTACACATCTGTGGCTGAGCTGCTGATATATGGTCAAATGTGTTTTTTTTAAGAACATGCAGCAGACCTTGTGACTTGCTCTGGTACCTGTGGCTATGTTGATATAGATTTTCACTTCGCTGCTCGCACTTCATCGCTCCTCGCAGGGATCCAGGCAATGAATAACAGAGTACACATGGTTTCTATATAATGGTACCTCATGTGGTAAATCGTGCCCATGAGCGTGTACTGATGTAAATCCACCACTTCTTCTTTTACATTGTGAACCCTGCTGATTAAGGTTAGAAGTAGCATATTGTCTATATAATACCCACCTTGTGGTCCCGCTGGGCTACTTAAATACATTCAGGGTCATGATTCCCTACCTGGGGGTCGTAATTGGTCACTTGGAACACCTGCCACTGGGTGGGCTTAGCGTGTCCAGGTGTAAAACAGAGGACTTCTGACCTCTAAGGGTCACACTCAGACCCCCAGGGCTTCAGTAGCTGGAGAGAAAGAGAAGCCATATGACAGAAATAGGAAGAACTTAGTGAAGCGGCTCTGCCTGAAACCCTATAAGCACAAATATCTCCCTTAGCCAGGAAGGATTCATTTGCTCTTTTGCTGACTGGTAAATCTTTGGTTTCCCGCGTGGAGGACCTGAGGTGAAATCCCGTCTGTTGCATAAGCAGATCTTTGAAGAGGACTTTTTTTTAAAGCAAGAAGAGCTTCAAAGTATGCATTTGCCCACTGATCAGAGCAGGAGTGCTGATCTATAAGATCATCAAGCCAAGCCCAGTTCTCTGTTCTCATGTGCTCTGCCTGTGTTCTTACAAATATGTGATTGATCGACATATCAGGGTGGATAAAAAGGGAGCAAACCGCATTAAATGTGCATGTGGAGAGAACATTAACACATGGCATCAAAATCCCTCTGCTGATAAAATATGCGTCTTGATTTTGCCTCAGAGAGGCAACAACCTCATTTTGATAAACATATAAATACACACAAAAAGGACTGAATAATGATTTAAAAAAAAATCATGTTTGGTCGAAAAAAAAGTTTCCTCTTTTTTTTTTCCTAAAAAGAGACACTTCAAGGAACAGGATTTAGTGGCATCTAGTGGTGAGGATTGCAGATTGCAATCAGCTGAAAGCTCTCCCGGTTAAAATATCCTCAGTGTTCATTAGTTCAGAAGGTTTTTACAGACAGCCAAATGATCCACAGCAAAAAGCAGTTTCGTGATACAAATCAGGTGTTTCTATAACGTTGTTTGGCACATCGCAGACGGGCCACTAGCCTAGCACATGCTAATGTGTGCTTACATTCTTCCTCTGATAACGTAATCTTCAAAACAAACAGACCCAGTAATTTAAACCTGGTAAAAACACTGAATAAAGCAGTTTCATGTAAAAACAAACAAACAAAAATCAGTGTATTGGTTGATAAGCTTTGTTATAATGCATTTGTTGTTTGTAGCCATATAAGGTGACGATTAGCAAATCTCTACATGCCTGTAGCGATTTTTTTCATGGTTTTTCTTTAATTTATCTATTTAATTTAACCTAATTTAAGTACTTGAGCAAGGAGTGAAAGGTGGTTGCGGAAGATAGGGCTTGCTGGGCAACATTGTGTAATGGACTCCTGTTCGTCTATCATTGTGAAACTATGAAACTGCGAACGTGACGCAAGTGCGAATAGCTCTGTGTAGAGCTACTGTTTGGTTTGACTGTTCTGGGCTACAGTAGAAACATACCGGTGCAACATGGGATCCTGTGAATGAGGAACAGATGGGGACGCGCTCCTTCTGTGGATATAAATGGCTCATTCTACGGTTACGAAAACAAAATGATTCTTCTTTCAGGTAACAAGACATTATAGAAAACGTACTTATTATATTATACTCCATTTCTGCCAGTATATCCCCCTAAATCCTAGACACTGGAACTTTAATTCAGACCGGCTCATCTTTATCTTTTTAAAACACTGAGGCATGACCCTCCCACATTTCTGCCTCAGATTTACTTAAATGGTTAAAATTCCTTAGAGAAATGAAAGGCCATGGCTCACAGCTATCTCTGCCTCATGGCTTCAGAATGATAATGTGTAATTTGGAAGCATGTCTTGACATATTTCACTCTATTTACATCTATTTATACCAGGTGTTAAAGTAGTCTGATGACTCAGTGGTGGTAAAAACCTCAATTCTCCAATGAAAAGATAATAAACATAAAATGTGATACTGAATAATCTTTATTTAGAAATCTGAGAAGATCAAAGTCTAAAAGAGGCGGTTAAGAGAACTGGCAATTTCACAAAATAAAGTACTGTTATAAGAGCCACACTTGTGATAGCCTAGCTGGTCTCATGATTAATAATGTAGCATAAACACAACAATTTTTGATAACAGTTCAGTGTCCAAGAGAAAAGTAATAGCTCGGGGACTGTATTAGTCTCAGAGGTTTGATACCTAGTATGTGGCGCAAATTGTCTCATGATCCTCATACTGGTGTTGATAGTGTCACTTGCTTGATACACCAGCCTCAGGGCAATCCTCCATTTCATTCCTGCACTGGCTGTTACATAAAATTGCAGCTGTTGCATGAAAGCAATGATTACCTAATGTAACTTGTGCTGACATGACTTCTTGGTAAACAGGATGTTTTATATCTACATGTAGTTGAAACTGTGGCATTACCACCACTTACATAACCCACCCACTGATATTGACATTTATTGAAGATGTGATTAATTCATGATGTTGATTTCAGGGAATACTATGTGCTGAAGTGTAACCTACTACCAATAAGCACAGCAGATGTTTCAGTTATGAAGACAAACGAACACAGATCAGAGAACATCTTTGCAGAGACCCAATCAAATGATTTCATTTTAGCAGTAATCTTTCTGTTTTACCATGGGCTACACTGACAGTGTCTCAAACAATAACACTGTTCTGTATTTTCAAGCAATTCCAATAAATTGACCAAAAAGCACCATTTTATTCTGTCATCCAATTATTTCTGACTTCAATACCCTGCCTTTTGTGCTCAGCCCCAAAGCCCATTGGTTCCTACTAAACATAATCTTCAGGCTGTTGTCATGCACTGCTACATGAGGATACCAATGGAAAGTAATGCATGAGAATTCATATATAACCCATCTAATTATGAGCCAATATTTCATATAACCCATGGAATCATGAGGGCTGCAATCATATGACAAATGCACTGACGGGAGTAAAGAGGGTAGTATAAAGATTAAAAAGTAGTACAAAAAGTCAGTGTAAAGAGGAGGGTTCAGGGGGTGGATGGGTCAAACAAAGACAGGACTTTGCCCCAGGAGACCAACGTTGGTGTCTCATGTGAAACCACATCAACTATACAGTTATTTTAAAGGTATGTCGTCACATCATCAGGTTTTTAAGTACGTAACTTTACGTTCTTTATCGTGTTAAGACTATCTCTCCACCCTACATATTCCATATGTGCGGTAACTGACCCTCACTGGGGCAGCTAACGTGGATACTCTTTAAGAATCATCACGTTGTCTGCTTAACTGGTAACAACACAGGCTGGTGGAAGGGCATTGGCTTTGCCGGTCAGCTTGCAGCCATTGTCTCACGTGGAATACGACCTCCACGGACAAAGGGGCAGACGTGCTTCCCAGCCGATCGCTAGATCAGCGTGCCTGAAGTCTGGCTGGTGTGTATCGGCGACAGCACCGTCTGACACCACAGCCGTAATTCCTCATGGGATCCAACCTCGTCCAAGGACGTGAGCGGGCGTACTTTGATCGCAGGTCATGCATGTTTGTTTTCCTAAATTTAACATACGTAACTTTACATTTAGTACGTAACTTTACATTGAATACGTAATGTGACAACACCCATCCGTGACTCTTTTCAAACACCTAACCTATGTAACTTTACTGTCCCAAGCCTAACCTATATAACTTTACCTTAAGTACATGATGTGATGATGCCCAACCATGACTCTTTTCCTATACCTTACCTAAGCAGTAGTACGCTACCTCACTAGATAACCAACCGCTGTATGTGTATTTTCATAAGATATCATATGAGCCATTGTGTGAGGATATTTTGGGACATTTAAATATTCCTACAATATACATTTTTTTAATGTAATACCCCAAAGCAGCTGGGCACTGTAGTTTTTAGCAAACATTATTCAATTAGAAGTAAAGAATTAATATTTTTTGGGACTATTTTCACCTGTGGATTAATACACATTTGATTAATACACATTGTATGTGTCTGATTAACTTAGTGTAACTACATTGTTTTTTGAATTCCATGGCACAAAGGAATGCGATATAACAAGTTTTAGTTACTGTACACACAACATAGCTCGTTCTATGTATTTTTGAAGGGATTTATTGACAGAAAGAAAAATATGGAGTATTACCAGGCTTATCTTTTTACAGCCAGACATAGACAAAACACACAGTTTCTGACACCCCCAAAGAATGAGTTTTCTTGCTTTCCATAAAAATAAAAATAAATGTGAAATCTTGTTGACGTGACTTTGGGCCGCAAAAAAGAATGAACCACAGAAAATTCAAATCCTCGAATCAGCAATTCAAGGTGTTAGCTGTGTTGGCTGCCAAGACCTAGAAACTCCTCCTGTTACCTCCCCTTCTGTTTTTTCATTTTAATTCCCCCGCTCTCGACGGACCATTCGGAACAATTGCGAATTAAAGTCTCCAAATATGGAATACTGCTCCCCGACCGGCTGTTGCCTTTGATGAGCGAGCAGTTCATTAATTAGCCAGTCAGACTGCAGAGAATGGCGAGTTGCCGACAGAGCTGCAGCGTAGGTGTGTAGCGTGCAGGGAGAGGAATATTGTAGCTTCCAGATGCCAGAAGAGACGGAACGTCCGCAATCAAGTAAACAAATCCCAAGCCTCTTGTGACAACAATAAGGATACTTACTATAAATGCAGCATGCATCTCAGCCAGCATTTAATAGGGAAACGGTGCTAATTAGGCTTGGTAAACAAGTTCATTTTAGTGTGGGATGCAGCTCTTTTGTTGGCATCTTGTGGAGCTCTGCAACAGGTTTTTCCGACTGAATTATAAATTGGCAGTGATGAGATATGCATTACACTACCTAGAAATCTGCTGTACATACAGATTTTACAGTTATAGCTGCTTTGCTCAACTTTTAGCTCTGTATTATTTAAAAATGCCAGAAAATATAGCCAGAGAGGATGTCAGCATCTTAATTGTATCAGATTAGTGGCCATAATTAGACTACTATGTACATGTAACCATGGGCAATATCCTCTGTGGCCGGTTATCTATGGCACAAAGAAAAACACACCAACAATTAGACACCTCAGTGGTTTAGAACAAGTGGGAACGTTCCCACATATATTTTGCTTGGCTCAAAGGGAAATATTATGACAGTGATAATGAGATTAGACAATCAGCCATCCATCAGCAACGTGGATTTAGTTTTTCTAATACGTTGCCAGCAAATATATGGGAATACTAAAACCTGCAATTTCACATTGTCAGTCTGTCTTAAATCTTATCAAACATCACCTTTCTCTGGGTGTAATTGCTCATTGGGAAACATATTAAAGTGATGTGACAAGCCCTGAAGGCATTCATAGCTCTGCTTTAGTGAGGTTGTGTAACTGTGTAAGATCTGTACTGAATGATAAATTTGGCTCTCTGTATACATCCCCCTTTAAAAGTTACAATTATTTGGATTTGGAATGTGCAGGTTTTACAGACATTCATCCTGATGCCTCATCATTTAAATTTATTCATACACAACTATTTTGAATGTTTAAGATGTGTTTCTGTGCCTTAATGTCAGTTCAACTACACGCATAAAAACTCCAAAAGCTCTGCAGTACTGTTATCTTTCAAATGCAAACATTTTTCCTCTGGAGGATCTATTTTTTGAAACCAGAACAACACAGTCAACAAAAATGTACATATTTGTTCTACTTTCTAATATGTAGCTATAAATGCTTCATATGATTAATGCTCAAATGTTAAATTAGTTCAAGGTACTTAAGACTTTATTTGCTCAGCACTTTTGTACACAGATTTGCTAAGTCATAAAGAGAAATTAGAAATAACAAGTCAAACATTAGTCCTGAAGAGGGTAATTACATGTTGTGTATGAGGAGTGTTTATAAATGAACCTTATATTTCCTGGTGCTACTCCAAATCATTCAGGGTGCAGCCTGGATCCGTTAAAAACATTACAGTCAAAGGGTGTAACCTGTGCTGAGGTTAGGGCTACTGATTGCTACACTTACCTACTTTCTGCCTCTGTAAAGAAATGACAGTTTCAACCACCACACACTCAAGTTTTTAAGTGAGTTTCTAAGTTTTTGTGTGTGTCAGAATGTGAGGAGTGCCTAGAAATGAACTTCTCCTCTGTTCAGTAGGTGGAATGGCCCCTCTAGTTTTGTGTTACAGCGTGCCTTTTCAGGTCTTTTACTTTGAAAAGGAGTGGGCTGCAGTGCTCACTGCAGTGCTAATGCGGTGGGCAAGCTCTAACATCTTGAGAGCACATAATGGTGAGGTACCTTTGCATAGCTTTTCCAAGATAAAGCCAGTGGTGTCCCCAAAGGGGGTGGGGGGTGGGGAGGACCATGGCCTCCCTGGTGCAATAATTGGAGGCCAGCGTTACTGTCTTTATGAGCTCAAAGATATCTTGCAAACTGAACAGCCAGTACCAACCACATCATGCTAGCTTAACAGAGTGGGTCACAAAACACCCTACAGGTTGAATCTTGGAGAGGGAGAAACTGGCATGACCATTTTCAAAAGGGGTCCCTTGAACTCTCACCTTAGGATATCTGAATGAAAATTGGTTCTATCAACCTGGTCTCACTTCCAATTTATCAAAAACCAATAGTTGGTCATGGCCCATTGGCGTCAGACACCACCGTACAAACAAGTTGTTCCAGGTACAAATAGGAGAAAGTTTGCATTGAGTGGGCAGGTGGATAGCTCAATAGCCTCATAGCAAGAGGGTTCCTGGTTCGAACACTGGGTGAGGGAGCCCTTCTGTGCAGAGTTTGCATGTTCTCCCCATGTCAGCGTGGGTTTTCTCTGGGTACTCCGGCTTCCTCCCACAGGAAAGACATGCAAGTTGGGGATAGGTTAACTGGTGACTCTAAATTGCCCGTAGGTGTGAATGGTTGTCTGTCTCTACATGTCAGCCCCTGTGATAGTCTGGCGACCTGTCCAGGGTGTACCGTGCCTCTTGCCCAATGTCAGCTGGGATAGGCTCCAGCACCCCACGACCCTCAAGAGGATAAACGGTTAGAAATGATAGTTTTTCACCTACGTTGTAAGTTTATTTTTAAGAAGACTGTGTGCATTTAAATATAGAAAATGTACATTTTCTGTGAAAATGGAAGTGTATTTTGAAAAGAGACAATGTATTTAACAAGTTGAATGTCCAAAATTGACTCTGGAGGGGTACCTAGCATGTCATATTTTGACATGATGGGCAACTGAGCCAGCATTTTCTTTCATTGGAATCAATGCTTACTTTCAAATTAAAGCTTATATTTGTCTTTGTAATGAAGAATTATGTCTTGTCCACCACGTATAGATACATCACACATTGAAACAGGATTGCTGTTTTCAAGTAGCCAATATACAACAACAGCAAGATCATACCCCTGAAGTTCAGTTGAGGCTTTTCGTTTTGGTATGCCAACCCAAGATTTTGATTGGCCCCATTAGCCCACCCCTGTGAAAAACTTCTAGGGGCGCCACTGCTTCTGGCTCTGTTACTGGCTCTATTTCAGAACAACTAAAGGAAAAGCACCCTTGAAGTTGACACATTCTACACATTGATTCAATATTGTATTACATAACTTGTTATAATGTAAGTCTTTCCATATGAAACCAATTACTTTGAAGAAAAGTCAATTCAGCATTGCCGAGGCTCTATTTACATGTCATACTATACTTGAAAAAAAATATCTACAATTCACAAAAACAACAGTCTTTCCAAACCATAATGTGAAAATTAAATCCAAACAAAAGTTTTATTCATATTACGGGACCTTAGCTTTGGGTTTATGTTCACACAGCAGTGTTAAAGGAAAAAAAAACAGAAGGCACCTGTCAGTGTTTCTATCCTTAAAACCAGCACTTTTAATGACTCAGTTCTTTGTAGAGTGTTGGTATTTGTTAAAAGCTGCACAGTGCGGTCCAATTTGGCATTGTTTGTTGGAGTTTTTCTTACAGTTGAGTGAGAGAATCTATTAAATGAATGTCCTAAATAGACTCAGATGAGTCTTTGCGGGGAGAGAGTTGAGATTATAAATGAATAAAATAAACAAAAACTCCTCATATTTATCTCAAGGGATGATCCAATACTCAACGGCCCCAGAGATAAGTTAATTTTATTGCATTTTAAGTGAGAAATAACCAATAAGGCGATACATTTGTTTCAAAGTAATAGCAAGCTGAAGGGATTAAATTATAAAAGCTAAACAGACTTTGTTGGAGTCTGTGTTTAAAAGATGAAACATGAAAATGCTCAGAGTCAGCAGGGGGTGAGGGAATGTGGCTGGGTTTTTATGTAAGCCGCTGACCACTGAGTATGCAGCCACCCTGCTGCGCAGCGGGAGCAACCGGGGGGTATGAAGAAAGAATAACTCGTAAGAATCAGACAGCACATCAAAGCGATGCCGAAACAAGAAGGTGTCATTGGCTCAGAGGCAGCATGAGTTGAATCACAGAGAACCCATGCACGTATAGTCACCTCAAGGCGCGGACACACACAACATGCGAAGGGCACAAAGACGCACGAAGACCTCAGGTATCAATGGCTTAGAGGCAGCATTGTCATGGTGGGAAGAAGTCAGAGCTCTCAGTGAGCAAAAGCCTTACAAAGCCCCGTCCGTGAATACATTAAAGTTATTTTTGTTGTTTCCCAAGAACTTGTTTATCAGCGAGGGGATTGTTTTATCTTTGCTGAGGCGTGCGTTCGCGTCGGTGTGTCTGAGTGTGCATACCCCATGCACGCGCTTTTGCCTGAATGTGTTTATGTGTGCTTGTTCCCACAGACCCCTCGCGCTTAACAACAGAGCTAAGTGGGTCAGCATTCCATTTCAAATGCTCCGGCAGCTACAGCAGAAGCCTTGCAGGACCACGTGTCTCCTCGCAAGTCCTAACGAGTCTGCATTGTTTTTTTTCTCCTGCATGCATGTATGCATGTGTAGGGAAGAAATGGACATCCTCACTCTGCATCACTGCTGAGGGAGAATATATTAACTCGTGCAGGCAGCTTGTCAAACAGTCATGGACAGGAGCTATAAATTGTGTCGGTCTGTGTAAACACGATTCGTTAAGTGCCAAAAGGTGCCTGGCAGGCGCCCCTCTGTTATGAAAGTGAAGGGCAGTTGTCATGCTATCCTCGTCCCTTTATTAGTACAGTCCACACCTGGTAAACACAAGCCGGCTCGCTCTTAAATCCAGACAACCTGGGAATGTATAATAGCAGATGGATGAGGTGGCGCTGAGCAATTAACAGAGAGCATTTGCACAAATTAAGTTAGTCCCAGTTTGCAGTGATGGAGGGGTTTGCAACGATAGGTCACCACTGATGCATTAACATCAATTTTTTTTATTGTTTATTGCTCTTGTATAGGACTCTTTCTCCAGTCTCTCGACCCTGAGGCCCAGAAAAACCCATTAACAACCTATTAGCTCTTCACTGAAATACATAATTGTCAATTCTAAAATGTTTTTCTTACTTCCAAAGAAACTTCTTTTTATCCTATTTTCATTTCCATACAAAAGTAAGCACTGTGTTTAAGGGCTGGGACAAGTCTGTATGCTTTAAAGTAGATAGGCGAGATGAATTTGATTTCAGCTCTTGGCTCCTGCAATGTACACACTCTCTTTTCCTCTTAAACTGTCTCCGTGATCCCAGAGACGTGACAGCTCTCGCTATTCCCAACACTCGTCACATCCCAGATAACATTCTGTATACGTGCATCAAGTGAAAGGAGAGGTTTACAGGTTGCATTGCTTCGTTTTCCCGGGTGGAAAAGAAATAGGATTTTTTTTTCCTTTGAGAAAGGAGATCAATGTGTAATTATTGTATTTTATGTGCAACCTTGCAATCAATCATTAGCAATGGGAAAGCGTGTTAAAAATTATGGGATCGTTATTTTTAATGTTTGACTGCTGTTGTATTGAACAGAATCAAATCGGCAGAGGGCCTGCTCATTTTTCACTTTTAGGCCGATAATACTTCAAATAAATGCACAGACATGTTCTACAGTGTTAGTCGAAAAGCTTCAACTCCAAATATGGAGATAGCTATTGGGCCAATCTCTCCAAATATTGTGGAAAAGATGTAGCTGGGGAAAGTTTGTGAATTTTTATTTTAGATTTAATATCCCCGCTTTGTATATTTTTACAAGATAATTGTGGTTTCATTGACCCCAAATTTACATACAGCTTGTTATATTCAGTGAGTCAAGGTAATATTGTTAATGGCACAGGGGTCTTTTTAATTGAAGCCATTATGGTGATGTTTACATCTGGAGTTATAAAGAATTCATGTATTACAACCTGACCTTGCCCTGACTTTAGATTAGTTCTTTCAAGCTGATTATATATTTGCATATTCATTGGTTTCTCGTATGAACACATTGCAACCCTCACGACTGAGGATCTTTGTATGCACAAACCTCAGATAAACATCATCAACCGTGTCCTTATGAAAGGTTAGGCATATATTATCGTAGCAGCTTCATAACTTTGAAAGGCTCGCTTGGAAATTCATTTTTGTCTCATCTTCAAAGCATATTATGTGTGCCAAGGTTGGGCCATGTCTAACAAATTGGCATATGATGATGTCCACAGTGAAACATTGCGATGGATGATTTTAAGATTTTCCAATTTCTTTTAAAGTGACAGTCTCAAAGATCTCTGTTGCACTGTCATTGATGGCACCTGTGGTGGATAGTATTAACTACAGTGTTCGCTGGCAGATGATAATAAATCAGGCTGGTAATTTGCTTTTGTCAGCTCGTTTTATGAGACCTGTGGCTGGCGAGATGAAAGGGTTACTGCAGCAAAGACTGTGTGGGCGTGTGTGAGAGCAAATTATTCATGACTTTGTGTCGCTTTTTACTACTTTAAATACAGTACAACTTTAGGTATCTCATTGTCCATAACTTTTACTGTAACAGTAAAGACCATTGATGTAGATGCAGGGAACATGTTCAATGTTTAGAGAAAGAGTGACAAAAGGGGGATAAAAGGGTGAAAGGTGGACTATTGCACTTACAGTAGTGTTTCTTTGGCGGCGCAATACATGGCAACATTCAGTCTGTCATTGCACAGAGTAGCCAGTAGTTTAGGCAATGTGAGCATGCGTTCCTGGAAATATGTACATCATTTTTTTTACATTATTTTTCCTTTCTTTCTTCCTGTAGCGGTGAGTTGTCGTCTATGTGCAGAAATGTAATAACTGTTAAAGGATAATCCTCTGTTTGTCACTTTTATTTCATTAGGACTGTCAATATAAGAGATTACTGTGAAATATTTGAGAATGTTATTATTTCATTTAACTCTGCCAGCAGTATTAAAAACTAACTTGTGGTCCTTGATATGAAGGCCTGTTGAGACTTCAATAACAAGGCTTATTAATACATAGCTATCATGTTTTATTGGTCCACTACTCACTTTTCATTGTATTGATATTTGGTAAAATCATAGATACAATTTGACAGTTGTTATGTCCCACAGTGCCACAGCAACAGTAAAATCATATAACTATATGTGCATTATAAAAAAAAAACTGAAGAAGATGGCAGTGCAGTAATGCAAAAGTTACTTTCCCCTTATAAAAAATTACTTTTAAATACAGGTAATCCAAGTACTTTTGAGTGGAGTTACTAGTAACTGTAACTAATTGCTAATTTTCAGCAATTTTTGCCAGTTATTACTTTGTCATTGACCGCAGCTGCAGTGGGAGGCTGCCTGAACACTATGGGGAGAAGGACTCGCCTTCCAGTCTGTTTTCGTCTTGTTTTGCCAATCGACACATTCAAATGAAATGTTAGCAGCCGTCCTGAGAGCTCCGCCTCGTAACATAATGAGAACTCAATAGGCAGCACCTGCAGCAGTCGTGGTGGCAGCAGGTTATTATGTATCTGCACCGGCGACAGCTGTGGCAAGAGACATGTTATGTTTTTGGTTTGTCCGTCTGTCCCATTCTTATGAATGCAATGTCTTGAAACCCTTGAGGGAATTTCTTTAATTTGTCACATATGTCCTACTTAGACTCAAGGATGAACTGATTAGATTTGTGTGGTTGAAGGTCAAAGCAATTGTGACCACACAACTCACATTTCTGGCCATAAATCAAGAATTCATACGCTAATTATGACAAATTTCACTCAAATGAGCAGGCTTGTACACTCTTTAAACTAAGTCCGTTGCTCAGAGCATCTAGTAATGACGTGGATGGGTTCACTGTGCAGTTGGTGGAAAGCATGGTGAGTCCAACACAAATGGTAGAGGGTGTCTCTGGTATCATTATCATGACGCTGGAGTCAAGATATGCGCAAGTGGTGTATTTGATGCTCTGGGAGTGAGACCAGGCTGAATTACAATAATCAAGATCATTACTTTAACATCTCGGGACCGTGTCGGAAATAAGAGTTGTCACTTTAATATGTTATTCCTTGGATTGGTGACTTTTTGTAGATCTGTAAACAAATCTAGTCAGACACAGTCAAATTATTAAAGTTGCACAAACCATCATTTTATGGTTGAGCTACTCACAAAACATATTCAGCATGTGATGAGTTTGGCAAACTAAAGTGGCCTACTTCCACCATCTGACAAGCACTTTGTTTGAAACATACTGACCACTTAATCATTGTTTGGCTATAAAGGCACAACATGGATGGCAACCATTGAGCTACGGCCTTGCAGTCACCAGATTTCAACCCAATTGAGCCCCTATGGTAAACGCTGGACCAACATGTTAGACACCCCCTCTCCATCATCATCATCAAAACACTAAAAGAGGGGATATCTGTTGGAGGAATGGCTTTAATCCCTCCAGCAGAGTTCCAGAGACTTTTAGAATCCATGCCAAGGAACACTGAAGCTGTTCCTTTGCCTTTTGTTTGTCAGCCATCTGTACATTCCTACTAAAGATATACACAAAAAATGCTCACATATTTTGTTTCCAACTCATAGCAGCTAAAGCAATATTAAGATATAGTAGCATTAGAAAAATAGAGGTATCCCTTAATGCTAACCCTTTGAGCCCCTGCAGCACTCGTGCACTGCTCTAAGTGTGTGTCATTAGTCATCAGAACAAATAAATAAGAATTACTTTGATTTAATATGCAGCCTAGGAAGGATTCTAGTTTTCACTGAGGCAAATGCAAAAAGGTAAACAAAGGATACACTCGGTAATCAAATCTCCCTCCTCTCATTTCCTATGTGTGGGCAAATCATCTTAGTTTTGTGTGTCTCTTTGTGTGTGTGGTTTGCTTTTGTGGAGGGCTCACAGCAGTTGAGATGATAGAGGGATAACATTTTCAGCATCGTGCCGCTCTGTTATAATTAGAACAAATACGCCAGGAAAATGCAGTCTTGTACACACACACACACACATTTGTAGGCTTTCTTCAGAGTGCATAATTCCACAGCTAAAAATAACCCAAGAAACAAATGAAACAGCATCAAACCAGCCTTCCACATTAATATGCTGATTTCTCAGCAGCCAATTTTCAGCGCAACAAAATATTAAGTCAATACCAGCTGCTTGCTGCGTGTTTGCTAATTTTTTGTCATCGTGACCGTCGGAAGTGCTGATTGTTTGAACCGTGGCCATAAAATGGGGCTTTCTTGATCTACGTGAAGCTAAAGCCTTTTTAAGTCCAAGTTAAATGGATACAGCTGAACCTTAAATCCACTCCTTTAAAATCTTTAAAATCTAATTACCAGGGGATGGAGAACCAACTGGTGATATAGTGTGAAAAACACGATTTAAAACTGTTAGAAGTGACTTTAAAGCATTTTTTAATCTCTGTCTTGTCCATTGCCAGATAGAGGCTGTCTGTCTGGTAGAATTTAATTGGTACCATTGAGCCAGTGTAATCAATCGCACAGGAAAAAAACTGCATATGTGTATGGGAGTGTGACCTTGGTCTTTGCTCAAGAACACAAGTGGGAAGGTAAACCCCCAAAAGAGCAACAACCACAACTTCCAGTATGGAAATTTATTTGAATAATTGCAGAGAGATAATGTCCAACATCCTTCACTCAAAGCACCACCAAAGAGGAAGTAGGTTTAATGTTTCAGACCTGACTGAGTGGCTGTCTGGTCTGCTTTAGCATTTTGTCAGTTAGTACTTCTTTTCAGAGTAAAGACAGAACAGGAAAGATGTTAAGAGGAACAAGTCCCCTCTGCAGCAGATGCAGTACATGTACAGTTTCTCCAGGCGCTGATGCAAGTCAGCTCAATGACTGGGGGCAACCCCGAGGATGAGTTTTTGTTCACCTTTACCTGTGATGATGTGGCTCCCAGAATTCACACAGGTCTCTAAATTATGTAGCTAGCCAACACCATACTCTCTTTTAGCTCAATCTCCACCTTTTTTTCTCTTTTTTTTGTGTGTGTTTGGGAGAGAGGGTTGGTATGGATAAAATATTTATTGTGCAGACTCAGTAAAACATGAACAGGGAGTAGTGACAGTAACAAGTTGCTACAACTTGATACTTAGCTATTCAGCGCTGAAATGTAAAGGCTATCTCAAGAACAAAATGTGAAAATATGTTCTCTTCAAAGCCAGACTGAAAACTTTCAATTTTGCAAACAGCCAACCAGGTGTAGGTGGTATTTTAGTACTTTGAATAGTTTTTTGCTTCCCTCAGGTGAGGAGCAATAGAGAAGATTTTAAGCAGCAGATGCAGTGTACCTACATTTGCATACCTACTGTGAACATGGTTTGTTTACTGAACGGGCCTACTGGGCACAAGAGCGGTCAAAAGTCTAGCAAAACTTGTAGAATAAAGAGCAAATAAATACGTAAACAATATATGCTATTCAAATTTGGATTCACATTTATAGTGTTTTTTACTGTAGGTATTGAAGTTTATTTCTAGTGGGGATGCATGAGGACTTTTCAGTTCATTGCTTTTTATACTGGTAAATGGACTTGCTCTTGTTAAGTACCTACTTTCACACCACTTGTCACATTTACCCATCTACACACACATTCATACACTGGCGGCCAAGGCTACCATACAAGGTGCCACCTACTATTCAATACACAATGACACACCAGTGGCAAAGTAGTCAGGAGCAATGTGGGGTTTCAGTATCTACCCGAGGAGCTAGGGATCAAACCGCCAACCTTCCAATTCAGTGGATGATCCACTGGTGTTTTATGAGTTCTAAATTATAGCTTAACCTACATCTTCTTCTCATTGCCAGGTAATCAAATACTGATACTTTGTTATGCCCTTTGGTGTGTAATATCAATGCCAAAGCCCCCTTTAGCGTCTTTATGAAATGCATCAAGCTGTCAACTAACTCCAGTTTAAACCCACCCTAGTAGTACTTGATGCTTACACCAACTGACATAGTGTAAAGAGCAAGCAAGTTAGATCAAACAAAACTGGACTTTTACCCAGGAGACCATAGTTCATGTCCCGTGTGAAACCAGAAGTCTTACACAACATTTTAACCTAATACATGCCCTTTTTGGTGCCTTAACCTAACCGCGACTGTTTCATAACATTAACAGTGTCACGATGTGTTTCTGCTGAAACAAAGAGATACTAAAGAGTGTGCTGTGAGTCGCTGAGTGGCACTGAGTGGCATGACAAAGCATTGGTATTCAAAGCTTGTTGCTACACCACACTTTCCATATTAGATACGAGTGATTCATACCATGCTTAAGTATGATTGCCCCCCATCCACTCACCTTCCGCTCAGGTTCCACATTTTATTCCATACCTGAATACACTTGCGTCATCATGAGTAAGACATTTGTGTATGTCGTTGTGACAATGCAGAAAGTGAGTCAGTCACATCACAAGCCCATACAGTGGGAGTGACCTTCACATTATGCATTCTATCGTTCTTATTTTCACGTCAAGAGCGACTTTCTTGCCTGCCTTCCTACATTATCACCCATGGCTGTGCAGTTCAGAGCATGAGATCACCACATGCTATGCACATACGTAGATTTTGGGAACCCAAAAGTGGACCAAGGCACAGATTGCATACCAATGATTTATTTATATAAGGTGTAAATGCTACAGAATAAAACATCAAAACCCCAACAATTCATTTTGCTTTAAATTTAAAGATAATTACAACGACATCCACTGACAACAGTTCAGTTTCCAAGTCTCTGTCTTTTATATCTTTTAAATTAAATTTTATATATTCATAATAATACACAAACGATAAAATAACTTTTGAATTCCCTCCAAGACTTTAACAGGTTACAGTACCTTTTTTTCACTCTCACTCAAACAAATCAAAAACTAAAGAGTGCTCCAAGTTACTTGACAGAGCTTTATTGTACAAATAAAATCCAACTGAAAATGACTTGCAGTATAACCCACTTTATCGAACGTGTTTTACTTCCCAAAAGAGAACAGGTGCAACTGATTTATATATGAATTATTTACACATCAGAGAAGAAGAATCAGAGCACTACTGTATATGTAGGGCTATAAAAGAGTCAACCATTTATTATCTGTTTAAAACATTGTATTATTTAGCTTTTTATTTATGCAAAACTACTTATAAATCAGTATCATTTTACAGGAATGTAAAAGTGTATGCATCTGCTCCAACTCCTGCAGCAAGCAGCATTCTCCTGCCTTTCCAAAGCTGTGTGCATGGCGCAAGAGAGGAGAGGAGAGACTCCACACTCCTGGCAGAAGAGGCCATCACTGCTATTAGTCCGAGCAGCATGCATGGGAATCGATTACCACTGCTAAATTTGTAGTTAGTCACTTTTTAGAAATTATGTTGCTAAGAGATGGTCTGAAAAATTGCCAACAAGGGGGCGTGACAAAGCACCAATATTTGACAACCTTGGAATGACTGACTGTTGTGTTTGGGTTTTGGCAGGCTGCTGCCCTCTTCCCTAGTACTGCATACTGGCACTGAATGTTATTGTGGTACAGAGTGCTGGACCATGCTGTTCATGGACCAAATAAGGTGTCTCTCATGTCCATTATTTGGGGCCCCTGGGCAAAAGCCTGTGTTTAATGTGACTTTTAACATTTGTTTTGTTGGAAAGTCAATCAAGTGAGTAAAAAGCTACTACTATGACAAAAAGGTCACAAAGAGACTACCACCAAAACGACCACCAAGAGACAAGGCCTCTCCTCCCCCAGCCACCAAAAACAGCCTTTAAAAGGTCCATTGTCTTGTAATCTGTCTGTGACTGTAAATCTTTATGAAGTTGCTTTCACTGTCCTAAAGTATAAATATTAATGGCCTTGAACCCTCAAAGTTACAGGCTTTAAAAAATGACCTCCATGCCCATCAGTATTCACATCATTTGGCATCTACAGTAAATGTTACACATCAGCAGATCTCTTTTATCTTCCACCCGACTCTTATTTTCTCAGCTGGGTATTTTTTTCTCAATAATTGTACAGTTCTTCACGTCTTCATATCGATCTGTTCAAAGACATCAGCGCAGCTGAAGGAGCACGAACAGATCACCAAGTTGTTATTGTTCTGATACTTTTGATGCTGTGTGCTTCCTCCAAATTGTCAATCAAACAGTAATGTGTTTTCAATAGACTTTCTGTTGAAAATAAAAACAGTTTCTGATGGACATGCTTCTTTGTCTGTAATCTTTCAACTCTATTTTTTATTTATGACAAACAAACTGTAACACCAGAGAGTTTGTGATCAGTAAAATTAGGGCTGTTTTATAGAAAAAAAAGTGATACTGATATTTGCTCACTAAAAAAGAAAAAAAGAAGAAAAAAAAGCCATAGATGACTATTTTGTGGTAACATCGTAAACCCTGATGGTCTTGATGGCACTGCAGTTTCCCAGTTTAGGAACTACCTTACTGGAATGTATCCGTACAATGGTTTTTATGACATCTGATGAATTAGCGCCCCACCAACGATGTCACACAAGGATGCCGATTGCATGGGATAAACACAAATTACTGGCTCATAATAACATGGGTTATACACTAATTTTGGTGCATTACTTTCTGTAGATATACTTATCAACACTGCACTAAACAAGCCATATTTCTGAATGATGCATTGTATGAAGGCGCTCCTCAAGGTTCTGCTCTGGAGCCACTGCTGTTACCTTTTACATTAATAATATTAGTTTTTATGTGAGATATTCGGAATATATATGATTTTATACAGATGATACAATTTCATATCCAGCTGTTTTGGTCTTAGAAATTTGCAATATCCAGTTTGGTAAGCTGAAAAAAAACAGATTAATGCTCTTCACATGCAATTCCTCGGTACATCTAAAGGCTGACAGTGTGAGTCTGCTGCTGTCCCCAGTATATTTGATCTACATGACTCACCAATTAAGCAGATAACACCCTGTTCCAGCAATGGTTACATCTAATTGAAGTGTAGATCTTTAAGGTCATCTACACTTTCATCCCATATTGTTGTGTTAAAGATTGTGCTTAATATTTGTTTATGCCCTTGTTTATCCCTTCACCATTTTCTCCACAAAGACTTTGTTGCCTTTGATGGAAGATTCCTGACGGCCTAATTGCTGCTGTTGAGGCTAATTATGTAAATGTACGCATGCTGTCACTCCACAACATTTTACTGGTGGCACTCTTGTCAGCTCGTGATGGTGCCGTCACTTTGTTAAGCAGGCATTTCTGACTTATTCTGCCCATGATTAATATCTGTGGTCACGATTCACGAGAAGTGGATTGAGGGGATCTGTGTACTTTATTTTAACAAACGTACTTTCTAACTTTCAAGCATGTGGGTGCTCATCCTAGTTTCACATGGCCTCAAGAATGGTTACATCAGACCCTGTTTATTGTTAAGTAATACTTTTGTTAGAAAGAAGAGGAACAAATATGCATTACTACAAAACTCTGCTGACCTTCATGAAATATTATTTAATTCTCTTTTCTTAATCGCTAAAGAAGAACTCATATTCTTCATACATTACACCCTTGTGGTTTGGAACATTGTGCACTGCCTTATAGCATTTATTAATTTAGTTCTGCATGGTATTTCAACAAACACTTTTCACCCTCTGGGAGCCATGAGGATTCTGATTTGGGACTGATATTGATGGTTTATGGAGTTCATTTCAGTGAATATTTCCAGGCGAGTATTATATGAGCCAAATGGTGTTTTTACCTATCTGGCTATATGCCATCACAGAATGCAATTCTGGTTCCCTAGCTTCTAGCTGCGGGAATTAAATATTACTTTTTTTGCGCTTTGCAGGCCAGTGGAAAAACAGGTCCTTTAGTGGCATCCCCTTTTACTGTGGTAGATTGACCTTGGAAGGTCTCACGAAGCGCAGACCCCAGCTGTAAAATAAACATCTAAAAGTACAAACCTCTCCCATAAATACACGTCTTTAATCTGTCTCAATCTCCCTCCAATGGCAGACAGAGCACCACTCTTCCCCCCTCTCTCATAGAGAAACACAACCCTCTTCAGCTCACTCAAATTTCATCCCTCTCAAGTTTTGCCTTGAGTCTCGTTTTCACTGTCCAGGGATTGAGAGCTGCCATCTGTCTGGGTCATCCGCGCTCGCCTGCAAACTTTTGACTCAGGAGGCTTTTTGATCACACACAGTCTCTTGGCTTATTGATATTCAAATAACCCTCGCAGGGGATTTTCAAAGCACTGCTAAAAGATGCATTAGCTGAAGAGAAAATGGGATTCTTTCCTCAATTTTACAACTTAATATCTCAAACTGGAAGGTTTTAGATCAGAACAACACTGTGATTAGGTTTTCATTACCATTTATGAAGGAATTGTAAAAGTGGTAGCTATGGTCCGTGGGTTTTATTCAATCTGTAAACAAAAAAGGGAAGTTAACTCCAGCAGTTTGACAGACTTATAGAACACCTTTACATTTCATACCTAAGAGCTGTGGCCCTTAGATTTCTGCCTCTTCCTTTTTTAACCTTATTATATTACAGCTGTCTTGTAAAAACTGACAAACCACTGAAGATTTAATTTTGGTAAAGTAATTTGTGACTGCAGTTAAAAATAAAACAACCATTTAACCTTCAGTTTTCTGCTGATGTGATGATAGGCAATATGACCTTACAGTAACAGACTTGACAAGATGCATGTGTTCCAGGGATGAAGAAGAGAACTGGATATAGTGTTGCAGGCAAAGCTCCATTTATTTCTGAAAAGCTGCTCAGTGGTGCATGAAGCCAAAAAGTTTGACCTCACAGGTGTAAAATTACCTAGATCTTCCACATCACTGGGCCCATAGATTAAGCGTACTAAAGACTTTGCCGGCCAAGCGGCTAACTTCTGCTGGTCAGGCCTGCTACTTTCAGTTTAGCCCCTCACTAACTTGTCTGGGGATGAAATCATTTAATCCTGCAGCTCCTCTTAACTTTTAAATGTTATCATACTGAATGGATCAAATCCTGATAGTGAAAGGAATCATTTTGCAGGTGTCTTTCCCAATGTAAGTGTATGTGCAAAGAGTCTTTGTGAGCCCAGTAAAATCATGTGATGGAACCTCAAGTTGAAGTTACATGGTTTGGCCACTATGCCAAATTGGCTTCAAAATTCGGAACACTTCCTGATGTGTTCTTCTTTCAGTGGGTTGTATTCTAGAGTGCAATCAGACTGGTTACCAGCTCCTGTGAGGCTGTCGCAATGTTTTTTAAGGGACCTGTGGCTGTTTTTCCAGTGGTTTTTTCCCTCTCAAATGGGGATTGTGCCCCAAAAACCAAATATTTTAAGCCAAATAATGATCTTTTCTCTTATACACCAGTGTTATTGTTGGGTTGTGGTAACCACAGTGCCTTACTGCAACCTGCATCTCGATCATATCCAGCATCACTGTATAGAACCCCCCGCTGCTATAATAGCTGTAATTATGGTTATGGGTATGATATTTCAAGTGAGAATGAACATCGTGTATTTCATTAGAATGTGTCACTGCATAAATCCCTGGACATTTTCCTTTCATTGATATGATGCTGTTCTGTCTTTACAGTGTCATTATTACAACACATTTGAAAATGGAGGCCAATTAGGCCCATAATCAAAGTAGGGAGAGCATTTCTTCTGCTTCTTATTCATCACTTGATATAAAGTCTAATACTTTCTGGATGAGCTAACAGCCTAAACGACTACCTTTAGCTCACACAATGCTTCTGCTATAACTTTCTACTGTTCGTTGATGCATAACGTGCTGACAATGAAGAATAAATGTACATTTCTGCAAATTATCTCTTGATCTTGCAGTGTTTTTATCCTATATTCTTTCTGAAGCATGTGCGATGCTTTCAATTATTGCCTGAAAAATGAGAGTAGAAGGAGAATTTGCTCTGTGCATTTCTGGCCACAAGCTAGTTATTATGATTCAATTTAAATTTAATGTCACAATTTAATGACTGTCTCTTATTTTATTACACAAATGCGTAGAGGCCCAAATTAGGTGACACAATATGCTGTGTTCCTGTTAGGATTTCAGCTCAGTATCACATTCCCTGTGGTTATGGGGCAAAGTATCATCTCAAACTAGAACGTGTAACAGCAGATAAAAAAGGCCTGGGGTGATGTCACACTCTGAAGGGAGACACAGTTGAGGACTGTTCTGAGGAAGGAGGGGAGGACACTGACCCAGCTATACTCCCACTAAATCCTAAAGGAACAAGAACTAGTTTTGCTTTAAACTTGACATAATGGAAAAGAACATTTTCCAATGACACATTTGCATGTAGTTATCTCCAAAAATATTCAGAACTAGTCTGGAAAGTTACCAAATGATCACCAGCAGGGTTTCATTTACCTCAAAGACTCATTTACCCCAGGAGGTGAACTGTAGCAACGGTGGCAGTCCTCTTGTTAATTCGAACAAAGCATCCCACTTACCTAGCACATGCTTCTAAATAAAAGTCAAGATTTCCATTCAGCACCTATAGACCTCTTCTTATACATTCACGGCTTTGCTGTCTTGCTGTTACACTGTTATTTAACACCGGCTCGGACTCCAATAGGCTGAAAATGAAGGGCCTTGGGTTATGTCAAGGGCTATTGAGAATATGTGTCTAAAGACTGTTTGTGCCAGTGCTGCAGAAACTCTGTGACCTTACTCCCAACGCATTACCCAGGGATTTGTGTCCTGGGACGTGTGTATCTATAAAAGAACAAACAATAGGTTTTGTGAAAACTCATTCACCACCAGGGTCAGGTACTGTACAGTAAGGTAGCTCAGCAGATGGGCTATGAAATAAGTTTTATAGCCATAAAATACTACAGTAGTTCACAAAAAGAATTCCGAGGGTGTGTTGCAGCCTCCAGGTACTGGATAAACTGGATCATTAAGCTAAATGATTACTTATGATGTGAAGTTTATCGATGCAACTAAATGTGCTATGTGTAGCAATTTTACATAAGAACATATGTTGACTTATAGTCACACCATGTCCTGCATGTGCTTCCTTTCTATTGTTTATGCTTTGTAATTGTTTTTACCTCTCATTTTGTCTTAAGTGGCCACATGCTGAGAAAAATAAATGACTTCCCCTTCCTGTTTTGCGTCTTTAATCAAGATCCATTTGTGCCTTAAATCATACAGCAGATTCCCAGCAAATTCAGCTGCAGCACAGGTTGGCTTTGTGGTTCTTTCAATGGTTCTTGCTAATGATATCATGTCTCAAAAGTCCTTGAATAGATTTACTGATGTTAAAGTGCTGAACTCAGATTCATATTTCAGTATGATAAAACAGATTTAAAAGTATGCATGTATTTAATTAAGACTGGAGTGCAGGTGGGTGACATGGGCACATTAAATCCATCCCTAAATTATGCTGAAATATTATCTGAGTAATTACACACTATCACCCAAAAGACAAGTGACATTTGATTATATTTTACATTTTCAACTTAATTACTTCGTCGCTGCACTTGTTCAGAAAGTACTCCCATGGCTTGTTGAAGCTTTTACTGTCAATACTGAAGGAAGTGGATCATTCAGGGAGTAGTTTGACATTTGCTGGCCTTTTTTTCACTCTGTACTGAGTCAGGGCAGTCGTTTTCCCCTACTTCCAGTCTTTTGTGGCTGGTGGCTGCAGCTCAAGCTGCAACTTTCAAGGCTGAAAACTGAAGCCAATGCATAAGTGTGCAGAACCGCAGTTCCTTGAATGGCCACTTGAGACTGGCTCCAAGAGTGAGTCAATCCCCATAGACTCCAATGATAAAATGCCCAACTTTACAGCTAAAAAAACAACAAACAAACGAAAAACAGTTTTGGTCTCTATATCTAATTTCTCCATTCATTACAACTGTGCAGGGGTGACTTGATATATCACTCAACCATTCAAATGTTATGGCTAAAAGTTATGTTTAATTAATGGCGTAGCCATAGCTGTTCCTATTTCAGTTTGTCTTTTTTTGTGTTTCATGAACGTTACTTGAAAGATTTTCGTCACCAAATAAAATCGTGTTCAGCTGTTGGTTGTACTAAAAGACCCTCCAAGAAGTTGGATATTTAATTTTTCAGGCAAGTATTGTTACATTTTGTTTAAAATGGTTTAGAGCCTGTTTTTTTTTACAGTGAGAATTTGCATTAGCATTATCACAATTAGGGGTGTCACTAAGGTTAGCCCTTGCTTCCAAATATGATCACTTGTAGCTCTAAAAATCCAAGATAGCTGTGTAAGAAATACCAAACTTTCAAAACAAGTTTATACCAATACCAATAGGTGACATCATGGTGGCTACATCCATTGTTTTAAACAGCCTGTGCTGTAATTAAACAAGTTGTTCTCTCAGTAAAAAGTAAATTCCCGAAATGTCTAGTAATGCGTTGACACACTAAAAGGATGCTATAAGTGGTCTTCTTTATTTTTGTTTTGACATGTTGGCTTTTTGTTGTTACGCCTTGGTCGACATGAGTTTTTGTTCTAATTAATGTGTGTTTTCTGTTACTCTTTTATGTGACCATTGTGACAAGCTGTGGGGGTTTTGGTTTTATCAGTTTCCTCTTCCTGTTTGACAGCTCTCATTATTAAAGTCTGTATTGAATGTCACTTTGTTTTTACATTTAAAGCTTCTATTGAGGTTTTCAAATGAAAGCTCTGAATGTCTGTCATCTTATTTTATTATCATCACCCTAAAAAAATAATCCTCAACCAAATCCTCAATTTGGATAAAGTGATTCATTGGATTTAATGGGTAAGTCTTTTTTTTGTAATATTTAATCAACCTTCTTTAATTATTAAATCCAATTCATGGTGCTGTTAGATTGCTGTTGGACCACCGCTGTTAACACAGGTGTATGCCTCCTTTTGTACGCAGCAATCAAAGGAGCAAATAGTGAAAATGTTGTTTTTGAAAGGCTAAATGGCAACCAATTCAGACTGATGCTGACTATCTTTAACTTTACAACACCGGAGTTATTGGTAAAGTGCTGATCAGATTGGAAACAAACCTAAGCAATTCCCCACCACTGGAGTCTAATCCTGTATATATTAAGCTGTAATACTAGTAATATTAGAGTAACCTTATCTTTATCTGCAACAGCACTGGAATGTCGAGGTTATGAACAAAGCTTTGCTCAAACTGCTTTGTACAGTCCTAGATTATGATCTCATTGGTTCCCAGTAATGACAACCATCTTTCAAAAAATAACTACGCTTTATGTCATTGAAATATCAATCACATTTAATTGAACCCAAAATGCAGCTGAGTGAACTAGCCAACTAAAACTCATTCCATCTCCAAAATGATGTCGAAACACTCAACCATTCCAAAAACATCCCTTGAATAGAAGCCATGTGGGGATATATTTTAGATTTCCTCCTTAATATTAAGGACTCCTGCTTACGTTCCTGTTGGCACGACTGACCACAGTGAGCTGAGCACAGCATTCTGGCCCAAAGATAGATGTCACAGTGCATTACGGTACTAATGACTCAGTGGAAAGGACAGGCACTGGCAATTAGAGGTATGTGTGGATCTGGACGTAAAGCACAGGCTGTGAGCTGCAGTTATACTGTGTAGTGGAACGAGAATAGAGAGGACTGAATTAGGTACTGGGACCTGCGGTTGCAATGCTGACAATGGGGATGTAGTGGAGTAATGACTCTCCTGCTTCTGCCAATAGGTAAAAAAATAAAAAAAATAATTGAAGTGGAAATATAGGGGAAACAGGAATAATAGAATGCCCCTGTAGTAAACTCTCACAGAGGATAAAAAAGGTTTTTGTGGTATTCACAGATGAGAGGCCTGTCCATTCTATTATTATTATTAATAATATTATTTCCCCCTCTCTTTCTTTTGCTGTTATTTATTGCGATGGTACAAGAAAAGGACGTTGTAATTTGAATAATGAATGGCAAAAAATGACCAAAATAAACCAATTATTTCTTGCAAAGCGAAAAAAAACCCACTTCACATCCGAAAGAACAAAGTATTCATAATGGTGAAAGATGTTTTCTTGCATGTATTCTTCCTTTTAAACTTTGAGAAAACGCCAAACTTATAAGACTAGAGAACATCCACAGCCCGTCTTCAATTCCCGATGTAGAACATTGTTCAAACCGCGTGGTTGGAGGTATAAGTAGCAGTGGTTAGGCGGGGGGGGAATTGTTAGACTTGAAAAGATGCTGTGGGAGAGAGTAAAAGAGACAGAAACTAAGTGGAGGCTTGTGATTTTAACTTTAACAGTCATTTGCATGAATTCATACAGAGTGATATTGTAGGCGGTTCTTATGAATATGTAGCACTATCATAAAAAAAAAAGGAATGCATTACTTTCTCAGCCTACAAACTGTCTGCAGAAGGTTGTAAATGTACATTTTATTCTGGGAGTAAGGTGGCTCAATATGGACTTGTTGATTCATGCATTTTGAAAGAGCAGCTGGGTTGCAACAGATTTAAGGCCTTGCAGGCAACACTGGATTATTGTTGCATGGTAATATCTGTACGGGCAAACATCCAGCTGAAAAACCTGATCATCTAGGTGCTACGATGGATGACACCTCTGGAGCTGCAGTAAAAAAAAAGTGGTATGTGTTTAAAGTCATGCGCCCCTCCTATACACACACACACGCACACACACAGCCCAAGGTGACAGCAGTTTGATACAGAAGTCTTGGGAAAGCTTCAGCATTGTCATGTTAAAGTCACGGTTCATAGGTGTCAAACCTTGTGCTGAGCCAAGATAAATAAGTATGATAATATGTCAGAATCCGAAGCAATATTTATGGTGTCATTGGTCGGCTATTTGCTCTCAAAGCAATTTTGCAACTCGGGCATCAGACCAGTTAAATCTCTGGAGCATGAAAGCTTCACCCCATGTTGTCAACAAACTGCAAGCTAATTGCTATTGGCTCAGCTAGTCGAAGGAGGAAAGAATAGAGCCAACTTTGTTTGTCTCTGTTTTTCTTCAACTTGCCTAACATGCCTGGAGCAAAACTAAAAATACACCCCAGTGATGATTCCCTATGATCAGACATTTCAGCATGGCCAGCATTATGCCCGGGATCTGTTCTCCTAAAGCTGGGGACTCTAATCTTCTGTGATCAAGACAAAAAAATGGAACTGGCGGTCATATATTTTCGCTAGGACTCAAAAACAAAAATGTTCCTATCACTAAAAACGTCACGGAGGTATTGTTCATTGAGAAAGAACACACTCCAGGGTGACTTCATCTTATGACGCCCCTGAAGCTGCAAGCATGTCTAAACTTCAAGGAGGAAGGAGACAACCTTTTATGCTTTGACTTTTTAACTCATTATGAGGTAAATGTTGGCTGCACAATGTAATGGCTACAGAATAATGGCACCAGCAGTGAAGAGATTGGTTTCATATAAGCCTCGTGTTCACTATGCAATTCTGTCTCTGTCTGTCTCACATTGTACGTTCTGGCAAACCGCAGACATGTTACTTAGGTATGTTTCATATGTACTGTCATCAAAGTGAAGTATTACAAGAGCTGACTTTGTCATCAGGATGTTCAGATAATGATGGATGGCTTGTCACTTAGGCAAGACACCTGCCAAGCTGCAGACCATTGTTGCATTGTGCATTGTTATCACTGTGTTCCCAGCAGCTTTTTAGCCACCAAACATGGTTGTCTTGTAGCGAACCGTCACTGTGTTTCCACCAGGGATAGTGCCTCTAAAATCAGTTATTTTTTTTACAAAGACATGACTGTGTTTTCTGCCAGCCTCGTGCCACCAAACGTGAGTATTTTAAGCCAAGATTCTGAGGAAATGGAACATGATCTAGTTGTCTTTGCAAGAGTGGCACCACCAGTTATACCACTTGGAGATGCCTGGGGATAGAAGTGTCACTCAGGCCACATGATTCGACATCAAGTCAGACTCAAGGCACAAATGTGATGACTTTAGACTAGGCTTAATAAAAATCAAAAAAGACTTGCAACTTGACTTGGACTTCAATTTTTACCTCCCCCTGGCCCAAAGATTAAAAGGTATGTTATTTAAAAAAGTGTCCCACAAATGAATTCATTATTGTTATTTCCTGAATCAACTATCATTAATGCTTATCATTCCCAGCAAGTCGAGACTTATTTCCCCAGATCTACTTTGTTTAAACCAATCCAACAGCATCCAATCAAGTTGGACAGGAGAACACTGAAGGTCGAAAGTAATGGTACAATACTGAGTGGCAGTTTGAAAAAATGATACCAAGAATAGTTTTGATTGCGTACAAAAACCATGCAGTCGTCAACAAAAAAACTAATTGGGGAATGCAAAACATGGGGGTAGAAAATAGCAGATTTGACTTGGCACAAAGAATGTCAAGTCAAGTCTAATATAGCTAGCAAGCTAATTCTCAGCTAACATTAGCTTGACACCTATGTAACTTTTTAACAAAGTTGTTTTTTGACATATAAAAACAAAAATCAAAACTGCTTATCCTCTTGAGGGTCGCGGGGGGGCTGGAGCCTATCCCAGCTGACTTCTTCTGTAGCCACTTCTACAAAGGGCTAACATTGTCTGTTTCCACTTAAAACTAAGGCTGATTCCAATTGCCAATACCTACAGGGAGGGATTAAAGAGGACATCCCTTGATCTTTTCATTTTGGAAGAAGACAAGAGAACTGAGACAAACCTTGAAATGTATATGGACGAGACTTACCTACAGTGGATTTGACTACTGCAGTGCCCTGCTTGCTAGCTACTGTATACCTCAAAGGTGTCTCAGTCCTTCTCAACATGTCCAAATATTTATGTCACACTGCTCCTGATCCCCCAGGTTCAAGACCCTGATGCTAACACAAAGCCAACAATGGGCTGCCACCTGTCTACCTTGAGGCGATGGCGAAGCCGTGTGCTGCAGCGAGATCTCTCCAGTTGCTTGCCCGGAGCCAGCCTCTCACAAAGGTCCTTAGAAAAATACGTCAAGACTGCTCTCTGCTCTTGCATCCCAATGGTGGAACAAGCTCTTGGCAGGGGCTAGAACCAGAGGATCCCTTGTGGTCTTTAAAAGAACACTAAAGTTATTCTAAGGGCAGCATTTGAATGATGTAATTGGTACCAACGTGTGCTCCCTGGCTCGGCCTGATTTGTGGTTACTGTGCAGTATCGTTCATTTTGTCTTGATATGAGCAAGATGTTGTAAATGTAAGTGTAATCTGTGATTTGTATGCTGTATATTACTAAAATATAAGCAGTTATTTCTTATGCTGTTTGCAGCCTCAAATTTATGCTTTGACTTTGAAGCTCCACACTGAACATGGAGTGAAATATATTTGCATTTTGCAGCAAAAGTATGATGATTTTCAATGTGATTTATGGGTTCCTCTGTAATATACTGCTGTGAAAGTAAAAATAATAATAAAAATGACACATGGAGAAGCAAAGCCACTGATTTGTTTTGTGCTTTCGCTTGAGTCCCAAAGTTTTAGAAAACCTTTTTTCAGTACAAGAAACAGCAGAAGCAGCAGAAAGATGAAATAAGAACACACGCAAGGAAGACAGAACAAAGGGACAGACGCTTGCTTCTTTAACTTTTACTCAGTGATATATTTAAGAGAAATCCAATACAGATTATCTTTAGAAAACATATATTGCAGAGCTACAGAGCTGAAGTGAAGATACAGTATTACCCGGATTGTTGCACAGCATTTCAATTACACAGAAGGTCTAACGGTGATGATGCCTCGAGGTTCAGTTATTCTAAAGCTATCAAAATGAAGTGCTATCAAAATGAAGTGCCAACGTAATGTTTGGGCCCTTGGCGTCTCTTTTCCTTGTGATAAACATGTGCATTTCAAGCCATATCACCCTAATCCCCCAGCAAATAGAAGATGACACATTGTTGTCCCCGCTGTTAATAATAATTAGCCGCTGGCAGCAACAAACAACGAAAATAATAATTTGCAAATCAGATTTAAATGGGTGTCACTATTGCATCTTCATCATTACCTCTGCAACAAGTGCGTACTCCCGGGGCTGCTGGCTTCAATAATGCTTTATTTCTTTATTTTATTAACCGATATTTCCTCTCCTCGCGATGCAAAACACAAACTGTGTTCAATAATTTGCTACTTGGCTGAGGCTATACATCAGTCAGTGTGCAGAACTCTGCAAAAACAGACCTGAAGCAACCAAACAACCGCTTGTGCAGAGCAGGCGGGGGGAGGAGGAAGACAAATCTCTTGTTACTGGAAGGAAGAAAAGGATGGATGCCTTGTGCTGCCACTCCGAAGGTGAGAGGGAAACGCTTTGGGGCTTTTCACACACTTTCCTATTACTGGAAGAAGCTACCGTACTGTAGATCGTACACTGTTTGTGACACTGCTGCACTGTCACACTGAGCACTCTCAGTTTTGCTTTCAGATCTTGATGCAGTACCAAACACCTGTGCAATAGTGTGATGAGTCACTCTAGATGAATCATATTGAATGGATTAATAGAGCACTGGAGCTCAGGATTGGCATTGAGGTGCAAATTAACTGATTTCTATTTAGTTTTGCTCCCCATGGAACTAAAGAGAACTGCGGTTCCTTTGTAGCAAACATAAGCGCGTTCGATGTTAATTTGCACTGTTAAAACTTTTCCCTTGCATGACCTTATCAGCAAATTCCAACCACTGCAAGCAAATCATTAGCCTGCACAGCGAAATGGGACGAACAACTGATTCCGACCAATTGAAACAGGCACAGCTGTGCATCCCTGCCCCGGTTCCCCCGCCGCACCAGCCGAAACTCATTTCAATTAGGATTGTGGCTGGCAGAGCTAATCATACATCACTTTTAAAATGAACTATATTTCTGAGAGGCTGTGGAGCTTGAATGAGGTGACAGTGTCTCTGGGAGAAAAGGCTTAAATGGAAAAAATGCAAATATCGGAGTGAGCAGACATCTCGATTTTGCGTTTCATCATTCACCCCAATTGTATCTTTTGATTAGTCCGTCCAATCAGCTTGGCCTGTGTGTGACAAACCCCCACCCTCTCGAGCCACCAAGCAGCACAGGCTGAATCTAATTTAAAAACAACCAAGCAGTGAATGAGATTACCACAGGTCATATGTTAGTTGTTTGCGACTGCAGGTTTTGTAGTGATTCTAATTTAAGCACAGTGGAGGCACATCAGTAAGAAAAACCTTGCTTGACTTATTACCAGGAGAAATCCTCATATATTCTGTGCCCGTATTGGCGAGTAGCTGAAGATGGAGATAGATGGAGCCTTCCTGATTGTGGCACAGAGGTGAACGCGGCATCAAGATGTAGGAAAGTTTCCCTTGCAGCCCTTTGAAGTTCAAGGGAACTGTGGGACCAGCGCTGGAAGCAAATTCACTTCTCCTTTTTTTTTTCCCTTTGCTAAGAGCAGCCACACTCTTAAGATACAAACATGAAAGCAAATAGAGCCGTGGGGGAACAGAGCGCTGTTATTGTAGAGGGCTGGGTTCTTGTCAGCCTATTGAGTTGTTTACATCCACAAATTTTGACAAAAGCTGGCGTCCTCAAACACTGGCAGGATGCCACATGACCTGTAGCGAGGAGGAGGCAGAGGAGAAACAGCAGGAAACTGCGAAAAAGCTGGAAAGAGTCTGTGAACTCCTTCCTCCAGGACTGCAAAAGGGATGGGGGGTAAATTAATGTTACATATTTAGGGATCACTGCATTATCTGGTATAGCTGGAAACCAACATTATTTTCTTATACAAAACATAAATAAACAAGTTAGTGTCTAATTTTGTCGCTCTCTGCCTCCTCTCTGAAATTTTACATTTGCTTACATTTGACTGCAGCCGCCACACACTGTACCATTGTTTGGTATTCCTGGCATCCTCTTGCATAAATGTGTTTTACATTCCCGGTATCAGCAGCAGAAGTGGGTAATTAGCAGTAGACAAAAAAGAACAAAGCACAAAAAAAAGCACAGCTCCCACTCAAACTTCAGTATAAATCAAATATGTAGATGATGGACGAGTCATCTCTTGTGCCGAGCACTAAATTGCTGTGATGTTTTTGAACAGCAGAAATGCTGTACTCAATTAACACTTTAACTTTAGGTTGGAAAAATAATCTTAATCCACACACAGTGCCACAGAGTATGTTTTCTTTAGGGTATCATCACCTGAACATACGAATTGTATTGTCATAATTCCCTTAGAATGACTTGAATTTATATACACATATGTTGTTATGTTTCTACAGTAGCCCAGAACAGACAAACCACACTGGCTCTAGATAGGACCATTAACATATTTGTATTAGCCACTGCAGTTAAAAGCCTCTGGGAAAAACATTTTTTTTAAACGTGAACCTGCTTTATTTAGTATTTTTACAAGTCTAAACCACCAGGTCTGTTTATTTTGGAGAGGAAGAGACCTCTGTGGATTATTCAGCTCCTGGTAAAAACCTTCTGAACCTCTGGATTTTAAATTATCAGAGAAAAAAGGTGAGCACACATTAGCAGGTGCTAGGCCGGTGGGCCATCTCTGACATGCCAAATAGTGTTGCAGAAATAATGATTTGTAACGTGAAACAGCTTTATAATGGTTTGTTTTGGAGAGGAAGAGACCTCTGTGGATATTTTGGATAATGGTAGAAACCTCCTGAATGTGTGGATCAGACATAAGGTGAGCACACATTCAGTTATCAGAAAAAAGTAGGGGAGCAGAGATAGCAGGTGCTGGGCTTGTGGCCTGTCTGCAACATACCAAACAGCATAGAAGAAACACTGATTTGTCATGTGAAACTGCTTTAGTCAGTGTTTTTACTTGTTTTAATTACCTGGTCTGTTCGTTTTGTAGAGAAACAGACCTCTGTGGATAATTCGGCTTCTAGTAAAAACCTCCTGAACATAAATACTAAAGGAATTCTTACCTAGACGTTTTAACTGGTTGCAATCTGCAATCCCTATCCCCTAAAATCCTGGACACTAGACCCTTAAAATGAATATTGTAGATGTCTTGTCAATCATTTCACACATTTTCACCAACTTCAACCTGACCCTTTGAAAACTTTGGAATAGAATACAACTTTTGTGGGTCTGAACAATGTTTGGCTGCACAGCATGAGTTTGTAATGACTAGCTCGTCGGGGGTCAGCAAGATTCATTGAGAGGTTAACTTAAAGGTTCCCTGTGGAGTTGTGTTGTAAACAAACAGTTATGTTTTCATTCGGTGTTTTTCACATTTGAGGTCCGACAATGCATTTCCTTGCACAGCCAATGTTCCCTTTTTTTCCCCTCAGAACATTTATTGTCTACATCCATATTTGTTTGCTTCTTCTTTGCCTTTTCATGTTTTTATGACCCCCCAGAGAGGCTCACTGTAAAGTAGTCTGGCTAACTAAGAGTCAAGAAGAAGCAGAAAACAAACAGTCAATTTATTTAAACAATAAGGGTGAACACCAAACAAGTTACAAGAACCAGCATCTACTAACAAAAGACTGAAATGACGCCCAGACTAACCCACAAACGGTCGTAGGATCCAGGCTCTTCCCTCTAACCTAAACCACCAGTGCAACTAAACCTAACAGAAATAAAGCCGTGAAAACAGGACTTCCAGACCCACCAAAAAACAAACAAACAAAAAAAAAAACAAAGGCAAAAAACTGAGTCCCCGCCCTCACACGTCAGTCACAAGCACATGCGATTGAGATCACTGCAATCAAACCTGGGTTAAGGTAAAGTTAAGAGTAGGTGAAAAAACACACAAAAAAACTCTTTAATAACATTATACCCCAACTATTTTAAATGTTAAGAATTGCTGAAGAAATCTGCGGCACTCAAGAGGGTAATTATGTAAAGCTTTAAATATCTCATGGCTATTTAATCATAGTTTCAGGTAAAAACATGCCTATGCATTTCAGCCATTGAGGCCTTAATCAGTAGGTACAAAACGGTCGTCTTAAGGCTGTTTCTTAGGGTGTGCTCTGAAAGTCATACTTTTCTCTTTACTTTTAATAGGTACTGCTGCTGCCCTTAAAAAGTATGTACTGTTGCACACAGCATGCACGCAATTGAGACATACCACTTTCTAACATACCATTATACCCTGAGCTTTGACCCTCTTGCTTTTCTATATGTTACCTTGGAGATAAAACAAATGCCACTTACCAAGTGTTACATATGCATTTCTCTTTTATTGTTATTTTTGTAGTTTAGGATTATTTTGTTCACTTAAAGAGTTCAATTTCCTATTACTTCTCTGGCTTCTGACAGCTGTCGATAAGCAGTCAAGCTCATGTGTTAGCAGCTCAGTTGATGTGACGTATCGTCCACTACGCTTGAGAATGCGGGTCAGAATAGCTAGAAAAGCGTGCTTGCTTGCATACAAAATCTGACTGGATGTAGTAGAACATCCTGGTATTTTTGGAACGCATTGGAACGCACAGGTAAACATTGTGACAGACTCACAAGGGGGACCCAAGAGCGAGACCGTGGTTGAGTGTAAGAATTAATTTATTGTAGGGAAGGGGAAAAAGAGGGGTCCGGTTGGGCAGAGGTGGCTGCTGGCACAGGGAATGGCTGGCGTGGGAAGGTGAGGAAGATGGAGGGCTGAGTGGAAGGCAGAGGTGGCTTGGAGCTGGAGGATGGCTGGGAGAGCAGAGCGTCTAATGATAATGATCCTGGAGGAACAGCAGAAAAAACAGTAAATGAGTCCAAAAAATGTCAAGAAGACTTCACTAGGATTTCTTTAGAAGCAGCCTGAAGTGCGCACCATGGAGGTTTGACAACAATCTGGCGAGGAGTGGTGGAAAAGCCAGTGTAGATATACTGCAGTGGAGACGAGCTGATGGATGGCAGGTGTGGAGACTGAGGGAGCTGATGAGCTGATGGCAGGCAGGTGCCCAAGGTCCCCAATCAACCCAGGGTACTGCATAGCATTCAATGTATAAATCCAAAATGAGTTCCTTTGTAGGAGCCTTTTTAGTTTGCCTCTACACCTAACCTTTACCAAACTGCAATGCCACATATGAGGTATTAAAATTTATAAATAACTTCATGTTATACTTGTTAAGTGATGTTACATGCAATTTCCACACTTGTGGTTACCTGTGCTTATTGTTAGATATTAAAGGCTTTTAAATAATTACCCCCCTAGTGCTTCAGATTTCTTCAACAATTTTAAACTAGTTGGATCCCCAAACTGAAGCACACCGGAGGGCAATGCTTTTTACACCCAAGCAGCACTCTGTGCACACTGTTTTGTGACTAAGTATATTAAATGTTTGTGGGAAGAAGACTAATTGACTGCTGAGCTCTTCGGGTTGTGTAATGGTTGGGCAACCACATTACAGGTTAAGGGAGCATTGTAGTTCTGTTTGAAAATGAAAAGGTGAGTATTTTCTGCAGGTCTCTGATCGTATGGGCATTGTATTAATATTATATCGATATCCCGATATGCGTTGAGTTATTGGGTTAAATTTTGGATATGGTGATGTTGTAATTGTGTTGTCTTTTCCTGTTTTTTTAGGCTTTTTTTTGACTGCCTGCATGAGCAGTGTGTGGTCGTTGAAACCCTACGCTTGGTCAGTGACTTGGCTGGTTGCTATTATTGTTTAATGGTGCCTAGCGGGGAAACGTAGCAGGACAACAATGAAAATAAAGGCTGTGGATGTCCAAGTAGGGCAGGCCAGAGGGGTGGTGGATGGTAATGCACCAACGTATTGTGTTTATTTTGAAAGAGATTGTATGCAAATGTTGCGTTTCCTGTGAAAACTGTAGTGTTTTTTTTGAAAACAGACAATGTATGTAACAGGAAGAAGTTGACATGGCGTCCCAGAGGGTAAATAACACACCCAGAGTTCCTTGCACGTCTTATCCCAACGATAATCAGGCAACCAACGATAATCATATTGACATTGTACCACCTTTTACTAAAGTTTTAATATCTATATTTATCACAGAATTTTAAAACATAGGAATAGTTACTTTTAACTCAACACTTTCTGTTTCAGTTTCAAAATAAAAGCCCTCTGCAGACAGAATTCCTTCATTTGTTAACACATGGGATTTTATGTGAAATATTTGCCAGACCATGTCGTTGCAAGACTCCATAAATTAGTGGAGTACCGGCATTTAATTTTGGGAATACAAAACTCAGCAGGCAGCTCTACAGCAGCTTTGTCACGAGCTGCTCACGCAGACAGTGTTGCCCACGCATAAGTAATTATATCCACATGACTGATGATTTTTTATCATAAATCTTACTGTGTGAATATTTTGTGAAAACACTAACAGTCAACCCTACAACATCACAACATAAAGATATCTGATTTTCTCCATATCACCCAGCCGTAACCTCATGTACAAGTCAGACATACTGACACACCAAATCAGATATATTGTCTTTGTTATCCCACACATTCTTCCTTGTCAACTCAACTGCCTAAAGTTTGGTCACAGTTTCAGTTGTGTTTTCCAAGTAGCAGCAAATGTTGCCTCCCCAGCATCAAGCAGAGATGAGGAGCTCGCTTCTTTCTAACTCCACACCACCAGATTTTCAGACTTGTAGTCTTCAGACCCAACCAGTTTATCAAACTTCACTCAGCTCCCACTGGAGCCACAAGCAGCTTTATACCACTCTTTTTTTTCACATATGCAGTAGTGCTCTCCAAGACCTGTAAACAGACTTTGATGTGGAAAATGGGTTCCACTTTTGAGGATACTGGGCTGATGTCCTCATGCTAGTAGAGGAAGAAATACAAACAAAACTGGGACCCACTTATCAAAGCATTGCTTCATACAAGCAAGTGGCCAAAAACACCAGAGGGTACCTTTAATTTAGTCCCCAATCCAGCTGTGAAAGGAGTGTGCAAAGGATGCTTAACACCCACTTATTACTGGGCCTTTAAAATGGCTTAATCCATTTTGCGTTTCATGTCACTTTGCCTCTCATCTCTTCTTCCTCTTTCCCCCCAAAATAAGCTACTCCAGGACACTTCATAATATCATCACTTGGCCATCGTAACAGACAAGCACCAGACGCTGGTAGGCAAATTCGGATGACGGATTTTAGTAATCAAACCACAGGCACAACCAACGGTCAATATTTGTGGCACAGTGCCGTGCTGGCAGTCTGCAGGCAGGCAAACATAATGATGTGGAACTGTGTTAGTAAGAGCAATGTCATCAGAAATTATTCTGCATTTGTATAAATCTAGCCTAATCCAAACTCTTTTTTTTTCTCTCGCTTACTCAAATCTGATATTGTTTGCCAAATATGCATGGCAACCGGAGTCTCCAGGCTGCAGCACAGTGCGGCCCACACAGGCAGGCAACCTGGCTATTATAGATTATCATCAGGGTGACAAATGAGCCCCACCGAGGGGAACTTTTGTGTGTGTGTGTGTGTGTGTGTGTGTTGGCCTCCCTGTGTGCAGGTAAAGCTGTTAAATGCAGAGAAACATACAAGCTCCCCAAAAGCATTGACCAGTAGTGAAGGAGTTTGATATACTGGAGCTGGAATATCAAGCTATTAGACGTCTGACAGCCATATAATCAAGTCTCTGGCTGAGTGAATCATGCATGGTAATTTGTCTGTGCAGGACAAAATGTACAGAGGGGTGCAGCTGATGCATATTGTCACAGTGGAGCAAAGTCTCTCTTTTTTTCTGTTAAAGCATCTGGCAGTTTCTTAGAAGCAGTTGTTACAGACTTTTATTTCCCTTCTGGGTTCGTTGGCATGATGGGGGAGAATGACAGAAGCTTAAGATTATGTAATTGACGCTGCACGCACGAGGTGTCTTTTTCGTTCAAAAAAACAATAATTTCTGCTGGTAAATTACAAAAGAAGCCTTTCATGTACCACAAAAAAAGTCTCTTTGCTGCAAAAATAGCAAGCGTGACTCTGTTTAACCTCAGTTTAGGATATCACAATAAATTAGCAATTAAAGGAGCTTGTAAACATCACAATGTTTTCACGATTATGAGGTTGACATATTGGCATCGTAAAAATATTTTACATAGTTATTTCCCGTGCCCCTGGGTTAAAAAGGAACGTTCCAAGGGAGCACAGTGAGACAGATAATGTCCTATGCTTGAATAATGCATATTCATGGCCTGGATACTAAAAGTATGAGTTGAAGCCCAATATGTTTTAATGAGCTTGGTTCCCAGGGTGAGAGACTAAATTTCTCATTTGAGTTCCAGACAGAAAAGGTTAAAGGAGCTCCTCTCTGCCAGAGAGAGGAAGAAACAAAGGAGAGAGCGATGGTGTGTACACGGCAGCCAAAACCTCCTGCCAGGTTACATCCTCTAAATGCTTTCCTTTCCTACTAGATCACACTGTTACATTGCAAACATGTGCATGCAAATGGACGTTAGATGGTCCCTTTATTTTTTTTTATTTTTTTTTGGCTTGTGTTGCATAATTCAGACAGTATCCCTTTCCATGCAGAAAATGAATATTGCAATATGCTCATATTTTATTCAGGTTATTTGCTGAGTTAATTGAGCTATGAGAAAGTCCTCAGAGGACAATGAGTTTCATCTAATCCCATTTTATTATCTCTAACCTCACAGTCTGCTTTAATCGACAGAGCTGCTGGGATTGCGTTCTAATTAAGCGAGTGTCAAAATGACTCATACGACTCCCTTCTCGGTTTCTTTGATTATGATCAAACTTTTGTATTCATAGAAGGAATCATTTGGAAAAAATATATATATTGAAATGTGTGTTCCCCAGCTGACCTGCAACAGCAAACATCCTCAGGGGATGATAAAAAAATGCCAGTCCTAGCACATTTAGCATTCTCGTGTTCAAAATATCCAAAGATCACCTTGCGGGATTTTATCTGATCTTATTTTATTTCATTTTTTTCAAATTTCGCACAAACGTCCACTCACACTTAAGGATGAGCTGATTAGAATTTTTTGGTCAAAGGTCAAGGTAACTGTGACCTTGTGTTTGTGTCATTCTCCTGAATGCAATATCTCCATAAAGTCTTGAGGGTATTTCCTTAAATTTGGCACAAACGTACACTTGGACTCAACAATAAACTGATGAGAATTTGATGGTCAAAGGTCATGGTGATTGTAACCTTGCATCCGTCCGGTTCTTGCAAACGCAATATCTCAAGAAGGTCTTGAGGGAATTTACTCAAATTTGGCACAAACATCTACTTGAATGAATTGATTAGAATTTGTTGGCAAAGGTCACTGTGACCTCAAAAAACATGTTTTTGACCATAACTTAAGATTTTATATGGTAATTATTACAAACTTTCACACAAATGTCTAACAGGATGAAATGATGACATTTTATATCCAAAAGGTTAAAGGTCAACTTCACTGTGACACCAATATATTCTGCAAAAACATTACTTAATTTCATAACTCGGGAACAGAAGGGGAGACATTTGGTGAGATATTGAATTAGTGAAATGAATTTTGGGGGCTGTGTGAAGCATCTATGTTTTCACAGTCATGGATGTAAGCAGTAACCTTTAATTTGATTGGTTTTTGGAGGCATACAACTGCAATGTAGTAATGCAATTTAGTTCTGCGCCCTGGGCTGCTTATCATTTACCCTTACTGTTAAGCTCTCCACATATGCTCCACTTCACCATAACCATCAATCAATGTGCTAGTCACAATTAAGAAGATCCGCCAATGACAATAACCTTCATGAAGCCTGGTATTAAAAACCTTTCTCTAACACTCTAATTGCTATTATGAATATATTTAACCTGTAGCCATTTCTTTTTTCCTCGTCTTCACACTGAACCACCCTCCCTCAGGACCTGCTTCCGGCAATACGCAGTGATCATGGATCTTTTCAAGTATGCTTCGTTTAATCCGTAGCACAACAAGTTGTCTGCTGTCCGCAGAGAGGAGCGGCGTCTCACCGCTCTCAAGTTAATAAAACAGGATCAAGTATGTGACAGCGATTGTGCTGTCATTGCACGCGCACCCCCTGCTGCCCCGCTTTTACAGTAATGAGCCGGGACGTTCTTTCTTCATCCCCTCAGAGGCAAGATCACATCTAATAATAGAGGAGAATCCAGATGGGTTTCTTCCCACTACTCTTATTTTCTCTCTCCTGTTTACACACCTTCTTAAACTTAACAGTCCTAATCTGTGTTTGCATCTCTCCAGCAGTCCCTTGGCTCTTGATATACGATCCGCACAGTGGCTAGAAGCTAAAGCATGTGACATGTTTCATTTCCAGCATCTTACAGAGTGCAGTTGTTGCTCGACTTAGTGCCCACTTTACGTACATGAATCATGTAAAATGCATGTGTCCCCTCAGGAGAAGCAGGTCCGACTTTATAGAACACATGATTCCCATATTGCAAATGGATGCCTTTATGGCGTCTATTAGTCTCCATGTCAGTGTTTAAACTCCATAAACCTTGACCTTCCATTTAGACCGGTCAACCTGCTCTAAAGACATACCTGCTAGCACTGGAAGTGCAGTTTCTGAGAAATTTCCTTAGAAGGATTTGAAGTTATGTTGTGAATTCTGTGCAGTGTTTTGCAAGCGAGTGCCTTTTTTTTTTTTTTTTTTTTTTTTTTAAAGAACTGCTGTGCTTGACTTGTCAATTCTATTCAAATGATCTTTTTTTCTACTTCAAAAGGAAGATAAAGTGGCAAGGAGTGTCGGAGTTTGAAACTGTGTTGTCTTTTTTTTTTTTTACTTTTGCTCTTCAGATGCCTAATAAAACAATGACTGCAGACACCAGCCGCCCCTTCAAGAGCACACACATTTTGTTCTGGTGAATCAATTATTGATAGCTCTATCTTACTGGCGCTAGAGAATATGATCAAGGTGCGCCAGAAAAGCTTAAGTTAAGAAACTTGCAGCACCAAGAACAGCTACCAGTGCACAGCATTTTTTTTGTGCTTCTGACTTCAAAAGTGTTGCAGTTTATCACGCAGTCGGCATTTTTGTCCTACTTCAAGTATATTTACTCGCTCTGAGCTGAGCATCAGGAAACATCAGCTTCATGTGGTTGCCTGCTTCATTATTAGCACAAAGGGGACTATTTGCCAAACGGTATCACTAAAATAAAGTTCCCTCACCAAATGTGATGTCCTGAAAAGTGACACAAGAGTGGGCTTGGATATAAAAAAATCAAGAGGCACAGGTCCAAATTTACTCTAGGCACACTGTCCATGTGATTATTTTTATAACCTAGCAGCGCTGCACACGCAACTTCTGACACTGGCCTGGCTTAAAATGGTCACATTACACAAGCAGTTGCAAGATTATATCAGGGCTTTTCTTTGAATTCTTTAAAGGTAGAGTAAACAAAACTAGTGGTGTGTCATGTGAACGTCTTGGCAGATATTCAGAGACCAGAAAGAGCAGGATGAAAATAGCTGAAAGGATCATTTTGGTCTGATATTGAAGTCACCAGAGAATTATATAAAAAAAAAAGCTTCTTCTAGGCGTAGATATTTCTGTCTTTATCATATCTTATTTGCGTCAAACAATTACGTGTTTGCTTTTGTTTGCCTCAAATGTCAGCCGGGGATAGTTTGGAGGATGTTCCATCGATTCCTGTGCGCTTCACACAAAAAGCAATCAGTAAATAAAGCACTGCTGGAGCATTTGAGAGCAAATACTATGCTAATATGGACTGAGGATCAATCTAACCTTTCTAACTTGAGTCTGTTTTTTTTTTTTTTTTTTGTCCTCATTATACAAATGTAATGTGTGGTGGAGAGCAGCCAGTTTGAGAGGTCAGAGGCACGAGCAGCTGAGCCTGATGGCTCTGCATGTTGAAATCTGGCAGAGGGATATTTTATTTGAAGGGCACTTGTCCTGGCTGAGTACCAGTGGTGGTCTGTGCCGCATGGTATTAGAGAATGTGACACAGAATGACAGCAGAAGCCCACCGTGACATAATCTCACATAATCATTGTAATATAAGGACGTTTAGTTTGATAAATGACTGTGATACAGGGATGAAAGTAATGATAGAGAGCAAGGATTGTATTAAATACAGATATATTTCGAGTGTGTTAAATCAGCGATGAATTTCTATTTCCTTCAACTCTCAGTGGGTCTTTTTGCCTCAAGGAGCAGCTAACCCTAAAAGAATTTCATTATGATGAAGTGCTGTTTCAGAGGCTTTTTCTCTTCATGACAGGCAGTGCTGCAATACAACTTAGCATTTTTACTCAAGCACTATACTTATGTGCAATTTTGATGTCATTGTATATCTACTTAACACATTTTAGAAACAAATATATTCATACTTCTAACTTTATATTCTTCTTTTTCAGTTGTAGTAACTGTTAAGTGCTTTTGCAGAATTATATGATGTTACAGTAAACTTGACCTCTTTAGGGTATACAATGTCATCACTTAATCATTATATCCTCCACAATCCCTAAGAAATGTTGACATAATTGGCATATGAATTTTTGAGTTATGGCTAAAAACATGTTGACTGAGGTCACAGTGACCTTGACCTTTGACCACCAAAAATTAATCAGTTCATTCTTGAATCAATGTGGACATTTGTGCCAAAGTTTATAGAACTCCCTCAAGGCCTTTCTGAGTTATGGCGTCCATGAAGATAAGATGGACATAAGGTCACAGTGATCTTGACCTTTGACCACCAAGTTCTAATAAGTTCATTGTTACGGAGAAGCAAACTCAAGGTATTCTGGAGATATTACGTTCACAAGAAGGCGACGTATGTACATATGTACCTACATACGTACAGACGGACAACCTGAAAACATAATGCCTCAGGCTACAGCTGTTGTCTGCACTGAGGCATAAAAAAGCATCAGCAGCTTGGAAATATGATGCAGCATTATAGATTAAACTCACAAACAGTATGTGAAATAATCAATTTAGATCCATGCATTAATCAAATATATACTGGGGGGAGAGAACATCCTCTGAATATTTAAATATGCTCAAAATGTTTCCAATATGTTCATTAAAAATATATATCTATAAAAAGGAAAAAGGCAACCACACACTGCCGCAGGCTAAAATGGCACTCAGTTATCAAAACTGAAAAAACCCCTGATGTAAAATGTTTGAATAAACATACTCTAAAATTATCTGTTTAGTTGTTAAGTTTCTAAAATTCTCTGCTAAGGTGAATTCCTTACAAACTGCCCTTGAGGGTCAGGTCATAGAAGGTGTAGATTTGAAGTGGACCCTAACAATGTTAAATAGGTGATTACAGCCTTGGGCATGGTCCACCTCCACTACATGGCTGCATCACAAAAGTTGTGTATACACTCAAATGCACAATAATACAATAATAATATAACATTAAAAGGGGCCATTCTGTCTACATAATAAGTACTTCACATTTGATATTGTAAGCATGTTTAGCTGATAATCATTTTACTTGAATGAAAAAGGTTCTTTGAAAATTCCAATTAATTGCTGTTCGGAACATCATTGACTTTAACCACTAAAAAAAAACTGAATTCATTGTACTGTGATTCATTCAGTTATTTTAGATAATAGAGGTAAGGTCAATTCCAATTTAAAAAATACATTTTACAACACAGACAAGTCTCTTTTATATAAAAGGTTCTTTTAAATTTCCAGTGGATTCCTGTTTGGAACATGCTGTGCATATTCAACATGAAGCCATTCCACTCTAATTTATCTATCTGTTAGAAAAATAGAATGGCAGAGTTTGAGGGGGAGCCTCACTCATATCCCTGGCAGTGGTCTCTGGTAGGTAGTCAAAAAGCTCCTTTATGGCAAGGCACCATGTGTGAATGACGTCAGCACTGACATGCTGAAGGCTTTTGACATTGTTGGGCTGTTTTGTTGTGTGTGAGTTGGGTACAGTGCCTACGGACTGGCAGACTGGGGCAGTGGTTCCCATTTTTAAAAGGGGGACCGGAGGGTGTGCTCCAGTTAGCGGGGAAATACACTGCTCAGCCTTCCGCAGAAAATGTTTTCCGGGGTGCTGGAAAAGAGGGTCCAACTGATTCAGACGGGAATTCCACCCTGGGTGTGGAACAGTGGCCCTGCTCTTTACCCTTGCAGGACTTTTGGAGGGGTCATTGGAGTTTGCCCATCCAGTCTATATGTGTTTTGTGGTCTTGGAGAAGGCAAATGACCGTGTCCCCATGAGAGTCCTGTGGGGGGCACTGCAGGAGTACAGGGCACTGGGGTTGCTGTTATGAGCCAGCTGGTCCTTCTATGCCAAAGTAAGAGCTGTGTCCGCCTACTCGGTGCAAAGTCAAACATGTTCTCAGTGGGTATTGCCACTGCCAGTGTTAGCAGCCATGAGGGGAGAGTATCTTGCTGGGGACCTTAGAATTGCGTCTCTGCTTTTTGCAGATGATGTGGTTCTGTTGGCTTCATCACGCCATGACCTCCAGCGTGCAGAGAGGTGGTTTGTAGCCAAGTTTAAACGGTCAGGATGAGAGTCAATACCTCTAAATCTGATGCCATGGTTCTCTGTTGGAAAACAGTGGATTGCTGTCTCTGGTTTAGGCGTAAGTTTCTGCCCCTAGTGAAAGAGTTCAAGAATCTCGGGCTGTTGTTTTTACTGGCCCATCTACGCTCCAACCCCAACCCTCACCTACAGTCATGAGCTTCTAACTGAAAAAATTAGATTGCAGGTACAAGTGCCCAAAATGAGTTTCCTCTGTAGGGTGGCTGGGCTCAGCCTTAGAGAAAGAGTGAGGAGCTCAGACACCTGGTAGGAACTGCTGCTCCTTTGCATCAAAAGGGGCCAGTTAAGGTGGTAAGGGCATCTGATCTCAATGCCTCCTGGGCACATCCTGTTAGAAGTTTTCAAAGCACGTCCAATGGTGGGAGACCCCTGTAGGCCCAGAATATGCAAGGGTCATTATGTTTCTCTTCTGACCAAGGAATGGCTCGGGGTCCCCCAGGAGGAGCTGGAAAACGTTGCTAGGGAGTGGGACGTTTTGAATGCCTTACCCAGTTGCCCTTGCGACCTAGCCCTGGAAAGTGGAAGATAATGGAGATGGATGGATGTAGAAAAAATAGAGGTAAGTCCATTTCAAAATGCTTATTAAAATAATAGTCAATTCCCTAATACTTTGGTGAAAATTTCCACTGGATTCCTGTTAAGATCAGCTTTGACTTTAATCAGAAAACATTTTAATGGCTTCACCAATAAAGCCCCAACCACAATGTCATTATAAATACAAAACAGACTTTTTTTCATTGTGGTTTTGTTGCTTTTATTGGGGTAAAGAACTGGACTATTTCTTCCACCACTAATTAAAAGAGTGGAATTTTAGGAAAACAATGCACCTCGGGGCCTAAAATGATAAAATTTTAAGTTACATTTGGCACAAAATTTGAACTTTAAGAAGTTTTTTTTTTAACATACTCTTTTTACTTTAACCTTGAATCATAACAACTTTGTCAGTAAGAGGTGTTTAAATGGGAAAAGTCAGAGTACACATCCAGTATTTAGTGATCATCACTAAAGTTTGATTGAATTTATTTCCTTTGTTTTAGCTGTCTTGACTTGTTTTTTAGATTCTCTATAAATTACAACTCAAAAAAACAAAACCCTGCTGCATTCAAATTATTCTTTTAAAATATTCACACACATTCAGTGGTGCTGGAAATAGCATTAGACTCAGCTGTGACATCATTTTTCACTCTGGCTAGTTTGTGAAAGTCAGAGGTAACATAGCTAAAACATAATTCCTGTTATGATTGGGCAGGGGTTCAAAATAACCATTTTTTTCCCAGCAAGTGACAATGACAGAGTTGCTTTGGATCTTGAAGGAGCTCCAGCAGTGTAAAGAGCCTCCGATTTCTATTACATTCCTCAAAGTGATGTATACAATGCTTTTATAGGTGACATAAATGCCTCAGCTAGCAATACCCAGCTTGTGCATCTTCCTCCCCCTCCTCCCCCTCCAGCCCAGCAGAGCGTTTTAACGGCCGAGCCGGCGACATGCATCAAACCAAGCCGAATTGACGCAGCCCGACACGCGTGACATTGATATTCATGGCGATCACGCAGGTCATTTAGACCCGTAGTAGGGGGAATTATGCAGAAAGTGCAGACTGATGCAGAATTGTCAGACTAGGGAGCGTCTGGGACCAGAGGATGCCCTTGGATCGTCCCCTTTAGTGGACTCCAGCATAGTGACAGGAGTGTGTGTGTGTGTATGTGTGTGTGCATGAGGATCTGTGCCAATTTGTCATCATCTCAATATGTCTTCATGCTGATGAAGGTCTCACTGACCAAAATATCAGTTGCTCCTTATGAATATGTAAACAGAGAGATGAGGACAGCCACTTGGAGAGAGAATTTGCCCTTGTTGCAACATCTATACGCAGCAATCATATGTTGTTTCTCATTGAAGGATCTGGCATCTGATAATAAACAAACATGCAAAACCTGATGCTCAAAAGCTGTGATATACACGAGTTATACACAACAACAAAAAAAGAGGGAATCCTGTAGAAAATATGCAACAACAAGAACTTCTTTTTTACAACCCAAACTTTTCCCAGCCACTGAAGCGCATCCTTAAATTTGATGCAAACACGTCAGATGGTTTTTGTGAAAAATACTGAAATTTGCATATTGTGCTTGACAGAGTCATCCTATCTCTCAGCAAAAAATGTATCAGCAATGCTGCAGTGTGGAGCAAATGGAAGCGATTCCAGTCACCACAGTCTGCTTGTGTCATTCTCTATCTAGGTCACACAAACTGGGAGACTGGCGATGCTAAATGGCATCATTACTCTACTAAGTGCTCACCCTCTTTTGACTTTTTGTGCATTTCTGTTGTACTTTTCAAAATGCTTTTTATTCAAGATGGCAAATTGCGAGAGTAGGAAAATAAAGGGGAGGGGAGTGAAGCAAGTGGGATACAAAGTCTGAGTCTGATCCAAGGTTCTTGGGGCTTTACACTATTATCAGAGGATCAAACATCACATTCTTTGATCTGGGGTGATTTGGGAAAACTCTCAAGTGAGGTCATAGTGGCAACAGAGGATGGCTGGTATCAAAGTGATTGGGTTATGAATGGGAGCACAGTCTTCACAGGAAATACCAAACCGGGTATGTTTCATGCTTCTGAATAATCCACAAAAAATCTGGCGATGCCAAAATGTGACTGATGTCACTGAGCTTTTCTTTGGCTCATTTGGTCATCAAAGGGATTCTGGAGATTTGATCACAGCATTTCTAATGCATCGTGTAATGGCTAATGAAGAAATGAAAGGAGATGAAAGCATGTGTGAAATGTGTTTTTTGCTGAAACAACAGGAGTTTTGCAAGAGCACTTGCTGCCAGTTGTTTGTGCCTTTATTGCCGTAATTTCACAGTAGAATCGGGGGTAATTTGTAGGAAGGCTGTCCTCGGAATTAAAGGTCAGAAACTTTTTACAAGAAGTATCTCTAATACTGTGCCATTAGCAAAAAATGAGGTCTTTTTTTAAGTGTGTTTTCCAAGCTCTAGCATTGTAAACACCATGTGCAGTGAGAAAATACATTTGTCATCCCATGAGGGATCATCCTCATATATTCTTATCAGGCGTAGGCGTTACACAAAGATGACACCGTGGTGAAATATCACAACTTGAGTGTCGCACTGTTTTCTGTTTAAGTGTAAAAGTCACAGAAGTAGAACTAGATAGAAGAGACATTCCTTTTCAGATTCACAGTTGTGTTTAATGGCTGTTCTAATCAGCTCAGCTCTGTGGTGCAGAGGCCACCGTCTGGTTAGTGTCGACTCTTAAGCGTTCTAAAAATGGGAAGTGTTTACAGTACAAGGCCGTGTACTTTATGAGCCCATATGGGCCGCTCAGATCTGTTTCCATTCAGACTCTTACGAGACTTATCTGCTTTCACTTTTCTCCTCCAACATGATGGATAGTCCCAGTTGGCAGCTGTCTAAGATCAAGGAAGTTCAGTGGTATCACAAGGAAGTGCACTTTACAACCTGCCACATGGTGTCCATTTACCTGTTGTAGGTCTTGGCAGTGGGGAAAATGAAACTCAGGTCCTGTAGTTTACTTAAAAAAAATATTGACTTGCATTCCATTTTTATGTTCACATACAGCATGTGTGACGGTTTAAATATTGTCTTGGAATAATGTGTCATGTACTGTAAGAAGTACACCAAGGCTACTTGTGGGGCACAGCCGACTGGAAAACATCCATTAAAAATGTATGGGTGGTTCTAAAATGACCTCGCCAAACTGTCTATTTTCAGACATTTTAGAGAAGAAGATATATCAGGTAGGTGTTTACTTCTTTTAGTTTTTCAGATAATAAAGTTTTCATTACCATAAGTGGTTTAAAAATGCATTTTCAATGCAAATTCATAAGGCACCTCTGTCATCTGTATACCACACCACTCAGCAACAGTATTTCATACAACATGACAATTTTACATTTGATACACAAATTATTAGTCATTCACTATTCATTCATTCATTATCCATAACCACTTATCCGTTTCAGGGTCGCGGGGAGGCTGGAGCCTATCCCAGCTGGCACTGGGCAAGAGGCGGGGTACACCCTTGACAGGTCGCCAGACTACTCACACATAGAGACTGAAAAAACATTCAGGCTCAAATTTATGCCTGCAGGCGATTTAAAGTCACCAGTTAACCTAACCTGCATGTCTTTGGACTGTTGGAGGAATCCTGAGAAAAATTCCATGCTGACCAGCGGTGGGAGAACATGGAAACTCCACAGAGAAGGATCCCAGCCGGCCAGCAGGTTCAAACACCTTGGACTTGGATATTATATAAAAACTATTGATTCTAAAATGGGTCATTTTTATATTCAAGAGATGAAAGATGAAGTGTCAAGTAATGTAACCTTTGAGGTCTGAAATAAAACATTAAGGTTTTCATGAAATCAACCCCATGTTTTAAACTATTTATCAGAGACATTTTCTATGCAATAGCCATTCAATATATTCAGATAGAGTAATTACATCTCTACATACTAGCTTTTATTAGTGGTGGCGGGGTCCGCCATCCCCGCTCTGGATTCAGATTGCCTACGTTGGATTACATGATGCAGCAGTGTAATTTTATTTCACTGATAACAACATTAACTATATTTGCACTGTAGAAGAGCTGTATTTAGCCACGGCTAATGCAAACTGATCATTTCCTGCTGCTTTTATTGTGAAGCAGCCACAGGAAATACAATGTATTTGTCACTGCAGTATATGTTTGCTTCTGTTGGGTTGGAAACTACAGTGTGTACACAGATTGACTGTATTAAAACAGAGTGAGTTTGTTTGGCACCTTGAAATTGCTATTACTAAATTCATAGCCTTTTTACAAACAGCCAACACATTGATTACAATTATGGTAAATGCGATGTCATGGCATATTTTGGGGAGGAGTGTCTCAGGCAGATGGAAAACTCCGAGAACAGGTCAATCCCCGTTGACCCAACCATCCAAATATGGTCACTTCTGATTCAAACAATCCAATATGGCGACACCCAAGGGATTTCAAAACCTCTAGTCCACAAACCAATAGGTGAGGTCATGGTGGCCACATCCATTATGTGTCCCAGGGTATGTCACAGATTATTTGAAGGTTAAGTTGACAGCACTTTTGTATTTTCTCTGGAGAAATGAAAACAATATATTTTGCAATAAACACTATAAAATGGGACTATAGGATTAAGAATTGGTAAATAAATGGAGTTTGCTAATGTTAATAAGTGAGTTGTTTTTATGGGTAATTAATTGTAGGTTCCAATGACCTATTCAATGGCTCGAATTAAAGGTAGATTTTTCTTTGCTACACTTTTTAAAATTACACAAGTGAAGTGGTTTTAGCATCTAAATTTAAAAATGTTTAAAAGCAGATATGAGTTGATAGCAGGAGTTTTACCAGCTCTGCTCTGCTTTATCATACGTCATTGCATAAACAGACTGACCGATAACTGAACTGCTTTTGTCTCCTTCCTGAAACATGACGAATGGCTTCAACTGGAAGAGGTTTACATGACCAGGAAGTTCATCGTTTGCCAGTTGCCTGTTTTCTATCCCTGAGGTTGAGATAGTAAAAACTTTTATACTCTTGTTTTTCTGTGCTGCTCCCTTAAAATAAAACATGTTTGCATTTTATTCGCAGATAGTTTAGGTTGGACAACCTGTCTGCTCTTGAGGAGGAAATAAACTCTTTGGCTCAGTTTAAACTCACTTAGACAAACTAAACAACTACTTTTTTCCGACCAAGGATGACTCAAATATAAGCCAGTGAAAAATGAGTAACAAAGGAGGCAACTTTAAGCTTCTCATCTCCATAGCTTTTAGCAAAGCATTTCGTGTTTGGAATATTTTGAAATTGGACCCATGTTTTGTGTCTAAACATAATCAGTGTCACATGAAAAAGGTTTCCATGCCCAGTACCTGCCCCTCCATCACCTGACTAACCCTTACAGTTCACACGGGAACGTCTTGTGTTAATCCAGTCCAAATGCCAACGTCTTACACAATACCTGCAATATCATCACTTTATTATTTATTAAGGATACAGAAGCCCTGGCAATGAACTCCGCAAACAAATCCGCAGCATCAAAAAGACGCCTGCATTTACATTTGTTAAAATAAACAGGGTTAGGTCTGCTTCGTGCTTTGCTCACCCACCAGGCGAGTCATCGTTATGCTGAGTGGTTGTATAGGAATCATCTTTACAAAAAAAAAAAAAAAAAGCTCACAACATTTACATTAACAATGGAAATTTATTCTCAAGCGAGGCCCGTGATAAAGCCATATAAAGGAATTCAATGAGGTTTTTCTGCAAAGACCAAAAGTGGGTCATAGGATTATGTGAAAGTGTTTCACAAACAATTGTCTTCTTAATGCCTTAAATCTTGACTGCCCTGTGGGATTATGTGAAGAAAAGAAGCACACATTATAAACATGAGTAGAAAATGAAAATATTTGGTCAACATGGAGCTCCACATAAATCCAGAGGAGTCAAGTTTATTCAAGTCAGGAGGAGGCATACAAGAGGGAGCGTTAAATGTTTAGTAACACATTTTCCTGTCTTTTGAACAGCTATTCAAAGCTGTTTGAGTGGTGCTTTACCTTTCCGCACCCCCACTCTAATGCATTGCCAAGGCCAAAGGTCATTAGCTCATATGTCACACCTTGACAGCTTCACTCTCTTGTTTCAGCAATGAGATACCTGGGCCACGTCCCCGTGGTCATCCTCAAATACACGCTCCCATCAGCCCCCGGCTTTTTCAGTCAAAAGCAATCAGCTTGTCAGCAGCCAAGACGCGAGCTGAAGTTCATCACTGTGGCTGCGTGCCAATAATTAACTTTTTAGAGTTGCAACGTGACCGCATGAATTCCAAAGGGTGTGAATTCAGTGAAGGAAACACTTGTTTAAATATTGATAAAAGCGGGGGCTATAGGCTGTGTGCCAAATATTTCATTTGTATGAGAAACACTGTATGTCAGGGTTATTCATCACAGCGTTACACTATAGATATTATTTATAGAACTTATACAATATTTAATCTGTTCAAAGATGAAGTGTCAAGTAAAGTAACCTTTGAGGTCTGAGATAAAACATTAAGGTTTTCATGAAATCAACCCCATGTTTTAAACTATTTATCAGAGACATTTTCTATGCAACAGCCATTCAGTGTATTCCGATGGAGTAATTACATCTCTACATACTAGCTTTTATTAGTGGTGGCGGGGTCCGCCATCCCTGCTCTGGATTCAGATTGCCTACATTGGATTACATGGTGCAGCAGTGTAATTTTATTTTACTGATAACAACATTAACTATATTTGCACTGTAGAAGAGCTGTATTTAGCCACGGCTAATGCAAACTGATCATTTCCTGCTGCTTTTATTGTGAAGCAGCCACAGGAAATACAATGTATTTGTCACTGCAGTATATGTTTGCTTCTGTTGGGTGGAAAACTACAGTGTGTACACAGATTGACTGTATTAAAACAGAGTGAGTTTGTTTGGCTACACTGTAAACAGACACAGCAGTAGAGTTTCTGTTCTATATCTGCCAAATTAGCCACTCAGTGACTGTTTGCTGTATTTATAACTGCATGTACTGTTACCATGGAAACCAGGGGAGTTGCCAAATCAGCCAGGGCCAAAATGTTAGGGATAACTTTTTTCTTTGGATAACTTTTTATGTCCAGTACACATAAGAAGCTACATTTACTCCCAATCTCTTACATGGATCATTTGACGTTTATTGATGTAGCGCAGCCAGTGATCCTGGATTAGTGTCCCTGCGAGATGCTCTGTGACAAGAGGGCCAGAAGTGGGGATCTGCATGTACTGAGAGGCTCCCTCGAGTTGTTTCACAAGGTCAACAGTCCCACCTGAAACTCCAGATGACAGGGACAAGTAGTTCAAGGACTCTCGACAGCGTCCGAGAATAAATGAAAAGCCTCGTCCCATATTCAGAAAGCCATCAGGGACCAGCTGGGTCAATAATATTGAGGAGGAAACAGCCCTGCGCTGTCGGAGAGAGTGTGGCCTTTAGTGTTTTACTGAAAAATGAAGAGAGTCATTGACTCTCGCCAAACCTTTTACGTTTCCTCTTGCTTGTGTTATGACTTTGTTTGTCATCTCCTGGTCCTTGGATGCCCTTTGCACCTCAGTATGGTACACTGTGAGTGAGCTACAGACATAAACACTGAGAGGAAGGATGGACATATGGAGAGCTATGTTCTCATTCCGAAAAATGCTGCACTATAGGAGGGGGAGAGACTCAGTTTGGGGAGGAAGTGATCTCTTTACATGTATTTAGGTACAAACTAAGACATGCAAACCCTGTTTTAATCATGCATTCAAGACTTAAGCATGTTAAATTACCCTGCAGAGCTTTGGTTATGTGTAATATAAGTGCATTAAACTAAACATCTTGGACACTCAGTGACTGGCTGCTTAAATGCATTTAAAGCACACTGAAAGAATGGGAATGTAATTCCCTTTTATATTACTGAAGGGAAGGATAGTTGTTCTAACCACATGCAGCCACCCACCTTCATTCCCCTTAAATCAGCCTCCTGTGCACCCACTGTTTATCCTCTAGACAAAAACAGTTACCTCACTCTGACTTTTTCCTCCCCGGTCATATTTAGATTGCTGTGACAGCCTACCTGAGCTATCTGGGCCATGGTAAACTTTCGTGGGCCCCGTTTACTCCTCTGGCTCCAATAATCATCACAAGACGCTGCAGCCAGCCGCTACGGAGAAATTATTTATCCTTGCTTCAGCTGGGGTACAAACAGGACATGCTCGCCTCTCTCTTTCATTATAGGCTTTAACAAACAAAGCACGTTTGGATTTTGCACTCTCATCACACACATGCTTGTTTTCATCTTATTATACTGTTTGTTGCATGACTACGAGATAATACGTGCACTAAGCAAATTATGATCAACATTTTGAACTGGTTTTTCAGGTAAACCCATTTCCTGAGGCTAAGTTTGTATTTTGTTTAGACACAATCAGCACGATTTGCCTCCAATTTGGGACAAAATGTTCCTTTGCCCTTGTTTTTATTGCTCAAATGAATGTTTAAAGTAGTTGAAAAAGCAATTACTGTGTGCTATTCCCCAATAATAAAACCAAAGCAGGAAGATTACTTATGTCAAATAAGCACTTTTGCGTCAAGGCCATTATACTTAAATCTGAAAAGGGCAACAGTCTTCTGACTTAATTTAATTTCTGTTATGGTAAAATTCACAGGACTCGTGACAAAAGCAAACATATGGGGCAGCGTACGTGCTGGCCAGCATTGTTGCAGGATTGTGATTACTTTTTTTCAGTAATGAGCAGTGTAAGGGCTTACAAATTGAATGCTTTTACACTCACAGAGGGTTCAGCTTGTTGCCAGTTTACCAAAACATGGATGCATTAGTGTAAGGCAGGGATCCTCAATGAGCTTTGCAAAATGACAGGAGACCAGTACCCAGTTGCAAGTCAGGTGTATACAGGGGCGTTTTTAGGATCTGAAGACATGTGGGGCTTAGCCCAGACGCAGTTAGGGTGTCCAGGGGATCCTCTCCTGGCACTGTTTTGATAAAGAGGCTATATTTTGATGCTTTTCGTGCACTCTGGTACTTAATTTTCATCAAAAGTACAAAAAAATCTCACTGTAATCCATCTTATTTTTACTGTGTACCTAGCCTGGTTAAACCCATGCTGCCCTGCGAGCAATTTGGATTTCGCTCTGCAGGTCCGCATGGAAAGGTAGACAGATTTTTTTCAAATTCTCCTCCTGAGGTAGGGCTCCGATCAACAATGGGAGGCGGGAGGCGGGAGGCTGACGACAGCTGGAGCGACTTCGAGCATGTTTTGACTCCTGGTCGACTGTCACTTCATTTACTTTTAATCTCTCAGTCGCTGGACGCCATTTCACCTGACGCATTTCACAACAACTACCGCTTCTCGATCTGACACCTAGACAGCAAACTGACTACACATCCCGTGAGGCTTTTCGTCGCTCTGCATGCGTCATCAGGGATAATTGGTCTGATTGGATGTAAGTTTGTCCAATAGTGCGCATAGCGTTTGGATCGACGGCCATTTGTCCTGCCTCAAGAACGAGGAAATGAGTGTGTTCAATCTCAAATGAGATTGACGCGGTCTGGCGGTAGCCAGGCTACTGTGTACCCCCTATCGCGAGATTTGCCCCACAGGCCATAAATTGACAATCATTGGTGTAAGGTAAGTTTGTTGTTGTGAAGTTCCTAAATAGTATTCTCCTTTGCTCTGTAATAGCGTAAGAAATACTATCCTAGAAGAACCTAAAGCCAACCCCAGTGATAAACAATAAAGGAATATGGCAAATTTTTCATATAATTTCTCTTGATCTCATACTTGCAACTTTTTTCTTCTTTTGTTTTTTTCATCCTTTATGTTTAAATAGGGATTGCTGCCCCCCTTCTATGGGTGACGCCCTCGGCGGCTGCCTATATCGCCTATAGGAAGATCGGCTACTGTGAAAATAGAACCATATTTGTTTACTTTAAATTGTCCTAAAACAAGCAAAAAACACATGAACAAAAAGGACATGCAAACTAGGTGTGAGGCTGCATGCATATATGTTTATGCAGAGTTTAAACTCATCTATACTCTTCCCTTTTTGTTTTAGTCTCTAAGTTTAAGTAGTAACAACAGATTCAGAAGTGCAACATTTTCCACTCATGCTCAAATATTAAAAACATCTCTAACCCTGCCCCCAGTTTCAATGCTCTGAGCAAATTTGCACCTCAAAAATACAATAAAAAAGGTAATTACTTTATTTTTTCCACAGAATTAGATTCCATATTGGCATCCAAAAACAGATTTGAACAGTTTGTCAAGTATAGAAAACATGGAAAATGTTGCAGCCTTTCTTGGTGGCTAATCAGAATTATTTTGGAGAAGATGGGGGACTCATTATCTCAGTAAAATCCTAGTTGTGGCCCTGATTCTAGCTTTGGAATGTGTGTGATCTTTGTACCTTTGCAGTGAGGACAGGCCAAGCTAACTGTTGATGGTCAGTAATTGCCCTCAAAACAGGCTACAGTAGATGTGACATTATCAAACTGTTACGCAGTTACCCAAAGTCACTTTTCAAGTAATGTACCAAACCATCGTCATCATGTATACAGTCATTTGCATGATGATCGATGCAGTGCATATCCAACACATGCACACACCAGGTGACGATCTTATGAACAAACTATTTGAATAGCAAATGGGCTCTGCTGTTGTTGGTGCCCAGGGAGGACATGATGTTTTGACAAGAGTCAAAAGCAGTGACGTGAAAGCAGCATAAGAAAAAGAAGCAGACGAGGGAGCTGAAGAGAAAGGTGGCCACCAGCTGCGATTGGATATGTATGGATGTGCAGACGCAAGGGTGGCAGCATGGAGAAGAAGACAATGAAATGCATGTGTTCAGGCAAGAGAGGGAGGAATAGAGACATAATGCATGCATGCAGGGGGTGGTGAGAAAGAGAAAGGCAAAAACAAGCGTGTGAGACAAGAAAAATAGCAGTTCAGACTAAAATGGAGGAAGAGGAAGAAATAGACTTAAAAGCGAGGACAATGATGAAGAGACAATAAGGGACAAAGAAAAAGAGACAAAGCTGTAGCCCTCTCACTGTGTTTATAGGTCCCAGATGTCCGGAGGTAATTGTGCAGAGGGATTGCTCTGCAGACATCTGGCTGCTGAGAGCTCAATATTCTTCCACACAGACACACACTCAAACAAATCCATCTGAAGGGCTCCACATAATCCCATTGGAAGCATTGCTTAAAGCATGTAACCTGGGTTAATTTAAATGACTTCCCTCTGATGGATATTCATCAACTGAGGGGAATTCTTTTGAGAATTTGCCAAAATCTCCCTTAAAATTGACCTTTAATTGAAGAAGTTTCTGTTAAATGTTAAACTCTGATACTAATTCTGGCTTTAGCAGGCAGAAGTTATGTAATACTGCTGTACAACACAACAGGAAACTGTGATCCCACTGTACCTGACAGCTGAGTTGCAACTTTAGCGCTTTTGGTTTTGACACGTCAGTTGACTGTCCATCTCTGTCAGCTCTGTAAATAAAGAAAGTTCCACTCCTTTCCTTTTGGCATCACTTTTGTCTACCTGCTCAGGTGGACTGGGATTCGGCTCAAGACGCTGTTGCCACGTTTCCAGTTTCTGACTCTCTTGAAAATTTGCTCTGATGCCTTGCAGTCCACCTCGAGGAGCTAGACTGCAGCTCTTTCTATTCCAATCCGTCTTCTTTCAAGTCTGCCAGTCCGTGTTTGCCTTTGGGATGTGATGTTGAAATTCCACTGGTGGAACACCTTTGAAACTATCTGAAATGTTTGTAAAATGTATTATTGAATTTTGCTTATCGTAGCAACACTGCTGCAACCGATTTTTTCATGTCCTTTGAAAATTTGGCCTCGCTGCAGCAGAATCTAGCTGACACATTCTAGTCTACGTGCCACTTTTGCTTTGACTCTCTCAGCAATTATCCATTCAAAAGCGATTAGCTCTAGTAGCTGGACTGCTACCTGTAATTCTAATTAAGGTTTTAATCAAGGGCAGTCCAATTACCACAATGATTTCTAACAGAGTGTATAGGCCATACTGTTTGAGAACGCCTGAGGATTCTTGATCATATCTATCATCAAGGAGGTTGTAAGCAATGCAACTGTTTGGCTCTGACTAGTTTGCATTTTATTATCCAACCCGCCTCCATCTGCATTCAAATGAACTTTAGACCTGCATATTTAAAAAAAAAAAAAAGCCTATTGGCATCCAACAAAACTGCTGTTACTCATACTACTCTATCTTTGCACAATGGTCCTGAAATAGCTCTTCTTGAATACTTGATACATACAGAGATTTCCTCTTAGAGACAGTGATTGTGGTATCAGTAACTTCAATACTAAGACATTCTGCCAAGGCATTTTGGCGGAGACTTCTGAAAAGTAGAATTGGCCTCGCGGGCTGCATTTTAAAACCGGTGCCTTAAAGGCAGAAGGTACAAAGTGATGCTCGATACAGGCTGCTAAACATACAAGCAGTCTGTTAGGCAGCAGAATGCCATGTTAAGCCTCCCAGGAAGCCAAGCTAGAGAGGTAGCTGCCAGACAATACCAGATGCTTGACAGGAAGTAAAGCCATACAGGGGCAGTCTGTCAGGCAGTTAGGTATGAATTTAACCTCCCAGGCAGTCGGGAATGCCAGATTGCCTTAACAGTGCCATATGCCCGACAGAAAGCAAAATCACTATAGGGACAGGTTATTGAGTTATCTTCTGGTTCCTGGCTTTCTTTCTTTGCTAAGCGGCCAGTGCTGTTGTGTGTGTGTGTGCTGTAATTTGGCGTGGCCTGAAGGCTGCTGTGGCATGTCTGTCCTGGACTTTTTTTTGAACAAGGTGTTTTTTTTGGTCAACCTGTACCAGGCACCGAAACCCTTATTAGGGTTAGAAGCATTTTTTGTGGACAGTGATTGGCTTAAAAGATGGAAACAACTTATCATTCAAATGCTGAGATTTAGTGTTAAGTTTGGTAGTTTTTTTAGATTCAGTCTTAGTCTTTAGACAAAGATACTCATTAAAAAATAACTTAATTTCAGCCCGAATCCTTTCTAGTCAGCCCGGAGGTTTAAACTCATGTCCTTTCACAGAGTTGGTGATTAAAACTGCACTTTCAGCTCTGCCTCTGTCAGAGACAACTCTGCTGAGTTCAGACTGTTTACATACAGCACAGCTACACTCACAGATAACTGAGCCTCCTACGTGCCAAGTCCAGTCGCTGCTCGCTCTGCTGCCGATCACAAGCTAACAAGCAAGCTAGCTAGCTGCTGACAGCCGCCACTGCAACCAACAAACTCCACAGCTGTTTATTTTCTGATGAAATACAGCTCAAAACTTCCTGGCACTGACTATTTACTGGTGTTTACCAATGCCTGTCGCCGCTCCCAGCTCAAACTGCTCATATGGCATTAGGAAATAATTGCAAGCATGGCTGCTCTGGGCTTTCTAGTCCTGTTACGTCTTTTGAACAAAAACAAATCTTACATGTTGTCGTAGTTTTTATTATCAAAGATCTAGTTTTAACTTGTGAATGTCTTGTCCTAGTCATAAAAAAGGTTGTTGATGAACATTTTGCATCAAACTGCAAGAGTGCATAGCACATAGAGACACTAAGGTTTTCCTCCAATTTAAAGTTGGACTGAGGCCCCATCTGAGCTGAAGTTGACCAAAAAGAAAACAGAGTCCTCTTTCAAATGAAGACACAAAAAGAACTGAGCCCACTTTCTGTTGGTCCACTTCTTGGTGCACTTTAAGAGCACGGTTTCGGTCAGTGAAAACACCCTAAAACACTTAGATGAATCAAAACTATGTAACTTTTGCTAAACAACAGCCATTATGGCTGCAAGGGACAAAATGTAAAATGCAGTTTTACAGTATCACAAGTAGAGAAGAGTCATAAAGTTACTGACTTCAATAATGTCAGTTACACAGAATAATTTCGCTAAAGTTTGCTAACGTCAGCCCCCATAAGCTGCTGGTCACACTAGACCAAGAAATGCCATAGCAGTAAAACTGCTGAGCGTGTTAAACTGAGCAAGTACGTATTTTATTGCTTGTGAACTCAGAATTAATGTATAAGAGGAAGAGTGTGTTATTATATCCTTGAAGAGTTACAGGATCTTGCTTTAAGATTAGGAAAATGGCTGGTTGGTTGGTTAATAAGAAGGTATTCTGAACTGTAGTTCTTCTGCATAAAACTCAGGCTCACAACACACTCATCCACTTTCTTTGAATCCTTTCATGTCATTGTACAGGACCACAACATGTTTGCAACATCAGACTTTGATATCACAAACTAGTTGTCTCATTTACTTTATATTATTGAAAAGTGATTGCTATATATAGATATAGTTGTTGCCCTCTCCAAGTCAGCTCAGCAGGAAGCGTGCTGAGAGCTGAGCGTTCATGGCAGTAATGCACATGTCAGAGACTTTTAATACCCGACCTCACCTGCAAACTGCCAACTTTATGCATTACAGTGACACAATTGTCAGGACTAAGGATTGAGACAAGGGCAGAGACAAGGACTGAGTAAGTGCTGCAGTGCTTGCCAGGGTGTGTGTGTATGTGTGTGTGTTCTACAGAGATAGAGAGGCAGAGACTGGTGGGGGGTGGGGGTGGAAGGTGGACTATTGCACACACTGTTTCTGCAAGTTAATAATAACTTACTTCGAATGCTGCTCCATCACTTTTTGACCCACCCGACCCTTGTATCGACCTGCAGGTTGTGGGTTGACCTGTACATCAGTTCTTGGCTATAACTCAAAGAAACTCTCAGATGGAGGAGGATAAGCATCATGTGAGGGAGTAGAAAGATAAAATCCTGGTGTGACAGCTGGAAAGCCCAACAACCTACACATCAAAATGAAGCTTAGAACTTGTAGTTTTCAGCTGCATTAATTTCCTCCATCTAGAAGTCATTCAGTCGAAATAAATGCAAACGCAGCAACTTTGGAATTGAAGATTATTCCCTTCACCTATTTTCTATATATATATTTTCTATGAAATACTTCCTGTGCGACAGAATGTTTCGATTGTTCAGTGTCACTTAAAAGGGTGGTGGCAGCGTTCAGACAGTTCATAAGACTTAGTTTAGCTAAAAATAAAAGTAAAAGAGAGAAAGAGCGAGTGAAAAGGAGCTAGGGATGAAAAGTAGGCCACAGTACGAGGATGTTGAATGTCACAATTAATTATATGCTTAAATATGTTTGATGCTTTGAAGACACAACAATTTTATTGCCAGTGAATATTAGATTATAAACAACATTTGCCCAATCTAGTGTGACCTCCAGTTGTACACTCTATTCTAGTCCTCTATTTGAATAGAGATACAGAGACAGATAATAATGTTGGTTGACTAGATACATACATCTCTGACTGGAGCTGCCACCAAATTGTCCAAAATAGGTGCAATTCCTTAAGGTTTATTGTTCTTTGTTAAATTGATCCTGGCCTCCTATGAGTAGAGGAAAAGTCCACTAGCCCAAGGCTAGTTTTCGTTTTGTCAGTGAACCTCTGTGAATTATAATGGAGTCAAATCTTGAAACTTTAACTTTTCTAAATGTGCTGTTGTTCCCAGCTTCATATATTAGAGGAAAATTGCTCTAGCCGCTAGGCTAATTTACACAGGCTAAAATGTCATAGGCTTATGCTAATCATGTTAGCATGTTGGGGAAAAAACACGTCAAGCAAAAGACAATTGTTTTGCAAAACCTAACTTTATTTTTTTTCCAGTGTTAGTTGAATCAATCAACCTTGACTGCACTTCGCAGAAACTCAACACAGTGACATAGAGACCTTATCGCCAGCTAGTGTTCTGGAGGTGTAATTGCAGAGCAATGCTGATACACAATAGTGCAAGTTTAAATCCTCACAACTATAAATCAGCCTTTAGGAAACTAGGCATGCATAAGAATGTCTTGGGGGCAATTTTATTCCCCTCACTTTGTCTTTTTCTTAGTTCCTCCTGCTTATGATGCAAGGAAGTGATGCGAGGGAAGATAAATGGAATATGTGAAGGGACTTTCATCCGTGCAACTTTTCTATGTGCACAAATTTCCCAGAAAATGTTCTGACTTGATGGTCGCATCATTTTTAGCTGAAACTGTCACTCTCCTTACCATCTTTTGTCGCTGACTGTTTTTTTTTTTTTTTTTTTTTCCATGTCAAGCACCGTTTTAAAGCATCTCTCTTTGAAAGGCTGGACATCACAAAGACAGCTTCCAGACTTCCAGGTTTCAGCGCTGGAGGACCCATCAGTGGTTGGTGAGCAAAGTGCTTTCCTTCCACTACTCCCAAACTCCCAAACTAATCTTTCTTTCTGTAAATGCATGTCACATAGTATTTAGATTACACTTCTCCAACTTTTACAAATACTACAGAGGTCTCTTGGAGATGACACGTTTGTAAAATATTTAACAGCTGCAGCTTGTGATGATAATGACGCTGTTAATGTTGCTCATTTCTTTTTGCATCCACATGTTGGAACACATGTGCTGGAAAAACACTGTAGTTTTGAGGTCCCTGCAGCAAGAGCTGTTATGACGCTGGTGTAGTGGGCCAGCTTGTCCCTGAGGAAAGTAATGGCCCGCCCTGGAAAGTCATATAAAAGAACTTCACACGAACACACACAGAAGCAAGAAAGAGGATTTAAAAATTAATTACTTTCCATCTTATCTTTGTACATACATATTAAGCTGCTGAGATGATATCAGTTTTATTGTAGGGATGGAAAACATACAGTATCTTGATAGAGTTCTCTGTGAGGGCGATTCAAGGAGGGAATAATGAGAGTAAAGCCTAATTGAGACTAAATATTTATAATATTTGGGCTGGTTGAGAAAAAAATATTGATATTCCTTGCAAATTCAAAGGATGGTTCAGCCTTTCTAAAATGCTTCTCCTGCTGATTAGACATCAACATTCCTCTCCGAGCCAACAGGGAACGAAACAATTTCCCAAACAACACATACAAGCTATTCTATTTACTTTCATGTCCGACATTAATAATTCAGATACCTGGAACTTGCCGGATACGCCGAGCCAAGGCGTGCATCAACACCATTAACGCACCACCTCTACCTCCACCTGAGAGATTACGAAGGTAGACACCATCCTGAAATATTTAATGTATTCTTCCTTTTGTTCCCCGTGTCAGAGTTATAGGAAAGGACAAGGAGCTTTAGTTGGCCTTCCCCAGAAGTCGTGACTAAACTGGAAGAAACAGTGGAGGAAGACAAATGCTCCCTCCCACCTCTGTAACCCGCTGTTCAGCCGAAAGGTACACAGTGTGAATAAGTCTTAAAATGGATTATACACAGTGGACCTGGAAGCGGTTAAAGTTTGAGTGGAAAAACAAAATTATGTACTTTCTTTGATCTGAGGCACATTAAGCAGGCAAAACGGATGTGTCACCCAAAATGTATTTTTACATTACAGTTGGTTGCTGCTCGCTTGCATGATCAAGTGACCACATCAAAGGCAATACAGAAGGCTACTGAAATCCCTTTTTTCTGTTGGTTGCTATTTTATGGTCCAGAGCTGTAACACTGGATATCATCCTAATCTTAATTTAGAGAATTAAACCTCACTGTCACATCACTCGTGTTTCTATGAAGAGATCTGTGACAAAATTTGTGAAAAGAAAGTGAAGTTTCATCTTTTTACATCTTGCTTTTCTCTGTGCTCCTCTCCTCTTCATCCTTCTCCTCGCTCTTGATCACTGGAGCAGGAAATAGATCCCACGGAAAACGGTGATGTAACCGAGTTATCTAATAGCCAATTGAAAACGGTCCAATTTACATCAAGCACAACTTGATGTAAATGACCTTCTTTATAACACGCTCATTGCCGTCAAACATCCTGCTAGCGATACACCCCGCAATCAGCTTTGCACTTTGCCATGTCACATCGATATGGCTCGCCATGTGAACACGTCTGAGGAGACGACGCACACATTCATGCTTGTGCAATTGTGACCACTCAGACCAAGGGTTGTGACAAGGTGTCCAGACAGCGCGACTCGGCCAGTGGCTCTCAGGTCCTTCGGGGATAGCCGGGGAAAACACTGTCACCAACTTTGTGTATGTGTGTGTGTGTGTGCACATGTGTGTCCTTAACTTAACTTGTGTCACTTTTTAGCTATAGTGAGAGACAGTGGCTTGAGGACCATTACTGATATAACCCATGGCAGCCATGTTACAACACAAGGTCATTATATTCAAAATGCAGGATTAATGAAAGCTGAACGTACAGTAGAAGGAGGGAGGTTTGCCTGATAGTAATGAGCTCTTTTAGAGTGTTCTTTTACCACTGCTGGAGCTTCTTCCTTTTTTTCCCTTCTTTTCCAAAGCCAGAGATCCTGAGTCATTAGCGGTTCGGCTCCAATGATAGTTCAATGCAGTTCAGTCTGATAATTTTGATTTAGATGAAAGGGGCCTACTGACAGAGGGTTCTTTTTTATTTCCCAGTCTTCTATGTATGTGCTCAAAAGGAAAAGAAAGCAAAGGAAATAAACCTCTAAGGTAGCTACCACCAGTGTCCCATTAAGAAACTTGGATTTTTTTCATTTACTTTGTTTTACTTTTTTTCTGAAATTGAGCAAGGACACAGTGGCAGATCTTTGCCCCCTACCCCTCAAAACAAAATACAATTAGAACATGCTGGGGCCATCCATGATGGGTGTGGTGGAATTTGCACGTCCTGTATTGTTTTATTTATTCACTATCATTTCTTGTAAGCTAGGTTGCTTATTTGTGGTGTCTTCTCATTAGATTGTGGTCTAAACGTGTTTGTGTTTTTGGGCAGCGCTTTGGGCTAGGGCGCCAGATGTGTTAGGTCAGGCACTGCACATGACCTCTTGCCTGTTTAGGGTCAGCTCTGCTCATTGTCATGGGTGTGTTGTACATGGACAAACTAACCAACAGTTTGCAAGACTGGGGTGGGGATGCATGCTGAAAAAAGGCCCACATTTCTGGTCGGAAGGTGAAACACACCTACTTTTAAACATCACAAAATACTTGGGTAATAAGAGGTTTTTGAATATATGCAAATATAGCAATGCTGACCTTTTCAAGAGGGTCGTTGAAGGCATTAAAGAGGGGGACTGTGTTTGCACGGCCGAACAGGTCTGCCACCAGTGGAAAAGAACCGGAAGAATATGCCAGGCCATTCTTCTGGCAGCCTCATTAGTCCAAAAAATGTCCCATTGGGCCAAAAGTCAATTTCTCCAACAGCCCTGTTATCCCCAAAACAAACCGCCATTGCTTTGAGTCCTGTTTCTCCGATAAAACAAACCAATCTCCCAGCAGTGTTTGAGGCAATGAACTTGCATATTTTTCACCAACCAGTTTGCCTGGGGATGCCAAATGTGCAAGGCTTTGACACTACACGTGGCCTTTTGCCTGTTAAGCTCTGTGTTGTCATGCAAGCGTTCTACTAAAACCAGCTAACAGTTAGCATAGCTGTCTTTCATCATGTGTGAAGCAGTAGTGTTTCTCCTACTTTTACACATGATGACAGACTTGGATATCCGGCAAGGATACCAGGTTTTTGGATATGCACAAATATGTACACATATATGTATGTGTGTGTTTGTGTGTGTGTTTTTAAGGGGCGTTGAATTTGACAGCACTGTAAGGACAGTTTCAAATGAAGTGTGCGTTTGACAGTTTACATTGCATCACCAGTGTTTGCTAAAGAACCAGTCCTGTTTCCCCCTCCATATGGAACATGTTTGCAGCTGTTGATGTAGGAAATGAAACACTTGGAAAGCAACAATTGTGTGTGTTGACACTTTAATGGAAGCCATCACTTAGAGACAAGCCAACAATCAGCAAACTTTATAATTGGCAGTAACTTTTCTCCTCATGATGCTTGGTAGCCAACTTTGATCGTCTGCATTTTATATTCAAGACTGCATTAAAAATCCTCTTCAAAGAGTGTTTTGTTTATATTCACAGAACATAAATGGAATGGCATTAGCGCATTCTGTCTCAGGGTGGATTTAGCATTTAAACAGTGTGTCTAATGAAAGCTGTTTTTTAAACACAAGGCACATGAACTCTGTGTGGCAGCCCTAATCGCCCACATGCCTTCCCTCTCCCCCTGAGGTTGTATTACTTTCATACACTGTACAACAGATTGTGTGAATCACATGTTAACGGTCCACAGCCTTAGTTCACACAATAGCACTTTATATCTCCCGCTGATGATGAGCATGTCTGAAAATCTCGGTTGGAAAGTGACACATCATTGCTGTGCTGGTGTGAAACTTTTTGAGTGAACTGTGAGATCACAATTATTGCCCTGATATTAGGAAACATATTCTTAAGATGCGCATTTGAACACATCGAACACACATGGAACCTTTTCAAAAGGACTATTAAGTCTAGTTGTTCTGCCCTATGAAACAAAATAATGAACATATTTTTTTGTGACATATAACACATTGCCTCGCGGCCTTTTGCAGTTTTTTATATGAACATGTTTAACAAAGCAAGACAGTGTTTGACATAAAAAGAGGACAACACATACAAAATAATCATCAAATTCAGTACATAACATATGATATGTATATGATGATAGTTTCTTTCTGATAAAAACACCTTTATTCTTTATTTAACAGAACCTGAAGCAGAGCCTGAAAACCTGTTAAGGCAGCTGGAAAGTGGCCTCTAGCCATTATAGCAGATGGGGAATCACTGAACACAGTTATCTGTGAGGGCTGATCAATACCTACAACTAAATGTTTACTTCAGCCAGTGCTGACTTTTCAGCTTCTTGGAACAAACTTTTTTCATCTCATTCTGTGTTTTCATGGTGTTACCTCTTCACTTCAGTTTACATTTGATTTCTGCTCTGTTTAGCCAACTTACTTTTGTTAGTGTCCATAACAACCTACCATGGAGAACACGGGTGAAGGCAATACAAAAGATGTGTGCACATATGGCTAGGTAATAAATGCTCTGTAATGACAAGAGTTAACAAAAGTAAATACTTTTAGAAGTGCAGAAGCTCTTAAAGGCACCTATTATGCTCATTTTCAGGTTCGTACTTGTTTGTGGTTTTTCTACCAGAACATGTTTACATGCTGTAATGTTAAAGAAACACATAACTGTGCTCCCAAATGCCCACTCTGCTCTGATTGGTCAGCATTTCTGGGTCTCCTGCACTTGCACTCTGTGTCTCTACATTGTCATTGCAGCCCAGGGAATGACGGTAACTTCTACTGACAAGTATCACCAATAAAAGCCTCCAACAAAATCCTTACAACTGGGCATGTTCCAGCAGGTATTTGAGATGACATCAGGGAGAAATAAACAAGATTACGCTTCCCTGACATTAGCATGTTGCTACAAGTAGCAGCGTACTTGCAGCTTGGGAATGACTGTAATGGAGTATAGTGGTACTTCCTACTGAGAAAAAAAAAAACACTAATCAAAGCTTTGAAACCAGAATCTTAACAACTGGGTATGTTCCAGCAGGAGTATTAGTATCAGTATACAGTATACAGTAGTATACAGTATCAGTGCCACTGTAGAGACAAAGATTTCAAGATAAAGGTCATAATATTATGACTATAATAAGACTTTTTGTTTTGTTTTTTTGCCCGTAAAACTGTGGCTTTTTTTCTTAAAATATCATGACTAATTTTCATGCAAAATTCTCTCAAAAGCTTTTTATTTCTTTCTTTTAATTTTAATTTTTGAAATATAACATCTACTTCCCCTAAATATTATGTTTTTTTTTTCTCTGTTCTCTATACTTGAAAATTTAGGGAAAAAATTATTTTAAATATATTATAGATAATAATTATAAATATTTTCTTGATATATTGCAACTTTAGTTAAAACTTTAGTTAAATAGTAAGAATGTTGCTTTTTTGATGAGTATTTTTGAATTTATATTTCACAATATTTTATTATATTTGTATATTTATACATTTTATAGAATATTTAAATATATTTCAAATTTTAATTTTAATGTATAAATATTATTGTTATATTTTAATAATTATAATTATTTTATTATAAATAAATTATTGTTAAATATTATTATTTACTAAATTTTTTAAATATAATTTCAGAACCAGGGTCCATGGCCCAACTCTGCCATACCAATGAATAAAAACACTTATGACAAAAAACAACAACAAAACAAGCAAAGTTATATAAACATCAAAAGCAGAGAGCTTTGTGATGTGAAACATTCAGCAGTGATGATGCTAATATTGTTCACAAAGGATGTTTCAGTCTTGCATATGGCCCTTAGCTCCTGGACGGTGGTTTGATCGAACAGAAGGAATAAAGAGAACAGGTCCACGTTGAGCCGCGACATCAGCAGATCTTGTTTGAATCAACAGCCCCCCTCCAGGAGCTGCTCAGTCTATTCTGGCTCTGAGCCACATCATCTGTCAGCTGATAGGGTGGGGAAGTGATGGGGGTAGTTAAGTCCTCAAAGAAACCTTGCTGGGTTCTTCACAGGCCTTTTCGATAAATCTGGAGAATGAGACTGTCCCTCTTGTGGCAGTCGGGGTGTTGCAAGTGCATGAGGTCTTAATTTAAATGGTAATCGCCTGCTTACTACCTCTTCAGTTTACTCTCTTTTCACTTTAGTTGACTCTTTGAGCGCTTCATCAGGCAGTAATGATCAATACATACGGCCTCATTTTTCTTTAAGTTCCTCTCACTCCTCCTGAACCGAAATCGTTACCCTGTGACTGTGGGACAGAGCCTCTCGACGGCACAAAGCACGGAATTAAGAAAAAGAAAAATCAATCATTGAGATTGCAGGCTTAAAGGATTTTTTTCCCCCCAGATATCGAGGCTTGTTTTCATCCCTTCAGAAGAAGCTATTTGCTGCCACTCAATTCTGTACTTGAAACAACTTGAAAATTGCCACAGCTCCAGCTAGGTAATCCATCATAGTAAACATGAAGTCTTAATTTGGTTTTGTCAGAGTTTGTTTAATCGTTATTTCATTGTGCCACAGTTGAGTGTCTTCATATCAGTGCTGCATTACTTTACACTCTGCTTACTGCCAATCACCTGACACCCACAGCAAGGTGTGTATAGAAGTCTGTGTCAGGGACTGATCCCTTGAAGCATGTCACCTCATATACATTGTCACAAGTGTGTTTTCCTCTCTACTGAAGCTTCATTTGATCTTTGAAAATAAATGACATAAAAAACACTCATTAAATGTGATGTGTATTGCACATTAATTTGGGGGCAAACTCAAGTGTTCAGCGTAAAGGTGCAGGCTCACGCTGTGATGAAAATGATTCAATCTGGCACATATGACACTTAGAAGGTTGACATTTGGGAATGGTTGAGATACCACTGAGCTGGCATTTCCAGCAGCTAACAAATCTAAAATCTAAAATATGTAAATATTTTCTGTTCATGCACTTGCACTTACTATTGATTTGTAGTAGATAATTTATTTTGGCCAGCTACCTTGGAGCTGTGTGTGGGATGTGTCGAGTTTTTTTTATACCCTCCAAATTGTAATTAATCATAAAAATCCATATTGACAACTGGCTGCAAGAGTACAGTACAGTAACTAGCTGACAAGAATAATCAAGTTTCATTTGGCCGAGTCATGCAAACCGCACAGCAGCTGCAGAGCGTGCTCATCTTCTTCTATAAACAGTCCACTGTTTATGTTTCTGCCTCATATTCAGACATGTTCTGACTGAGCTCACAGCGTGTTAACACGTTTATTATCTTTGTATTTTCATGTAGTTCTGTGGCTCTTTTCTTCAGTGCCAAAATCTTTATCCAGATAAGCTCTTATCTTGCCAAAAAAAAAAGAAAAAATAAGGTGTCATTCACATTTCCAGGGTCCTAGGTTCCCAAGATTTATATTGCAAATAATGGGAACATGATAAATGTTCCCAGGGTCCTGTGTTCCCAGCTCTATATAACACATGATGTGAACCTAAAAAAAAGATGTTTCCCAGCCCTGTTTTCACCCAATATGACATTAGGAAGAAGATGGAGAAGCGCCAGTGATCTGGATGAGAAGAAGAATGAGCCTTTGTTGAGCTTGTCCTGGACTCTGGATACAATGGCTGGAGGTGAACAGGGTGGAGGAAGCCTAAAATTGCAGCTGACAGCAGCAGAAGAGAGAGCAGATTTCAGATTTTGCAGTGGCATCCTGATTGGCTGAGAGAGATCGTGGCAAAGTTTGATTGGATAACCAGTCAGCTGATTAGAGGAAGCAGCAGTGGGAGTGGGATGGGGAGAATTGTGAATGAATGAGCACAGAGAAAGTCTTCCTGATTGAACTTACCCTGAGCTTAATTTGTTTCAAGAATAATTCCCAAACAGATTCCATCCCTAAATTAATTAAGATAATAAGAATTAGTCAACCAAGGCCAGAGACCTAGTTAAGAACAAATGTTTTTCATGCACTCTTTAATGCTGAGATTTGGGCTATTTTGCTTCCAAAATTGTCTTCCAGACTAGCGGACAGAAAATTTAAAAAATACACATTTAGGTGTTTGTTTGAGTTCAGATTTCTCTTCTAAAAATGTATGCAAACGTGCATATTTAATTAGATAATGTGCCATTTGCATGTTTAAACAAACATTCAAGAAAAAATGGAATACAAGAAAAATAATAGTTTTAATGAAAGTATAAACTGGACACTTTTCATGGTGATATACCCCTTCTGTCGTGTCTTATTTTTCTCCACTAAAATATCCACATTACATACACCAAACTTTCCAGTTTTATTCTGACTCATATTCTGAAGGTTTTTGCAGAAGGATTTGTTCATATATCATTCATAGCTTGATTTATAAAACATTTTATTCCTAAGGACATAGCAAAAATTTATGGAGTGATAAAAAGAGATATCCAAAGTCCCCTCTGTTAAACCTTTGTCTCTAATGTGTCAGCAAAATAAAAAAGAGATAAGCCAGATTTTTCTTCAGGTGCAGGCAAGAGGTCTAGGATCAGGTAAGTTTAAGTATCACATATCTTAACTTGACCCCACACCTAAAATTCATGAGTGCCCTCTTAAGTAGAAACAACTCGCAAAGTCAGAGAAAACATTGGTACACGAGTTGCTGAGCTGCTATCGGTTAATGGTTATTAACGTTTTACTAATTCACATATTGCATGTCAATTGTTTGCTCACATGTAATTGCTGTCTACGTAGAGTGACCTAGACTAGTTTCAGAAGCTTTATGGGATGCACTTAGATACAAAATCACCTTGTAAATCTCAAACTGTCATCATCATGTTGAAATGCTCTGAGCAATAAAACACATCTCTGATTCATAGCATCCATGTTGTTTCCATGTTATGACCCTACACTCATGCACACAACATAGCCTAACGAATGACTTCCCTTTGAGGAGCATGTGAACGCAGCAATAAAGAAGGTCCCGGATATTTACATCATTCTATCATACATGCCAAACACATGATACACAAAACAAGGAGACATGCACAGCAGAAACAGTGACACAAATGTATATATATTTTGCCCTTATTCCAGGAAAAGAAAACATCCCTACTAAGCTGTTTACATGGCAAATGAAAATTAATATTTCACTAATCTTCCTGTTTGCATGCAGCTGTGTAAACTCCAATTAACATGCCTTAACATGTGGTGTATCACGTCAAATTATGGGAAAGCGGAACGGCTGGTGCTGCTTGAGTCATTTTGCTTATTTGCATCAAAAAAATAATAATAATAACATCCAAGTCTTTCATAATATTTGAAGTAGATAAAAGTGTTTTTTTTTTCTTTTGGACAAGCATCGCTACCCCGGCCTTGCACATTGCAGGTTGGTTTGTGTACAGTGCATCCATGATTATGCACAGAGCTGACCTTAAACAGGGAGGAGGCCAAACAAAATATGTTATTTACATGACTCTTTTCAAATTCAGTTGTCATATTTGGACTAGAACTAGAATTTTAAAATGCATGTGAATGTAGTCATGGATTCAAACCAATGTGGGGCCAGTATGAAATAAAATTAAGCAATCTGTAAATATAATATAACACAAACAAGATGTTTAAAACTGAGGCACGCCACAGGATTAAACACGAAAAATTAATATCACTTATTTCCATGGCAACACAGACTACTGCACAGGTAAATTATGCATCATCAGAACTGAATTCTTTGTGTTAAAATCGTCAAAAGCACAGTCAGTGGGCCCATTTAATAGCCAACACAATGAAAAATTAAAAATAGACTGAGACACCTGTGACTGAGCTGTTGCGTAAGCCTGTAGGAAGCCAGTTTGGACACATTTGTTGATTAAAACAACAGCGCTTCTGTTCAAACAGGTGACGACTAAAAAGGGTGGCTGAGTCGTGAAATAACCGCCGACTCGGAGGCTGAGCATCACAGTCCCCGCTCGGGACGCGGCAGCTCACACACCTTGCAATCACATTAAATCTTTCATTTTATATTTTGGCACCGAACAGTGAAGCTCTTAATTGTATATTACATTGCAGCTGGCATCCCTCTCTCCCCATCTCACTTCCTAACTGTGTATTAAGCGTGCGGCATGGAAACCCGATGACACCAGTATTTCATTCATTTATCTGAAATTGACACTTGACATTTTCATGCACTGCTACCAAGTTTTGTAGCCCTTGAAAGGCAAACCTTAGCGTCACCTTACAGGAGCCTCATGCGGAGTTCAAATAATATGAAAACTCCTTCAGTGTAATCCCATGCACAACCTTGCAGTGCCTCATTATCTTGACACAAAAGGGAACGAGGCTTGTCACTGTATTTCATATTTTATCCATGATTTAGCACAAAGCTGCCCTGGAGTCACAGTGACTGCTGCACACCTGTAGCTCCTGTTGTGTAAAATAAACTTTAAATTTATGTAACCCTCTGCCTCTGTGCTCCAAAGTCCTTGAGAGTATCATGATAAAGAAAAGTAGAAGCTTGTTTTTGCATGTTCAGAGCGGCACTTGAAAGCAGCCATTAAGGGCGAATCTCCCTTTCCTCAGAGCCATTACCCACAGACAACTTTTTTCCCAGGCAATATCTTGGTCATTTGGATGTAATGCCGGTCGTTTTTATGAGACCATCCATCACCTTTGCCCGCAATCAAACTGCTTAAAGAAGCATTTTTTTTGCCTGGGAGCTGAAGAATCATTATGCATTTGCTGCTTTCTTAATGAGATAAGCCAGTTTAGAACCTCTTATTGTTTCGTATAGCTTTAGATTTGGACTTTTTGGTTCCATATGTCATGATAAATAGCATTTTTGAGGCTCAGTATATGTGCAATAGATATTAGGTTTGTAACAGTAAATAACTTTTAGTGAACAACTTTTGTGAGTTATATTTGTTACACCCCACCATTGGGCGGCTCTATGAGGTGAACAAAACTCCACCACTGACCCAAAATAACCACATAAGACACCATTAAACAATCAAAGCCACGGAATTTATTAACAAAAAGCCAAGCAAACAAGACAATAAGTCCCAGGCTGAGAGGCAGCAAGACCAGCAGTCCCCACACCAGAGGCCTCTCTCCTTTGCTGCCGGCACAGGAGCTCTTAAGCACGTCCTTCATGCCAGGTGCCAAGCAATCATTGTCAAGCAATGGGCAGATCTACAATGGAGGGAAAAGGGACAGCAGCACAGAGCACATACAGCTGTGACAAAGTTGCAAAAGTAACACTTATTCCAACCAACTGACCATTTTATATTTCTATTTTGATTTCTATTCTACCCAAAATTCAACAATGTAAGAGCCCAAAGTCTTCCTGACGTCATATTTACGTCCGCTGCCAGTTGGGCAGGCGACTGCACAAAAGGCCTCCCTTTAGGACAGCTATCTCTGATTGGTTCAAAAATGGTCATCTCTACAAACATGTATCTGCATATGAATGCAGAATCTGTGGGCAGCAGTACAAGGTGTTGATAATGGAAGTGTTCTGGTTTCCATCTGTAGTCTGATTAGTGTTGAGGTTCACTCCACCAGCCCGAAATTCTGCATCCCCACTGGACTGAAAGCCCATTTCTCCAGCAGCCTGTTATCCCAAAAACAAGTGCATATTGTTTCAAAGTCCTGTGTGTCAGAAAATATACACTCCCCAGAGACAGAAAAAGTGTTAACATTGTACATTGTAAACCACAGATGTGTTACATTTATCAACAATGCTGCAGTGCACGTGTGGTTAGGTTGAGGCACAAAAACTAATTGGTTATGGTTGGGAAAAGACGATGATTTGGAGCAAAACACACATGTTTGTTAGCACAAAAGTGGAACGGCAGGGACGGGTCTGAGAAAAACACCCAGGTTCAGCGGCCCAACACTGTTGGAAATCGCAGCAAAGGGTCAGTGGCTCAAATGCAGTTGGAAAACACTGTGCAGGGTAAATAAAAACACCTGGGACTGGTTGCTCAAATGCCCCTGGGAAATGCGACAAAGGGTCAATAAAAACACCTGAGATTGGTGGCTCAAATGTCCCTGGGAAACGTTGCATAGGGTCTATAAAAACATCCCATATTGGTGGCTCAGATGCCGCCACGAAACGCTGTATAGGGTCGGTAAACACATCCAAGACTGGTGGTTCAAACGCTGCTGGGAAACTGAAACTAACTGCAGGGAGTGTGCATTTTTTCAGAGAAATGGCTGTTATTTTTGAGTTAACAGGCTATCGGAGACAATTTTGCGACTACTAGGGCTTTGGAATTTTGGGCACTCAGAACAATAACATGGCACTAGCTGGAATGCAATATTAAATGAATGATTTAGCTTTTTATTAGCTTATTTCAACATTTTCTGCATTGATATGATTGATATCTGTTTATCAAAATAAGGCAAAATGTTGTTTGGACCTGTCTCGATATGCTGATCAAGCTGTAACAATGAGCGGCGTACAGAGGAGGAAGCCTCGACTGATCTTACGGAATGTTTGCCGTTGTCTCCAGAGGCTATATCGTTGTCAGATAATTGGAAATGGGTTCTGAGATTGCCAAAATGGCAACTGTCATTGTCATTTGAGCCACACCTGTGGCCTTTCATTAGACAAAAAAAAAGTTTCCAACCATGATATGCTGTCAGGCCCTAAACCAAAACAAAGCTTGTTGTTGTCCAGGTAAAAATCCCCCCAATTTGCTTTTGCATTCTGTTATTGTTTGTGAAGCTGGGTCATGAGTTCATTCATCTAAATCCCCCAGTGAAGTCAGTTTATGCAAGTCGAAGCATGATCGCCTCTTTCTTGAATGAGGGGCTCATATTTTCCCAAAGCAAAAGCATTCCAAAAATACATAATGCTGAAGAGCTGGAGCAACCTTAAATAAAAGTGAGACAGCAACAAAAGGTCAACCTCCCATTTATGTCCTCAGGTGCTGGCACCCCTGCGACGCATGTTAAAAAAACAGCCAGATGCCTGTAACAAAAAACAGCAAATATAAGAAAAAGTGTTTAAGGGAAATCCAAAAAAAGTGCCCTCTGGGTTCACATGTACACGCTGTAACAGTGGCTGACAGAAAACAGCTACGAGGACATAGTTTAAATGCCTGAGTGATTTTAGTGTCTTCACACACACAGAAAAACAAGAATAAGAGGAACTGTTGAGACCTAGAGAACATAGAGAGCACTGCAGTCACATCTCCTGGAGGATTTAGGGACCTGCTCTGCAACACAAGCCCAGTGTATCAAAGAGATTCGATCTTTGGAGATTTACTCCTCTCCTCGTCTAACTTTCTGAGGGTGCCGCATAATCAGATTCCGGTTAAGTTGGAGGAGGCTGTGGCTCATTTGTGTAGGTGCTGCAAGGCGGCTAAAAATAGCCCAGAGGGTGATGGAGCGGAAGAGGCTGCATGTAAGGGTGCTTGAAACTCGATGAGCATGGGACAGATAGGGGTATGGCGCTGCATTTTGGTTTTGTGTGTGCTAAAGGGAAGAAAATGAGCGAGAGGTTGAGTGGGAGTGGAAAAAGAGTCGGGGAATAGTGAGTGAAGGAGCAGGATTGAGAGTGAGCGTGTGTTGAGAGACGGAGAGAGAGAGGTGAGGAGAATTGGGGAGAATCCGGCGGAAGATAGGGGAAGAAGAGGCCAAACTCCAGGGGCTCGCAGCCTCCTTTCACCAAACTGACAGCAGGCTGGAGCTCCCGCTGAGGAGAAGTGTGTGTATCCAGTTACACAAATCCCCTTATGCTTGTGCACCTTTGGATGTGTGTGTGGGGGACTCCTGCTGAAGCGTGTGACCTAGCGCGCAGCGGATAACCGAAGCCGGAGCCCACTAGCACCAGGGTGGATGACAATGCAGTGTCAAAAGCCTGAACAGTGTCCTGTACACCCGTTCAACACATCGTATATGTCCAACAAAAAAAAGACAAAAAATGCTCCAAGGGAATTTTGGTGTGATTCACCATGTCGGTTGGACTCATATTTGTCTGTGTGCAGCGCCGGGGAGGGCGAGGGTCTGCGTGCAACGTGTGCAAAGCTCACATGTGTCTGACAGCTCGTTTGAGGAGGCAGGAGTTTAGCATTTACTCAGAGTGTTTATCCACTCATCAAGTTTGACTGAAAAACACATATGCACAACCACTTTCTGACAGTGCCGAAACTTGCACATTTGGAGCCCTGGGAGAGATTCCCTGGCACCCCACCCCCCAAAAAACTTTATTATTTAGGAGTATTTGTATTGGTAGTAGTAGTATATTGTGGTATATATATATATATATATATATATGGGTTGTGTCATGTTCCAAGCAGGTTTATCTGTTAGTGGAGCAAAAAGCAAAAAGGGGTGGGACTTAAGTAGAGCTAATTTAGCTAACAAACAATATATATATATATATTTTTTTGGTACCAGTGCGGAATGACCTTTGCCTTTCCATTTTCTCTAACTTTTATGATTACATTTTCTAAATATACAAAAACAAAACAAAACAAAACAAACAAAAAAAAATTGTGTTAGTGGTGCCCCCTCCCCCTTTGGGTGACACCCTAGAAAGCTGCCCGTGTCAACTGCTGAAAGATTCGCCACTGCTCTCTGATGAGACCCTCTAATTCACAAAGAGTGTGTGTCTGTGAGGCATGTAGGAGTGTGTGATGTTGTCATCAGGAACAAATTAGCCCAGGCTGCGAGATTTGTGGTGGGTGGTATTGAAAAGCACATGCTGGCTTAAATAAGCATGAAACGGCAAACTCCGGGGAGGCCTACGCACACACACATACACACACAAACAAACACACAAGCATCCGTGTTCCCTCTATATTCAGCCATGTGTACTGGGCCATGTAGCATCGAGCCGTAGCAGTCATTCCTGAGCAAGCTGGGACCTGTGTGGTTTCACATGTGCATTATGTGTTATGCAAATGTACAGTACGGATGTGGGTCTGTTTCAGCTGAGCAACAACAACATAAACTAAACCAATGACCCCCATCGTGTCCTGAATTGTGTCTGCGTTTGAGTGTGTGTGTGTTCCCCATTCCTGTGCCACCACTATTTACTGTGCTCTCCTAAAAAAGCTGACATTTATTACAGGTGTAGGTACAGCATTCACTGCGCTTTATAAACCATCCTTGATTACATCCTGAACCCACTGGAGGATTAAAAAAGAAAAAAAAAAGAAATACAGAGTGTGTGTGTTCTTGTCAAACAAGTTCTTGTGAAACAGCTTGTGCAGTCATATTGTATGTAGTTTTGCTTAAAACTACTGCTAATTAGGGATTTTTTTTCTTTACAGGCTATAAGGTGAATTTTAAAACCACAGTAGAGATAAATATTTAATATGTCCCAGATCTTTGAAAAGGAAAAATAAAAGTGCCTATGCGCCTGTTCCGTGTGGAGGAATATATGTGTTTAAATGTGCCTACTCTCTAAAACTCTTGCAGCCTCTATACAACACAGGCCTATGGGTGAAGACTGACTTAATTGTTTTGACTTCTAACGTCAAGAGTACAACAACAGGAACACACGAGGCCCTGAGCCAAGGATGCTCAGATATTGCTGCATGAATTTAAAGTTTGCTGAAGTAAAAAAAAAAAGAGGCAAATTCTGCAATCCATTGTAAATGTATGCTAGATTCCCACTCTTAACTTGGAGGGATGAAAGTAGTTCAAGTTCAAAGATGGCAGGTGAAAGCTGGGGCGGGCTTTGTCTTCAACATCTGCTGCTCTAGCAGACATCACGAAGTATATTACTGTGGAGATAAAAACAATGACTTGGCAATGACTCAAACATTAACCTCACAGATTTCGTCATTTCAAGATAAGTAGTCTTTAAACACAGCCACTTTTTAATTTTCTGTTTTAAAGAAATTAATGTTTTTCTCCTGTTATGCACAACATTTCCTTTTTCTTTGAGAGAAATCCGTTCCTCTTAAATCCACAAGATTAAGGACTGGCTATAATTCCAAATAAGAGGCTTCAGAAATCCACATAAGAGACTTTAGGGACTTAGTGATTTCACCAAGGGATGGTCTTAAGCCCCAAACACCCAGTGGAAGTGTGTCACTAAGACTGAGAGAGTGGGGAACTCCAGACAGTTGGGGGATGTGACCTATGAGTCACAAGTGATTCATGCTTTGGACGGACTTCTGGGACAGGTCTGTTGATTTGTGCCAGAGAACCTATAATGTGTCACTTCAGTTTTATGAAACCATAAACAAGTGTTTTAACAAGCCTCCATTTTTAGGGAGATTGGAAAGTAGACAGCAGCTTACAGCGGATAATGATGACATGCAGCAGCTATATTCTTTCTTATATGGTACTTTATTGATCATTTTATGGTTGATTTAACACATGTATTTACTGTATACCTGTTTGACTATAATTCATTGGAATTAATTGTGTTTTTAATCACTTTTATTAAAATAATAATAAAATAAAAAATCCAAGAAGTAAAATGCTAAAGCCTTCACTGAGGCCACAATCCAAACCAGGAATGGCCAAAGCCTTGTAGGGTTCCCTGCCATATAAGTGTAAATAGAGCATTATGTGATAACCAATAAATAAATTGTGGGAAAAAAAGATAGTTTCTGATAAATACTCCAATTACAAGAGGATATAAACAGTTTAAGTGACAGACAGAAGTGTTGACACTGCATTTCTGCATACCATGGATATGCTACATTGTCTGTTTTATATGTAGCAGATTTGTCTACATTTAAATTTTCACAGTATGTTTTCACAATGCTGTGGTCAGTGGTTAGGTTTTGGCACAAAGAACACTTTATTACTACAAAAACGTCTGAAAATGTCCCAACCTCTCGCTAAAAAAATGCTTGCTTTTGTCACTACCATGACAGCTGGAAATTCATAAACTATTGTGAAAAAATACCAGCTTTTGATGCTGCAAACAGGGCTGGAAATGTCTCAGCCTCTCATTAAAAAAATACAGTACCTGCTTTTGTTGCCACAATAAAGGCTGGAAATATCCAAAACTCTTGTTAAAAAAAACAAAAAAAAAAAAAACAGCTATTGTCACTACAAACACGCCTGAAAATGTTCCAACCTCGCACTAAAAAAGACTTGCTTTTGTCACTTCAATGACAGCTGGAAATTCATGAACTCTTGTGAAAAAATACCTGCTTTTGGCATGATAAACACAGCTGGAAATGTCTTGAACTCTTGTGAAAAAATACCAGCTTTTGTTGCTGCAAACAGGGCTGGAAATGTCTCAGCCTCACATTAAAAAATACAGTACCTGCTTTTGTCGCTACAACAAAGGCTGGACATATCCAAAACTCTTGTTAAAAAAAAACAACTACAAAAAAAAACAAAAAAAAAACAGCTATTGTCGCTACAAACACGTCTGAAAATGTCCCAACCTCGCACTAAAAAAGACTTGTATTGTCACTACAATGACAGCTGGAAATGTCCTGAACTCTTGTGAAAAAAATATCTGCTTTTGTTGCTGCAAACAGGGCTGGAAATGTCTCAGCCTGTCATTAAAAAATACAGTACCTGCTTTTGTCACTACAATAAAAGCTAGAAATGTCCCAAACTCTTGTCAAAAAATACCTGCTTTTGTTGCTAAACCCCAGTTTTGTTGCCATAAAAACAGCTGTAAATGCCCCAATCTCTCATTACAAAATACCCAGTTCTGTTGCCATAAGCACAGCTGGAAATGTCCCAAAGCTCTCATTAAAAATTACCCAGTTATGTTGCTATAAAAATGGCAAGAAGTGTCCCAAACACTCATTAAAAAATAACCACTTTTTTTTCACTATAAGAACAGCTGGAAATCTCCAAAACTCTCATTACAAAATACCTAGTTTTGTCGCTTTAAAAATGGCTGGAAATGTTCCAAACTTCTCATTAAAAAATACCTGATTTTGTTGCTATTAAAACGGCTGGAAATGTCCCAAACACTCATTAAGAAATACCCAGTGTTATAGCTATAAAATACCTGGAAATGTCATAAACTTTCATTAAAAAATATCCCATTTGTTGGTCTGATCTGCTGCCTTGCAACCATTTTGTCCAGGGTTTATACCATCCACCTTCTTCTCCTCCTCTCTCCTCCTCCTCCACACACACATGTAATCTAACCAATGTAATATTAGAAATATTGATATGATAGGTATGAAATGTAATGTAATATATCAGTGGTTTGCAGAGACGTTCACTGCCAACATTATATTCTGGTGACTGTGCCACATTTGGGACCCTTCAGTGGCCCTGCACTCCAAAGTGGCCACTTAGTTTGCCTCAGGCTGCTCTTCAAACAAAAGACTCAGCCAGATGTACAGTACTGCTTTTTGTGTCTGCCAAGTGACACCCTGTTGGACAGCTGAAGAATCTGTTGGTTTGTCCAACTGTCGATCCTGTCGTGACTCATTATCTCTGGTATTCTGTATTTTTTCATGTTCTTTTTGGGGTTGTAATTAAAAAGAGATCTCTTTGATGAAAATAGTTTGCAACTCTAAAAAAAGCATTAGCCAAAACCCTTTTGACATGACAACTTTTTGACCCAATGTTTGCTACAGTTTGAGAAACTCATCAAGCCAACTTCAGTCTTGCAATAACCGTTCGACCTCTGTATCAGTCCAAAACAACATAGAATACTGCCAGCCTGCATCACATTTGAACTCATTTAGAATATTTCTTTCACCTCCCTCTTAAATAAAATAAATGAAGTTTAAATATCCATTTGCATCTATTTCTTTTTAAGTATAATGCCACAGGCTTAACAAGACACCATTTCATATAGCTACTTTGTCATAGTAGCTAAGTCAGTTGCTAATGAAGTTACATATAAGTGAAATAGATAAGACACTCATGGCCCTTAAGGTCTCTTGTCATAAAGAATATGTCAGCTCTCCTCATCTGAGCTGCAAAATGGAATACTGTAGAAAGTGCCTAGAAGTTGTCAGGAGTTCATGACTTAAATGTAAACTTATGGACATGAATTTATTATGATGGCTGCATTTCAAAGCACAAACAGCTCAAGGCAGTGTGTTTAATCATACATGTAGCCCAACGCACAAGGCAAACGCAGTACAAAGCCTGATATTTTCTTGCGTTATGTTCTGCATTCACACCATCTTGTTTTTCAGCGATATCCCAACACATTTGTACCCTTCAAGATGTATTTTTTATCCACTTTCTTGCCACATTCTACTTTTGATCACGGCCTGTCCGTACATAGCTGTGATCTAAGAATTCTTTAAATGAACAAAGGACAAGAATCTCAATCTGTTTCCTGTAGATACCTTACATTTTAGCAAAGATGTGTCATTTCTGATGTGGTGTTTTGCAACACGCTGGATACACTGTGATTAAAAGAAGCATAGTGATTGAATCTGCATTTGTTTTTTCACCCAGTCTGTCGGTCTCTACACCTTATACACAACTGAGAGAGGGAAGCAAAGAGAGAGGAGTTTACGTGCGTTATGCAGTGCATACAGAGATCATTTTGAGAGCAAAGGTTGAAAGTTTACTTCTCTAATTGATATGACTTAGATGTACTTCTGGAGCGTGGAGACAAAGAGGGAGAGAAAGGAAAAGTTAGGCAAAGTTAAAAATGAGGCAAACAGAGGAAAACAGAATGAAACAAAAAAAAAAAGAAATAAGAAATAGGCTTACATCTCATCTCTTTGTGCTTTGCATGACAGCTCTTTGAGGGAGACGGGAGCTGGGATCCACTGCAGTGGTAGTACTGATGTTGGCACACTATGAAACATTTAATTGCACCATCATTCAATGGAGGAAGCTCGTGCCGCACGTCTTCTCGAGCCATGAAAGCCCATCAGTGATCCTGTTCAATGTTCCAAGTGGGCTGGGCCAGGCACTTTTTGAAATGGGTCATTAGCTTGTAATATTATTAGAAACACTTTGGGCTACCATCTCATATTTCTGCAGTGTGATCACGAGGAAATTTGTTCTAATGTCAGGAGCACAAGTGTGACTTGTGACTCTCTGTCTTGGAGGGTGTTGCTCTCTTTCTCTTCCGTCGTGTTGCAGATGGGCATGTCACAGGCGTCCTCGCCGCATGCTCAGCAAGCTCGCGCTGTGTTTCCAAGATGTAACAAAGAGGATTTTCTCATGGTCGTGCATACATGCTGCATATATATTACATTTGCATGAATGAGCTTTTTCTCGCCTGTAAGATACAATTCACTGAATCCATAGAGAGGAAATATGGCACTTCTGGGATGGGGTTTATTTCGCTTCTTCTTTTTTTTTTCCTCATACAGTATAGCCAATACCTTTATATATGTAAAAGGTCATGTGTGGACTCTCACAGGTCGCTGCCTTCTATATGATCCATGCTCAGTTCATGCTCTGCTTAGGACAATTTGTCAACAGGGCAGAATGAGCACCTAAAGCCCGGCAGAAATGTAATAGTGAGCATCAAGTGGACCTCTAAATCCCCAACATTTATGTATAAAATAGCAGGCCCTCTTGACTTAACTCGTACATATTTGATGTCCATGTGTGCAGAAGTTGTGGTTAACATAAACATCCAGCATCTGCCATTGATGCTCTCACGTGGGAATAAAAAAAAAGTCGTGCTGAAAAGTAAAGAGCTGTTGTGCAATCGACTGCACAAACAGATTTCGAAAGAATTCAGGCATACGTTTTTACAGACTGCCTGAGGGTAAAAGAAGGAGAAGCAACATGAATGACACTTTCAGAGGGGCTGTGTAACGTTGAAGGCCCCGAAAACCTGTTTTCTCAGCCGGCTTCTTACTTTGAGCAATGAGTGGATGAAAAAAACAAAAAAAGTAACACATAATGTCACATACGTACATTCACCACTCAAGGTTTAGCAGTATCTGAATCAAATTCTTTTGACAGTTGCAGGTTTGTTTTATTTATTTATTTTTTGCCCTCGTTGTCAGGCCGCTGTCAATCAAACTGAGAGAAATCCACAACAATAGACAAAGGAAATCAGCAGTGTTCATTTAAAGGTACACCCCTATATATTTTTTCAGAAATAAAACCTATATATTTTTTAGTATTTATGGGCTGCTTATTCCTGCAATAGGCATTAAATGTTCTACAATCAGTAAGAAACTCTTTATATCAACCCTTTTACTGTTAGAAAACAGTGTGCAGGGCTAGCTAGAGTCAGATAAGGTGGAGATGATAACCCATAATACACATAAAGTTATTCATCCCTAAAATAGTAAATACTTTTTCCTTAACCTGATATGAAGTATGCGTTGCACATGCAAACTTTTTTGATGATCACCTCTGTCCAGTCCTTTCGTCTTATCACATTTAACCTTAGTTGTCTTTGTTTTTGTTGACAGGCAGTGGCAGCTGGTATGCGATAAAATTAAAGTTTTGAGACATGACTCCTGCTGTTCTGGCAACCTATAACACAAGACAGCATTTTACGACCCTATGTAGCCTACAGCCCTGTGGTGGTGAGTCATGTTTTTCCTCTAGCTAATAAAATGACGTCGTTGTGATATCGGCCTGAAAGGGTCTATAGTACCTTACATTGTTTGTGGCGGGGTCCGCCATTCTCTCATGGGTTCAAAATTGCCTGCAAGCACATGATGGATTCACAGGATATGATACATATATATGATTCAGTGCTACTATTGCTGCTAATACAAACACATTTCCCAGTGCTGCTAGTTCAAAATAAAAGAATTTAGCAAAACACACAGTGGCTTTTATTGTGAAAACGAAGAGAAACATATCTGTCACGGAGATTTAGCGCTAACCTCAAAAATGCCTTTGCAAAACAAGAAGTCGTTTTCATGTTTTGACAGCAGATAAGACTCAAATATTGCAGGAATTAATGGAACAGGGAGCCAGTTTCGCTTTCATTGGGTTTATTTAGTCATGAATGTTTAATGCTACAGAAAAACACACTGGATTTTAAATCAATTTTTCCCTCAGCTAACTAAGCACATGGTTTTTCTAAACGAAACAAGTTATAGAATCAGAATATAATCACCAGCAGACATGCCTTTGAAGTTCTCATGATTTTGATCAAACTGACACATCCTGGCATCTGGTATGCCTTCAGTCTAACACTACTATCCAGGATGTTGGAGCTACATTCAACTCATACTGTGTCAGGAAACTATTTTTCTGTCTAGACTTCAGTAAGGTCATGTCCGATTCCTCTATATATTTTTAAAGTTTGCATTTTCCGCTCAGTGTCACACCTCTGAACATTCCTATAAATCAAATTGGGTATATTTAGCCACTCATTGCTCATGCGGTGATGGGGGTTCTACCATGTGGAAAAATGACATCAAAGGATTATCCTCTATTGAGTTGTCTCAAAACTTTTGAACATAATTCAATGTACTTCCCTTTTATGATCAGTAAGAAGTTAATAAGATTTATTCTTAAGATGTTTTGAACTTCATTAAGGAGTCATCAAGGATTAATTCTTCCCCAGCTGATGTGAGAGGAAAGAAAGTGTTTTCATGAGAACTGAACAAATCAATACTCTTCATAAAATCAGTTTTTGTACTTGTTATCCACCATTTAATCCATCAGTTGGTAATGCTCTTACTCACACTCTACATTTTCCTCCATTACTCCCCATCCATTCTCGCTGCACTATACTGTGTGTAATAAAATGCTGCGTACACTCCATTAAAGGGAGAAATCCTCCCTTTAGATACTTTTAGTGTTATATATCATCAGTCTGGGCTGTTCCAGGACCTATTTGGTGATGAAGTGCTGTAGTTTACTTTCTCTCGCTGTGCCGTTATTGAAAAGAAGTCCAGATATAGTGACGTCCTACATTTCTCAGAGAGCATCCCTATACTTCCAGGTGTGACATATGCATGCAGGGAAATTAGTAATGATGGCATTTTGGTAAGTTTGCCCAACTTTTTTTTAAAAAGGCTGCATTGCATTCTGGTCTATTGAGGCTTTGTGTTTCTGCGTCTGAACATTAGTGCAAAATGGTTGCATCAGAAAGAAAGTGACAGCCGCACTGAAAACACCTCAGTGTAATGCAACATTGTCTACAACAAACAAACAGCAAAACAGATCCAGAAAATTCATAAATATATTGTCAGAGGACGGTTTTACCATTTGAAATGAGGGAGGATTTTTCCTTTCACACAGCAGTTTTTATCCCCTATACCTGAGAGGCTGCTCTCAGAACAACAGACTCTACACAGTACATCCCATAACTAAATACTTCTGATGTTCTGATGCAAAATTGGGTCACCGGCTTGCTGTTTAAACTGTGTGCCAGGCGAACAACAGGATAGAGGTTCAATGTCCATGGCTTCATAGCAAGCTGCTTCGCTTGGCGAGCCAGCATCATAAGATCGCCCCCAGGGTAAAGCTCAGTAACAGACTACAGTTCAGTCAGGAAGTGGGGGTGTACTGACAGACAAAGTCACCCCTCATAATGGAGCTTCATTCATGGTTGGGGCTCCACAGCTTATGGGCACTTGATATGGATTACTGTCACTTCAGTGCCTTGAATACACGCTCTTTGATTTTCTTTATGTGCTCAGTTTCTTCTACAGTCGTATTTTTGTCAAAGTGAGGAGTTAATGTAGGTATCCCATGCCAACGGTGTCTATTGAATACATGCCAACACATTTGGCAGTCATTACAACATCAAATGACGTTTTAATAGATTTAATGCAAATTGTTCCACTCCAACATGCTCAGTCTTCCTCATTGCTTTACATAAACATGTGCATTTCATGCACGTTTGCCTATCATTGCAGCAGTGCATGACGGGATAGGCTCCAGCCCCATCGTGACCCTGGAGACTAAAATGTGGGTATAGAAAATGGATAGTTGGATGGATTGATGGATGTGCATTCCATTCTAAATCATCCTCCATCAATTAAAGTGACCACAGGTGGATTGAAGTGATAGAGATGTCAAGGAGAGAATTTTAATGTGCTTCAAGTCAACTTTCAGTCCAACAGCAGAGGAGTATAAGCAGCAGTAAATGAAGACCCAAGAGTGCTGGATAAGAGAGCCTGATTCAGGACCACTGAGAAACAAAACTCTACCTTATGATAAAAGTCCAGTTTTATTAGCTGAAAAGATAGAAATGACGCTCTTTTCACACTGTCTACTTCCTAAATAGTCAGGCTTTGAATCTATTAGTCCCTCTGTTTATTGATAGAGGTTATTGTCAAACTAAATCTTTGCTTTTTTTTTTAATCAATAAACCAATTTACTTTTTAATTATCTTTAATGAGTTGAACCAACTAAATCAATCACATAATGTAAAATGGAAGCAGCTACCCTCATTAGTGGAGTATAAATGGGGTGGACACAATATTAAAAGCATTTTGGGATATGTAGGATCCAGTGCTTTGGGATTTACACTCATATACAAGACCAAAAGTTGCTTTGATTTTACCACCTTTTCTTTAAAAATGTATTTTTAAACATGTCTTGCCAACCTGTTCTCATTCCCAGGGCATCAAATACAGCAGCTTGAACACTGGCCCTTGGCCTCCATTACCACTGTTACCATTATCTTCTTTTAGAGTCAGTATGAGACGCATCAGGCTTCCAGCTAACCCCAGTGTTATCCCATTTGCTAAAATAATGCAGTGGAAACACTGAGAAAGTCTGAGCAGGGCGGAAGGAGGTGATGGATGGGCCAAACACACCAAAACTGTCAATCAGGAGTTGTGTTGGAATACAACCAAGAGTTTGTGAAAACAAACATCAACTTGAGTTTTTTTTTTTTCCACCTAACAGTTACTGCATAGAGTTTATTTTGAAAGACACATAGCAATGTAACAAGTACAAATTTACACATGTCCCAAACTGACAATAGAGGTGTACCAAGAGTGTTATATTTTGAAGCATAGGGCCACTGATAAAGCTGCCATATTTCACAAGTTGAAAGTTGGAACATGTTATTCTTACAAGCCCCTTGAATTTACAGAAATGCAACGCTGAATCTGAGTACCTGTTTATTTCCCTTTGAAATGATAAAACAGGAATCATTTCCTTAATACGTCTGAAAACACTGCCAATAAGAAGGTTTTTCTTTTGAATAAATCACACAATTCTCCTTAGGCTACAGAGCCTCATGCTGTTTCTGAGGAAACTGAATTACAATATATGTAGACACACAGAAAGATGGTTAAAAGATATCGTGTTAAAACCAAAATCACGAACATATACAGTATTTAAATCAGGCACAATTACGGCACTGAACACTATGTTATAGCAAACTAATCAAGGAGTCAAAGGTCTTCAGTTGCACATTCGGGAACAGGAATCCTTCCTCTGGCACTTGAAGTTGGCACATTGAGGCCACATCCACACAAACACGTCTTTGTTTTAAAATCATCTCTGTACACACAAGTGTTTTAGCACCCTTTTAAAAATAATCTGTTCATATTAACAGGCTTAAAAACACTTATCACAAGACGATTCATGTACAAAGGGCGTGCGTGTGCAGATGTAAACAGGAAGCAGATTGTCTACTCTGTAGTTGGTTGCTTAAAGAACATACTGAGGAGTTGGCAAAAAGTAAAACCAGAGATTTCTTTGCATGGAAGGATGAAAGTATAAGACAGGCAAGGGGGCAAAAAACATTAGGAGGCAAATATGGTGAAACTATCCCTTACATGGCAATTGGAAAGGAGTACCCAAACAAGAAGGAATCACAAGAGGTATACCTAGCTACATAGCTATGTTTTGACTTGACCAATCAGGAAGCAAACATGGGTGTCTGCGCATTTTCGCCCATCCAAACTTAAACCCAACCCCTGAGTTTTCAAACTAAAAGTGGCATCATCAGCATATTCAAATGTGTTTGTTTTAGGGATTTCAAAATTCAAGAGCAACAAGAACAACAAGGAGGACAACGGATGATGAATATCCATGTAAATGTCTGAAATGTTTAGGCGTGCTTACGATAGTTGTTATTTCAAAGCTTAGAAATTTTCTACTTTTGTAAAGCCTGGAGAAATTATTGTCATCATTATTATTATTTTAATTTACTCTGGTTTGGGTTGGGCATCTAATTTATGAGTGACAGAATAATAAGAAATCAATCAAACAATAAAATCCTTTCATATTTATGTAACCCAGTTTGGGGTCGGAAGTGGCTCCTTAAGTAAGGAAATGTAGCATTTCCAGTCTTTTCTTCACTACATTACATTTCAGAGAGGGTTATTGTACTGCATTTAAGCGCTTAAGTTCAAATTCTGAGCACTTGTTCCACCCCTGAGGAAAAGTAGCAAATTTCAACTTTAGACCTCCATCTTTTCACCTCTTGCACGCACTGAACCCTTTTTTGTCCTCCAGCAATCATATCCAACTGCGCGATTGTTCTGCATTTCTGCCGCTGACTGTTCATTAAATGTCAGGAGGAATTAAAAGCAAGGAAGAGGTGCAGCTTGAATAATGTAATGTGTGGGGCATTAATTGACTGCAGCTCAGTTCAAAGAACCTGGTGAAACTCTTGGACGCAAAAGAGGGGGGGATCAATAATGTTGCCCAGAAGAGATGTTCTGTTGTGCCTCCAGATATGAATATTAATGACTTGTGGTTGAGTGCACAATATAACCGATTTTTAACAGTACATTTTATAAAATAATAACTGGGTGAGATGATATGGATTTTTCAGACTCCTCTTTGAAAGCATTTCGCTAACAAAGCTAATACATCATCTGCTGTACAAATGAGACAGTGGACACTCCAATAAGTCCACTTCACTGCCTTTATTAATGGAGGCAACACAAATAGTATTATCGCAATAATATGCGGTTATTTAGTGCATCAGAAGCATTATTTGTGAACTGTTGTGAGTGCTCATGTGTAAAAAAAGACCTCACTGTTGAGTCTGTGTAATTACATTTCAGTCACAAGACATGATTCTTGTCTGGCTGCGGCGCAACACAAACATAGGCAGTGTTCAAAATGAATTGTAAATAGTCACAGTTGGTTACTGGGGTTTTGTTTGAGTTCAGGTCTGTGGGCTTGTTTGCCTGCGAATTTACCCAGTGTGCTTGTGTGTTTGTTTGCGTATAAACAGTGTATTTTACCTTTACACTTTAGCTTATTACGAGTCCTTGAATTAACACTATTGTTCATGCATAATTGCATAAATAACAGTGAGAACATCGATGTTACTTTGGAGCAACATGAGCACCAGTAGTCATTAGAGCTAGGTTTCCATAGCTTATACCAAACAAGAGGTACTTAGCTCTAATGCACCACAGTTTTTCATCATTATTGTGCAAATTTATGCAGGAAAACCTCATCACCCTCACAAGAAGGAGGCCGAGGAAGACTCTGTGCGGTGTGCAATACTGGTGGTGACAAAATAAAATGAAGACAAAAGTGATCGAATATTATAAAGAAATTTTAAATTATGCATTTCTCCTGAAACTCAATTTTTGGTCTCTCAGATGTTATGTCTTCAAAGGAATAATGTGTAGGATTTAGTGGTATCTTGCAGTGAGCACTGCAGATTACAACCAGCTGAAAATTCTCCAATGTGCCAAGCATGAACTTCTGGTTAGGTTTCCTTCTGTGTTAATTTTCAGGAGGATTTTACAAGGAGCCAAATTATCTGCAGAGGCCTCTTCCTCAAATACACAAAAACAAATAAACCAGGTTATTAAAACTGGAAAGAAACAAATAACAAACAAACACAGAATAAATCAGTGTTTATTCCATGCTGTTTGGCACACTGCAGAGGGGCCTCAAGCCTAGAACCTGCTAATGTGTGCTCACTTTTTTCTCTGATATCTTAAGATACTAACATTCAGAACATTTTTACTGGGTCCCAAATTATCTATAGAGGTCTCCACCTCTCTGAAACAAATGGACCTCGTGATTAAAACTGCTAAAAACACTGAATAAAGCAGTTTCACTTTACAAATCAGTGTTTCTATGATGCTGTTTGGCAGATTGCAACAGGCTGCTAGCTGCTAATGGCCCTACCTGGACTACTATAGAAAAATGGAGGCATAACATGGTGGACTCCACAGAAGACGACCCACTCCCTTTGTAGGAATGCTCTCTCTAAGATGACAAAAAAGATTATTTTTGGGTGATTATATGAAAGAAAACACACTTATTATACTCCAGTTCTGCCAGTATATTCCCTTAAATCCAACACACTGGACCCTTAAATTTAAAAATGTCCAAAGACTCAAGGCTGAATCGGATTATCGTCTATTTTTAATGGCACAATAAGATTTATGACGTGTATCTAACAGGCTGGATCCTGCTGACACTCAAGAAAATATAAAGTGGACTTAATACAAAAGTATATCTGAAGAAGAACAAGATTCTCCCTGTGCTTCATTACCTCTTCTTTGAGTTGTGGTTGTTTACTCATCTTATTAGATGCATTCAACAGAGTAGCTCTGTGGCAAGACGGGCGCCTTGGCGAGCTTTAAGTTCAGAAGTGATTCCATTTATTTGAAGTTGGCCCCTAAAGGAAAGAATCTCTCTGAACACAGCTATGCACTTTGCTAATGTCTCACCTTTAGATGAGTCTCACAGGATCAAGCTGCGGAGAATGATTTTTCTTTCCTGCTGTGTGTATGTGTGTGAGTGTACGGGTCTGTTTTCCTCGGTGCGTTTGCATACCTTAAATGATGCGTGTCTGCATACAAATGTATAAACATTTATTTATTTATGTCGGTGAGGTATCTGTTTTTGTATGCGAGTGCTGCGCGCATGTATTTGCGTGCGCGAGTGTCTCAAACTGTGTGTTCCTGCGAAGGAGCTTCAGATACATCAATTATGATAGAAAATGGAGGAATTAGAGAGGGTCCACTGTTTCCCCCCAGAGAGGAGGAGGAAATGAAAGTCATGCAGAAAAAAGCAAAGGCTGGTGAAAAACCCCTGCAGCCATTGTTGTGTGATTAAGGACTAGGTTTGAGCCATCGTGGGGGGTTAAATTATTCACACAGCAGGAAAACAACCAAATGGTGTTTACACAAGTACATGCGTGCACATATACATATGCACTGATAACAGATTAAGAGAGGATGGCGTTCTTTTGGGGTGGCTTGGTGGCTAATGTGTCAATTAGTCAGCACACAGCAGAGGGACACCAGTTCCACATTACTGTACAGTATCTATAAATGGAGCATTATGGGGACACACATTTGGCTCACCATACATTCAAGTTAATGTAATATTGCAACTCTTTATTTCCTGTTTATCAGTTACAACTTCTGTTTATATTCTGTACAGCACTGAAGGCACACAAAAACCAAAGATATAATGGAACATAAGTATATACAAAATATACAGAATAAATAATTAAATCTAGTTAAGTAGAAAAGCTACAGAGTGTGTGCTTACACGAACCGTTTCAAAGTTGAATGTTTCCAAGAGTATGAATGGAGTGTTTAGTGAAAATTCTGACAATGTCCACACTGCAAATGTGTCGCCAGCAGTCCATTGCTTTCAACGTGAGCTCAGAAAAGTTGGCTGGAGTCAGTCGGCAGGTTGTCTGCATGGAAAACTGGAGCTTTCTGTCGATGCTGCTCGCCAGTCACCATTCGTGTGCTAACAGGTTAATAAGCCCCGCCTCTAATCAGTTCAAAACAGTTCCGTATCAGCCAATCAGCATGAGGAAGGAGCAGCGTTCCTAAATGCTGTTTTGAGTATTGTCGGACATAAAATAGTGACATGAAACAATCTCGCATACGCTCGCACACACATACACACACTGAGGGATCATACACATTTGTGGCTCATTTTTTCTGGCAGAAATAAAACAAACAAACAAAAAAAAATCAGCAGGACTCTGTTGATTGTCATGCACCATCTTATGGCATTTGATTAGTGCAATGCATTTTTACAAGATTACAGTCGTGTATAATATACTGTACTTTAAGTGCTGTATTTACTGAGAGAAAATAAAACATCCTTTCTGTGAATGTCACCAGTTTGTATAAAAATAAATAAAAGACCTATGACTGCGACTGTGCAGTGTACTGAATCAATCCAAAAAAAAGTGACAGGAAAATAGCAGTGGCACCACGCTCCTATCACTGTTTTCCAATATACAGTTGGCATGTTGCTGACTCTACGGCACAATGAGCATTCTGGTTACAGCATTCCAGCTGGCTTGTGTTGACAGAGGGTGTAATCAGGTCATACCCAGAGTCAGGATAGACTGATTAAACAGCAATTCTGGGTCAAGTGGTGATTGAAATTCACTCACTCCTCTCCAAGCATCTGCTTTATCCTATCGGGATGTCAGATGGGGGGTGTGTGTGTGTGAGCTGTGCAGATCAATTCATTTTGGTGGCAGTGTGCCATGGAAATTTAATCAATCATCAAAAGCTGATTGATTCCAAAGAGGGTTTCAACCCAGGCCTCCGCACCACACTGCGATAGCTTCTTCACTCTAAGTTACATTTGGCCAAAATGACTACACCTTTCACCAGCTACATAACATGGCTCTCATTAGGGGTGTAACGATCCATCCATGTGGATCAATGTATCGATTCGATGATCAACGATTCAATATCATCAAAGTAAAAACACATGCCTTTAACATACGTCTTTGTTTTGAAATTTCCAGGGCATATGTGCGTCACTGTGAATCAGCACCAGATAATGGCAAGCAGCCAAGAAAAATACGACAAGGATATTTACTCTCCTGAATTCTGGAGAAAATATGGGTCAACAGACAAAGCACATGCTATGTGCAAACTAGGTCCCGAGGTAATAAAATACTCACCTGACCTGACCATGCATCACTCTGCTAACTTGTTGCTCTCGCTACGGAAACATTAGCTGCTCTGTTTCAATATTGCAAGGCTAAAAAAATGTGCACGCAGGTTGAAATTCAACCCTACTGTTGCGTGGGGAGATGAAATGATTTAAACCAACAATAAGTAAAACTACATGTTATTTGTTGAGCTCGGTGAGAAGGAAAAGTCAGCTAGCTGCAAGGCTAATTCATGCAAAGTGCTTAAAGTCCCACTGAAATGGCAATCAGGGCATCTTTAGCTTCTGTTCAATGACATATTTCCAAATGAAACAGAATATTTAAGCATGGTACAGCTACAAGAGATATATTTAAACCAAATTATTTGCGTTTGATTGGCTCGCTAAAAGTGGTACTTTCCTGCCACATTGTTTTGGAAAAGTAAACAAAGGTTTTGCTCACTAATATCCAAACACATGTCTGTTTCTCTCCACAAATGGTGAAATGTTTTACATGACTGGTGTGACTAGCTAGTCACCCAAAGTCTCATTTGATTTGAACTTTTGTTAGCACCCCTGAGTGCAGGATGAGCCATCGCATTTGAAATTGTTTTGCAGAAAGAGGGGAGACAGGGATTAAGATGTAAAATACTCTGATAGTAATTTTTTGGCATATATTTAGTATATAACGAGAGATAAATGATCAATTAACGCAGGGACTCAAATTAAGACTGGAAAAATGTATTTTTTATTTCACGGGGACTTTAAGCTAATAATGGCTGACAACAAAAAACAACTGTATTGTCTGTTTTTGACAGTAATTACTAGGCCAAATGTTATCCTTTTATTAAATGTTTACCTTTGTTGTTAAGACATGTTTTATGTATATTAGTGGAGTTGATTTAAAGTAAACCTTACTGCACTTAACTGGCTACAATTATTTACATTTGTTTATGTATTTTTGTCTTTTATGGCCAAGAGCAAAAACAAAAGTGGAGGCGACTTCTTCTGTGACCTATTATGTTAAATAGGCATCCAATATCTCATATCGATCGCATGCACCTGAATTGAATCCAATCAAAATCGAATCGTGGCAGACTTTGTGATATCAGCAGCCATTGCATCATTGTCCAAAGAATCGATACATCCTGTCGCGATTAAACTAGTGATTCACACCCCTAGCTGTCAACAGATAAAAGGTAACAAAAACTAAACCAGTTACATTCTGTGCTACAATAAACTTAAAGCAATGTGCCCATGATATATATTTCACACTGTGGAAAGTACAGGAGGGCAAACAGGACAAGGCACTTGGTTGAAAACATAATGTATATATTTGTTTTTTTTTTTCTGATTAAGCTCAGTTAAATGCAGTTTGATGCTCCAGAACCTCCAAGTAGTCTGGCTCAGTATGCAGGTTAGCTTTAAGTTCAAAGTACTCATTCTTAGTTTGCTCAAGCATGACCTTGCGTGGTCTCGAGTACATAATTGTCTCCATTAGCTTTAACTCCTCCTGGTGCCCCGGGACCTGCATGTCAGGCTGAAGCTGGGGCATGTTTTTCCTAAGGTACTCCGTTATTCCAAGCTGCTGCAGCTCCTTCTCCCTCTCCAGAATGTTCCTGTACAGGGAGTTGGGGTTTCCGAGAGTGACAAATTCGGCGGGACACTCTCCTGTCATGGGACGGAACTTTGAGCTTGGGTTTCCTGTGAGCGGGGAAGTGTTCTCCTTCTCCATGATACTCCGGCAGACGTGATGCTTGGTGCTAGGTTCGTCGAGGCCATAATCCAAATCTGCATCGTGCTCCTTGTGCTGGGAGCAGTAGGTGGGGTTGCGGCAGATCTGCACAATGGGACTGTGTGATCGCTCTTCGTACAGAGTAGAAGACCCTGCTCTCTGTGTCAGAGTGTGGTGTGTTGTTTTCTGCCCGTACATGCTGTAGTGTAAGTGAATGGGACTGCTGCTGTTGTTTTCTCTAGGCTGCTCCTCTGCTGCTTTTTTCTTTGCCCTTCTCCGCCGCCGGTGCACCACAAACACTACCAATCCGGCTGAGCAGAATATAATCATGAGGACAAACATAAGGAGGCTTAGGATGAGCACAGAGAGTGGGACAGTGTCTGTGAGTGAACTGAGCAAACCCTTGTTTGCGCTGTCAGGCCCCAGAGTAGCCGTAACGCTCTCCTCCCCATCTGGGGACATCGGGTAGTAGGTCCCTAACCCTGGACACAGTATCTCATGACGAAGGTTTCGCAGTTCATCCTGCATCACTTTCTTTGGGGTGACACACAAAATGGAGCCCACCACTGTGTCCTTTCTGAGTTTCTCCACCCATTGTTTGAGGCTGAGCAAGTCACAGCTGCAGTCCCAGGGGTTGTCCTCTAAATAAATCTGCTCCAGCGAGTCGAGTTGATCAAGCACGTTGCTCACTGGCAGGTGCATAAGTAGATTTTTCCTCAGGTTTAATTTGGTGAGGGGCACATTGCGAAATATCTGCGCTGGAAGAGAGCTGAGCAGGTTGTTATTTAATGACAACAGCTTCAGGTTTGGCAGGGGATTAAATGTGCCTGGAGCAATCTCTTTGATAAGGTTGTATTCCAGATACAGGTATTCAAGGTTGTGGAGCCCCACAAACATTGTGGAGAACAGTTTTTCAATGCGGTTGCCATTCAAATACAGCTTTTTCAAACTGCTCAAGCTGAGGAAAGTTTCATTGTCAATGTAATCAATTCTGTTGTTTGCCAGGTTAAGCAATTCTAAACTGTCATATGTGACAAAATCATACTTCAAGAGTTTCTGAATCATATTTCCTGTCATGACCAGTTTTGTGGGGCTTTGCTGAAGTATTCCGATATCTGATACCTTTTGAATTCCTCTGTCCTGACAGTGCATCAAAAAGCCAGCCACAGGGTGATTGTGACAAGAACAGTGCTCCACACAAGGACTGCCGGGAAGGTGAGACGGTGTCGGTACCTTGGCGTCATCTTTGGCGTCAATCAGCTTGGGACTCTGGGACACTTTGGATGAGGGAGTAACAACCATATCCAGTGACTTTGATGGCTCCTCCAGGTTAATATCTGCATGCGACGGGCAAAGAACATCCCGCTTGACTTTAGCCAGAATGGTCCCCTTTAGGTGATGTGGCGTACTGCACACCACATCCCCGATTGCTGACTGGGCCCTCATGTTTTCCATCCAGATTTTTAAATGTAAAATATCACAGTCACAGACCCACACGTTGTCCTCCAGGAGGAGCTCCATTATCCGTCCGATGTGCTCTAAAAACCCAACATAAGGCAGCGTCTGAAGCTTGTTGCCACGCAAGTCCAGGTGGGTGAGGGGCACGAACCGGAAAATGTTGCTGGGTAAAAACTCGATGGCATTATCATTGAGGATGAGGACCTTGAGGCGGATCAGTTTGTTGAAGGCCCCGGGCTCGATGACCCGAATGAAATTTGTGTCAGCTTGGAGAAACTCCAAATTCACCAGACCTTGAAAAGTGTCCTCTTTCAGAGTGACGAGGAAATTGCTATTTATGTGGAGTTTTTTCAGTGAACCGAGAGTGCTAAAGACCCCTGGTTCCAGCTCTTGTATGCTATTACCCCCGATGTGCAGCGAAAGGGCATTCTTAAGCCCTTCCATTTCCTCGGCGCGGAGCTCAACCAAGTCATTTTTGTAAAGGTTCAGGTGGAAGGGCACACCTGACGGGACTTTGATTTGGGAGATTTTGCTGATGTTTCTCTGCTCACAGTTAAGATGAAGAATGCCATCTTTTCCCTCGCAGGAGCACAAGGAGTCACAAGACTCACTAATAGAGGATGATGCCTGTGAGGGATGGATATCTTGGGATCGGGCCGCTGTGAGAAACAAGCCGATGAAAATGATGCAGGGCAGCATTTCGGTCTGAGATATCTGTGGAGATAGGATAGAAGAATGGGCACAAGGGGTGGGGAGGGGGGAAAAAGAACATTAAGTGTACATTGTCTTTCATGCAAAATCTGACACAACTTTAATGGATCATCTTTGTTAAATGATATTCAGGCCCTGTTCCAAATGTCATACAAGTTTTATGTGTTACAATACATGAACTTTGGTTGTTGTATGTGTCAAAGTGCAACAGCGTAAAATTACATTCATGCGTGCATCATATGCATGAGGGAAATTCACACTTGTCTGGGATGAAAGACATTGTGTCTTTATATAGTAAAAATGCATGAAAAATGTATAACAGGAAAAGGCAAACAGTGTCTCTGTGCCCACAACTCGACACTCCTTTAATTCTGTAAAATTCATACTCAGTTTCATGTTGATGCATCTACATAAAGGTATCCCACTGAGGCTTTTATGCTACTTAGCAATGTTATGTCCTGGGTGGACTTGAGGAATGCGAGTTAAACCAAGTGTAGCAGCTAATAATCCATATTATTACCATCCAAAGTATCTGCCCGGACACTGTGCTACCAATGAGTAAATACATTTCACAGGGTGAAGGATGACAGCAAGACAGCATCTCTTTCCAGTGACTCACACTGGGATAATGGTACATTTAAAGAAATGACTTTCTCATTTGACTGATTTTCCTGCCCTTTCTGTGCGGACTCATCTGAACAAAGACTTACTCAGTGTGACTCACACAAAGGCAGAAGACAGTTTGGTCCATTTACAGTCCATGTCAAAGCAACATTTATAAAAAGCAGTTCTAAATAAAGAACAAAAGAATAAATGGTCGCATCTTTCTTGTTAAACCAATTAAGTCTCACTCAACTGGGCTGGAAGGGAGCACATCACGTACCGCACCTTTTCCCATCAGTTTCATTACTGTTAAATTGATTGTGTTATTCCACTGTTCCAAACTGTTCTCCATGTGGTGAGCAAAAGGAGCACACAGACGGCTCTGTCCACTGAAAACAAGCTCTTCTGAGGAGACTTCAAGCCTCAGCACCATCTAAATCTATTTCATTAATTGGACTAAGATCACAATGGATCAAAGGCTAGATCAGTCTCAGGAGACTGGTGGGGAAGTATAGACATCTTCCCATGATCAAGGATAACTAGATATGCACCATTCACTAACAGAATTCTTCAAAGAGATAAAACATGGGAAGATGGCGGGACGGCACAGCTGTTCTTGTTAACAAATCCGATTAGCATCTGGAAAGCTTCATTCTAACAAGACTAGGCAAGCTGAGTTCAGCCGATACAGCCTGTGGAGAAAAGTGTTTGTCAGAGACTGAAATCTATGACTCACGATCCATCTATAAATGACATTCAGCTCTCTTCTGACAGAAGTTTGAAAGAATACTTCCCCCGTATTAAAAGTCAGTGAGACGTAGGGCACCTTTTCAGGGGAGGTTTGCAATTGCCTGTGCCCAAAAGCAGGCAGTGTGGATTGGAGTGCGGTGGATCTACACAAACAGAATGTAAATCTATCCTTTGTGCCTCTGTATCTCACTATATATTAAATTAAATACTTTCAACAACCTGACTAGAAACGTTAAAAGAAATATCAGATAACTGTAGTTAGTTCAGATGAAAGTCTTTCCAACCCCACAAATGACGCGGACGGCGTCCGAGGAGACGACTGAACCCCTCAACGGAGCTCTCAGCTCCAAAGACAAAAGCTGAATTTAAAGGAGTCTCTTAAATTGTAGCTTCACTCTTGCTTCTTCCTTCTCTTTGACCCTTTTTTGCCTATTTCAAAGTGCTTCGATACATTTTTTTGTGCTGCTGGGTGAGTCAAAATTATTGATGAAAACCAACATCCAACATCTTTGATGTATTCAGACATATACCCCAAGGTCACTCTATACTTTTCAGCCACAGTAGATGCAGACTCTCACTCTAGGAACCTGGAACACTGAAATATTACAGAAAATACAACAGAATATGGAACAAAATAAGAAAACACCCCTCTTACCAAACCAAAATAAATATATAAATCTCTCTAAATATCATCTCTGACAACCTACCTACTGCCTTTCAAAAAAGTTTACAAGCTATATGCATTAATAATCCATTTTACTAATGTCTACAGGGAATCACCACAACACTGGACAGACTACACCAGAATAATTAGTTGCATGTTCTCTCCTCCAGGGACATCCGGGCCTGCACAGCAGCACAACAACACCAACACCACCAACAGCAGGCAGACTCACCATTGAAAAATCTTTCAAAATGACAAGGAACCCATTGTATGCCATTTAGAAAAACAGATATTGTACAAATAAAACAAAACGTGGTAAAAAAGGTGTTTCAGGTAATGCTTGTCAACTCATTTTGCATTCTGGAAAGACACCTTTCATGTCATCTTCATTAGGGATGCCACAGTCACGACATTTTCTCTATGGTTAATAAACTTGTGACAACAGCGGCGTTACCAATTACACCATTTTAGTGTTGTGTTAAGTTACTGCTAATGCAAACCAAACGTTTCCTACTGCTGCAGCTTCACAGCATTTACCTTTACAAGTTTCACACAACTTTTATTGTGAAGTATTCACAGGAAATGCAATGTTTTTGTTAGTGAAACAAGCACTGCTGCTATCGTTCATTAAATATCCATCTACAAAAGAGGACAACCGTCATTCTTGGCATTTTTTGACGGCATATTAGTCTATAAGTGAGCTGTTAGACGAAGAGCTTCCAACACATTTTCATGGACACATTTTCAAAATGTTCACATGAATTTTCAAGGACTCATAATCATTTTTTTTTTTTATATCTTGCCCTGTTTGCCGGCTTTTTCAAACAGCGGATTAAAAATGTATTCAAACATGATTTAAGCTAGCAAGTATGCAAGAGGGGAGAGCCGGGAAGAAAATGAAGACACATACATGATGATACACAAAACGTGACACATCCACATATATTAATGGTATGTAACATCAACAGCTACAGTGAATAAATTTGCTGTTATGTTACATTATATGGAAGGTTATCCATGGAAGATTACTGTGACACTCTCACTACACACAACAAAATTCCATAACTTTTCCAGCACTTTCAATGATTTTTACAGATTTCATGGCATTTACAGGCCTGAAAAATGTAGTTGTGAAATTCTGTAATTTTATCCAGGTGTGGGAACCCTGCTTTTCCTTCATTAATGTTATCAGATTCCTTGTTAGCACTGGGTTTAAATCCGAAATATTGCCAAATAGGCGTGTTTGCTTTTCACTGTGACACCAAATCCAACCAATTTGAAAATTTGAAAAGTTTTTAGAAAAAAAAAAAATCACAATTCCCCGACTCTAGCTTCTTAAATATGAATATTTTCTGGTTTCTTTACAACTCTGAGACTGAGTATCTTTGGGTTGTAGGCAAAACAAGACATATGAGGAGGTTACCTTCGTCTTTGGGAAACACTGATCGACATTTTCCTAATTTTTCTGACTTTTTTAGACCACTCAACTGATTGATTAACTGGAAAAATAATTGAAATTTCAATACTTGCAGCCCTACTTGTCATGTTATATTATAATTAAACACTCTTAGTTTATAATATTAATTGTAGCATCAGGTGTCTGACTAAGTATTGTTTTAAACAAGCAAACTGATGGTGTGGGTGAGTAAAGTAATCAGTGTATATGACTGTACATTGTGTAAGACAATATGTATTTAATGGAACTGAACTGTTGTCAGCAACAATCACTTTCAGAAACTTAAGATAGAAACCTTGAAAAAGGCATATTTCATCTGCTATAATCTTACAATGTTGCTTCTATCTTTTTTTTGTAAATATTACGCATGTAGAGAGATGATGACATAGGGAAAGCTGATAAAAAATGTGAAGTCACACTTGCCCAAAATGTGCACGCTTAGAAATCTCCCACATCTGTGAAGTCTCTAAGACATCACAGCAAGCTAAGAAAGCACCATCTTGAACCGATAATAGGCAGAAAATTGGGAGATATGACTCTCTGTGAGCTTCAATTACCCATGTTTATCAATGGAAGTCTATGTGGGGGAATATAATGAAGCACAAAAATCTAATTTGACAAACCTATTAAATATGTATTGTTTAAACAGTGATAACATTCAGAAAATGTCTTCGAAGTCTGGCATCCCAGAATATCTTTGGCCATTTCCTTTTCATTACTTATCTGTATTTGCTTGTTCAGAAGTCTGGTGGTGGTCATGGCACCCGAGGCACTCACCTCTGTGACCCTGATGGCTCGTAAGACAATGCGAAATGAAACAGACTATTAACAGATGTTATCGCATGCTGCATGATAACACTGCAGAGGGCAGATATGGAAAGGCATTAGCCTGATGCACTCTTTCTTCTTTATTTCAAACAGACTTCACTAACTGATCCATTTTTCCAGGTAATCAATGTTGCATGGAACTCAGCGTGACGGGCACGAGAGATGAAACGCTCTTCCGGTGCCAGTCTTCCGCTGCGCTCTCTTTTCGAAATTCAAATGTGCATCTCTTGCTGTTCAGACAATTCAATTAGAGATCTGCTGAGGCCCTATGAGATCTCCCCTCATGCATGTGTGTGAAGCCAACTCATCGTCCGACATCAAATGAGATGAGTTGAAAAAAAAAAAAAAAAAGCTAGTACAGAGCTGAGGAGGGCAAGACAGCAAAGGGAAAATGGAAAAGAAAAATCTGTTGATGGAATATTTATCACACATTGAAGCTTTCTGCCGGTGCTGTAATGTACACAATAGGCTTTGGGCACTTCCAGATCCATAAATAGGATGTTCACACTTTATTTGGGTCGGCTATATATTGTAGTGTTCCGGTGCAGTGAAATGCTCCATAATATCATGAAAGCCCAACGCCCAATTATTAGAATAATATCATGCTACAGTGAAGAGGCTCCTACTGTGTCTTTCCAGCAACTGTGACACAGATACATCATGAATACACATGTTCACATGCTGCTTAGAACATGAGGAGCATCGCTCTGTGAGACTGCTGTCTTTTCATGATCTGATTTAATTGACTTGAAATCAATGCACATAATATTTTACTGCTGCTACCAACAGCCAACAGAATCGGCTGCGGAATATCACATGCAATGGCTGAACACTGAGCACGCCTGCACATCACTCACAATGATGTTCAAGTTCAACTTTTGGCTTTAAGTTTCTTCACAGGAAGGTCAGATTTGGCCAAAAGGAAGTAGAGTCCTGCAGGTCGTTGTGATTTATTGTCTTGCTCATAAACACCTCAGTAAGGAAGCCAACATAAGGGCAAGAACGATACGATACGATACGATACGATATTATCACGATACATAAGTCACAATTCAATATTATTGCAATTTTAAATATGCAATTTCTTACTTTTTTTAAACTGTAAATTATGTCCCAGTAGGAAAATTTTTTCAACAGTTGTTTTATCTAATAAAAATCTGTTCAGCCTATTTATCTCACTTCAGCCATTTTTTTTTCCCTCAGCAAAATGTCCCTCACGGATTGAAAAGGCAACTGATTGTATTAATTTAATACGCTACCTACAGTTTAATCTGTATTTGCAATATTAACAATTTGTATAGTAAAAAAATTGATACTTTTAAATGTGCGAGGATACGATATTGTGACACAAAAATATTGTGATACTATGCTGTATCACTTATTAACTGTTATCAGCCTATCAGCAAATATGATTTTATATTAAGTCACATCAATTTTACATAGGCTAAGGGCTCCATCATGATGGCGTCCTAGGAACAATAATGTGTTTGGGATGAACAGAGATCTTCCTCTGGATGCCTTCAGGGACAAAGGACACAAGACGTTACATTATGATGCGTTTAAGCTCTATTCAGTAAAGATGAGTATTGGGCAAGAATAACTGACTCACTTGTTCAAAGAAGTTCATGTAGAAGAACGTTATATTAAAAGGTGGTTAATAATTAGATACATTGGTATAGTTGAACTAGTGCTCATTCAAAGACAGTGTAATGAAGGGCTGAATGAGTTCAGCATGTTTTTATAATGAGGATTCCTTTGATTTCTTGGCATAACAGAACAAAAAAATGGTTTAGGCTGTTGTCCAAATTTTTATTCTAAACATCAGTTTGTGTATCGGGCCCCAAATGTCACAATCGGTGCATACCTGACCCCATAATACTGCATAATACTGCATAATACTGCATGACTAACTTAACTATTCTTTTCTATGTTATTTTCCATCTTGTAAATTTGCCAGTGTACCACCAACTGCCATAAGTAGGTTGAGACATTAGATCAACTGGCACTATCCATCTGTGTCATGTGAATAAGCAATGAAGCTAGATATTTTGCCAAAAGTTTACTCATGAGCATGCCACATCAAGATTCTTACTGAAAATCCCACTTCTGTTGAAACTGACATCTTGCATCTTGCTGCTTTCCCTTTGCAGTCTATCCTGTTCTCAATGTGACTGGTCAGATTCTGTCTTTGACACAGTTTGACTTTGACAAAACTTCTGAACCACAATTACATTCGCTATACATTTGGAAAACCAGGGGTTGCACTGAGCATGTAATCTTTACTGAAGAGCACAAAGTACATGTGCCCTTGCTTTCCATTGATTTTGCACGCTTCATGCACCAAACGGTCAGAGCGCTGCAGTACCACTTGTTTTTTATCCCCTGTACATTTGTCATAGTTTGCAGCGAATTGACACACACGATACAGACGCAGTATGTGACAACACAACGTGAACCTGGATTTGTACCGACTTAGCGTGCACTCTATCCAGTTGACAGTTTAGGACATTATTTTTAGATAATATGAACACAGCTGTAGTCATGTTCTGTCCTCGTCACTGTCAAAGTAAGTAAAGCATGCTGGAGCCACAAATAGCCCATAAGGCAGGAGCCTAATTCCTTTTTCTGTAGCGTGAGGCAACTTGATGTACAAGTATGAAAGGCTTGTTATCCCTTGTGGCACCCGACAGATACAGCCATTCTCCCAACTCCGTCAAGACTGATAAAAGTCACTCTATATTTGTGTTTAAACATATCGAGTGAATATCTTGTGGATACTCTAGAATTCTCTTGGTTTTCGACTTGTTTGGAAAGGCTTCACAGCCACCTCAGCTCTAAGCTTTTTTATGACCTTAGTCATCCTCATTGCTGGGCTACCTGCAGTCATGGTGATTTATGGATCTTGACAACAGGGGGGTTGAAGGAGTCCATTTTAATTCACTGAAGTCTGAGGTTTCCTGTCAGAACCATATAAATAGTGTATAATACACCCGTGCATCATCTACATGTCTAAAATGTAAATGTACTCTTTACTCCACACAAGGATCAAACACTATGATGGCGAATTCCAAGCAGGTGGCAACTGTTCGTAGACGAAATATTATTCTAAGACTCATTAGTGGAACTTGTGGGGGAGAAGATCTCAGTTTATGCCAAATTATGTCTCAGTGTTGATAAAAAAGTACAAAGAATAGTGCATACTTTCCCAAGTTCCTAAAGGCTATGTTGTTTTTCTATTTATCTGCTTACCTTTGAGACATCAACAACATCAATACATACTGAGCACCATTTGGAGCTAAGAGGAACTCACTGTAACATTGAGTGGACAGACTCAACATATCCTCATACAGTGATATTGGATATCATAGTATAAGAAGTGCCCTGCGAATGGTGTTGTCACATTATGTACTTATCATTAGGTTACGTACTTAATTTAAGGTTATGTAGGTTAGATTTAATAAAGTTAAGTGACATAGGTTAGGTTTAGGAGAAGAAACGTGGTTGGGTGTTGTTACATTGCAAACTTAACATAAAGTTACAAACTTGAAGTAACATGCTTAACTTAAAGTTTTGTAGGCTGGGTTTAGTAAAGTCACGTAGATTAAGTTTAGTCGTCACGTTGCATACTCAACATTAAGTTACGTACTTACATACTTAACAAACATACTTAATCCACAGTAATGTAGTCGGGTTTAGGGCAAGTAAAGGTACACAGCTTACAATGAATAAAGTAAAGTTACGTAGGTAAGGTTTAGGAGAAGAAACATGGTTTGGCGTTGTCACATTGCGTACTTAACATAGTCAGGTTTGGGCAAGTAAAGTTGCATCGTTAGGTTTAGGCGAAAAAATGGGTGGGTATCGTCATATTACGTACTTAACATATTTGACTTATTTTGACAAGAGTTTCTTCTGCGACTAAGCTACCAATGAAATCTTGCCGACTAATGACCTTTCTGGTCGACTAACCTTTGGTCGACTATTAGGGGGCAGTTCTAGTTATGTAGGTTGGATTTAGGAAAATAAATGTGGTTGGGCGGCGTCATCATACATACTTAATGCAAAGTAACATAGGTTAGGTTTAGGACAGTAAAGTTACATAGGTTAGGATTAGAAAAAAGCAACATGACGACGACATGGCGAAACCTCGGTCTCTTGGGGGAGAGTCCTGTGTTTGTTTGACGCACCCACCACTTCCACCTGCCTCCTTACGTGGACTTTCACTCTTTATACAACTTCCTTCTTTACTCCTGTCAGTGCATTGGTTATGTAGCAGCCTTGGAGATTATTTGGGTTTCAGACGAATTACAGCCTCATGATTATGTGGATTCTACACAAATTCTGGTGCATTATTCTTTGTAGGCATAAATACAAACAATGCTTGAGAACAGCTTGCACCAACCAGACCAAACTTGTGCATATTCAAACTATTAAATCAACCCCGCATTCTTCACTTAAATAGGCATTAGGCTGTAGCAACCCATACTTCCTCTACCAACTGCTCTGCAGAAACAAAGATCCTCTTGGCAGTGCTGCAGGCACACAACCTCAGTGACCAGGGAGGCGAGGATCATACCCCGCGCTCTGACGGCTGCTACAAGGGTTGCATCTTTAGACGCATCATCAGTGGCCTGTTAAAAAGCTACATCAGCTGTGTGCTTGCTCACGTCATGCAGCAGTTCTAACAGCTGGCAGCTGATCATATGGCAAGACATACTGAGCGGGGCCTCACATACTGAACTGCTTTGCACAGAGACAGCTCGTACATTTATGTGAAGAAAAACCGAGACAGGTACAAAAATAATCACTTTCACTTTATGGCTACCTTGTGTACTGAATAGCCTCCTCTCTAACTGTTCACTGCTGGTGGGCCTTAATTTCTGATAGTGAACATATGCATGATAGAACTAATAATAGAAGCACAAAGACTGCGTGGGGAGGGGAGGGGGGTGGCTGTGCTCCCCTGGCAAGCACGATTTAGCAGGCTTGCATTTCAAATGGTCTGTTTAACTAATGCGCAGTAATTAGTTCTCCAGAAATGAGCAGGCAGATTACACCAGTATAGTGCCATCAAGGTGCATTCTGTAAGGAAAGACATCTGCACCAAACAGCTGTAAAATTTCTGTGTATGTTATTGCCCCTTTAAAAAAAGAGACAGTCTATTCAGAAGTGACTAACCAGTGCTCAGCAGGACTGGTAAACTGTAGATAAGAATACCCAATCCAGAGGCAGCTGGATCTGGAAAGTCTGGTACGTCATCGTTGCACTGTAAGATTATTTTCATATTATTTTTTTAAGTTGAGTTAATTGGTAGGTGAGGAATACTGACAGCACATTCCACTTTCAGTTAGGATGTCCTACATAATCGTCTCCCTGTCTTTATTTCTTCTCAGCACTTTGAATTGCTCATTTAAAACGAGTACGCACCCTCAGTAAAAAGGCTGCAGGCTAACGGTAATGACGGTCTTATGATTCACTCCATAAATAGGTGTAGATGTGCCGTGTGATAACGCAAACTTCAGTCTCAGAGGAGCCACACATTATAGGTAGACAGACCTGCTTACAGAGGATAAACAATATAAAGGGCAACACCTAGAACATTCTGTAATGTCTGTGTAGCAGGACTAAGAGGTTAATCAGAATGGTTTATGTTGTGCATGTCGTTTTGTGAACGCACTTTCTTCCTCCGTTTTTACTTTTAACGAGCCTATAAACAAAAATGACATGCACGCGCTATAAAAATATCACGTCGAAACTAGAAAATACTCTCGCATTAAATCATTTTGGCTGAAAATATTTACTTGTATCAATAAAACAAAACAGAGCTACTGTTGACATTTATGCGCCTAAAGTAACACTCACACATACTTAAATACAATCTGTTTTACAACAGATTGCAGTGCCATGCATGTACATGTACTTCCTGTCTGTGTGGCTTCCTTAATTGGCAGATGTATGACTGGTTTGAATTGTAATATACTGTATGCTTACAGCTCTACAACAGAGCCCAGCTGAGTTTACTAATTGGACGAAGTATAATAAAGTCATGAGCTGTTTTTATGATCACATCTGCTAGTGGATGTAGTCATTAGTACCAGCTAAATCGTATTATTTAAAGTGACAATTATTCAAGAAGCCTACTATAAAAATACATTTTGTAATTGTGTTTGCTTGGGTTTTGTATTTCAGTGACTGTTACAAAGCTATCTGGCATGTAGACTATTATTGTCATAAGTAATACTGCAAATTTTGGCAAGTAGCTGTATATTTTGTAACTTTATTGCAGTGATACATTTGTTGAGCCAATGCATGAAAGAATGAAAAGAAAATAAAAAGAATGGTGCCCAGCTTTAAGCCCTGTGGATTACGTTTTAGCTAACCTAGCAAAAACATATCCAAAGTTCCCTCAGCTCTTGTGGTGAAGAAAAAGTAATAACAGGACAGAAGATTAGCACAAAGTCACGACTGTCTGGAAACATGCTCTGGCAAGTTTTACCTCGGACAGAAAATCAACTGTTTGGATGGCATACGCCCCTTATTCTGATTCTCTGTCAGCTCTTTCCTCTCAATGTTTATCCATAATTCATTCCTGTGCTATACTGGGATCAGTTTAAGTTGCTTTATGATGCAGCGCCCATGGAACAAACCTCCACCCATTTGACAACCTGAGCAGACTGATGCACAAGCCTGAAGGAAACCCAGGCTGTACGACCAATGGAAATAACAAGCCTCCTTGGAACTGCCAGTATCAGATAGAGCAAACTTTAACAGTCCACAGACGAATCTTCTGGGTTGATGGGTAGAAAATATTCTCACAGAGGGCTGGAACATAGCTCCATTCAATGGCCCCCAACAGGATAAGCTGGTTAGAAGTTTGGAAAGATTGATAGATGTCAAGTCTGTACATGTCTGTACTCAATTAGTGCATAACTCTTCTACAGTTCATCATGAGTGCACTTACTTACATTCATATCACAGAGTGTTAGTTTATGTTTTGCCAAAAGAGGAGAGGGATAAAAACCCCGAATGATGGACATGAACTGAATATAACCTGCATTGTACAGCTTGATCTCTGATGTTAAAGAGAAAGTTTTGATTTGACGTGCTAGTTTCAGGACAAACCTTGGGAATCTCAGTCAGTGGGGTGATGCTTTGTAGTTGTAGTCCCAGTTTGTGATTTATGCCAACCTCACACCAAACGACTTTTGAAGCGGTTTTACTGAGGCAAACAAAGTTGCAATGTAAGAATAAAACTATGAGAGTTTTGCTGGAGTTGTGGCGCACTACAGTGATCTCAATCACTTGGCGAACGGTGGTCATAAAACTATGAGCGTGCTATGTGTAGACAAACATTTACAATACTTTTCAGTCTTGGCTTGTGCAAATACTTAAGTTCAATAATGTGACATTGTCAACAATCAATAGCTGCACAAAAAAGGAAGCCGAAAACCAGGTAGACAGTAAACACGGAGGGGGCGCCAGGGAGGCGCAAGATTGTAAACAAGTCTCAGTTCTCTTGGAACTGTGGAAAAGCGGGAGAAACCGGTGGAGCTGTGTAATAAGAATGAGTCATTTAATTAAATCTGTATCTGATCCTCCGACCTGCACTTAGATTTCATTTTTGACATACTTCCCCTCTCATTCCCACAGTCTTCCTCCACCGAAGTAGCGAATCTAACCAATGGCGTTAAGGCAACATAATCCAAAATGTAAAGTTTGTACGTAAAAACAGTTTCTTTATTAATTATATTGATGCCAAATTGACGAGAATATTGTTGACATATGATGACTTTTATCTTGTGTTTCTAGAGTTATGTGGTTTTAGAATGTCGTACTTCTTAAAGAGAGTTTGGTGTAGTACTTTCCACCTGGATCAGCAATCAAGTTGTAGCCCAAAAAATAATGACCCTGGAAGATCCCTGGTCTTGGCAAAATCTTATAAAACTTTAGTTGTCTTTAGATGTGAGAGGGTGTAAGACTTTAATCTTTTAAAAGTATTTTATAGTGTATGGCAGGCATTAGGCTGATAAAAAGGGTATATTTTACATAAAGGTTTTGCCAAGAGAAGAGAAGCTCTAAATAATTTATTGGAGTACACTTAAGGCAGCAACTTTAACGGTTTAAGGTAAGTTGTTTTTCTGCCCCGTTTTCTTTTTTAGGATCAGGTACAGTGGCTGAGTTAATTGAGTGTCTGATGACTTAACAACTACAGAGACTTGAGCTGACCTGCGTGGTCTCCCTCAACAAGACCTTTCAAGACCAATTAAGTTGGAATGCCACAGCGGGCAGTTAGAGTAGCTGGACGGCATTCTAAAACTCCTGCTTGAACCTGTTAGAAGAACTAAAAACTTCAAAGTCAAACCGTGAAGCATCTCAGCACCCATAATTCCTTGTTTGTATTTGGGATGGATTACCGCCCGGCACGTTAAAATGCTTCAAATCATAACAAAAACTGAAGATTAAATGCATTTACAGGCAACACAGCACGTACCGTTCCACACATAAGAAGTGTGTGCACATCACACGTGACGTTGATGCAACAGACTGGAGTGTTGCATTTCAAACAAAAGGCTGTTTATTGTCCTAAATAATCTGCTCGCTGAGCATTTCATCAGAATGCTTACCGCAGCCCATCATATTCCGTGTGCGACTTCCCAAACAGCAGGTTTTTCAATATTTATAACACATTCAGCAAGATAGATAGACAGGCGGCAGATAGATGGATGGGCTCAGCACCTGTCATGAATGTCTGTTTTCAAGAAGACAACAAACCCTGGCTGCATGGTGCATTGTTATTTCTGTAAAATGTCACTTTAAAACATTGATCAGTAACACGACATGTAAAAAAATCATGAATCTGTTGTGGTGAAAATGATTTTAAGTGCTGTTCCTACATTTGGACTGAGGCTCCTAAAAATTTTAAATGAGGAGCGCCAGTGCTCCTAGTGGAAAAATCTAGTGTGGAGCCCTGCGAGGACTCCAATAAGAGACCCAGTGGCCTGCAGCTCCCACCTCCTATAGCCTATACGTCTCCTGACAAAGAGACATAAAGGAAGAGGCTTTTAGTGAAAGAAGCCATTTTCTTTCAGGTGTTTGTGATAACACACTCCTGGACAATACAACATGGAGTAAGTGAGCACAGACAGGCAAGAGCTAGTTTTAATAACACTGAATACCTTGCCTGACAATTACATAGAAAGCATTTTAACAGGGAGTGCTTTTCACAGTATGAACCCTACCTGATAATTTACTCCAATTTACACTGGCCGTCCCTCACTGCGACACATGAAGCAGATAATGCCAACGACCTGGTTTGGCAGCACAGGAGAGGCATATCCCTCCCCTCTTTTCTCCTAATTTACTTGGAGGTCACAACCAACAGTTGCGTGCATCCACTAATACTTGAAGTCAGCCTTTGCTTGGGGGCTGAAACAGAGAATGAGACTAAGACGGCGGATGCGAGATAGTGAGACTTGTTGCGTCCAGCTAGGGGTTGTTTCATTTCAGCCTGACATGGGATAGCAGATTAGAGCCCCCTGCACTCTATTGCTTCAGCATGCACGTGTGCTTCTGTGTGTTTTCGTGCTCGTGCACACCCCCAGCTTTGTTTATGTACGCGTACGAGCCCTGACCGTCTATCAACTTCTCTGAGCGCCCTGCGGTGTTCCCAGGCACCAATTATGGTGGGACTTGTCCCTTTTTCTTCTGTATTGGAAGTGATGTGGCTTGCCCTACAGGGTCGACACCACCACTACACCCACATATCTGCAGAGATCCTGCCAGCGCCCGCGGCCCTCCACCGCAATCCTGGAGAAATGATAATTATGACATCCGCCCACTCAAGAGGCAAGAGATAGTTCAACTCCCTTGCCCCTTGTTCCAGCCCTTTTTTTGACTGATTCAATATTCTGTGGGCTCGCGCTGCCTACTTTCTCCGTGTCATAGAGAGGCAGAGGCTCTCCAATATATCTGCAGGCTCTCTCTGTCTGAAAGTAGTGTGCTTTAATAAAGTTTCACAATGCCCCCTTCCCTGTTTCACCCCTGAGCTGATACTCTAAAAACTGCAGACTACTCTCACTGGTCAGACCAATTTCCTTTGGCATTTTCACACAACACCACCTATTCAAACACACATCTGTGTTTCTCCTCACTGCAAGCCATTTGCTCAATAGGGGTCTAATCAACAATTTTTCTGTTGTTGCTTGATTATTGGTGTTGAGCCACTGGTCCTTTAAAGCAGGAGAGAAGAGAGAAATGGCTGTCATTATAATTGCAAATAATTATTTGCAGACCTTAATAGATTTTTTGTGTGTGTGTGGCAGCATACAAACTCCCTTTGTGAATCATCCTTTTAGCATAATTTGTGTGTGGAGACACATGTGGGCCAATTTCACAAACCATTCATCAATAATTAATCTTATAATATTCACATCAGGCTTAAAAAGCCCATACATTTATGGTATGGGACGCTTGTAGCAAAGCTGTTAGATTATTAACCATTGATTCATCCAAGCAAAAAATTAAGACCCAAACTAAATTATGCAATTCACAACTTAAAGCTAATTAAACACTTATTCTCTTCATTAACTTGCACTTAAATTGGACTGTAGCCTCATATGGGGAAAATGCAGTCCTGCACATTAAATTAGGCTTGAATCCAGTAAAGACACTATATATGCTTAATGTACACAGATAATAGCTTTAATGAGATCAACAGACAAAATCTGCTTCTGATGAAACACAGCCTCCTCTCTCCTCCTGATTGGCTGTTACAAGTCGTGATGCGGTCCCCATTAAACACCTGTGACCGCTGACAGTAATTATAAATATTCATACGCGACATCTATTAGCTGTGGCTAAACGCCAAAAAAGGAGTAACCACAGAATAACTGGGCACCTGACTGTGTATCCAAGCAGAGGTCCATTACCGCAAAGAAAAATAGAGCCACTTTAAGTTTCATGGATTTTCAGTAGGGTGATAATAAGCAGCGCGCAGGCACAGCACCAGTCTTGATTACCATAAGCCTGCACAGCGCCGTAGGATACAGTAACTGCGCGTGGCACATAGCCAGGTGTGTGCTCGAGGTAATGGAGCCCCCTCAGGAAAACTCACTCTGTTACCTTGCTGTCAAGTCCAAGCACTTTTCACACCACTTTATCTCTTTGTAAAATAACCTACTGATGAATATATGCTTTGTGCTGACACGTCACTCCACACGCACACATGCAATGTCACAGGAATGCACTTTTTATGGTGTAAATGGGGTACACTGCTGTGTGACATACTGTAGCTAGTTGGAACCTGCCCATAATGGACACCTGGATTCCTTGCTACCTAAGCTGTGTCATAATACAGCAGAATGACACCCTCCATAAAGCCCACCTGGTCCAAAAAAGTAATTACGCACAACACAGTGTGGCATTCAAGAGACATATACGCACAGATATTACAATTGAGTCTTTTTCTATGGCTTACCGTCTAAAAATGATGAAAACAAGGGAAGGCTATTCCAAATTTCACCGTACTGAGTCCATCAGTAAAACGCGGAGCCGACGCATTGAAGAGGGGCAAACCTCCCCAACACTTTCTCCCCGCTCCTTTAAAAAACACAAGCCTGACACACGGAGAAACTTCACAGGCTCCGTCAGTCCTCACTTGTCCTTTTCGACTTCCACAGTCTTTCTTGAGTCTTGACAACGCTGTCACACACTGTGCTACTAATTATTCCCTTGCGCCAGGAGCTCGCGGTGAGGTTTCACTCCGGTCCCGGGATGATTGAGTGTCGCCCTCCTCCCACAGCCTCCTCAGAATTAATTATGATTAAGTTGCAGGTTCGAGACACGCGAACAAAACACTGTTTTAAAAAATAAAGACTCTATTCTTTCTTCTTTTACAGTCCACTCTAAAGGATGGAAGCGCGCACCGTGCCCAGCTCTTGCGCCGCGCCGCGCGCTCTGTGTAGTTAACCAATCTGCGATGTATTGGAGTTGCTCCGTAATTTGCATGCTGTAGAGGTGGACTACAGAGACGGGAAGCTGCGTCAAGTCAGGCACAATAAAGAGAAGGATTTCCACTGCCTTTCACAATAAAAGCCTCAAGACATGGAATTGATTTTATGTCCTTATAGTTGCCTTTTCCACCTGCTTCCTCCAACAAATACAACCTATTACAGAAGCTTCACACTTACATATATAATTTACCTCTATATTTAATAATAATGAAAAGAAAATCATGTGAGCATCCATTAGCTGTTTCTTCTATTTTCAACCAAACATTGAAAAAATAAAGCCAGTAATTTTATTTAGAAGGGAAAATCGCCCAACTTCCGGGATTTCCCTGTCTATATCTGGTTATGTTTGATACAGCTGGGAAAGCTCTGTAGCAGTTATACAGAGCTCCTCCTCTTGGAGGTTCTTACAATACCAAGGAAAAAGAAAACTTGCATTGATGGGCTTTAAATAGCCTGGCTGCAGCAGCATGCCTAAAAGATGAAACTAATGCTATATAAAAGGCATCCAAAACACAGATTAATGATCCAATCAGCCAATAAACACTCCTCTAAGCCATACACAAAACATGGAATATAAATCAGTGCATATGAGAGAGAAAATGAGGCAGGTTATTTGTAGAAAGAACTGACAGACAGATAACGCACGCCTTCCACCATGCAGTGAACTGGGGTTCAAGCTGGTCTGTGTCCTTGAACGAGACTCTGAAATGCAAACAGATCCAGCTGAGTTTTAGCTCGGTTTGACCCTTGACCTCCCCGTGGCGCAGGAGCTGGTAAAGTATGTCATTATTTTAGCTCGTGCTTCTGTGTGCTCAAAAGCCAAACAGCTTGATTTATCAAAATACAGGCTAGCAACTGATTCATCTGCATCTAAACCCCCGGCTGTAATTCTCCGCAGCTTACCGCTTGATCACTTTCAGATGGGCCGCGGATGTCTCCCCCACGGTGCGGTTTTATGTGTGTGCCGCGTGAAGCCAAGTGGGTTTGTCACAGGATTTGTGTAAATTTACCTCCCATCTGGAACATCACAGAGCGGTGCAAGTCCTCATCGTTGACCCAACCTAGATAGATCTTCTCAAAGGAGGTGGTCGGAGGATTAAGGAGGCAAGAGTGAAAAATTACAACCTTGAGAAATACTTGATCTTTTAATGGAGCTCTTAGGAGTTATTGTAGAATGAAAAAGTAAGATGATACATCACTTATTAATTCATTTACACAACCTGATATCATCTGGAAGTATGTACTGTGTGCAGATTCGAGCAATTAGGCAAAATTAAATCAATATTTGACAGCATGTGCTACTTTAATAGTGATGATGTTTTCAAATGAAGCCCTGCAATGCCACTCTCCAAATAACTCCCCCGCCTACTGTCTTGCTCTCTTTCAGAGTAAATACACCGTATCCTTCCAGTAGCGCCTTAATGAAATATGTTTTACAACTTTCTACAGTAGATTTCCTGTTAATGAAAGCCACAAAGCCATTAAGCACCTCTGTGAGTAAGTTCTTTATGTGCTGTTCCAAAGCAGTCCAGGTGCTTTATCACACAGACTCATAATAACAAATAAAACATAGAGATAAGATGCATATCTGTTTTGTATTTGCCTTTGTGGGCTGGGACTCGGTCCACACTGGGTGTTGATGTAGCGGCCATCTTAATTATTTATGCCTTTTTTTATTTATCTTCTGTGTGATCACAGAACGAGGAGCTTTTTGTTCCCAATCAAATTAAATATTTGCCCTAGTGATGCGCAGATGGGACGTCAATAGACACAATGCGAAACCTTGTTGGGCACATGGTGCGTGTTAGACTTAGGTGGAAGTTAATGAAGAGAACATGGAAAAACAAAAATAACTTTATTCAAAGCTGTTATTCAAAACTATATTTACAATGCAAATGTCATGTGAAACATTGTGCTGCACTTTTCACATTGCACCTTGATAGCAAAACACCTAGCACACAGTGGGTGACGCAAATAAGGGAATGTCTTACATTGCAACAGGGCCGTAAACACCCATGAAACATTGGAGGGGGGGACCCAACCCTCAAGGGGGGTCTGAAGGAAATTCCCCCCTTGAAAAATTTTAGAAACTCAACAGTCAAACTGGCAGTTTTAGAGTATTTTGAAACAGAAATCTATAGACTGAACCACAGTGATGTTGCAGTCACACTTGTTGGTAGACAGCTAGCAATTGCTTGGATTGTAGCGATACGTGAAATTAGCTAACTTGTTTATTTCTGTTGTCATTTTCAGCCGTAACTGTAACATTTAAAGACAAAATTAAACACAGTGGTCCGACCTATGCGACGTTTCTGCTATGCTCATTTAAGGTACTGTATTGCTTTGCTAGCGTCTTTAATAAACCAAATCTACCAACACAGAAGCTAAGCAATGCACTGCTGTGGACATGGGCTGCAGCAAAATGTATTTCAGCCACATATAAAGGCCCAACAATCAGTCTCAGTTTAAATATATGCTGTATTTGGAATATTTCCCCCCCTTTTACCTTACACTCTAACCGAATGAAGGAGCAGCAACTCCTGTGTTCTAGAATGACTGTTTTTGTCAATGCAGTCTGGTGGCTTGAGATAACAACTTCAGTTCCCCGCTGGAAAGGGCCGTCAGACAGCAGGGGGGTTTTCCACCCGGAAGTTGCAGCTAACATAATTGTGAGTCTGTCTATAGATCAGGGGTTTTCATGATTGAGTGCCACTTCAGGGAGCCAGCATGGGATTGACAGCTGCAGAGGATAACTTTTTTTTCTGACATATCAACACTTTATAACAACTATAACAGCCAAGAGTGACATAGCCTATACAACATTCATATTACATTCTAGTTTTCTGCTTTAAATCTTTTAAAGTAATGAAACAGAGAGACAGTTCAGTGTTTGACATTGATTGTACCTACCCACAGCAGTCGAGCAAAAGCTCCTGCTGGGGTACAAGCAATGTCACTTGCACAAACCATATACTGTGTATAATAATGGATAAAGCAACCATGGCGTCACCATGGTTTGTGGAGTGCCATTTTGAAGCCTTAACCTTGCATTTGGCCGTCACCATCTTGAAATTTTGGAGACAGAAGTGACCATTTTTAGATGAGAGGGTGGAACAAACCCTATTGCTACCTGTAGTGCATTTAAAGCTATGGTTAACTGTGATAATACAAATGCTAATGCTGATTTTTGCATGTGAACAACAGACTTAAAGTCATTAAAACAAAATTTAATCAGCAGAAAAAACTGAATATCCAACCCTTAGAGCTGTGGTTCCCAACCTTTTTCTTGAGGGACCCATATTTTTACCATTCAAGACTGTGGTGCCCCCCCTGCCTGCCCATATCCTTGTGATACATATATTGAAAAATTTTCTACTTATTTATTTTTTTAATAAATGAATACACTTTAATGTAACCATTAAATTTATTTGTTTTTGACGCATAAATTAATTTAATTTTGACACATAACACATTCAATTATTACACCCCTTAAATTCAAGAGGGCTTTGCGGACCCCCGAGGCTCTTTGGTGCCCCCCTGTTTGGGAACCACTGCCTTAGAGGGTCTTTTTTTGGTGGCCAAAATGTGCCAATTAACTTCCAAGAACTGATGACACACTGATATAGCAACAGCTATGGCTACACCTGTATTCTGTGAATTTTGGGCTATGCCCTGGTTACATTACGAGGCAAACGTTAGGTGAGGTGGCAACTTGTCGAAGAGGATGCATCCCCAGATACACAAAATTTTGGAATGGGAAAATTTGCTACAATGACCAAAACCATTTTATGTTCCAGATTGTAAACAGCTGTTAAGTAGGACATTTCAACATGGGGGCTTGACTCACTCTTGGAGCCAGCCTCAAGTGGCCATTTGAGGAACTACAGTTTTTGGCACTTCTGCATTGGCTTCATTTTCAGTCCCGGACGTTGCCGCTTGGTGCAAACTACATAACAAACTCCAGCACACCATAAAATTAGAACCTTTAATAGTCATAACAGTGGCAATTTTTACATTTATTTATGATTATTATTACATTTGCGAATGATTATTTTGGATGGCGGTGTGCGGTTGCCTTGTGTAGCAGTAGCATGGTACCATGTATAATACTGTCTAATGCTGCAATAGTGCCATTACAGCAAATAGTAGTCTGGTGTAGCTCTCAATGTTTGACTTTTTCTGAGAATTTGAGGAATATTGATGCAACCTTGTGCTATTTTTTAAGCTGTATTTAATGTATGTAGTTTATACTTTGCAAGCAAATATCCTGTAAGTGTCTCTCAGGCAAGGCTGAATGTCTATTGTGACAACTGTGCCTGTTTTTTTGGATGTGTCATGATTTTTGAGAGTTTCCCTTTGCCACGTTACATAATCTTGCAGTGTTGGCATAGCAGCAAGTCAAGTAGCAACATATTGAAAGCAATTAGTCGTACAGTAGCTCTAGTTGAGGCTGTCAACACAGATGCTGAAGCCGAATTAATTCTATTTAGTAGAGCTGTTTTTTTTTTTTGTTTTTCTTTTAAATGTTTTTTACCATGGGAACCGTAAGATTTCCCTGTGTTATAGTTTGAAGGCTTTCAGAAACTGAGCCAAGTGCCCTAGGCTGCAATGCATGCATCTGGGTTTAACATTTTGTACACTGAACGCCATCATTAAAGCTAAAAGCGAACGGGAAAGTAGGGTGACACTCACAAAGGAACTGTCTGTTGGCAACTGTTCAAACACATCTGTCCTATTTTTAAAATAATAATCATCATATACTTAACAGCAAAAAAAAAAAGCTTTCCTGCATCCACAGTGTGATCCTACGTCTTTTTTCCCATCCGTAATGAGTGCAACGTTACCTCTCTGTTACCTCTATATATTGAAAGGGACACAGCAGCTATTGTATCAACTCCATTTCATGCCTCCCACTCGTCTGATAAAGCAGCAGATATACTGTGAGTTTTCAGCTGAAAGAAAACCTGGAGATGCACAAGGGCAGGACGGCATTAGCCAACAGCAACAGCAAGACTTCATCCGACTGTTCTCATGTTGGACGTGGGCTTTTCAGCTTCTGTTATATAGTGAGTATCTGGTTTTGTTAGTTTCTTAGTTACAACTGCTCTTATGCATAATTTAAGAGCTCTCAAGTCACAGCTTTCTGAGGCAACTCTTGTATTTTCTGAAAGTTGAGTGTCTTCTGAAGATCGTTCCTCTGCTAAACAGAGGTTTTTTACATAATATTTTGCATAATGGCTCTGTAACAATATGCACAATTATCATCAATGCATTCCACAGCTGTTTGTCTATTTTTTCCCTCTGTCAAGGTCATATTCTCTGCTGCATTTTAGGAAACAAAAGCTGTAGATGTGTTCTTGGCTTTGTTTGGACCTCAAGGCATACAGATTTTGGGACCCATTCAGAGCCATATCCTCCCTGCGCCTACTTTTAGTACTTCTCATGTCACCATCACTCATCTTCACGGAAGTAGCGCGGTACGCAAGAAGCCAAAGGAGTAAAGCACTGCTGTGTGATGACATCCGAAAGACAGGGCGACTTTTGCTTATGCTGCAATGAGAATCTTTTCCCAAATAATGGGAGATCCTCTCACGTTTGTGTGTGTGCGTGTGTGTGTTTTTGTCTTGGCCCAGGGAGCTAGCCCACCCACAGTCCTACGGTGCACAATTTGTGTGCTGCAGTCTGAGATGTCTCACATGCTCTGCATCAGGGATCCTTATGAGGTAAAAAAAAATCTTGCCAGGACCCAGACTGGGTAAATTTAGTCTCGCTCCTCGCTGCTTCTCCTGTCAAAAAGGAGACCCACTAGAAACAGGCCTTCCAATCCAAACTTTAGAGTCCAATCAAGTGTTTTACACTGTTCACCTCTATTGAAAAAGAGACCATGCTTGTGAAGTCTCAGCCAAGTTGCCAGGAGAAAATGCTGGCATCTTTTTGCAAACCACAGATTGGTTTTATTTATACATTGCACACATACTGTATCCATGTTTCTAAAGTGACATAGTATGTAAGCCAATTCTGTCACTGGGAGGTGGGGGGGATAGTGGATGGTGTAACACGTAGGCGAGATGGCTGCCAAGCTGCAGATGTTCAAGACCAACAAACAACAAAACAAGCTGTGTTTTAGTGACCATTTGTGGCCTTTTCCACCGGTGTTTGTGGCACTTAAAGCAGGGTGTTTTTCACAAAGACATTGACACATTTTCCATTAGCATCTGAGCTAATGAAACAAGGTGCTTTTCACCAACCTGTTTCTGCTTTTGTAGCTGCATTCAAGCCACCGAATCTGGGTGTTTTTTACAGACACATTGAGGTTTTCCCAGTGAAATTTGAGCCACCAAATCAACCCATCCCTGCTTTTATAGCAGCATTTCTAGCAGCATTTGAGCCACTGAACCAGAGTGTTTTCCATTAACACATCACAGCATTTCCCAGCTGTGTTTGAGGGACCAAACCAGGTGTTTTTCACCAACCTGTCCCTGCTTTTCTAGGGGCGTTTGAGCCACCAAACCTGGGCATTTCTCACTGGCTCGTCTCTGCTTTTCCAGCAGTGTGAGAGCCACTGAACGAGGGCATTTTCCAGTGGTGTTTACGCCAACAAACCTGGCTGTTGTGCACCAACACATTGTGGTGTTTCTCATTGGTGTTTGATCCACCAAACCTGGGCGTTTTTCACTGACGCATTGTGGCTTTTCCCTCCAGCGTTTTAGCCACTGATCCTGGGTGTGTTTTAGCAACCTGTTCCTGCTTTTCCAGCATCTTTTGTGCTATCAAACATGGGTATTTTAAGCTAAAATGTGATCTTTTCCTAACCAAAACCAAGCAGTTTTTGTGTTTAAATCTAATCACATCTTCTTCACAGCATTGTTTGGAAATGTAAAGGTACAATGTGTCAGCCACAGAATAAGGAACAAATGTAACATATCTGTGGTTTGAAGTATTGTACAATGCCAGCATTTTTCTTTGGTGATAGGTTTGGAAACCCACAGACTGGCACTGTGTGGGATAAAGGTCAATAAACACTGTATTTTGTCAATGCTCACAACCAAATCCAGATGTACTGCTGTGCCAGGCTGTATCTTACTTTAATTATATTCCCCCACAGTAAATTTAAATCATATTTAAATCAGGACAATCTTCATCCTTTCATAAACTTAATGATTACACAATATATTGTACTTTTGTCAGACTGAACCAGAGGATAAAACTTTAAGATGGTCATATCACATGCCTATCAAAATGAAACACGCAGTTTTCTATATTGTACCAGAACAGACATTTGTAGCTGTTGTCAGTGCTGTGCTGAGTGCTGCAGTGCCCTGTTTTTGAAGCTTATTTAACCTAGGTGTTCATGTCTGTGTCCTAATGGGATGATTCCATGTTCCATTTTCCCCCAGAGGGGCAATTTAGTGCCCCAGAGTGCCCTCCTTGTCAGATCAGTGCTCCTCTGGTTAGCCCAAGTGCCCTTGTAGTTAGCATGATTGTTCTTTTAGCTGGAGTAATTGCCCTGTAGCTTCCCCAGGGCTCTTGTGGTCTAACCAAGTGCCATTTTGATTAGCACAAATGCTGATCGGATGTGATTTTAGGGTGAAAAATTAACTCATACCCTAATTCCCAACATAGAAAGCAGTGATGATGGACTGGCAGCTTTGACAAGAAAAAGTAATTTAGACACCATTTCCTAACAATTGCATTCCAAGTAAGATGGTGTATTGTTCATGGAAAGGAAAGCTGTATCAGTACTCTTTCCCTCACTGCGAGCAAAGGAGTTGGATGGTTGAGTCACTTAAATAAGGTCAGTCTTGATACTTTTGATAATGCTACTTGTCTCCTATCACTCAGCTATTGTTGGCATGAAGCACCAGACGATGAAGCGGCAAATCACCCAGGGACACATGGATGACTTTCTACGCTCTTATCACCTGTCCTTTAAAATCTGTTCAGTCTCAAAAGACATCTTTTCATGGTACCCGTAGCAACAGTTACGTAATGTGGTTGGACTTGCTGGATGAGGAAAGTAAGATGGAAACACAGGGTTGCAAAGGATAAATCACGAGACACCATCTCCTTTTGGCAGTAAACAACTCGCATGACATTTGCATTTAGTATTTAATGTAATAGCAGCCAGTCAAAATGTGACTTGGTTGATATTTACACATGCTAACTAATCTGTTGACGGCGCTTTTCATCATGTCATCTCAGGTCAGCTGTTTCTGCCTTTTGTTAGCATAATGACTTAGCATTGACTGAGTGTCAAACCCTGCCTTTTTGACAAACATGTATGAGATGAGAGGAGCATGCTAATTTCCCTCGTTGACTCAGGTCCAGGCTTGTAGAATATTCGATCATTATGCACTAGCAGTTGAACCTGTCCTTGTGGTGTCATGCAATGAAGGAGTATGATGTTTTTTATCCAAATACAGAGATATCTGCCATTTAAAGCAATATGACAGTTTGATAGTTCAGTGGTTCATTGCCAAAATGATTTATTTAAAGCTAAATGTAGAATACAGAAAATAAAAAGCAATGTAGCATCTTGATAATTTAATGGTTCACAGCCAAAATCCTCACTTTAAAGCTAAATGTAAAGTAGAGATAAGTGCCATTGAAAGCAATAAAGCATCTTGATAGCACAATGGTCCATAGCCAAAACCCTTAACTCAAAGCTACATGGAAAACTGAAGTTTCAAACACAGTTTGTGATCATTAAAGGACACTTCCATGTCTATTGTTAATCATTTTAACATCAGGCATGATGAGGCATGGAGGGTTATGTTCTGTAGCGTGTATTCTCGACTGAAAACATAACTCCTGCTACAACATGCTTTTCTTAACCTCAGTTGACAGTGATGTTTGTTTTCTACCTTGTTGCTCTCCCTGTGGTTTGCAAAGATTTATGGTTTGCAATGACACACTCTGCTGCGTACTTTAGTCATTAGAATTTTTTTTCTTTTGGTGGTTACTTAAAAAAACAAAAAAACAAAGCAGCGCTGCAGGCGATTGGACCTCAACAGTTTTTAGCATTACAGAAATGAGCAACTTGTTTAATTTCACCCTCTTTGTTCATACTTTTATCACATTTGTCCTGTATTGTGCTGTTGGCTTGGAAGCACAGCACAGTGGAGTTTCATGGTTTTAATCCCAATCGTTTTTTTAAATGTCAAACATTTAAGGCACGGCCGCCCGACCACTTTCAGACACATTCTTTTGTTCATTCTGACGGGGCTTTGTTCTCAGAGTATGGGTGGCGCTTTGTTTTCAATTCCACTTTTACACTGTTATTGTGACAAGAGGGCAGAGGTGAATGCATGGCAGCCAGATGCAAAGGCACTGCAAGACAGGGAACATGGCAGGTGTCGGATTTGATCCCACTACCCTGAGGGCGACACACTTCAAGTGTATGACAGAGTGTAAGAAAGCAGGTGCCAATGGCTACCTGGCCCAGTACAAAGATCTGACAGGAAAGGACAGAAAAACACGAATGCTGCGTTATTTCCTATAGGCAGTATGAGGTGCAAGGTACCAGAGCATTAAAACAAAAAATGTGCTGCAGCCTTCTTTCCCTCAACACATTTTTTTTTGTCCTGAAATGCTCTTTGAAACCAATTCCCTTACTAGTTTCACACAGTGTGAGAAAATCTCCACACTCAACACCAAAGGAAATAATACACTAAAAACTAAAAGAGGTTTGGCACACTTTGGTCCGTTGCAAGCATTCAAACGCACAGCCAAGCTGTCACTTTCACACACACTCATCAAGGCAAAAGTTTGCCGTATTGGATTCTGTTACGGCTGTGTACACCTTATAATGGGACGTACCTGTGCAGTGTCATGCAAGGGCACATGGGAAACACAGCTGAACATAGTCAGTTCTTAAAATCCAAAAAAGTTCCAAACACTTAAAAGCCTTAAAAACAAACAACAAATCTTAAACATGTCAGCAGCAAGTTTTATTGAAATAATCTGGGCAATCAAGACAAACATACATGAAACAAACAAAAAATGAAAACAGAAATATGCGCCTTCTAAAGGAATATGACATTCCGAAATCCTTAATTTAAAGCTTGATTCAAACTACTTTACAGAGATAAGTGCTGTTTAAATCAGTACACCTTGATAGTTTAATGGTTCATGGCCAAAATTCTCAATTTAAAGCTGAACATGAAATAGAGATGAGTGCCATTAAAAGCAATATAGCATCTTGATAGTACAATGGTCCATAGCCAAAACCCTTCATTTAAAGCTACACGAGAAAAGAAGTTTCAGAGTTTCATAGCCAAAATCCTTATTTTAAGGCTTAGTGTAAAATACTATACAGCAATAAGTGCCATTTAAATCACTGTAGCATCTTAATAGTTCAGAGATTCATAGCTAAAATCCCTAATTTAAAGCTGACTGATAAAATACAGAGATAAATGCCATTTAAATCATTGTAGCATCTTGATAGTTCAATAGTTCATAGTCAAAACCCTTAATTTAAAGCTTCATGGAAAACTGAGGTTTGAAACACAGTTCAGAGTCATTAAAGGATAAATCATAAGAAAATATTTATATAAGAAAATATAAGTATTGCATTGACATGGAAAAAGTGCCAAGGGAAAAACAACTTCAAACACACATCAAATCTATGGCGCTAGTGTCAAAATATATTTCTTATCTCCAGATGTGGTCCATAACATGGCTGAAAATTCCTAACATAAAGTTAACTTTCTGGAGATCAAGCATGATGTAAGTTCTTGCTTCTGCTGCTACGGCTGCAAATCAACATCTCTTTGCAGGAAGAATTAGTAGATCTTCTGAGTTACAGCAGCAAGGGACAGATTATTTCCCCAAATACAGTCCCGGCAAAGGAAATGCCTGCAGGTCTAATGTATTTTTTGTGGACTTTACATCACTTTAACCTTCATGCAATAAGAATTCGATTAATGCTAACCTCTGATCAATGCCGACGTACCCTGACATCCGACTATTAGATCTGTTCAACCATTTTAAATTACACCAACTAAAGTAAACCCTCAACATAAAATACACAGCGCTCTGTCCTTGAGTCGAAGTCAAGCCAACTTATCTTGCACATGCATTACTCATGCTGCCTGAACCCCATTGATCTATTATTGAGCCAAAATCTTATTAGCAATCCAATCCCATTTGTCATACAATGCCCTTCCCCTCAGCATTATGCCTCTTTTACCTGTGCCGCATGAGTCATAAGTGCTATGTGAAAGCTCCTGATAACGTTGCCCTCAGATTTTCCGTCCTGTGAACACCTGTCTGCTCTCCAGAGGTGTTCATTTGACACCGTTCCAGTCAACCTCAAGTGAGACCCTGCGTCCCACACCACACCCCCTCCACTACAAAAGATGACTACCTGGGCAATATCCTGCTTATTGTCCACCTGGGACGACTTTTAATTAAAATCTAACGCTGCTTTTGTGTTTTTTAACAAAGCAACCAGTGCTATTGTAATCAGGCCGGGAGCCACCTCCGCTTTCTGTGCCTTCCTTTATTGACTGGTGATCTATGAGCCACTTCCAGGTAACGCAACAAATGACTAACCTTTCCTGACCTGTGAGTGCAGCTGACGTAAATTCTGGTGAAAGAGGACAGCTTGTTTCACTGATGAAGTGGCTTTGAGAGAGATCGGAAGTTGCCCCGGGGTGCGAGCCCTCTGCCACATGGTCCCTCGGTCTATTGCTCTCTGATTTCTGTTTTATTTCGCTCGCGGTGCCTGTCACTCTGCATGTCTGCCCCTATTCTCCCCTGTCCTCCCATTCTAGCCTATATTTTGCTGGAGCCACATGCAGGCTGTTTGGGTCATTGTGCAATTGGTGGCAAGTTTGGTTCAGTAGTCTGGACAGAAATAAGCTTCAGTGTTGCATTAATTGCAGAACCCCACACACCTCCATACGTAACATTTTTCATGCAGGTGCACTCCGGATTTGTGGGCTTAATATGAAATTTATATTAAGGACATCCATGACTGCTTTCATTTTAAACATCCAAAGCTCAGAGGGTGAACTGGGGGAATGTAATATGTTGGCACAAATTAACAAGTGCATCTATTTGTCCTGAGAATTCATAAAAGATTAGAAGGAGGAAAATGTCAATTTCACTGTTTTCCACAAACCCCATATTAAATTTCAACAAATCATTGCAGTCTTGAGGGGAACATGTGTTGTTAATTCTTAGTTTTGGTGGCCCTCTGCTGGCAGTTTGACAGAACAACTGAATATTGTTTGGTGGAGTCTGAAGCACATAAACACCATCGTTGCTGATCTTGTCCCTGCAGTACATATATTTTTTAAGGTGTAATTTAAATTGCATTCAATTAATAAGGCAAAAGAAAACAGTTTCTCATTAGTGTCTGATTAAATATTGTCATTAATCAGATAAGACTGTAGGGGATTAACCAACTTAAATTCTTGATAATTATATACTATTTTTTTTAGATTTATATGTATAAATGTTTATACAATGGTGTGCTGTACATTATGCATATACTACAGTTCCCAAAAGGGAGTTAGAAATGTGCTAGCAGCCCCCGCAGTACATGCAGCTGTACAGCTCTTCTGCATCTACTGTTCTGCTCTGTTTACTAGCTGATTATTTGCAAGGACAAATAAGAAAAAAAAATCCAATGAAACTGAAATAATACTGTCTTAGTCTCACTTTAGTAATTAATGATTGCAGTTGGTTTTGTGGAAATTTAACTTTATGGATTAAAGGAAGCAGTTAATTGCTTTTCCTTTTCTGTCCTGTTTCAGTGTTGCCTAACCCAGCACATTTAGAATGAGAGACAGTGTGCAGCCAGTCTAGATAGATTGCAAGGACACATGGACAATGTGGGCATCAAGGTACAAAAAGAGATAGGTTAAAGTGACTATTTATGAAATGGTGTGGGGATTAATAAATACACTCTCAGCCACTCACGTCACTGAACGTCCTTTCATGTCAACAACATATATGGCCTGTCGCCGTTATTGTTTAATGGCGTCGGGGAAAAATGCGGCGGAACAACAACAAAAGTTATGGCTGTGGAAGTCCGAGTGGGGTGGATGGGTCCACCAATGACCTTCACCTGCGAGGCCGGTGTCCGCTTCCCATAAGATTGTTAGAACCAATCCCTGTCCTTTTTTCCTAAACACAACCATATGTGTGTTGGTAAAACGTAAGTTTATTTGGAAAACAGGCTGAACTTGACATGGCCTCCCAGAACGTCAACAACCAACGCACCCAGGGTACCTTGCATGTTGTATCTCGACGTAGAATACCAATGACAAAACATCGATATATGACAAGGTTGGAGTGAGAATGTGTTGCTGAAACAGCTGAGCCAGTCACATAGACTGAATAAAATAATGGACACAGCCACCGTAACATCACCCATTGGTTTGTGGAATTCCTTTTGGAGGCCTTGATTTTGGCATTTTGACATTTTGGCTGTTGCTATCTTGGAGTTTTGGAGCCAAAGCTAACCCAAGCCTAGCTGCTAGCTTGGTTAGCAATGTGCATTTACAGCTATGGTTAACTGGTGAAATGCAAGTACTGATTTTCACTTCTGAAAAAGAGTCTTAAAAGCATTAAAACAACGTAATGAAGTAGTAAATAATAAAGTACTGAATGGGGAAATTAGCTATGGAAAAAGAAAGAAAAAAAAAAAGTTATTTATTTATTTGTACCGGACTGTAAACATGTTTATTTCTGCTTTAAATTATTTAAACATGTGGGTATATGGGTATTGACGATTGGCCATTAGCCCCACAGATTGCCGCTTGGACAATCACAGTGACATATGACGACAACAGCACAACAAATAAAGGAAAATACCTGTTAATTTTTTTATGATTATTTTTTATCAATCATAGCAAAACCACAAGCCCATACAAGGACATATACAACCTAATATCATTTAAATGTTTAACATTTATTGTTGTTATTTGTTCATTTATTGTCATATCCAGTATTTTCTGTCATTTCCAAGATCCCACAGTTTCCTTATCTGGTGGTCCAAATACTTTTCGGAGCACTCTCTGTAGGGTGGGAAAATGCTGACTTGTTTTTTTATGCTTAGTATATGGTCAAACCTTAAGGTGAGTGTAGAACATCAGATTTTAAACAGCCGTAAGTCATAACCAGAACGCCATCGATCTTAGTCCAAAAGATTTATGAGACAGCTTCTAAAAGATGAGTAAAGTGATTCCAGGTGAGTTTACTTATCAGGCCATCCATGAATGAAAGGAAGTCATCCACGAAAACGGCCTTACAGTGAGTCAACCGCCCACACCTACTCTATCAGATTAACCCGGCGAACCTCTCACTGACGGACGACTTCTGGGGTGAGAGTCAAACTGCCATCCAGCTAAAGAGAGCCACATACTGCACCTTAGACTGTTGAAGAGCAGCAGCATTGACCCACTATATTTCTAGAGGGGACGCAATCTAGCTCAAAATAACAAAAAAACACATGCACCCACAATCATTATTGGCTGTTTAGTAAGTAGGAACAACCACCACAACAACAAAGTATCTCTTAATAGTCTACTTCAAACACTGCATATTTGTGCCTAGGCAGAAATACTCTGTGTTTGGGAGTATTGGCTCACTGGACAAAAGCAGCAGCCCTGAATTTCATGCACATACACACACTGGCACACACACCATCTCTGGGCCTCAGCTGCAGGTTGCCCTCCACTGGCAATTACTTTCATCCACAGACTGTGACCAGGAACTGTTACCCTTGGGGTTGGCGCGCACACACACACACACACATACCACACACACACACACACACACACACACACACACACACACACACACACACACACTGCTAACCTGCTGAATGCTGATTCTGGGCTTCTGCCTGTGCAGCTTTGGTTCTGACTCTGGTCCTGATCCCTTCCTACACAGTGGCAATCCTCCTAAATGCACCCTGATGGCTGCGTGGTCACTGGTCCCTGCCCGACCATGCCGCTCAAACTCATAAACCATGTGCACAAACACACACACACATGCACACACTGGTTTACTGGGACGAAGCTTTTAGTGCCCCAGATATACACGGTAGAGGTGATGACGCATGCATACACCCGCAGATCAGCAAAGTCACTCATATACAAAAACACACACACAGGAAAACTAACCTGCATGAGCTTTGAAGTGCCTTGAAGACAATTAGAGTGAAAGCAAATAGTGAATGAGGACTTCGGGGAGTAGGGATTAGGGCGGCAGTGTTTGGCTCTAAGGATTAGTTCAGGGGTGCAGGGCGCTTTAAAAGCAGGAGATAAGCTCTCCAACAACTAAAGGTCACTCACCAAACAGATTGAGTGCTTAGCAAGGATGAGAGGAGATCTTAGTGGCAGCCAGGTAGAGCTCGGAGAGGAGAAAGTGGGTGTGAGGCTGCACATGTATCTACTGTATACATTCAGTGTGTATAAAAGGATCCCAAGCTTCACAATGGAATCGACCCCCTAAGATTGCAAGATTGCAAGAAAACCCCCAGCTCTTTTTTTAACATCAGAGTCATAACACAAGACCTATGTCTTTTGATGACCTCACAGTGGAGGAGAGTGGGTGGCAGCTCTGGACATGGACCTTCAGTACAAACCACAGTCTCAGGGGTCTGATCCCCAACCACCCTGACTCCCTACGAGATCAGCAAACTTTCTGTTGCTGCCCTTACACGGGTTGGACTCAGCACTGTGACTCGCCTGTGATAAGTGGCTGATTGACAAGTGCACTGAGATTGCTTCTTCTTCTTTTTTCCATTTGATGGCGGCTGGCAACCAGCAGAAAGGCCCCAAAACAGAGCCACTCTGCCAAATATAATACTGTAAATGGAGATAAAAATAAATAGTAAAGTAAATAAAGGTTTTGATGTTCTAAGTAATTGTAATTGTGAGCTTCAGACTTGTAAATGTGTTCACATCAACTTCCAAGTTGTGTTTTTTTTGGCCTCAGTTCAACTTTTGCCAGAACTCTCTGCCTCCTTATCCCTGCTGTGTAATGCTGTAGTCTCATTGAAATGAATGAGGAGACAGGTTGTGATGCAGTGATGGCGGCTGCCTATTCTTACTCAGTTGCTCTCCTAAATACCACTCTGGATCCACCAAACTGGGAAGCCTATAAGTGACAAGTGTTTGTATAATGTTTACAAGAGTAAAACTCCAATCTACTAAACATTCATGTCATTAACTCCCACCCACAATCATACTTAGGTGTACATGCAGCTATGCACTTCAATTAGATGTCTCCATTCGATTTTTAGCTGGCAACACCTGCCGGCCCGCCCACCTGCCTGGCCCCCTGCTGCGAATCAACTCAAGAAGCCCACTGGGTTTGTAACAGCCGGCCTTGTTTAGCACCAGGGACAAGGTCGTTTAAGTGATAATGAAATCGTCTCATTACTGTAATGAGACACATTTATAATGAAGGTGATTTGCCAAAAAAAGTACACACACGCAGACACGCATTTACCCACACACACAGGTACATGCAAGCTGACAGATGAGCACAAGGCTTAATGCATGCACAAACATACGCATGAGACAAGGCTATCCACACGGAGACAATCGTGCTCTCAGCCCAAACACGCACGGGCACTTCAGACACAAAAACCTGCCACCTAATTACCCAGCAAGCAAAACATAATGTACAACTTCTGTTTGAGGAGAGCGTCGGCCCGCCACGGACGCTATCACTCAGAGAGGAGCTCTTTATAGCAGCTGTGTATCTTTGTATTAGTTTATCTGTTTACTTTCAGCCTCCGCCTCAAAGCTAATTATGCTGCAATGAAGTCTTTAACTGTCAACAGGAGCGCCGGATGTGGTTTGACTCTGGGTGCTGTTATGGAGAGTGGGAGACAAATATATAATTGGCAGGAATGTGTCTGTTTGCATGATTCCTTGTTTCAGCAGTTTCACATTTTACAGAATTATTATATTTGGATTTATGCCACAATGGAATCCTGATACAGTACATAGTGTAGCATCCTTATTATAAGGACTGGTTACATTTTCTGCAGTGTTGCAACTGTATTCAGGACCACTCCTTCATATTTAAAACATTTTACTAACAAAGACAATGATATCTATTTATGCTAATTAGTCTACTAAAATGACAAGTAAGGTAGTGGTAGTTTAAGGGTGGGATGTAGTGCCGGACCAAGCACAGCTGGTGCCCTAACCAAGCTTCCTTGGCCCCCCACCCCCCTAACAAAATTGCTATGATTATGACTGTTATTATTGTATTTACTACTTATATGAAAAAGAGCTAATAAGAAATTAGCACAAATAAACAACTAACAATCACAGACTGTAAATAACAAACAGTAAGAGAATATAGTCTGTGCAAATTTGCTGGTTTTAACTTGTTTGTTGATTTATACTGTGTCCGAGATGTCTTTTGACTTTTCACTTTCTCATACTCTGAAAACTTAACATTTTCTTATTTTGCTGCATCACAATAAAAGTTTTTACATCACAAAATAACAGGGAACTTTTACTGGGAAGAATCTACAGGAAATGAAATGTGTTTATCACTGAATTAGCGGAACTTTTTTAGCGTCTTTTCCTAAATAAAATAAAAAAATAACAGGGAACTTTAGCCGCGGATCAGGCCCCTGCTTTTAAACGTCATCGTTCGAGACAAGCCATCAACAGGTAAAGGACACACCTTCAAGTGAGAAGCCCTGTTGTAATGGAAATGCAAATCCCTGCCGCGCTGGGCTGATGGCTCAAACCAAAGCTCAAGCCAAGCCAGCCTGTGACTGTCGAAAAGGGGCAAATGTACCATGGAGGGAAACCCAGGGAGTGAGACTCATGGTGGAGGGTGATTGGACATAGCTTTGTTTCAAGAGGGATAGCCAAAAAAATTACACTGAGCTCTCTACCTGATCGTCCCCTCTGCAAGAATTAACTTGCATTAGGCTGGATTTAGCGTTCTTGTTTACATAGTATCAAAGCACCAATCCAGGCTAGACGAGACAGATTAGATGCAAACTCTTGATTACACCCTGTGGCTGCATCGTGACATGCAAGCACAACCACCTTATGAGACATAGTGAACTCAAGTTCCAATAACTTTATTCAAGTGGGATTTACATTACTAGAAGGTGCTGGAACTATTATTGAGTTATTTTCCTTCAAACTGGCAAACTAATTCTGCCAATTATCTCAGTCTGGGCTGAAATAATTGCACTTCTTCTACAATAACTGTGGAATTTAATAGTATTTGCTTGATATTACTCCAGGGATCTGCATGTGCTTTTCTTCAAGACAAACACTTGTTTCCAAGAAACTGCTAAAAGGACTGAAGCTGTGTTGCAAACACTGTGGTGCAGTTATTACAGAGGTTGTCAAAGATGTTTAGGGTAAAGGGTACCTTTGGAATTTCTTAACCTGGATTCTATTTTGTCTTATTTTTTTGTTTGTTTGAATAACAAATGGGAACAACATTTTTTTAATCCACTAAAAGTGCTTGTTTTTGGCATTGAAAGGCTCAGATTGTTATTTTAAGTGTCTGACAAAGATAAATAGTTTGCTCCCCAGAAAAAACCCTGAAATCACTATCACCAAACTCCATTTAAATAAATCCTAATTTTTGTGTACATAGAGCCAGCATACATTTACATTTTCGCATTTTCACCTTAGCCACTGTAGTTAGAAGCCCGTCTTAGTTTATTCTGTGTTTTTTTCTGGTTTAAATCACCAGGTAAGTTTATTTTAGAGAAGAAGGGATCTCTGCAGATAATCTGACTCCAGGTAAAAGCCTCCTGAATGTCTGAGTCTGAGGTTGTTGGAGAAAAAGGTGAGCACACATTAGCAGGAAGCGAGCCACCCACACTGACATGCCAAACAGCGTCTGAGATACACTGATTTATAACGTTAAACTGTTTTGGAGAAGAGAAGACCTCTGCAGATAATTTGGCTCAGGGTAAAAACCTGCTGAACAATGAACACAGAAGGGATTCTTGCTGGGAGAAGTTTTAGCTGGTTGCAGTCTGCAATTCAGATACCAAAAAGTCCCCCTAAATCTTACACGCTTCACCTTTACCTGTGTTTTACAATGATATAATTACTGTTTATTTAAATGGAGTCTGGTGGGTTTGGTGGCAGCAATTGTAGGGCTGCTTGTAGTTAAACAAAAAGGATCTTACTCTTTAGCAAAAGGTCTATCTCTGTAGGGATCCTTTCCATAATGTTGTCAGACACTTAGAATAACAATCTGAGCCTGTCAGTGGCAAAAACAAACACTTTAAGTTGATGTCTCACTCAATACTGGACCAATTTCAAAAATGATTGCTCTGATTTGTCACTGAGACACACAAAAATGAGACACGTTGACAACATAGCAGTAACCCTTTAAAGTGAGAAAGTAAAGACAGAAGAAAAAGAGGCTGACATGAGACAGAAGTCGATGTCTCTGATTTAAGCCCGTGGATTTATGAGCCTTTTTTTCCTTGCTGTGTCACCAGAAGCCCCAACTCCATAATTTGCCTTTTAACCCAGCTTGAACTACCCTCACCTCCTCCTTTGTGAAAGCTCCCTCTGTGCAATAACGTCACAAACACACTGTGAATCTGAAGGGTGCTCTGCAGAGTCTGGTTCAGTGGCGACAGATTTGCCGACTGACTCCCTCGGGTCAACGGGCCACTTGGGACGGATTTCACTGCAACCATCTAATACCACGGATTCACTCAAAAGCTCACTCTTAAGTGTTCACTTAATTTGCTCCTCTGCTCTTGAGTAAAACCCCAAATAAATATACTTTTGAAGCCAGCCAGGTCTGGGAAGGATTTTGGACACAAGAGGGCACTGGTGTCTCTCCAAAACACTCACTGCAAAGCATCCAGGCAAGTCAATCATACTGCAATGCCCCCTGGAGTAAGTAGCCTATTCTCTGGCACTTGTTCATATATAAATAGTCCCCCAAGGTGAATATCCTATAAATTGCCTGTCCGTGAGTAAAAGGGATCACAATTAGGTCTGTCATTGAGACCGAAAAAGATTGAGACCTTATGTCACTCTGTACGCATTGCATCCAGCACATGACCCTGTATCTTTTGCCACTGTGCATTTATTCCTCCTGTTTGTGTCTTTACCCTACAACGGAGGGGGCACATCAACTCCATAACTCACCTCCGGTCATAATGGTGGCGAATGGCCCCCTATCACTCACGCACGGGCACTATTAGCTTGTCAAACGTGGCCCGAACAGACAACTCTTTGAGGAGACATGCATCTCGCCGGTCATGGTTGTCTGTCTCGTATCTGTTGCGTTTCGCAAAGCATGTCGGATGAATAGACGTGGGGCTGTCTTGTCCCGAGTCACAGGGGCGGGGAGATGAAAGCAGAGTGGGTCCCGCAAAAACACACAGGCACACACACACATAGACCGCTGCCAAACAAGTGAGCATCCATGACAGATGCAACAGAGTGAATGATGGGGTGGACTAAAAGCTACAGGCAAAGCTTGGGCGCATTACATGTGTGTATTCCACTGTGCATCTCTGTGTGTGTTCTTTATACTGTATATGTGCGTTCCTCTCTATGCATTTGTACCCCAGCATGGGTTTGCATCTGTGTATGTGGACATCTGTGTGTAAGTGCTTGTGTTGTGTGTGTACTCCCTGCAGATTGCTGCTCATCTGTGGTTTATTCATCCCTGTGGATAGCAAGGGTGTACATGCTGAAAGGATACATCAATCATTGGGCGAGGGGGTAAAAATAGATAGGCTTGGTCGAATACAGATGTGTCTCTTAACTCTGGATGCATTTGCAATATGTCTGAGAGGGGAAAAATGTAGAGGGGAAAAAGTATAGAGAGAAAGAAATGTAGAAAATGTAGAAAACAGAAAGAAATGTAGACAGAGAAATAAATTTTGTCAATTTTTTTGGTCTATATTCGGCGAGTTCGTCACAGCCTGGAAACACGTCAGGCTCTCTCCACCCCGCCACCTTCTAATCCCACACACTGAGAAGCTCCTGCTGTCCATATCAATTAGCAGCATTTAGCTGGTCACACCACTGCGCTACAGATGACTACATTTCCCACGTCTCAGTGAGGCAGATTGCCTCCCATTATTAATGGCACCGCTGGGGAGGAGATAGTTGCTGAGCGCTACACTGTGAACCTGCAGTTGAATTGCTGCCATCAGAGTGCTGCAGAAACCTCCTCCTCCTCTGCAAAAAGGTCAACTATTCAGATATGGGGGACATTTCTTTCCCTCCAGTTCCTGCACATTGTTATCATGCATTTTATCAACTGTTTGGCGCAGTCGCCCAGCTGTGAATGTTTCCTACTTAGAGGAAGTGATGTCAGCTGTTGAGCAAGATAAAAAAGTCAGGAAAAACAGAACGTGCTCCTGCAGAGCTCAAATACTCTGTGCATGTTATATGATCACGCACATAGGATAAATGCACCCAGCACTTTTGCACATGCACACACACACAAACATACGTACTCAATGGGCAGAGGGAGGTTGAGGATAAGAGCCAAGGGTGACTGATCGATCTTGGCATGGTGTTAATAGTTTCAATGATGGAAGGCATGACTCCTGTTTGTGTGTACGTGCGCGAGTTCGTGCACGCCTCTCCCAAGCTTTATTGATCATGTGCCAGGGGCGTGGGTTAGTGCTCAGCGCTTTCAAGTGCTCAGGGCAGACGGCAGGCAAAGTCACTCCATGAAAAAGTGCCGTCGGCGAGGGATGCGCGTGTTTAATCCTTAAATCAAGAGGAAAGGGTTAAATGTTGCGTGTCACCTTCATCTAAAGTGACTCTTTGAGTCTGAGAGCGCTCGGAGCGGGACTGCTGCTGTCTGTCAGAAGAAGAAGCATTTCAATCAAGGAAAAATATCACGTATAAACATTGTCACTTATATGATTACATTTTTGAATATGAAATTGATTTATATTGTCAGCAGATTGTCTGAAGGACCACTTAAGCATACATTAATACAGACACCATCCTGCCTTTACTCTTATAGATGAAAGCCCTACCTCATTGCAAACAAAACATAATTATTTAATAGTCACATAACTTTTGTTCTTATTATATAAATGTAAAACATCAGAAAAATAAGACTTTATTGGCCTTGTTTGATTTTTGTGTAATTTAGGCATTTGTAGAAGTTGCAAGTCTGCAAGAAAGGATGTTGTTTTAAAAATATCACCCCCCCAGAAATTTAGAAGGAAAAAAAAAACAGTGGCGAAATGTGATTATTTTCTTAGCACCCGTGGTGGAAAGTAACTAAGTACATTAATTGTAGTACTCTGTTAAAGTACAAAATTCAAGGTAACTGTACTTTTTTGAGTATTAATATTTTGTGAAAACTTTATTCTTTTTTTCACCACATCTCAGAGGTAAAAATAAGACTTTTTATTGCACTACATTTATTTGACAGCTGGTTTTTACATTAAGATTTTACACTGTTTTTTTTTTTAATTACATACTGTCAAGGAGTAACCACCCAAGAGGATATAAAATAGCTAAAATCACAATTTCTGTGATCTACAACACTAACATGCTGCTTACAAATTAATAAATCATTAATAATCTGAAAATATTATATATAACACAGTAATGTAACACTGACAGGGGCCGTTCTATTTTTTTTTTTTTTCTTTTCATACTTAATGCATTTTTTTGCAAGTAATTTTGTATTTTTAAGTAAAGTAAGAAATTAATTAAAATTTGGAATGCCAGATTTTTACCTGTCACAAAGCACGGTACTGTTATTTTTACACAAGTACAAGATCTGAGAGTCCAGGCTTTCAGATCATCGTCAAAGTTGAACGCTTGGGCAGTGACTTGCTGCATCAGAAACTAAAAAAAAAAGGCATCCTTTAACATTGGCATGATATGCTGCTGGTTGCCGTTATAGTTTAACAGCGCCTTGCAGTGTCAGGGGGAAATGCGGTGGGACAAGGGGGAATGTTAAGGCAGCAGAAGTCTGAGTGGGGCGGGCGGGAGGGGTGGTGGATTGGTCCAACAAACACGAACTTTCACCCAAGAGAGCAGTGTTTGCATGACGTAAGATTCTAAAGCCAAACCCTGTTCTTTTTTCCTAAACCTAACCACGTCACAACGTCAACTCGCGGTGTTGTACCGATGTAGTGCTTTTATTTTGAAAAAGACAATATGTAAACGTTAAATTTCCTGTGAAAACTGAGGTGTGTCTTGAAAGAAGACAATGCATGTAACAGGCAGAACTGACATGGTGTCCCACAATGTCAACAACCAATGCACCCTAGGGTACCTTGCACTTCATATGTGGACGTGAAACGTCTTTGACTTGAACGTCAATATGTGGTGAGGTCGGAGTGAGAATGTGTTGGATCTGAATATATTACCACTGGTTAGAACTCTGTAAACAACTGGTAGTTAGAGTAAACTCTTTTGCCCTGAATTAGTGCTCCCAGGCTACTTCCACCTAGCTCTATAAATGAAACTATTATTATGTGTAAAATTGTTAAATGCTGCTGAGATTAGAATTCAGAGATGTTGATTGGGGCAATGCGCATCCTGAGAACAAACTGTTCAGCTGTTGGCCTGAGAAGTCAACATTCTTCACTGGAACAAAACTCCCAGACTTCAGCACATATGTCAGTAGACTGGCTTGCTAGGACTGAAGTTAGATTTTATTTGACCTTGGAATATAATTGCAGTTTTGATTTTGAGTATTGGAATGCCAGAAAGGGCAGTTTAAATTTGTAAAAAAAATTCTCCAAATATTTCTGTGAATATTGAAAGTGGACAAAAGGACAAGGTCTTGCAATTAATGTAGGTTGAATTGAGTCCAGTTTTATGCAGTTTGAGTGAATCACTAAAATTGCACTCAATAACAAACTTCTTTTCAGTTGATTAAAAAGTTCCTATTTTGACTGTTTCCACCCACTCACACTCAAAGCATCAGTACAGGGGCAGCACAGTCTTTTTGCACCTCTGTGCATGTCCTTGGTTGGAACAAAATGCTGTGTTGTCTGTTTTTTGGAGTTACACCATAAGTTCGGAATGTAATAAGTCAATAAGTCAAGGCAACACTATGAGCACTTCTGTCCCTCTACACTAATCTCACAGCTCCCCCTCTATTCTCACTTTCTGTCCTACTCACTGATCGTGACAGGAAATATGGTGATGAATAGATCTGAAGTCTTACTACAAAAATATTTGTTCAGGTTTCGTGCTGATGAAATTGTCAGATTAATCATAGTCAGTGGTGTAGTGGTAGTTGATAAGGTGCGCGTGCCACTGGGTAGATGGGTAGGTTACCGAGAAGGAAGTGGGTATACTCTCCTATATATTCCAATGGCTTTTTGGCTGATAGGTGGGCATGCTGTAAACAGCCAGAAAAAGAGCTGGGTATACCCCATATACCTGCATATATCCTCCACTACACCACTGACCACAGTCATATCAATGTCCTCAGATGCCAAGCAGTTTAAAATGCCAGAGGTGCCCTGGACAGCGAGTTCTGTGAGCCAGAAATTCCAAACACCTGCTCAAGTATTTTTTTGGGTCACTGGCGTTGATCAATAACTCCACCGATGATATGTTATGGTCATTTTGTGTTATGGGCCGGTATAAATCCCACTTATTGCCCCTTTAAACGGAGTCAGTGAGGGGAGTTTAGTGCAGGACATCGATACAAGCGATGATCGCTGCATTCCAATTCCACCCAGGGATTTATCATTCCAAAGACTCGCATGGCACAAGTGGCATTCTCAGGCCTCAGGGTGTGAAGCAAACCAAACTTCATCTACTTTTTCTGCTTTTTTGGGGGGATGTGTGTGTGTGTGTGGGGGGGTGTTAATAAACCGCTGATTCAAGCAGCATGATTGCTGGCAGCATACACCTCCACTTAAGTTAACGGCCCTCATAAAATTAACAGTGGCAATAAAACACATACCGCGAAAGTATGTTTCTAATGACACCTGGAGCACCGCAGGTCATTTATGTAGGAAATTATACAGTAAAATATTATTGAAGCCAACAACTGCACAAGATCAGGGTGCAGGATGGTAGGAGGAGGGCTCAGTTTGAGACAAAGGCAGAAGCGCCCCTAGAAATTTTTCATTAGGGGTGGCCAGATGGGGCGACTGAGTGTCTTGTGGTGGCACACCGAAACCAAAAAGTATGACTGAATTTAAGGAATTTGCTTATGCTGAGAATTAAGTCAGTACAGAGAAGAGTTGCATATGGATACACTTGCTATCGCTATACTGCTATAGTTAACTCTTTAAATTACAAAACAATCCCGCTACGTGGCCCTTCTAATAGATGATTCACTGTTTTTCAAATAGGCCGGTTGTCCTTTTTCTGGTGATGATAAGTACAGCTTTAATTTGAAGGAGTATAGGGATTGTAAGATTCAAAACATTTACTGGAAACAAGCATTTTCAAGTTTAGGAGACTCTTGGGTAGCCATAGAATTCATTTTCATTCAGCTATGTTCAGGTGGGAGTTCAGGGGACCACTTTGAAAATAGCCATACTTGTTATTCCCTCACCAAAATTAAGTCTACATCCATCCATCCATCCATTTTCTAACCTCTTATCCTCAGCTGACATTGGGTGAGAGGCAGGTACACCCTGGACAGGTCGCCAGACTATCACAGGGCTGACACATAGAGACAGACAACCATTCACGCTCACATTCACACCTACGGACATCTACATGTCTTTGGACTGTGGGAGGAAGCCGGAGTACCCAGAGGAAACCCACAAAACCCTCTTCCTGACAGGCTATTCTGCAATGGTTGGTACCAATAGATGCTTTAAGTTATCTAGTTTCACAAGATATCAACACATTCACCTTAGCTTAAAAAATGAGCACACCACAGCGTCTTCAAGACAGCGTGTCAGCCTCCAAGTATTTTCATCGTGAAGGCTAGTGGGAGGGGCCAGCAATGGTGCCAGTGGCCCCCCTGGTCCCCCATTATGGGCACCACTGATCAAAGGAGCAAAATTGGGATCTCTCTGGTCTATTTTGTACGTAGTTCAACAGTCTAACAACAAGCATGTTTTGTTATACTATATATTATCTCTAAAAGGATTTCTCAGCTTTTTTTTTAATAAAATGAATCAGACTATCCCTATGGCCATTTTGATACAACTATTGACACTTGTGTATTCCATAGTGCTTTCTGAAGATAGCAGAGGTTGTAAATTGTATCTATAGGCTACCTCGACAGTCAGAAAAAACCATTACTCAGTGAAGAAGTCTCAATATGTTTCAGGAAACCCAGGAGGAACATGGAAATTGAAAAATCATCTGCGCTGTGCTGCAATGTGGAGTAAATGATCCTATGCTTTGGTGAGAGGGGGAAAAAAAAATCTTATCTGTTGCTCCTCGACTTGGGTGAGTCATTAAATCCCTCGGCCTGGAGGAACATATGTTTAGGCAGGAAGTTATTTTTAAATCGTCAGTAACATACAGTACAGTGGTATCCATCACTGAATCCCACCGTTTCATGCCTCATATGTTTCTTTACAGTAGCCACTACAGCTCGTTATTTCTCCATATATATGCCTCTTTTAACACTGCCTGTTTAAGTGCCAATTTCTTCAACAATCTTTAATATGTTCAGCGGCTGGGAGATAATAATGGGTCACACTAATTGCCGGAGAGTAAACTATGTATCCAAAGTGTAAATTTATCACAGTGTGATCACAACACCGCGCTGACGTTCTCTGGAGAGGCTACACATTGCATCTCACAGTCTGAATACGTGGTCAGCAGGGACAGCATGTGACTCAAACTGTTCTTCTCTTCTTTTGAGATCACAGAACAGACCATGTGACGTTATGACTCACTTGTTGTGGGCCTTGAGGAAACCAAAAAGCCTTTTTATATTAACCTAATTTATTCCCATACAAGCTGTCTATGGGACCTAATATGTAATCTGACGATGAGTCATGCATGAGTCCGAGTATTACTCGGACAGTGACTTGCTGTCCCCATTCTGTTGTATGTTTATCAATTTGTTAGCTATTTTTGGTTCATCATGGCCAATGCAGCAAAGGTTAAAGTGTGTCACAGCTCTGTTACTGTGTAAAACAAGAGTCTACAGCCATGCTAGCAGCTCTGTGGGGCTGCACTCAGGCACCGTGGTACTTTAGGCTAAATGCTAATATCAGCATGCTGACATATTCGCAATGTCAGTGCTAGCTTGTTGAGGTTTCTCAATCATGTTTCCATCTTAGTTTAATGTTGCATGCTAAAATATGCCAATTAGTGCTAACAAACTGCTAACTTTGCTTCATTACATACCCTCACAATGTTTGATAATGCTTCACAGCTTCATCTTCCAGGTACTGGCGGTGTCTCACTTTAGATGAAACCATGCTCACTTCCTCATGACAAACTACAAAAGATGTCCAGGCCTGATGACTGGCTGCCAGCTGGGCGCCCTGTAAAACAGCACAGAGTTCATTGGTGGCTCATCCACCCTTGCCGAAAAACCTGGAGGAACTCTACCCTCTCATCCCTTTCCTGAAAGGTAGGAAGTTTCGTGCTTCACTCCCTGTGTTTATCTGTTTTTTCTAATAGTTGCTGGCTGAATTTGAGTTCCCACAGCTGTGCAAAGAAAACTTTGCTGATTTTCAACCAGCTCTATCATTGCAGTGCAGGACGTGTGTGCAGACGAACATTGTTTGGCTTCACTTGGTGCCATCAGCACCAAGTGAAGCTCCTCGCTTATCCATTGAAGGAGGTCTACCAGACACTTCCCCAGCAAAGTTGCTGGCAAATGCTGCTGCTCACACTGAGATGACACAGAGCTGGTTGAAACTGGCAAAGTTTCTCTTTAACTACCCATATCACTACTTTCTAAGCTACTGTAGCTGTTGCGTTTTGCAGAGGTGGGCCCTCAGTGGCTGGAACACCCCTCTAGTGAATTGCTGTCACTAGGGTTGCCACATTTGATTTGTTAAAAACGCGACATTTGGTGCAACTGCACCCAGGCTGGGTATCATGCCGATACCTATTTTTGTTGGTTTCTGATGCTGCAAGTCACTGCCCAAGTGCTGGAATTAGATGTCTAATGAGTCAGAGTGAGTTCAGGTTTCGCAGCAATTAGATACAGCCGTTGCTCTCCTCTGACCATTTATGGATACAAGCTTCACTAACAACACCTGACCATTTACTGAAGTCATAAGTAAAGTTATTGATGTACAAGTAACATGAGTATGCTGGGTTCATGCTGTGTCCATGATAAAGATAGGAGTGCATAATCTCCATTCAGTCTTAAAAGGGTTAAAGTGACTAGTTGCCATGGACACAGATGCACAGACCGAGTACATCAGTGACTGAAAAAACAACCTACAATACCTATGAGACCTACAAACTGTATTTGTCAAGTTGGTTCCAGGCGAGTGATCCAGGCTTTCAAGTTGCACGAGACACAAGAGAAGCCTAACTGCAACTTCTGGTCAGGGGTTTTCAAAATAAGATAATCTCTGCCGTCCGATGTGCCAGTACAGGCAGGGAATACAGTAGCCTACTAACTGCACCAACTAATGTGAAAAGACTGGAGCCTGTGCTAGCATGCACTGCTCAGAAAGCATCAGGTAGACATGAGAAAGAAAGCTAACACAGAAATACACTCGATACCTAAATAGAGATTCCAAACACCTATGAATCATCATTACTTTGCACAGTCACTTACAGGTACAGTGTCACCTGAATGTGATTTTCACATCTATCAAAAGGTGATTGTGGGAGAATAAAAGAAAAAAGTAATGTTCATACAATGCACACAGCAGTTAATTTCATTCTGTTGTATTTGAGAGTAATGTAAGATTAATTTCACATTTAGAATTTTGACACAAAATGTGGGGAATTACTGTAAATAGTTAATTGGTAGTCTTACTCAAGGGACTTCCTGGTTCAATCAAGTTCTTTTTTTAGTGACAAAAAAAAGCTGATTCCAGCAGATGTAAGTTTCAAATCATTCTAACCAGCATGTTTTTGGACTGCAGACTGGAAACTAGAGCACCCCCACACACACACACACACACACACACAAAACAACATGCCCCTTTTCCTGCTTCAGGTTGCAGTATATCCACTAAATTACCGCCCTGATATAATGAAAATTATCACATGCACAGTGTCTGAACAGCATCCTCCATTTTAGAATGCAGTTTACTGACTGACAGCAAGAGGGCATTAAAAGCTTGTGACACAGGCAGGAGAGAATCTGCCTCTCTAAGGGATGGTTATGTCATTCTCTCTCCCTCTTTCTCTCTCCGTGTGTCTGTGTTCAGCCACAGGAAGCTGAATTCTGTATATTTAGAGGGAGAAACAATGGCCTGATCTCTCTGGTGTTTATGCTGGTGCCCCATTTTCTGCCTAACCACTCTTGTAGTCCTCCTCCTACACACTGTACCGTGACGCTTATGCCATTGTCATTGAAATCGGCGCGTAAAAAGCCCGTCGCACTGTAAACACTGGGGTTTAAAATGAACTTGGCAACCTCCACCTGGCGAACGTGTGTGAAAACTGCTGATGGTGGCAATCGCTGGCAGGTTGATGTTGAAGAACACTTTGAGATATAACAACTCCCTGCATGTCATTGACTGCGCCTAAGTGATGCTCTGGTTGTCTGACTACACAGCCTTCAAAGTCCCCGCTTTTCAACTTGATGACTCAGGATGGGTGTTGGTTTATAATGAGAGGAAGTTGGTGTAAAAATCACTGTCTGCCCCGTGCTCTTGTCTTTGCTCAAAATATATACGGAAAACTTTATTTTCATAGCATCTCCCTTGTTCTCGTTTCTTTATTTAGCATTCATGAATAATTTTCATTTTATAAATATTCGTTATTGGCTGTTGCTCAACTGAAACCAAGAGGATGTCAGCTGTTTTAAATCTTATTTTAGAACACCATCCAAGTCAGTAAATGCAGATTTAAATGCAACTTGATGGAGAAACGTAGCGTGCTTAACTTTCTGGGAATGTCAGGGTTTCATATAAAAAAGCAAACGTGTGGATGTTTTGTTTTGGTTTCTAAAAAATGCAGCAGCAAGCGAGGAGAAAAAAAGCAGCAGTATTGATTGTGGTGGGTAAAGTCAAGAAAAGACATTTTATTGTTGTTGTTGTTCAAAATCAGAAGTACAAAACTGCAGAATCTCAATCTATTGATTGCATGGTGGAGTGCAGCTATACATCACTATAGGTGCAAGGCTATTTCATCCTCTTGATTAAGACCCCTAGGGGTGAGCATTTAAAGAGTGGAATTGTAATCACTCTGCTTTTGAAGGAGAGGGTTATTTATATCTTCTTCTCTTCTTGGGGTTATGATGCCCTCCATGCCTGTGTGTCTTGATTGGACATTGGATATTTGTCCAGATGCGGGACTACAATGGTCCTCATCAGGATGAATACTGTGATTATATATATCTGCCAATATCAGACCTGTCTCTTAGAAATTACCTTCGTATGTTACTAAATTGCTTTCATAATTATGTTGTGGTGACAGGTAATGGATGCCACGATTAGGTTCAGAGAGGTTTCTTTGAGTGATAAAAAAAGGGCAATGATACTCAAAAAGGCCCTACAACCTCTCATGAAGGCGCAAGATACACACACACACACACACACACACACACACACACACACTATGTGGTGGTTTTGCCTGTTTTTATTATTGTTTTGTGTTTCTTTTGTGTTTCCTTATCTCTTTGTGGTTATTGTGTGTCTTTTTATGATCATTTCATCTCTCTCATTTTCTTATTTCTCTCATCTTCTCATTCATATCTTTCTCTCATTTCTCTTTTTCTTTGTAGTTTTGTGTATCTTTGCAGTTATTTTTATGTCTTTGTAGTCATTTTGTTCCTTTCTGTAGTATTTTTATGTGTCTTTTACATTATTTTGTACATCTTTGTAGTCATTTTGTGAGTCGTTGTAGTTACTGTCTGCCTTGGTAGTTATTTTGTAAGTCTTTGTATTTATTTTTATGTGTCTTTGTAGCTGTTTTGTGAGTCTTTGTCACCTTTTTGTGTTGTTGATATTTTGTGCCACTTTGTAATCTTATTGTGTGTCTTTGTAGTCATTTTTTGTGTCTTTGTAGCCCTTTTTTGTGTCTTTGTAGTTATTTTTTGTGCCTTTGTTGTCATTTTGTGCCTTCCTTTACTCTTTTTGTGTGTTCTTGTAATTTTGTGAGTCTTTGTAGTTATGTCACGTCTGTGTCGTCATTTTGTGCTTCTTTGTAGTATTTTTGGGCGTTTTTGTAATTCTTTTGTGAGTCTTTGTAGTCATTATTTGCCTCGATAGTTATTTAATGAGTCTTTGTATTTATTTTGTGTATCTTTGTAGCCTTTTTGCGTGTGTTTGCAGTTACTTTTTGTGTCTTTGTGGTCATTTTGTACCTTTCTGTAGTATTTTTGTGTGTCTTTGACATCATTTTGTAAGTCTTTGTAGTCATTTTGTGCTTTTTTGTAGTTTTTTTCTGTGTCTTTGGAGTTGTTTTGTGAGTCTTTGTAGTCACTCTCCGCCTTGATAGTTATTTTGTGAGTCTTTGTATTTATTTTGTGTATCTTTGTAGCCTTTTTGTGAGTAATTGTCACCTTTTTGTGTTGTTGATATTTAGTTATTTTTTGTGTCTTTGTAGTTATTTCACGTCTGTGTCGTCATTTTGTGCGTCTTTGTAGTATTTTTGTATGTTTTTGTAGTTGTTTTGTGAGTCTTTGTAGTCATTATTTGCCTTGATAGTTATTTAGTGAGTCTTTGTAGCTGTCTTTTGTATCTTTTTTGGCATTTTGTGTATCTCTGTGGTTGTCTTGTGTCTCTCTGGGGTCATTTCTCATCTTTGTGGTAATTTTGTGTCTCTATGATGATTTTGTCTCTGTAGTTGTTGTGTGTGTCTTTGTAGCCTTTTGTGTTTTTGTAGATAGTTCGCGCCTCTTTGTCATCTGATTGTGCATCTTTGTAGCCCTTTTTCGTCTCTTTGTAGTCATTTTGTGCCTTTTTGTGGTCTTTTTGTGTGTTTTTGTTGGTATTTTTGAGTCTTTGTAGTTATTTTGTGAGTCTTTGTATTTAGTGTGTGTGTCTTTGTAGCTGCTTTGTGTCTCTTTGAGATCATTTGGATCTTTGTAGTTCATTTTGTGTCTCTTTGAAGTAAGTTCTCATATTTTTGGGCATTCTGTGTCTCGTTGTGGTTATTTTGCCCTTTAATGTAGTTATTTTGTGTCTCTTTGCAGTTCCTTTGCATCTCTTTGTAGTCATTTTGAAGTAGGTGATGACATTTGGCAGGTGAGGACCAGAGGGGCCCCTGACATTTTGGGTTCCTTGGACTGTAGGTAGGCCCACAGTAGGCCTATTCAGTGATCCATTCATAGTCACCAGTGAGTGGATAGTATATCGCAAAGATGCTCATTTTAGCAAAAAAACAAAAAACAAAATCAGTTGTCAGTGAATATTTTAGTGACATATTTAGTATCAACATTCTTTGCGACTTGCCAGATTTGTTAATTAGCAACATCTCCTCATTATGATAATAAATAACCTTCAAATGCATTTGCTGTTTCAAATTAGTTAATTAGATAAACGGAATTTCTAGGGGACAAGGCTGCCAAAATACATTCACCATTTTGGAGATGTTGGCTTTTTTTGTTACTGTGTTTATAGTAATGTTATAATTTATATGACTTTTGCATCAGTGTGATGAAGTACCTTGATTTATAAGGCTGGAGAGCTAATCAATGCCGGACCTAGCACTTTTGGCGCCCTAGGCAAGCTACTCCTGGCGAATTATATATCGGTTTGTCCTAAATACATGATCATATTTTAGACACAACATACTGCTTAACTTTAAAAGAGGCATCCATATGGCTGCAACAGGTTCATGAATTGCCATGACAAAAATAAATTTAACAGGTAGGCAGAACCCTGGTCACCACCTTTTTAGGAAGGGAGACTGATGAATGCCTCTGCTATTCTTCATATCCAACGCCCTTGAACAAGAGCCTGGCTATATTAGTCAGTTTAGTCACATTAGATGAATACGCACAAAAAGGAGACTTTGAAAAACAAGCTGATGAGATGGAATACAAATTCTGACAAAGAGCCTGCCCTGATGAATGGAACAGAGCAGCGAGACTCACTCAAATGACCCTGATGAGTGTTTCTAAAAGGGCAAAACATCCCCCAGACAATGGTCCCAGATGTTTGCGGCAATACTCGGAAAGACTGAAGCAACAGTCTTAAAACACTGTCACATTTTGACTTTAAATCCGCAGCTGATTAATGAGAGCAAAGACTCACTACAGGAGGTGTACAAATGTCCTTCTAATCTGGATTCATTTGATTTCTTTAAAAACCAAGACATTATTTGACAAACCTCCTCCAGGCAACTATCAATGTGGCTCCTGTGCACAAGGCTATTCGGGCTTTAAGTGTGGCTCTTATATCTACCCAATAACTAATAAAATAGTGATAATAAGCAGAGCTATTCCTTTCTCCCTCTAGTATGCCATTTATTTGATCCCATTCAGTCTTTAGAAGATACTGAGATCATAAAAACACCAGTCAGAACAAATGTAGTGCACCGTGGTCACTGTACATTTAATGAGACTAGGGAGTTGTCGTTGCTGTTTCAAGCCTAACTTAGCTAGCTGTTTCTAATGGTGCACAGCTTTATATAAAACTTTGCTTGTCACTAAGCTATATGGCAAGGAAAAACAAAAGCAGCCTCCATTTCCCTGCAACCAAGGCTACTCTACCCATCGGTACGTAGCTAATGTGGCTACTAAAGCAACCTGTAGCGCACATTAGTTTAATTTAACATTAGAACAAGTTGTTTTTGAGATTGTATGTAACTTTGTTTCAATAAAATATTCAAATACGAATGTTTTGTAGCACCCACTATTGTTAAAATTGTCAAGATAAAGCCAGATTTAAACAAGCAAACAATGCTCTTTTCATTTTGTATGTTTGGATTAACATCTTATGTTGCTATGGCAACGCCTTTTGTGGACTACTGTGCGTACTAGAGTGACGTCAAAAGTCATAGGATATCCTTCAGTATAAACAAGAGTGATGTATGGCAAGTAAATTTAACCCATTGGTGTTTGTTTTAATTTATCATTATGAAGTAAATGTTGATGTAATGGCGATAGAATAATGACACCATCTGCGTTTAGATTGGTTCTCTACAAGCCTTGTGTGGTCTTTGCGATAGTAGAAAAAGTAAAAGAAAAAAGTAGCATTTCAGAACCTAATGATCTTGCTATGCAAGGGCCACTGGATTTTGTCAGACCCTACCTGGCTATACTACTTAAAGGTGCCATTAATGTGAAGGGACAGATAGTGTTTGATTAGTTGACAGAAGAAAATGATGTCATTGCAGGTTTTCTGCAAACCTCAGATATGCTACATTTGTACGTTTCATACATATCATCCTAATGTTTCTAAGCTGATGTAGTACATGAGCTTACTTTGTCATCAGGAGGTGATGGGATGGTGGTTGGCGTGTCATCTGGTGAGATGCCTGCCCAGCTGTGGGACAAGCAGCAAAACCAGTTGTGTTTTAGTGACCCATTGCTGTTTTTCTAACAGGGAATAGTGCTATGAAAAGCTTGTTAGTGGTTTTTGTGCCTTAACATAACCAAACGTTAACCACAGCATTGCTGAAGTACAAAGAAAATTTTTTCGGGTGATTGGGTTGTGGATCAGCATGGTGTGAAGGCTCTTTTTAAACATAAAACGTTACAAAAATGAAACAAAACGTTCGCTCTGCTAAAATAATGCATTCATTTTTAAGCTGAAAACATTAGTGCTTAAATTGATTAGTGAGTTGAGAATTAATTAATGGCTATTTTGACAATGGATTCATCGTTTTTTGTGGCTTTTAAGGCAGAAATGCCAGAAATATCTAGTTCCAGCACCTCAGATTTAAATCTCTTGCAGTGTAGTGGTTCATTAGTGGTATAAGATAATGAAATATGTGGGATTTTAACTGTTGGTTGGACGAAACAAGACCTTTGTGTGACCTTTGTTATGCACACTATATGTGTAGGTATAAAATGCTATATATGTGCTCATTAGTTGTTTACTACCACTGCAGCAGAAAATGTGATTTTTTGCTTTTGTTTTTTTCTTGTCATTATCTCATTTGTTTTTACCGCACGTTCAGAAACAAATTCAGTGACATGCTACATCAAACTCTAACCTTTCTTGATGGAAACTTTATCAAAATAAAATCATCACAAATTGCATGTGCTGGAGTAATTTAGACTCGGGGTGATGGCGGTGGATGTAAACCTCGTAAAACAGAACAGATTAATTATGGCTGATTAAAACGTCTGAAGATTAAAACATTAAAATAAATTGGTGGCATGAGATAGTACTGTTAAACTCGCCCTGCGGAGGCTTCACTGTAAACAAACACGCTATTATTTACATTTGACATTTATCACTAAAAAGCTCTCTTTGTCCTTAAGGCCTTAGAAACATGACAACATATTTTTGCTCTCTCTTTCTGGAACATTTCAGTGCAGAGCTGCTGTTCTTCAGACTACTGTGCAGAAAAAAAGGCCAGCACTGCCTCTTCCTAAAAGCCTCTTCTCACTTTAACAATGGCTGTGAGCTCTTGCACCGGGTCAGCTTTTCTATTACCCTATTGTTGGTTTTATGTGGAGTTTGTTTGGGATTTTCTGGATTGGGTTTAACCATTTAAAACAGTTGTGCAAAGTAGTTCAAAGTTTGCTCTTATGTAAAATACTTTCTGAAAACATGGTTCTGAAATAAGACTGGAAATAATATTGTTTACCTAGAAGTATTGGGAAGATATTATATTCGAGCTTTGAAGTACCATCACAAGAAGGATACAAATAATGGACAGGATGTGAACACACTCCATGGCTGAGTAGCATCATGTCAGCAGTGCATTAGACAAGATTTTATCCACAGATAATATTCACAAAATTAATTAAATATTGCCTCAAAAGAAATAAAGTAATTAGCTCTCAGACACAGCCACTTCACTACACTCAGGTAGCAATAAGGAAACATTTATAAGTACACATGCTGTCCTCTACACAGCCCTGCAAACTGGATGAAAACATTCGAATAACAATGGATGTTTTTCCCCTCTTTAGTGCCTCTGTTACATAAAAGACTCACAGAATATACTTGTTGGTAAAACATCTGCCTGCTGTGGGCAGTGTCCTGATGTCATAGGCCAAGGTTCTAATGTTACCATACAGTGAAATCATGTGAAGAAAACACAATTGACTGTACCTATCAGCACACATGAGCGCTCCAATTATAGCAGAATGTTGCTTCCTGCAGAAATGTTTGACCCTTCCTTCCAAAACCTGACAGTGCTCAGTCACTCACTGCTTACGGGGCCTAATGATGCACACCTGTTTTCATTATCACTGAATAAGCAGATGACCTGCCCCAACATTACAGGCAGAAAAACATCATACATCAACACAGATTAGTGGAATTTAAACGTGCTTATGTTCAGTTAAGGGTGTAACCTGGGTATAAATGATCAGATTAGCTGAAACACTGAACTAAAATGGATGATTAAGACAATGCTGGAAAACAGCAGAGGTGGAAGAAATAATCAGGTTCTTTACTAGGTAAAAGTACTACTACCACACAGTGTAAAAAATACTCTGGTCCAAGTAACAGCCCTGCATTAAAACCTTACTTAAGTAAAAGTATGGAAGTATTATTAGTAAAATTTACTTAAGGAATTCTGCAGAACAGTGGTCCCTATTATTATATTTTACTGTTATCTGTCTCTTATAGATTGTCTCTGTGAGCAGCTAATTACGCTTGTTATGGCTGTGGTAATTATGACAAAAGCAAAGGGAAAAGTCAGGTGACTTAGTATAAAAAGCGACAAAGTCCATGTACGGAGGAGACCAGGATGGATGGATGGATCAAACAAACACAGGACTTTCACTCAGCAGACTGTTGTTGTGTCTCGTGTCAAAGTAAAAGTCAACATTAGTTGTTTTTACATAATTTAACTTAGATAATCTACTTAAGTTACGAAAAAACAAAACAAAAACAAATGTACTTATTTTAACCCAAACTATGACCCAAGACCTAATCAAGTGGTTTTGGTGCCTACACCTGAGCAAACTAACAAGTAAAGAGTAACTAAACCTAAGAGTTTTGGCTAAAGGTGCCTCTACCTCGGAAATTAAAAAAGAAAAAAGTCTTCTAGAACATGAAAAAAATATCAACATGGCCAGGGCTTGAAGGTGGGAGGTGGAGTTATGCATGAGGATGAAAGCTACCACCATATACGTCACCTAAAAGATGCAAACGCAATCACCGTATTTTAACCTATAATGGTCGGTAACTATTTGTAACAAAATATTTTGAGTTTAAATATGTTGCACTAAAATGACTAGAACTGAATCCATCAACAACACCACTAAATACCCATTGTATTGGGTTTCAGCAACAAAAAAGCAGTTTCTCCTTCACCACGTGACCAGTTAACCAGTTAACAACGTTAAAGGAGTTACTGGATGTAACTCCACTTCTATGAGTGTGTGCGCCTGTCTGTAGTGGTTTTAGGAGTCATTGGCAAACAACCCATGCTGTTGTTTAGCTTGATGTTTTTGAATTAATATTACTAATGCATTAATGTGTATGTTGCTTTTTACTGCTGTAGATGTTTATGGTTGAGTTATTATACTTTATATACTCTCGGTAGTTTCTATAGCAATTATCATGTTTGTAGTAATGCTGTTCTGTGAGAACCATGCATCACTAAAAAGTCCACTTTTAATGGTGTCAGAAAACAGACCTGTATTCAGCTTTGTGATGATGCATTTTTAGAGATTATTTGGGGAATTAAGTAGGAAAAACGTACACTTAATTATTCAGTTTATTCAAAAAATTCAAAGTCAGAATCACCAAACTAATGCAGTGGAGTAAGAGTATAAAGTTGCACAGAAAGGAAATGAAGTACCTTGAATCTATACCCAAGTATAATAGTTAAGCAAATGTATATAGTTATATTCCAGGGTACTGTGAAATTGGAAAGAAGCAACCTTTATTGACATTGTCTTTAGCCAATAAATAGGCTAGGTGCTGGTCTTAAAATCAACTGTATTATGTACATGGATATATAACTGCAGTTTCCAGAACTAGCTACTCAACTCTTGTGATGCGGAGACGTTAACCGCTAGCTGCCAATTAAAGTTGCTATGGTTCGAATTTTAAAATTTCTGATTCTGGCTCCCCCCAGTGGCAGCATTAAAAAAGACACCATAGCAAAGCAGGATGGGCTTATGCCATCAGAATCATTTTAAATCTGTTAATTTCACAGAAAAATTATACACAGAGTGACTTTAATCCCCACAAACTGCTCCCAAACCATAATATTCCCTTACTTATACTTGCATGTTTTTAATTTTCTTTAAATAGCAACTCCATTAGCATCATTCAGAATCTACTCTTCCTGTGGTCACCATAGCACACACTCAGAGCTAAGCTTGGCTAAACACATCCAGGAGATGAAATCCACACTGACTGTTAGTTCAATGATGAGCACGCATTTTTGTCAGAATGTCAGAGTGTTTCTTTAAACGTGCAGGTGTTTGCATTGACACGGTTACACACACTGCCAAGACCAATTTACACATGCAGTATGTATGAATACATGAGCAGGCTACATATGCTAATGCATTTCTGTGTGTATACGTAGTGGGGGTTTTGCATATGTGCACATGCATTTGTATGCATGTGGTGCATTTATGGTGGTACTGAATTTGTGTTTATTTTAATCATATGTTGATTAAGGTCATCACTGTGATCCTCAGCTGTGAGGTGCTGACTTGAACATTATGTACAGATTTATTGGTATCACAGAGCTAGTCATACATTATCTATAGTGAGCAGTGTGCAGTCTCAAGGCATACTGCTGGGGTGGAACAGAGTACAGGCTATGACTTGGCACACCGCCTCTGTGACTCCTGCTGGGGCCCTGAGCTGTCTCAGTCGCCCGTCACTCCGCCGTATGTGTGTGTATCTGCGGGATTGTACAGCTGAAAAAGAGATACAGTGGGTTGTGCAAGCGTGCACGCGTGTGTGTGTGTGTCACCGTGCCCGAAGCGGAGCAGAATATGGCTCACAGGAGAGCTGTCATAGGAGGGGAGGAAGCCACGGCCACTCACCCTCCTTCCTCTTGCAAAGAACACACACACACACAAGCTCGGAGATGGCGGGGCTTGCAGGCCTGCCCACGTGTTTTCTGTCACCTCATTCATTCATTTTCCATCCGTCTGATTTATACCACATGGGGTTTAGAAGACCAGGGCACGGCAGGATTTAAAAGGCGGCGCTGTAATGTTCTGACAGACTTTTTAGCTCTTCCTTTCCTGCCCCCGCCTTCTTTTTTCTAACAACTCAATGCAATCAGTGCCGGACCTAGGACATTCAGCATCCGTGGCGAGCCCCCAACCCCCTCTGAAAAAAAAATTTATTGATAATTTACATTTATTACAAACAAGAACAAAAGCAAATTGGATATCAACACAGATAAACAACGGAGGCTAACAACAGTAATAATCCAACAATAAAAGAATACAGAATGTGCACAGATGAGATCTTAGGGCCCTGACATGCCAAGTTGACAGTCGGCCATTGGTCAAAGTTGGGTTGTGGAGGCCATCGGTGACGGAAATCACTTTGATTGGCAGGCTTTGATTAGGATCCCCCTGCCTCTGGGTGGCGCCCTATGTTGCCTAAAGGAAGATCTGTCATTGAATACAAGCAAAAAGTTCTTGGTCCTCGATTTCTCTTCTATCATGTCATTCAGCTCTACACACAAATCCTCACATACCGATTACCTCACATACTCCCTGCTATCTCCCTCATTTTCCCACCTTCTGATTGGGGCTAAAAATAAGCCACATGAGGCCTAAAAAGACCGAGACACAGCAAGAATCAAAAGCACTGCCCTGACAGAGATTTTAAACACCTCTCATGTGAAGCACTCACTATATTTTCCCCTTTTTATCCCCTCTGAATCACTCTGCACGTTGTCATAATCAATGACATTAGCCTAATCAAACAGCGTCGCGCTGCAGATGTGACAGTTTACGACTGCTGGATAAACTAACTCCTCAGCTCCGAAATGCCACTGCAAGGCAACATCAAAAGATAGCAGCTTTTGAAGTGGCATGAAGGGTTGGTAAGCTGTTGCTAGCACTGACAAGCAAAGGATTTGTGAGTTGCAATCCAAAGAAGAGCAGACACGAGAAGGAGGGTAACTTCTTGATTGCATGAGTGGCATTTTTTTCCCAGTGGGTCGTCTGACCCCGGGAAAACATACACTGAAAAAAAGAAGTGAGATATTATAGGAGAGTTCAGTCGGGTCCTCAGCAGAGGACTGACACTCCGTCTGGGTGATGTCAAGAGATAAAAACTGCAAGCTGCCCTGTTGGTGATGAATAGAGGACCAGATCTGTAGAATCACACAATGCTGCTCTGAGCTTTGCGCTGAAATAAGCTTCATATCATCGTGTTCTGAACCAGATCTGAACCAGAAAATGTGCCTTTATCTGTGGAAAAATCACCTAGGGTGCTGCCACGGTGTCGACTCGGTTCATCTTCACTTTATTGTCAGTGGAGGATAAAATTGCTAAACCCGGAGGTGGACTTGCACCTTAGGCATGCACATTAAGTTTTGATTATCACTTTAAGGATAGACGTATAGATACTCAACCCTCTGAGTTCAGATGATGCTCAGAATAAAGCTTACAAAACCAAACAGAATACATTAGCTGTTACTTTAACATATGCTTTATATCCAGAGCTGGAGAAATATACTAAGTGCTTAATGTCAGACAGATGAAATACACCATTTGCTATTCTGCTAAATTCACATGTGGATAATGGTTGCCTCCTATAGGTATAAATCTCACCCTTTAGGAGATTAACTTATGATGGAGAATGGCATAAATAATGGTTTTTAAGTAACAAGATGAATGGCCTAAATAAAACAGTCATGCTCCACAAAAATTTGCTTCAGCAATAACTTCAGCGCCCAAGTAGCACTTCTGGGCTGGTTTTTATGTTTTGCTTCCCTTGAATAGAAAGTAAAGGTATGCAGCCATATGTTTAATGGCCAGACTTCTCTCTGCCTTTAAAGACTGGATGCTTGTTTGAAAGCGTTCAAATTTAGCACATCTAGATGAGATGATAGAGAATATCACTCAGCTTTATCTCCGAGATGTGTCGCTTTCTGCGTCTTTGAACAGGTCTCTATAAATGATCATCTGCTGCCACCATCATTAGCCGGCGGAGACGAAAGTTGAACTCGTAATTTGCATTGTCAGATCTGAGAGGAGCCTCGGAATTATTCCGAAACAATAGAAGTGGCTGCGAGATCAGCCAGGACACTGCAGTGTTTCCGGGAGAACATGGTACATTATTTCTTGTTTGGAACTGACAGCTAGACTAGTTGGATAAAATTGTGACAAACAGATATTGTGAGCCCAGAAAACTCTTGCATTCATTTGCAAACACAACATTTTGTTTCATAATGAGAGGCTCGCATAAAGTATAAGCACTCCGTGACATCTCGCAGAGTTATTTTAACACTGGCTGAGATGAAAAAGGCACTTGACTTTTTCCTAATTAATCTCAAAATCCCATCTTTTATTTATCAAGCCCGATGTTCAAGGATAAAGTGAAGAGCTCCAAAGGATGCATTGTTGCAAAAATGTTGTGTTTTATAAGACTCTGCTTTTGTTTCCACTTTTCTCCATTATTTCTCAAGATGAGTTCATCGAACCAAATTTCTTCACTGCTCAAGAGGTCATAGCTCTAGGTACTTAAGTTATGATTCAAGAAAATGAATTCTTCAATTACAAAGGGCAACTACAGCAAGGCAACAGTAGCCTCCATTTTACTTCTGTATGTGTATCGATCAGGTCAACCATTAAAAAAGAAAGCTATTCGAGTAAACTTGTAAGACAGATAAAGATGTCTGATTGCTGCTTGATATTTGGGGAGATGAAGCCATTCAGAGCGAGTTAGAAAATAAGAGGTACCAGATTTCTCAGCTTCTGAAAGGAATAGCAAAGCAACAGTGCAGAGACTGTGGTAAGATGCTAGGGTTGGGTGACTGTTTCTATTTCTGTTTTTATCATCCAATCCAGGTTACTTGAGATTGCTGATAGGCTATCCAATTGGCAGGTTATGAGGTGATTTCTAAAGTTACATAGCCTAGGCCTCTGCAAATAAAGTTTCTGTGGTTAGGTCTTGGAAAAGTCACATGAACACCTGTCTCTTGGGGGAAAGTCCTGTGTTTGTTTGACTCATTCACCACCCCAACCTGCCTCCTTAGATGGACATGTATTTTATACTACTTCTTTCTTTACTCCCATCAGGGCACTGGCCACATTATCACAGCCTTGATAAATTATATAGGTTATATACCAATTAGTAGCTCAAGATTATGTGGTTAATATATTAATTATGGTGCAATACTTTTCATAGGTATACATTGTGCATGAGAGCAGCCTCAAGAGTGTGAGCATTTTATTGAACATAGTTAAACATAAAAAATATATAATGTAATAGCAGTCTCTTCTCTATTGAGTCTGTGTGTCTGTGCTTGGTATGACAATATCCCATCATGATGTTCCATTGAACATTATTATCTTGTCTATAATATCACAGACCACATCATATCCATAATGATAACTACTCTTATGGAATGTGAGCAAGGTTTTGGTGAGCAGGCATATGGAGAACAGAGATGTTGGGTGTCAAACCTATGGAAAAGAGACAGCAAATTGGTTTGTAATTAAGGATTTAAAATTAATTCACCACTCATGCTGATTAATAGGGCTCAGCAAGTGGAAACATCCACCAGAAACATTTCTAAACGCACAGCGGGGCATGGATTGTAAAGATTATTTTTATAACATATTTGTTCTGATAGTAGGTTAGTTAAATCACCTTAATATTGGCAAAGGAAAAACAAATTGTTGATCATCCTGTAAGTTATCGATACATGATCTCATTGCCAATCGACGCAAGAGACGCTGGAAACTATTGTGCTATCAACCAGCTCATGCCCCAACAGCGTCCTTTTTATCTCATGTTCAGTCCCATTCATTTTCTCCCATAGATAATGTTAGGTGACTCACAGTTGAAGCACTGCTGTGGCTCAGATCTGCATGAAACTTTCCTGGTTGAATCATCAATGCAATAGATTAACTGAGTTAAAAAAATAATAGTAATAAAAAATTGATAGGAAATTGAAAGGACAAAACTACATGTAAAAACAAAAAGGTATAATGTTAATGTTAATGTTAATGTTACGACTCCCAAGGTGCAATTTGGGAAGAAACTTCAAATCAGAAAGCTTTAAAGTCTCTGACATGCACCATTAACATCACAGCCTAGTCCACAGAAGAAAATGTTGGCATTGTACTGTATTTCTGCAAACTACAGATACATTACATTTGTATGTTTCATACATAGCATATCACGATTTTAAAATTGAGACCAATAAACAACAACACTGGTTGTTATTTGGCAGCGTTTTCCAGCGATTTTTGAGTCATGGAACCTTGGTGCTTTTTACCAACCTGTCCCTGCTTTTCCAGCGGCTTTTGTACCACCAAATGTGGGTGTTTTAAGCAAAAAAAAAAAGGTCTTTTCTCTTAACCTAACCACACGTTCACCACAGTGCTGTGAAGAAACAAAAAGTTTCAATATGTCTGCTTCAAAATGATGTACAAATGTAATGTAATGTTCATTGGATAGAAGCGAAAATTATGTCTTTTTTAGATGAATGGTCATCAGCTTTAATTAGTTCTCTTTTGAATTTAGAGTCAATCACCTGACAAATATGGTGCCCTATTTTGCTCCCAAGTACAACCAGAAAATGTTGCCTTGGTAATGGTGTGTATCTAAAACATCCCAGTTTGTAAGCCAAGCTTCACAATATTCTTAAAAGTTAGTGCATTCATGGATGTGTGAAAAGCACCAATGAATGAATGATTTTACTGGTGTCCCCCATCAGGCAGTCATGATTGTAGAACATCATTATGACAGTTAGAGTACTTTGCCATTACCATTAACCATTTTACCATTAAGTAAATCTGTAATGATGCCTATTAGTCACATTAACCTACTTTGCTGTTTTTGTTAGCGTCTAATCACAGAATGTAGAACCTCTCTCCAACTCGGCTCCTTTATGGTGTCACTGGATTTATTTTTAGCCAGATATCCAATGTGCAGGTGTTGAAAGGGCTACGCATAGAGGGTCAAATGTGATGTCTTGAATTCCCGTGTTGGTATAAGTGACCTATTTCTTTGTCTGTGATGTGCTAGATACAGTACAGAGGGAGGACATATTGTGTGGCTGATCCCTTGCAGCTTGTACTGTATTATTTTTAAGCATGCCTAACAGTTATTGCCAGATTTCGATTGATGTATATTGTTTAATACATTGGGGGAAAATCTGAATTAGGTTTTCATCTGGCATGTAATAACAATGATGCATGTTTGCTGACTTTAATAAATAGATAAAGGCTACTAGATGTAATTGGTTTTCAATCAGTCTGATGACTGTCCTCATGAACTTTCCTTTTTATGTTTTTTTTTTTTTCTTTGCTCCAGACTGCGCCTTGTGTTCCATCCATTTAGAAAACCAATTTCAGCCATAATTTTTATAGCGCCAACATCTCAGGTGTAAGTGCCACAGCTAGCATCTTGTCTATAATTGCAGCCTTATTAAATCCCATCAACTCATGAGCGTCATTTGGGAGGCCATTCCAAATTTCATCAAGCAAACTTATAATCATGACATTGTAGGAATTTCCAATGCAATTAGCTCCACACATGCGGGGCAAAAATCAATAGGTAATTTTGAGGGTTTTCCAGCATCTCATTAATTGATCTGGTACACGCTTTGTGCCCTTTTCTTCCCATTTTCATGTATTCCCTTGTACACAGTAATGAAACCTGATAACATTAGAGATGATATAAATGCTTTCCAGCCTTGCAAATCTTTTAGGAATGTCTGAGTGATAATACAGGTTTATTAACTGTTAAAACACATGAAGAATAAAAGATTAAACTCTTTTTTTTTTTCAAGCACTAAGGCCTTAAAAGGGAGGTGGGTGTATTTCTCACCTCATCATACCACAAAAAGTGGACAACTTTCCAATTGCTCGGTGTCTACCTACACCTAACTGCAAACACGACTCGCTCCCACAACTTGCTGGCCACCTTGCCATCCGTGACCTGCTCCATCTGACTCAGTAAGAGATTTGTCATGTGCCTAATTTAGATATTCTATATTCTGGGTTTCCGGACCCACAGGGAAGGACATAATTGAATAGGCTGTGTCAAAGCCTCCCCCCACTCCACAAAAACCTCCCAGGGACGAGCTAACGTTAATTATCTCCCATTGCAATATGGCCTAGTTTTATAATTACTGGTCCTGCCAAATATATTACAACATACTAAACCTCTCGCAATACGGTTATTAATTTAGTGCATGTGATCTGTAGACATGTGCCGTACAATTTACTTGCTTACCTTATTTACAGACTGGATAACAATATTTGTGCATGAGGGGTTGATTAAATTGGCCGTCGCAATCACAGACTGCTAGTTAAAAATTGAAGGCAGGCTCTTCATTAGCTGTACATATCTCATCAACATTAGCGTGCTCATTTCAGCATCAAAGGGGCACTCTGTGGATTTTACACATTCAGATTAGTTCACTTGTCACAAGGACTCAGACTGTGAAACCAATTGTTTAATGTGACTCTGAGGGAGCTTCCTAAAGCCTGAAATAAGACTAAGAGATGACACTCTTGCTAGCAGCACTGTGAGGTTGTACCGAGGCACAGTGGTGCTTTGAGCTAAATAGTAACATGCTCACAGTGACAGTGCTGATGTGAAGCAGGTACATTGCTAATCATGTTAGCCGTCAGCACATAGTACAGCAAAGGCTGAGGGTAATGTTATTAGTTGTGTATGTTATTTTGCAGTTGTTGAACACATTGTTACCTGCTGGTGATGATCCATTCTCTGAGAGCCATAAGTGTCCATACAGAATGTCATACCAATTTATCCAACAGTTGTTGAGACATCTCCCCAAAAGCCAAAATATCAACCTTCTGCTAGAACTAAAGGTCTGCAGGACTCATCCTCTGGGGAACAAGAGTATTTGTACAAAATCTAATAGCAATCCATCCAGTAGTTGTCAAGACATTTCCCCAAAAGCCCAAAATATGAACCTGTTGGTAGTGCTACAGGTGAAGTCAGAGGATCATTAAAGCCAGCAGGATTCATCCTCTGTGGACCATGACTCCCTGTACAAAATCTCATTGCAACCAATCCAATATCTGTTAAGATATTTGAGTCTAGACCAAAGTGAAGGACTTTGTTGTGTTATGAGAAAGTAGGAGACAGTGTTTTTGGTGATGGACTCAAACTAAGAACTCTAAGTGAGACATCTTGGCCTTTACTGTGTCGATTTGACCTATTCTTTTTCATTCTGCTTCAAAACCTCCATTTCTTAAAAGGGGTAGAATGCTAAAGTTTTCCTTTGGGGAATGCAACTCATTATTCATCTTGCATATGACTTCACATCAGCCTTTGTAAAATGAGTGCTACAAAGCCAAGCTTTTTATATGTGATCCATCTTTGTTGTTAAATTGCATTTGAGTTCTTTATTTCACTCCAGCAGCAACATAAAACATTCATATACCAGAAAAAAAGTGTTTGATAAACTTCAGTAGCTTTGTGCTTATATTATGACACATAGTTTTCATGTAACTTGGCAAGCTGGATGATCAGTTGAGGTCAGGTGAGGCTCTTTGCAGTGATGAAAAAACAACGTAAACAGCCCTGGACTTTCAACCCTGTACATCCATGCTGCACTAAAAGCCAGTTTTTGTGTGTGTAATGAAATGCTGCATGTGAACTGGGCATTTAACATATGGGGTGAGAATTTTTAATTAAAAATTCAACAGTTGGATAAATTATTCTGTATCTCTATCATAGAGAGCCTGGGGTAAAAAAGAGATGATGTAATGCTGACCAGAAGATGTCCTCTTAAAGGAGCTGTGACATTGAGAGCAGTAATATAGCAGCAAATGACTATTCGCTATGTAAAGAAATAGTGGAGTAATGGCGTCCTGAGGAAAGAATGAAGTCACACTCCCTCTGCGTGTGTTGTGAGCTGAGCTTTTCGGTTAGTTGTTTTGGATTCTCACTCTGACCACCTCACATAGAGGTTTGGTCATGGACTTTCCATGTCCAGATACAATGTGCAAGGTACCCTGGGTGTGTTGGTTGTTGAGTTCTGTTGTCTTTTCTCAAAATACACTTCGGTTTTCACAGGAAATGTACCATTTGCATACAGTCTCTTTCAAAATAAACGCACTACGTCAGTATAACACCCTAAATTAACATTTTTTCTTCCAACAAGAGCATGTGGTTGGGTTTAGAAAAAAGAACAGGGCTTGGCTTTACAATCTTGTGGGAAGCGAGCAAGCACCTCCCAGGTGAAAGTCGGTGGTTACTAGACCTTTCCACCATGCTACCACCCGCCCTACTCGGACTTCCTCCTTAACTTTAATTGCTGTCCTGCACTCATATGTCCCCCCGACTCATAGTGGCAGGACGGTGTTGTAGCAGAGTAGCACCCACTCTCAGGTTCTCCTTGAGGTTATTACCATTAGCTCTGTCAGCACTGCTAATGTTGTTAGCACTCACTCAACACTGTTAGCACCATTAGCTGCTTGTCGCCTAGTCAGCCACCTTCATGTTGAGAGTTTGAACCATGGATACGCTCTAAATGTCACATATGGCACCTTTAAGTGTCTGTTCCCATGGCTGCAAGTCATTAGGATATTTGGTAAATTAAAATAACAACAAAAATGTATGATTTAACATGTTTTATTTGGGAAATCGTGCCATTTTACTTAATTTTAAATGTGAAAATGACAGTATAGGCTTTTACAAAAAGTAAACCATAATTAGAAATCCATCATTTCTAATATCAATTGTTGATACAGCTTCATTTTTCCTAGGGAACAGAAAATAGTAGCTCTCTGGGTCATATCTACCCGCTGTTTGGGTCGTGTTTACACACTCAAAACCCATTAAAAATATTTCTGTGGCCGTGTGAAGACATCATAAATAGTATGAATAATAATATGCATCATTACGCTGCTGCATGTATACATGTTTAGCATCACTTGCACTGTGCCAGCAGGTTGTTTAATTTTTTGTGTTGGATATGTAGCTTTTTTCCTCCCTCTCTATCTCGTTTTGGACCATTTTCTCCCAGTGGTTACATTTTTCTTTGGCAACATTAAATATAATAGCTGTGGATGAAATCAACTAAACTGGCTGCTAACTGGCTCCAGTCCTAAAGCTGTTGCCCTCCAGTTGCTGTATGCATGCTGGGGCTTTATGGCTGGCCAGAGACACCTGAGGACATTTTTATGGCTTCAATTACTGAGTGCTATTCTAAAATTAAGGCTAGCAATTAAAAGACACACCACTTACCCAAATTATATCATTGACTAAAGGTTAACAGCAAACGCAGCCAAATATAGTTCACAGGAAAGCAAGTTCAGGAAAGCAGAACTCTATAAGTGCGTTTTTTTTTTTTTTTTTTTGATGTAATCCCACAGCTCTTGCCTTACATGGTAAGGCCACAGCATATCCATTTAACCCTCCGCCTGCACTGATCCCACAAGCAATGATCTATATCAAGCTGAGCCTCTTCACCTCTATTAGCATAAACACTTGCTAAATGAAAGAAAGAATATGGTCTTCATTATGCCCTACTTTCAGAAAATCAGTGAGTAAGGCCGTGGTAATACTAATTTTGCTCCTATTGATCAAAGAGAATAAACTGCTGTGTTCAACCTTTTGCCCACACTGCTGCTAGCCTTTGTTCCTGGGATTTGTCCTCAGGTGTTACGCAGGAATAGGCTCACACACTGTCATGGGGGTGAAGCTGCGGGATTTCAGAGAGGTTGTGAATGAATCAGCCCATTTCAGTGTGCAGTGTGGAGGAAATATTACACCTTAGCAGAGGTGGAAAGTAACGTGCATAGACTCGTGTACCATGTCTGAGTAAATAGTTCTTTTTATGGTACTTTATATTAATACTCTCGTACATTTCACAGGAAACTATTACAAAATGTTGGCACTGTACATTTCTGCAAACCATAAATACTTTGCATTTGCATGTTTTGTATGTATCGTATCGATGTTTGGAAGTTGAAGCAATATATGAGCTGGCTGTCATCAGGAGGTGGAAGTGATGCTGGATGGCGTGACACCTACGCGAGATGGCTGCCAAGCTTCTGACCACTCTTCCAGAACAACAAACAACAAAACCAGTTCAGTTTTAGTGAGTCATTACTGCAATTCCAGCAGGGAAAGTGTCACCAAAAGCCTGTTTTTTTGCTGAGATATTAATGCATTTCCTGCCAGGATAGTGCCACAAAAAGCATTTATTTGTTATGGGGATGTAATTGCATTTCTTGCCAGGTAGGCGTGACAAAAAGCAGTTATTTTTACAGAGATATCAATGCGTTTCCTGCTGTGCTGGTTCCATGACAAGCATTTGTTTTTTTAAGCAAAACACTGCTGTATCTCCTGCTAGGATAGTGTCACAATAAGCAGTTGTTTCTTACAGAGATATCAATGCATTTCCTGCCAGGATAGTGCTATTATAAATGTTTTTTGTTTACAGGGATATCACTGAATTTTTGACAGGATAGTGCCACAAAAAGCTTTTTTTTACAGAGATAGTAAAGTGTTTCCTGCTGTGCAAGTGCCACGACAAGTTTTTTTTTTTACTGAGACATTGCTGTGTCACGCATCAGTTCAAGGAAGACCAAATGCAGACTAACACACAGGTTACATTTTTAACAAAAAGTGAGATTAAATGCAGCTGGTAGGCAACTAAAAGTCCAAATGAAAGGAGCAGGTAATGACACCAGGAACACAGGGGTGAGCATATGAATCAATGTGCAGATGAACACAGACAAACTGACAAAGGACAAAGGGAAACACACAGGTATATACACACATAAAACTAATCACAAGAACGAGACACAGCTGGAGTAGGAAGACATAGGCAAAGGGAGGGAAATGGAGATTGGCTAACACCAAGGGTGTGAAGGGGAACACTAGGGTGGAGCAAAGAAGACTAATACAGAACAGGTGTGAGGGAAAGGCTCTGGGAACAGGGAAGGACTAACGAGACAGGTGTGACAGAAAACAGGCGGGAAAACACACAAAGACAGGAAGTAAAACCAGACATGACACATGGGGAGAGAATCTACAAAATAAACAGGAAGCAGATTAAACATGAATGAATAACATGAAACAAGGAATACAAGCAGAAAACTTGTTGCATTTCCCATTGGGATAGTGCCATGAAATGTGGTTGTTTGTTTACCAAGACATTGCTGCTTTTCTAGCACAGATTTTGCCACCAAAATTGGGTATTTTAAGCCAAAATATGATCTTTTCCGAATCATAACCAAGTGGTTTTTGTGCCTAAATCTAACCACACATTAAGCACAGCGTTGCTAAAATGTAAAGTTTCAAAGTATCCACTTCATAATGACGTACAAATAAGAAACATGCAAGACAAATTTATCATTAACAATATAATAATGCCATATATATAGTAATATATCAGTTGCAAGACATATCTCCTTAAAAACAAATAGTTTTGTTACATTTATGCTGATATCACCAACCAGGTTTCGAATTCAAGGACTTTTACTTTATTTAGTTTTACTTGATTTTGTCGATTTTTTTAATGGATTTTGTTGTACTGGTATTTAAGTAAAAAAAAAGAATATATCTTCTGCTGCTGTGACACATCCATTATATGGCTGAGAATGAATTATAGCACATATTTAAATAAAAAAAAGTGAGTGAGTTATTCATTTTTTCAACCTATGTTGCACTTTTCAGGGGAATGTACCTTATTCTAATGATATGGCTTATTGCCATCTCCTCCTCTCATTCAAACAGCTGATGGCTCCTGCCTTTTGGTGTGAATGTCACTAACAGTGGGGCACTGCTCTCCATCAAACATCAGAGCATTACAGCAGATTTACAGCCTGTAAAGTGGACAGTAAATCTAAAGCTGTTGTTGCAGCTCCAGTCTGATCTTGATTCTTGTCACTTCTTATTTGAAGTGAAACACTCATCAGATCATTTGTCAACTGTGAGTGCCTTTCTGTCGGCGTGTCACCGCGGGACAGCATATGGTGTCATAATCAGTCAAGAAGCTGTTTCTCCATTACTAACATTTCTCTCAGATTCTGAACAAAGTTATGAAATAATTTCTTTTCCCCAGGAGCAAGAAAGGTCTTCAGAAGTTTGTTCAAGAATATTTCAGCAAACCATCCCTCCCACACACAACCCAAGGATATGTTTGTTGGGAAATATGCCATCAAGTGCTCTGATGCAAAGCCAGTAGGTTAAAGGACACTGACCTTTACCGAGTTTGAACCAGTGGTCACTTCATCCAAATCGGAGAGGATTTGCATCAAATCCTCTAACTTTTAATCTATTATATAACTAGCTTTACTTTGTTCATAAATATTGCCTGCTTCAGGCTTCAAATTTGAGCAATTCAGATTTGATTTACAACCTATCTGCAGCCAGTAATTATTGCCAAATACTAATTAGGGACTGCGATCGTCTTCCTTGTTTTTTGACATTTCATCATTCTTAATAAACGGTGTTCAACTTGCTTTGGTCTGGTGGGTCAGTATATAAAGAAAAGCACCTCACCCTTTACAATGCTTGCTTTAAATTTTCCAGTCGTGTCTAAGAAGTTTGCAGCTTCCCCCCCTGTGGATGTAAGGCTTCCTCTGACATTGTAAAGACATGCCGGATGTGTTGGAGACGTGGGAATACCTGTCTGTATATCTGTGTAAACCATGTGATGGACTCTACATGGTGTTTCCCTGCCATCTGCCAAGGGCAGAAAGCATGCTGGGAAAGGCTTCAGCCCTGACCCAAAAATGAATAAATTGGCAAAGGAAACAAATAAATAGATGGAGGATATATCTGCTCTATAAGACTTTGCATGGCAATAACACCTTAACTATGCATGAGTTATATTCTACAGTGTCACTGCGATGATGTGACACCGGAGGCAGTCCATGCTATGCACCTTTACGGACACTTCCACCCACTTCCCAATGAGCTGTCCTCAGTGAGGAGCAAAGTTGCAAAGGAGCCCATTCTGACAATAAAGCCTCTGTATAAGATGGTTTACAGCTACAGTATAATGAGGAGCATGATAAAAAGGCCATAGCCTGCCTCTCTGGGTGACAGGTGAGCGCACCAGCGAGTGCATGTGATTGTTGGCACAGTCTTTGTCCATGTGTTCATGTACAATTAGTAGCTTTGCCAACATCTCACTGTGTAAAATAGCATGTTTTCATTATGAGCCATATGCCAGTATATCAACCTTTATGCTGTCTGTCTGTGGACATAAAGACATTAATGTCAAATATTCTTCTTCTGAACATTATATTGAATGATTAGATTATGCTTCCGGCATCTGGTATCTGTGAACATGTGTATTGTTTTACGGAGTTCTTAAGCATACACCAGTTTTGCCCCCTGAGGTATTATATGGGATGGGAATTTCAAATGTCAGACATAAACACATGCACATAATCAGACAAATAGCAGGTCAGGGCAAGCAAGCTCAAACACACTTGTTGTGCATACAAGCATACACTTGGACTTGGATTACATTGCATGAGTTGTGTGAGTTTGAAAAAGGATGCTTTGATATAATTTTGTTGTTAAACACAAACAGCTTTTACTCCAATTCATCAATAATTTCCTCCGTTTTTGGATTTGTCGTCAACGGTGGGTGCATGCGAGAAAAACAAAGTTTTCTACAAGGTGAGTAACTGATGTACAAATGATATTTTTTTTGGATGAACAGCTCTTTCAAATGTTTTGGTTTTTCACTGAAGCTTCTGCTCCACTAAAGAAACGAAAATGGTCATGTCTAGATGGCAAACCTAGATTTGCTAAACCTTTTATGCTCCATCTTTCAAGTGATCATTTGAACCCAGACCATCTAGCCATCTAGCCATGACCATGAAAAATAGCAGCAGACAAATGGTGAAACTGTAATGCTCCTAAAATTCACACTACAACTCTCTTCTTCTGCAATAGAGTGCTGCAGGGATGTTGTTTTTCTGTAGGCCAACGTGGACGTTAGCGTCACCCTGGTTCTCTTGTCAAAAGCCTATGGGATTTTCCATTGTATTTTGGATCACTGTAGAAATTAAGGTTTGTGGTAAACAAATGTTTATAAGACTTTTTGTTCGGTAAGATTATCTTCACAAATTAACACTGCTTTTTAACTTCGCAAATGCCTATTTTAAGCCAAATACATGCTTAAATATTCACACTGTGGGGCATTCACTAATGTATATTATGTTGTAAAACAAAATATCTTAAGCTTGTGTTAACTACAGGCCTTATTTCAGGCATCTCACCAAAAACCCATTCAAAATCCATCAACTTTGACAAGGGGGAACCAGGTTTTGGACTCATTCCTGGAGCATTCTGTGATTTAATGGCACCTGAATGGACAATTAGTGTCACCAACGCTTTATCTCAATGCACCCAGCACCAAAAATCAGTAGTAGATGGGACTGTAAATTAATACAAACTATCTTTACCCAGTTTTTAAATTAGGTTAATTGTGCTACATCCATGAGTACAAACCTAAACAACGCACGTTCGCGAATGTTGTGGAAAAAGTTTTTGTGGTCCCTTTGACATATTTAAATGGAGAGAACGTTGGAAAATGTAATTCTTTATACTTGAGTCAGACACATTGTGACAGTGAAATGAACTTTTTTTGAGGTAGATTTCATTTCAAAAGTTGAATATGAAGAAAAAAAAAAAACTGTCAGTTTTTCATTGTGGGCTTACATTGGATTCTGTATTACATCCAGTTGCGCTGTCCGAGGTGCTGAAACTTTTCATTCTGTTTCATCACACATGCATTTGGCATCGCCGTGCATTGTGTGTATATGTATTCTCATCGTGATTTTCTTCCGAGCTAATGTCACTAGAAAAGAAAAGTCCTAATTGAGTTTTTAAATGGTTCCGGGGGGAAAAAAGTCACAATGTTGAATGAAGGAACAGAAAATCATTCATCTCATGTGACAGCCGGTAATAAGGTATAACATTCGCCAAGCTTCTCACAGAATGTTTGCCATGCCATTCATCCACCCTGGCTTGGTATCCCTTGCTAGCTGTTTCATTGTACTCAGGGACTTTATACATTATCATTATGTCTCTGCACTGTAGTCCTCAAGGCGATACAAAGCCTTTTTTACTACTCCCAGCTCATTCATTTTTCATTGAGGCCCGGCTTGTTAATTAAAATGCTGAATGGCACACTTTAGGTTGCAAACACAAAATTTTGTTGTTTGACCTTTTCTTTTAGCCAATATATGGTGCTGCCTGAGTATGACGCGGTGATGAATGGATAATGTACTGTCCCAGCTGACAGGCCTCTTTGGTAAAATTAATGAGAACATAGTGAGCAAGAAAGGGGGTTGTCGAAAAGGGGGAGTTTCTTTCTATTTTCCGAGGCCTGAATTACTCTTCATGGATTATGTTGGTACTGTGGCTCACTAGTGGTAAATGGATATAATGTAGTTATTAATCATGTGGACACTTGAAAGACTGAGTGATAGAAGAGAGGAGGAAAAAAAGGTAAGCAGAGGCAGGCTGAATGATAAGAGATGGGGAAAGGTTGGCAGAGGCAGGTGGATGCGGTGATAACCATCATATATGTCATCTGTCTTTCCTTCATTAGCGCTAATGTTTGTTGCATCCTGTTTGTTCTGCTGGATGTTCAAATTAAAGATGCAAATTGTGACACAAAATGGATGTTTCTGAAATGAATGGCTGTCAGACACTGTCACTTATTGTGTTCATTTGAGCATTTTTTTAACCCCACCATTAGAAGCAGGGAGGTGAATTTCAAACAGCATACAACTCTGTGGAGGAGATTCGTGCTTGGCGTCAAAGGATTTCGCCAAAATTGATTGACTGGTTTCTTCCTTCTTTCCTTCACTCTTTCATTCTGTCAGAGACCACCACCAAAACCAGAGGAAAAAATGGATAAAATCTATTATACGGTAGAAATTAGTCAAGCCTTCTTGACTATCTCATGAGTCATTACTGAAAAGGTGAAATTGATTCTCCACTAGATTAACACGTCTTCATGAGATGTAATAAATGGTCCTTAGCCTCGATGATGACCACATGTGCTGTAGATGAAGATTTTTCTTTGAAAGGCCTGATGGAAATGTGTGGTAAGTACCAGCTCGTGGCACTGATGTGCAGAATTGGATGGAAGCCAGAGTAAAGCCTAATTGGACAGCTTTTTAATGGATGCTCCTGGAGGCTGCTTGTTGTTGATGTGAAACTACCGACTCCATCTGGCTGAATGGATAAATATTTTTGAGGGATTTATTGTCAGCACTGTGGATAAGTTAACAGTAGTAACAAAAGCTATTTTTGACATGGCAGAGCATGACACGGACTTCGCCATGGTCACATAGCTGACTCATAGTTTGGTTGTAAACAACAGAGTCTTTTGGTGAGCCTTGAATTTGTCCTGAGATTTTGGTTTGGGACCAACAGAAGTTCCAGATCTCGTCATCTCTTGAATTAGACGTCTTTATGTAAATGACCCTATTCCTTGATCCCTCTCAGTTTGTTTTCTTCTGGTTTCAGACATCACCATCATGCCCACTCACTCATTACGAACTCTCTAGACATTTTCTTGCTCTATTCACACATGGGCTCAATCGCACAATGCACAGACCCTAATGTCTGATCCAACCGATTCAGACATTTGCCTTCTTGAATAAATCTCCTTTAAATAAGATCTATATAATTCTAGGTTTGCAGTGCATGTGTGAAAAGGACTAAAGTTATATAAAGTGTTCACTGTGCATGGCTTTTAAAACTAGGCAGTTTCACTGCCAAAAACTGAAAGTCAGTCATTATTTGCTCAGTCACATACCAAGGTCCAGTTGTTTCATTTCATTCTTTTGTTCCGAGCATTAAATGTTTATCTAATTCCTCCAAAGAACACTTTACAGAGGAAGGCAGAAGAGCCAAATCATTTTTAAGAAACCATAATGAGTCAGAGCTGAATCAAGGAGCTCATTTACTGGAGATACTGTTCGTACTGCTGGGGGCTTTTTGTTCTCACAGCTTTGATCAACAACTTGTTCATGTGGGTCTTTAGGTTTTTTTTTGAGTTTACATTACCCATATGCTGAAGAAGCTGGTTATCTAAAAGCTGCCTACAAATTACAACTTGCCTGCTGCGGGGCTGTAGCTTCCATTGAGGACACCAAGGTCGTGTCATTGCTATTTTCCTCTGTGGATTTGGGGGATTTTAGACAGAAAGGGGTCTCAAAATTCTAATAATTTACAACAATTCTCAATGTTGTACATTGCCTTTTCCTCTTGTATGCATGCTCCTTTTCCTTTTTATCAAGTCTTGACCTCACCCATGCACTGTACAAAGAAATGGCACAACCACAGCAAAATAAGGGAAACAAAAGTAGCAAAATACAGGCAGGGTCTCTACAGATAAATACATCGCCATACACTTCTAGTGAGTCATAAGTGATGACTGGGAGGGATTACTTTTGTGTCAGAGTTCAATAATAAGTGTTTACTTCACTTGCCCGGGCATGCACCTGGGTCAGAAATCTACTTGCCCAAAGTACGTTTTTCTTGCCCCTGAACAAATTGTTTCATTTAGTAGCAGTTATCATGACGTGCCTTTGAGAACCACCCCTGTTTTATCCACCTTGCTCTCAAGCCTGGGATAAACATTGCAATACATAGATGGGTTAGGGTTAGGCATTAGGGTTAGGGTTAGGAGGGCTAGTTTCAACTGCTCGCTTCAGCTCACAAACTACCACAATTTTGTCACCAGCAATTCTTTATTACCACTTGCCAATCAAGCAGCTAGGTTTACTAGCCCAAAGTGGCCTTTTACTTGCCTCCAGGCAATCGGGTAACGCTAACTGTCGAGCACTTTGTGTGAGTCTGTACACTGGTTTTAGAAACTGTTTTTTTCTTTTCAGTGACTCAAGAGTGCAAGGCTGTGGCTACTTCCTGGAAGGTGGGAAGCTGGTGATGGATTGGAAAACACCCACAACAACTACAATACTTAATAAAAACAACATGTGCATATAGGGAAAGTGTGTTTGGATGAAATGAAAATGGAAAAGCTTTCAGAAATGTCCTCCTATATTTTCTTTTGATGGAAATCAGTCACAATCTGTGAGGTGTATTGTCAGTTTCACCTAGAACATCTACATTCTGTCAGCAAAGAAAGGAATAAGACTGCTGAACGTTTGTGCAGCATTCAGAGAAATAAAAGAAATGTCTGCAGTGCTAATGCCCGATCAATAGTTGCCACAAAGGAGGTGTGTTATGCAAGCTATAACTGTGCGCTATTCAAAACCTGCACAACTGCGTCAGAGCTGGAGGAGACAGTCCAAGTTTATCAAACATCGGCGAACACGACTGGCTGCTGCTATGAAGTTCCTGCTTCCAAGCACGGACTGTTTAATCAATCACCTAAGATCTAAGCTAATCAGATCCTACAAAGTTTCTCCTACCAACACGGACACGCTAACTTTCAGAAAACACTTGATTGATTCCAGCACAGTTTGTCCCTGGGAACAGATAATTGCCCGTGGTGTTCTGTGTACACTGAGAGCTCTGACCCAAGAGGCGTGGACTGTTTGAACAGTAATGGTCATTAGCTCTTCTCTGTCCCTGGCTCTGTCATCCAGTCTTGTCATTTGCTTCAGACACAACTGGATGTGCTAATTGGTTTAACAAGTTTGAGTGTCAGTTTTAAATTGTAGCTGCCAGAGATAACATTCTTCTTGCATGAAACTCTGGCACTTTACTGCTACTTGTAAGTACTGCTCTTGCCCACATCATTACGATTTTATTTACTTATCTGTACTTAAAAGAATAATGTTCCATCTATTTACCCATCTATCAACGCGGTATTCTCAGCACTCGTTTAGAATCAAAGGTGATTAAATCAAAGAGATATTGTGCAGAATTTATTTCCCTTTCATCCTCACTGTAATGTCAGAACACCGCAACTCTTACAGCTCCCCTCGCGAGTGAATTTATTGGACAGCAACAAACGGATTCATTTGAAATCTCCATTAGGTGGGAGACGTGCATTGCTGCGTGTGCAGTTTAAATCACGATGTTGTCTGATCCTGCGTGTGTGCTGTCAAAGATCATCAGTGTTCCCGGGGAAGAATGGAGTTGTTTTTGACTTTGGTTATTTGAAAGATCACTTGTTTGTATAAGCAAGACAAAAAAGCACTGAGGAGAAAAGAGGGAGAGGACTCAAGTGGGTGCGAGTTGTGAGATATTGATTTACCATTATGTCTCAGGTTGACCCTGATACAGCCCGTAGAGTACATTTACGCTATCAGATATGGGGCTCTATTATAACCAGGAGTGTTTTTTTTTTCATTGTTAACACCACAAAGCTAGAAAGGAATAAAAGGTTGCTTTCAGGGGCTTAACAACAAAGTATTTTTTAAATTGTTGTCTTTAATTTTCTTATCAGAATATTAAATACATGTTGGATTATATTATCAGATTGCTGGATTTGCACTTTAAATTTGCACTTCAATTAAAGGATTATTTCTCACACAATTTGTCTCATGAAACTCAAGTATTCATCCAGTTAATGACTTGAATGGTGCAGATTAAACAGTCTGGCAAAGGGGCATATATGATTCAAATGATCCAATATTATAATCAGCCAGTTAAATGATTTTACAATATCTTATCTAACCTTATTTTTAATTTCATGTGCCATAATTTCATTTCCCAAAACACACACATGCTTAAATGTATGCACGAATAGTTTCATTTCAGCATCTAGTAGCTGCAGAGTGAAGTTCCTAATTAAACAGGATGGTCATTGTGTGTGATGGTGGGTTTCCAATGTGTGTGTTTATATTTGTCTCTTTCTGTGTGCGCACTAACTGGTTCATCTTAGGCCCGTCAGCCACCACCCCCCCACTGCTCTCACGCATTGTGAATCATGAGGACTCAGGGCTTTAACAATAAGAAAATAAGAAACTCTCCTGTAGGGGGGATTGCTGGTGTGTGTGCTTGTGTTCCAAGTGTCTGTGTATGCACGTGCATGCGTGCATCAGTGTGTATCTGTGTATGGGGTCTGCCTGCCGCATCGTCCGTCTTCCTCTCCTTGTTGTTCTTTCCCCTGGGAGGCCGTTAGGGTTTTCATGTCGCCTTTTTTCCCTTCTCTTTTTTTTATGTAGGACACTGCTGCCTGCTTGATGTTTGAGTTAGGGGGGGGAAATGCTTTAAGACGCTGCTGCGCCTTCTGTTTTTTGGAGGAGCTGAGATATGATTCAAAGCCCTGACAATCGGATGCTGAGGAGAAGAACAACAACTATTTTGGGTACAACGGCAGCTCACCAAACACAGGATGTTCTGAGTGAAGATGGTACAGCGTCTCTGCTTAGTGCACATTAGAAGAAAGGGTGGCGGAGTAGGGGGGTGGAAATGTGGGCGGGTGGGGGTGCGGTGGTGAAAAGGAGGAGGAAGAGGGGGATGAACTTGCACTTGAACTTGCAGTTTTGATAAAAGCACACAAGCAAATGACAGTATACATTGTGGAAGGGTCAATGGTAGTGCTAAATTCACTGAGAATGAAGCTGCACATCTAAAGTAATGATTACGCACATTAACTGCATGGCTAATTCAAACTGTACGGTTAAACTCGCCAGTCTCATCAACCCCATCATCACCCCAGCAACAACAGAGAGACAAAGTACACCAGTGAAACATTAAAGTTAAGATGATGGAGAAAGACGGCTGTCATAAAATCAGTGGTTAAAAGGGGCCTGCCACATCTAATATTAGGCTCAGAAGGCCACTATCCCGCCATGAAATGTCGGTTTACATTTACTGTTAGGCAATGACCTCTTCTGGCAGTTCTAATTATGATGGAAGCAAAGGAGGAAGTCAGGTGAAGCAGCATAAAAAGTCCACTCTGGGATAGGGAGGTAGATAGGTGACACAAACTCAGGACTTTCACCCAGGAGAGCACAGTTTGTGTCCCATGTGAATCCAAAAGTCTGTGTTGACTTACTTTAATCAGAGACAGATGATTTAATTGAAGAACCATGGTATGTTTTGCTAAATTTAACCACATTTTTATGCCTAATGAAAGCAGGTTTGTTTCACACTGGATATGCCAATGGCCATTCAGTGATTTAAACCTAATAGTAAGTATCACAGACCCCTTTTAACACATATGTATGCGGCCAAAAACATGTCCAAATTAGGTGAAGGCAAATGAAGATGAGCTGAAACGATTAATTGTTTAAATTTGTTTCCAGGAAAAATACCAATAATTAACTGGTTTTAACCTCTCAAATACAAATATTTTCCAAATTGCTTCATCTTTAAACTGATTATCTTTGTGTTCACAGCTGTTGGCCTGTTTTAATTTAATTAAATTATCTATACTTCTGTTATAAAACAAATCTAAATTATCTAATTAAGTAGCTAATGAATCAGAATTTGCAGACTATTCATTTATAAAAATAATAAATTGGACTGATTATTCACGTCGGAGACCAAAGACACAACGCCAACAGACTGTGTAAGCAAAAACCTGGTATAACTATATTTATTTTATTGTTTTTGCCCCCTAGTTTAAAAAAATAGCTTAAAAACAAGCGTTACATTGCAAAATATGCAGCATTGCTTTGTGGGATTGTTGACGACACTATGTAGCAGGTATAACAACAGAATATTTAGCTGACAATTTACTACATTTGAATCCACGCCATTATAATTTGGGTTGCTCTAGTTGCAAATCAAGGAGCCCAAATAATTCAGGAAAATGTGGTCCCAATATTCTAAATTGAATGTTAGGGCAAAATGTCATTCATTTATATATTACATTTCTTTAGGGAATAGCATAGTAGGATAAACAACATGGACATATATTATTATCTGAATCTGGCACAAAGTTGAAGGCACACACAGACACAGGCACAGCCTTGTTCTTGGAAACATCCATGAAGCGATGCACTTACTAGCAGCAGAAATAGATTGTTGAATAAGGTCACCTACAGTCCAGAGTATGATGGACTCGCTACACTTAGGCTGGCTAGAATCATGATGGCTGGTTATTCCATATCATTCAATACAGCATGTTCAACTTTGAATATCTTAGTCAAACTGAGTCCGTGTCACATCTTGGCTCTTTAAGATAAGCGAGCCATGGGACCTAAATGGCAATAACATGGCACCCTGAATAAATAAGGTCACCCACACTGCTCTAGACATGCAATCTCTGGGAAGCACAGTGCAAAAGCACCACAGAAATGTACAAGAAAGATACCATGAATATGAGAAAATCATGCAGATTATTACTTGAAGAAGGATGGTAAAGGAGGCGAAGAGGAAGTGGAGAGATATAAGGCGAGTGAGAGAGAAATGGTGGAGGAAGTGTAGACGAGGAGGAGAAATTAAAAACAAGGCAGTAGTGAATGAAAGGGAAGTAAAGAGTGGATGATGTGGGGCGATAGGGAAAATATTAAAGGCGGAGCAGGGAGATGAGGGGGAATAACAAGAAAGAGGATAAGAGGATAAACACATATCATGCAGGGATTTAGGGAGAAGGCAGTAAACTCGCTATCACTGTATGTCAAGAATAACCCCTCTGCTGTAATTTTACTCCCTATTTCCTCAGAGTTGTGCGAAAGTTATGCTTGTTACAAAACAAAGTGATTAATCTCTACAGTTAAATAATAGGGGGCTCTTTTTATGGTGACTAAGCAGTTTGCGGTGTGAAGCGTTGGTCATGGCCAGCTGGTAGATTTTAAACTACTTAGGGAATTAGCTGCTGCTACAATTGGCAAGAAAGTGGATTAACATTTTAAGATTTTAAGCCTGACTCACCCCTGCTGTTTTGAATCTCAGACAAAAACATTGCCATCACCTCATAAAAAATTCAAATGGCATTAATGATGCACCGCTTTTTGTCAGGAACCAAAATAGATGAATTACATAAAGTGCAAAATGATATGAATGCCACTCGCCAGAGGAATCAAACACTGCGTTTAACAGCTCCTCGCCATCATGAACAGAGACATGTATACAACCAGCAGAGAGGGCGAAAGGTGGTTTGAGAGCCACGTCTGATATTGGAATAAATGGGTTTTTCTTTTTCTCTTTCTCATCCTCAATCACGTTTGTCCTTTGTTGTCCGCAGCTCGGGCTCCAAGGAAACACAAAGAGCAGGGTCTTTATCGTATGCATCATCTATGTTCATTAGTGCCACCATTAACTTCTATGTCATCTTTCCCACTGTCTCGCAAGGCTGCAACTGCTTCCACTTTGGTCGTTATCTAAAGATCTGCCTCCAGAGTAATACGACCTCCACGACGCCGCGGCGAGCATCATGAGTAACACTAGCATGCGCGCACAGATCCCAAATGGCCACTTCTTCTACATTTGCAGGGTAAATAAATAGCGGAGCATGTTGTAGGGAACACATCAGCAGCTTATGAGCTGTTGCAGAACAGTTTTGTCCATTTGTGAAGCAGTTTGGGAAATAGTGAAGTTATTTAAGCAGATCAAATAGTTGCAGCTTTGAATTAAATGCTAGCAAATAAAGAAAAAAAACATTTGTACTGTGTCTTTATCGAGTTTTAGCACTGCTTTCAGGATTAAGCAATCTTACTTGGATTCCCCATTTACACATGGCATTTAACATGCAAACTGTGTCTGGATATCCTGTCTGGATTATTAATTCCATTGGACAAAATCTGTTTTAATGTGGACAGAATCTTGGGGGGGGTCGATTCTTAGAAGCATTGCAACTCTCTTGAAAGTATGTCTTGTTGCAGAAAAGTTAAAAGTGCTAAATTTAAAACCAAAGTCCCGACATCACGATCGCCTGTATCAATTTTGTAAGACTGGGCTGTATGTTGCTTATGTTGCATTAACATGGATTCAGGCAGATGGTAGGTGACAGATGGACAACATCTTCTGGACAGCACAGTAAAAAAACAAACAGTCTGATGGAATGGCAGCAAGGCAAAACTAAACACACATGACGATACGGTGCTTTGGTGATGGTCGCCTACTGTACCTGGCAACTCTGTGCTGATTGCCTGCTATATGCTGACTTCTTTTGTAATATCCTGCTAGTATTTCAAGGTCTGATTACAAAATTTGGAGCGCTGCTGTGCCAACATTATTAGCTTTTTGCTAACCAGATTGCCCGTGGTTTCTTCTTGTGTCAGGAAGCTCCATAACGTCCAGTTGTAAATAACTTCCAAGTGGAATGTGACAGATGGTGTATTCACATGTGCACTGTGTTTACCTTCTAACTTTCTGCAAAGGTATTAATAAAATATTATGGAAGCAAAATAGTCACTTTATAATCATGGTTCATTATAAAGATGTTTTGTTTTAAAAGTAGTCACACAATGAAATAATAAATCATATAAAAATCTGAAATACTGATGCATCAAGATCAAGCGGCAACCTCTAAAATGGAAGTACCAAAAACTGCAGTTCCACTAATGGCCACTTGGGGCTGGCTCCAAAAGCGAGTCTCTAAAGAGAATGCCCAACTTAACAGTAGAAATAAACATCTTAACAGCCTGGTAGAAAATGTGGTTTTGGTCCCTATAGCTAATTTTCCCTGTTCATAACAACTGTACAGGTTTTTTTTTTTTTTTATATGACTCACCCATTTAAATATTATTTAGACTTAAAGTTACACTTAATTAAGGGCGTGGCCGCTTTGAGTGACAGGTGTGTGCCGTCTGTTGACAAATCACTATCATGGCGACAATATTGGTTAGGTGAGTAACCTTAGATTTACAGAGAACAGATGTAGCCATAGCTGTTGCTATTTCAATGTGTTTTTTTAAGTTAATGAAAAGTTAATTGTAAAATTTTGTCATCTAAAAAAGTCTTGCTCAGTATTTGGTTTTACAAAAATACTTTCTGGAAAGTCGGGTATTTTGTTTTCCGGTAAGTAAATTTTGTTGTAATACTTTTGAGCCTATTTTTGCTAACATAAATTAGCATTAGCATTATCACAATTAATCACAGTTGAAAATGAAGCATTCAGCTTGTGGTAGGGTTATGTCCACCCTCCTCTCGTCCAAATATGGTCACTTTTGGCTCCAAACATCAAAACACATTCTCACGCCGACCTCGTCACATATTGATGTTTTGATGTTTGCTCTAAATCAAAGATGGGGGTGGTTAAAATGCCAAACTAAAGGCTTTTAAACAGGAGTCAACAAACTAACAATGGCTAGGTTTATGAGTCGTATGTCTCTTAATAAGAATCTAACTAATTCTAAAGTGCCTAGAGATATCCACCTTTAACACATGGATCGGATGTTATTATCCAGATAAAGATTAAATGTTAACACCAGGTGAGAAAAGTTCTCATTTTGCCCTCATGTTGTCCCGCAGAGTACTGTGCCTAAGTGTAGCTTACTTAAAGCAGTGTGGGTAGTGACTGATATTAGCCTCAGGGCTTGCCGTACAGTAACTGTACAAACCCTGATCTGCTTACTGCTGAGATCTACTGCAAACCAGCACGCTCTAATCGACGTGGATGCCATACACAAGTAAGGAGTCATCCATCCACTTTGTTTACAGTTCTTTATCTTTGCTCTATGGAGAAAACCTACACAGGCACACAGGAAACATGGAAAATAATCACTTAGATCAACATTTAGTCAGTTTTTAGCCAAGAGAGTTCTGACATTCAACTGCAGCAAATGGAACAAACAAAAGATCAGACCAGTATCTTACTATACACTCTATACAGTCAGGCTTTTACCAGTGTGTTTCTTAAAAGTCACCGGGCAGCCATTAAGCACTGATGTGTTTTCAACCAGCATTAGCGCTGCTGTAGTGCTCTTGAGGCTCTTCAGGCTCAAGCAAATGCATTCAGCGGAAAAAAAAGAAAAGAAAACGTGATTCACTGTAAATTCAAGGATTTCACTGAACACCTCTTGCTTTGAGTCGTACGTTACTACTCTGCTATTTTAAACATACTGCATATGTTTGGTACATGTAGGGCCATGTCATTTGCTCATTGAAGCAGTCATGAAAGGTTTCAATGTGATACATTTGCAAAATACGTGCGTTTTAAAATGTCCGTAACTGCATGATGTGGACATGAGTCACTGGTGTTAAAATGTCAGCGCTGTTGCTCATTAGAAATAACTGGATTCATATCAGTATTGTACCTCATGTGGATCGGCTCTTGTATGTACCTATATGCATGACTACCATGCAACATCATGCATGTGCATCCCCCACCGCTCAGGAGAACAAAACTTGATTATGAATTATTCCCTTTAGAAATAAGGAACTAGCAGTGTGCAATGCCAAAAGCTCGGGGACAGTCGAGCTCGTGGAGGCATGTGTAAGTGTGTCATGTTATTCGAGGACAGGAAGAAAGCAAAAACATGCGCCGCTACAAGCCTTTTGTGCTCGAACGTCAACGCTTGGTGCAAAACACTGCGTTTACTGTCCAGATTGTTTGCAACACAGATGTGATGGAGCTTTTTTGTTGAATCTCTAAGAAAATCTCAACTAACCTTTTAAGCTTTAAATGCCTTGTGGCTTTCGTCTGACTGGGGGATTGTTTCTTTTTTCCTTCTGCCCCACTTTTGAGTGCCAAATCAGCGCATTACAAAAAAGTTTTTAGGTCATATTTGGACTGTCATAACACATCAGGGAGCCAGTTGTTAATTGATAAAGTGTCTTTTTCTTTAATTGAATAATTATCTCAGAAGAGGATTTTCGCAAAGTTGAAGTGCTCCAAAAATCAAGCTTTCATTGTATTTCAAGCAGGTTGTTATTGTTATTGGTGTCGAGACTCTTCGTCATTGACTTGCCGAACATGAATGCGAGTTTTTCAGGGTTAAAAGGGAATTAAAGAATAAAGGAGGTGAAGTTAAGTGGAGACTTGACAGTTTTGGAAAGACAAAAAGTGAACTCCTCGAACTGCCTGCACACTCAGACACTTACCCGCTGGCTCTCTTTCTCCATCCCCCCACCGTCCACAGGATGACTTGACTCATGTTGCCATAGAAACAGGAGTTACCAAAAGCTCAATAATATCTGGATGGAGGGCAGAGAAAGAGAGAGAAAGAGACGAGGCTTCAGTTAGATTTATACTTTATGGAATGAGGTTGTTCTTTTCACAAAAGTTGAATTGTTGACATCTCCAATAAATCAAGGATCAAAAGATGCATTTAGTTTGCATTAAACAAACTCTTGAATCAAGGGGCTAATTACAGTGGGTGTCAGTTGAGTTAGACCTTGACAACTAAAGACAGTCGGCATCAGAATTCTGACAGTGTGAAAAATTTAAAGAGCTATGTATGAGGATTTATGAGGGACAGATGAACAAAAAGACTTTCCAAATCAAAGCACCAGAGGTTGAAATATTCAACCCTTTCTCATCCCAACTTGTCACATATTGCACTTGCTCAGTGCCGTTCACATCTACATATTATGTGCTAGGTATCCTCTTGTGTTCGTTGTTGATGTTCCAGGATGGCGTATCAATTTAAAATGCAACACATGCACATGGTTAGGTTTAGGCAACAAAAGCACTAGGTTAGGTTTGGCTCTGCATTCACATTAGACTCTCCTTGTTTTAAAAATGTTGAAATATTTTTAACTCTAGGGCTGAAAAATGAACCAAACAAGAAAATGCCAAAAACTGCAGTTCCTCTAATGACCACTTGAGGCTGACTCCAACAGTGAGTCGATTCACATAGATCCCCATGTCCGAGACCCCAGCTTTTATTTGTCATGCATCTTTAATTTCTCCCAGCTATTTGGCATCAATAGGACCTGATAAGGATAAAAACAGTAAGCAATGTCTATGAAAAGGAAGTCTTTAAAAAAAAAAACAAAAAAAACATGATGTCCTTGTAGTGGGGCAAGGGTTTATGTTTTTATAGTCACCAGTGTGTACTAAAGTATAAAACTGCTTTTATTCAATGCCCCTGAACACTGCTGTGCAAAAATAAAATTAAGAGCAACATTTTTTTCCCCATGTTTTGTAAAGTCTTTGGATTAGGGGTCACTGTTTAAGTATAAAGCTGTTCAAAACTGTTTATTTTTAATGCTCAAACACAGCTGTGCAAAAACAAAATTGCAAACCAGGGGCATATCTAAAAGCCTTGTGCTTTATCATTTTGTAACTATGAATTTCCTTGCTCCATACTGCAAGCAAGGAATGCACTTTTTATCTGTAGGAACAGTCTGTCACACCTAAGTGGCCTGTGTAACATGCTGCGATATTACAAAAATAAAGTCCCGGTGTCTTACTTACATGCTTCCTGACTGCTAGTATACACTATTGTATGTTATATCAAACTACACATGTAATTAAGCATACATAAGAGATTCAACAGTAAAATTAAATTCCACTTTTGTGTATGTATTATTACTATTTTATTGATTTATTTGTTTATTCTTTAAATACAGATGAGTGTATTGTGCTTTTGCTGCTACTGAATGTCACAAAAAAGTGTCCAAGAATGAGGACAACAGGCCTAAGGTAAGTAGAATGAAGTATAATGCTGTGATGTTGCTACAAGCGGTGAGAGTCAAGATGATATCATAAAATGTTGTAACTTCCTGTTTAAATTGGCCGTTTGCGTTTGTACTATTTACGACCTAAACGTAAACAAAGATGGATGCCTCCAAAAAGCAGTCGTCGCTATTGCAGTAGCTACTCAAGTTTGCCTTGACCTCGAACGTAGCAAGCCTTCATTGTTAGCAACACTGCTAGCTACTTTCACCAACACCAGCAGATAAACAACACATACAAGACATTCCTTGCACAACCTACAAGTAACTAAAATGAAAGACTCAAATTTGCTAAACAGTAAAAATAATAGTAAAGAGCACAGCCACTAGGGCGCCGCCATCTTTGCTTTCATCAGTCTTTCGAAACTTGTGGTCCTCTGAGTTCATGCAAGACCACTACTGGTAGAACCACCTCAAAGAGGCGTGCCACGTGTCGCTGCGTAATTTTGCGCACCTTCCTGTCTTTCCTACCTTCTTACTAGATCTATATAAGGTGCAGCAAATCCAAAATGCGATGTCCTAATATAAGGACAGGGTTGCCCCTCCACAGCTCCACACTCTTATCCACATGTGGTCACCTCTGGCTCCAAAAATCCAAGATGGCGACAACCAATATGACAAACTTGAAGCTTCAAAATAAGAGTTTACCACCAATGGGTGACGTCACAGTGGCTGCATCCATTATTTTTAAACAGTTTTTGCTCCACACCCACAGTTTGCATAAGCCAGTTTACCCTGATGATGTCACTGTGACATCATATGGGTTTACACAGGAACATTATACACTTGTTTTACAGATTAATAAGAGCTCACCATGACTAGTAAGCTGATCTTTCTTTGCAAAATTGGTGGATTGCCCCTTTAATAAAGTTTGAATCATTATCGTAGGTAATCAAAAACAAACCTGATTTGCATTTCTGAAAGCATTTCTGTTTAGAAAAGCTCTCTTTATTACCCGTTCCACAGAATTTACAAGTCTGCACTGTTTGATTTTTCAAATTATCCGTTTTCTAGCAGCACTTTGACTGTGTTACCAATAAATTCCACCCCTATTATCATCAAGGATGGAGTAATTCTGTCATGGTTGGGCAGTTTAAAAATGATAAAGATTTTGCTGAGCTGCAACCACAGAGGTCATCAGATTTTAATGCAGCACATTTTGTGTCCTACACACATATTTTGCCTGGAATTACTCTCTTGCAGTGTTCAGCATGATGTTCCTCGCTTTGCTACAAATAACTCTCTTCAATATGTATATGACATATTCAGCCATCATGTCCTGTTCTTCCACAGTCATAGCAACACTGTCGTATATGTCAGACATTCAGCACATCCAGCAGGAACATGCACAAGTCAATTGCCTGTGGCACATTTCCATCTTTCTCTTCCCCACTATCACAGACATTATCACATGCCTAGCCACCACGTTAGCAGAAAGACATACCCCCCCACCCCCTCACACCCCACCCCCACATGAATTAATCTGTCAGGAGCGGGATCGCAGCGTTCCTCTCCCTCTGCTTCTTATCGCCGCTCTGAGGCAACTTCTTAAGTGGGAACAGGAGATAAGATGAGTCGCAGGAATGAGATATCACAAACTAAACTGAGATTTAATTTGTGATGGAATTTCTAAGCATGCGGTGTGACGCGGCGCAGGTAACACTTTGGGAGGCATGAGCTCTCCATCTGGGCAAACAATTGCTCTCCGCCTGTGCAAACAATTCCTAATTACTTCTGTCTGATTAACTGGAGATTTTGACCCGAGTCCCAGACACAAATAAGCCACAGGTGTGTGGAGAGCTGCCGCCACATGATGCGCGTGCAGAGAGACACACATACTCTCTGTTTGCATTATGCAACTGGTTTTGCTCCAACACAAGTGAACACTGTATCAATCCACACCTTGCACATGCAGCCCCCTTCCCCAGTTGATTACGGGACAAAAGCTAATGAGAAATCCACACAAACAAACAACTTTCTGACAATACTAAATAACAACCAAAACAGAAAAAGGTGTGTTCAAATTTGCAGGTTTTGTCTTTTTTAATTCTCTCCACAGGCGCTCCACTTCACCAGTGCTCTAGCATGTTCTGACTGCGATGATCACTCACTGATGAGCACATTTAACCCTTTGAACTCTGCACCAGAAATGGTCCGCCAGTGCCTACATTGGTATTTTTGGTTATTGTGATGTAATTTCTTGGCGTATCTTCAAATGCTTCATATCCCTAAATTCTGTGAAACTTAAACTAAAAGGTTATGTAAGTCAAAAGTTCTGAAAGTGTGTCATAAGAAATATAAAAATCAGACATGTTTTTTTGTCAGATTTTACAAAATAAACACACAAAACATATTAATTCATAATATTTCTAAATGTAGAAACATAAACATAATAATTCGTAATACTTTATAAGGTATTTTTTCTGTGCACATTATCTACTTTATCATCATCACAAAAGTTTAACGTGATGACACAGAGGACAGAAGCCTGTAAGATAATGACATAGCAGGAAAGACAGATGTCTTAGCTTTCTGCTGCAAAAAGAATGAATGTTCTGCTATGGTTTTAAATTTTAGATCAATATATACAGGGTTATGCAAACAACAATCAACAAGTGTGGCCATTATGGGGAAATAACAGTGTAATCAAAATGCAATTAAATAACATGTTGATGGGAAGAAAGACGCCTGAGATTTCTGTTGTAAAAAGAATGAAAGCTCTTGCTATTTTGGCCCAGAGGTGAAGGGGTCGTCGTTCGATCTCCAGCTCCTCCAGTCTGCATGTCGAAGTATCCTTGAGCAAGATACTGAACCCCAAATTGTTACCGATGGCTTTTCCATTTGTGTGTGTGTGTCAAAAACTGAGTAGCAGGTGGCATCTTGTATGGCAGCCTCGGCCACCAGTGTGTGAAAGGGTGAATGTGAATTTGCGTAAAAAGTGCTTTGAGTGGTCAGATGACTAGAGTGGCGCTATACGAGTGCAGGTCCATTTACTTTCAATTGACTTAAACAGGATCATGCAAATGATGATCTCCCAAAGCCATTCATGGGAAGTCTGTTTTTAAAGCGGTAAGATGAACTGCACTGTCAGGACTAGAGGTGGTACCCCTACTACAGAGCAGCCGTTAGCATTAGATTCGATTTTTATATACATTTTCCTTTATGCTCCATTTCTTTTCTGTCTAACTAAATAAATAAATACAATAAAATTGGTTGCTGGCTCATTTTTGATGCTGGCAGAGGGCACACGCCAAATCATCTACGTCATCAGCCTGATTTAAATACACTTTCCGGAACTTTGAGGTGCGGTGGAAACACAAACCACACAGATTACCAGGAATTCTTGCGGGTAAATAAATTCCCTGAAATAAAAGTTCCTGGGACTGTTGGCGGAAAAGGGGCTAATGTTGCCTATAAAAAGATCTGCCACTGATAATCCAGCCAAGACTGCACTGCGAATGTGACAAAGAGGTAAAGTTTACTTGCTACAAAATGCTATCCTTGTTGTTTGTAAATTATTTGATGAAAACCATGCTTGCACATAAGAAAAGTTCAACATAAATGAAAAATTTAGACACCCGGCTCTACTCATTTACAATTCCATTCAGAGATAACAGCAAGCGAAGATTTATATGGTGTTGGTGTTGAGTTTACCTGAACTTTACCCTAAAAAGCGTTAAATCCAAAATGGAGTATACTATCAGATCACACTACATTAGTCCTCTATGAATAACTCCAAACCCAGACAAAAAAATCAGCCATGACAATTTTCCTGTCTTATTTCCTCCCTCGTCCCAAAGCAGGGACCCCCAAGTTATCGCCCGCTGTGTAGGGCAGCCCCGGGCAGGGCACCATGCCTATTCTTGTCGAAAAACATCAAAAAGGATTCATCATTAACGAACCTGCTTGAACATTCTTTTCTTTTATTTAGATGTTTGCTCGAATATTCAAAAATCCCTTTCATCCCCAACTGTCTATACCGGCGTGTCATTCTTGCCAAAATGCTTCTGTGCGTGCTCGTCTTTAAAAACTGAGCAGCTCTGATCAAAAGGCGATAAAAATAGCATTGAAATAAAGGAGACAGATTGGATTCTGTACTGTATTATGCATTACAAGAGCTGCAGTGCACCCTTTACCTTCTTGGCATCTTGTATTGTAACCAGCATGCAGGCATTCCTTCTCATAAACTGGGGGAGAAGGACCTATTTGTGTTATTTATCGTAGATACACAGCCACTGTAAGCATCCGTAATTCCCCTCGACATAAAAAATTTAAAAACAAAGACATGCTTAACAAGGATGCTTTGCACTGCTGAGAAAAGGGACCCTGAGTGAAAATGAATTTTGCCTGCATGAGCTTATTTTTGCTCACAAAAATATTCAAACTATTTATTTGCTCAGGTGTGATCCACAACCTTTTATTCTTTCTTTCAGGGGACGTTCTTGTTAACGCCTGTGGAATTCGCCACAAAGTTTCTTCTTAGAACTTTTCTTCTCGCCTCAAACTCTCTGCACTCTAACCATGTATGATTCGTCCTCCCATGTCCCTCTCTTTTTTCCTCAGTCTCTCAATCTCACAAGTGCTGCCCTGAATGGTTTTCCTTAAATGGAGGTCCCCGCGGTCGCTCCAGAATCCAATGGCACCTCGGAAAAGACTAGCGAGGCTGTGATCCAGTTACCTCCCTAAAGACCCAACTTCCTCCTCCAATGAGGGACAGTTGCTAACATCCTGAATCTTAATTTGGCCAGTTCTCTATCTCTCCCCATGGAGATATCCACAGTGGTGGCAGCGGCGCAATGTGCTTTTTTGGGATAACAATTAATGACGAGCTGCCCTTGTATCTTCAAGTGGATCCAATTCGCTTTGGGGATTAGATACACTTGTTCCATGCAAACTCTCTTTGATTGAGCCAGTTGATACAACTATTGAGTATCAGGCCGAGGCGAACCCCATGTGCAGTGCAGCACATCAGCAAGAAAGAAATGTGCTGCATGTGCTACTTTATAGATTGCCAAGGAAGTATTTCAGAGGACACTTAAATGGGCATGAATGTTCAGTTTAGACCGTCCAAAAGGGGCAAAATGTGCATTTCCCTGCTACAATACAGCATCTGGAATCTGTAGGAATTTGCATCGGCAATGTGCATCTCTGCACATTGCTGAAGTGGTTGCCTCATTTGCATATCCTCTGAATGCATTTCTGCATTTAGCGATGGATGTAACTCTAGCATGTGAACATTGTCGAACGAGCATCTGAAATGTTCTGTGGAGAAATCCCATTTCAGGGTTCAATGGCTCTTCGGAAGCTGCAAATCCGGGCAGGCGTGAAATACACGCCCTTGTAAAGCTTGTCTATTCAATCAATTTCCCTATTTTCAATTACTGCCATAACTGCTCTGCATGCTACTGTTTTTTTTTTCCCCTTTTTTTTGTACAAAATGTATTAAAGCAGCTTTGTGTCGATCAAAGCTGAGGACAGTTTGTGACCACAGATAAGCTGATGAGATTTACACTGAATACATCTCTTGGACTTTGTGTACGTTCTTGTCCTCTCATGTGTTGCTTATGTGTTACAGTTTCAAAAGATGACCTTGTACGGTGCCGGATTAAATACAAAGAAAGCAAACATATTGCAAACTGCGCTCAATGACTTTGTCTTCAAGCTTCAAGAAAGATAAACAGCAAAGTCAATCTTGGTGAAGCTACAGTAAGGTTGACAGGTTGAGAAATTGCCAAAATGAGGCAGTACATACAAAATTCAGTGCCGGCATTAATAATTGACCCCCTATCCAAAATAACAAACATATCACATCAATTTTAACAAAGTAAATTTAAGAAATACTTTGTAATTCACTATATATATCTGATAGCTGTAGTTACAGTTAGTAGTTTCTCTCCAAATTAAGCTTTTTGCATAAAGAAACCATTAGTCCATTAATCAATTAGTCGACTGACAGAAAATTAACCTGGCAACTATTTTGAGAAATATTTATTTACTTATTTATCGGCTATTTATTTCATCACTTTTGAGGTTTTTTTTTTAGATTTTCCTGCATTGGGTACCTTTACTTTTTATACTTTAGGTACATTTTCCTGATTATACTTACTTATTGCAAGACTTTTACTTCAACAGAGTATTTTCACATTAGTACTTTTACTTCAGTAGGCAAACTGAATTTGCCACTGCGCAAAACAAGCACCGGTTGCTCTAAAAATACACACTTCCCTGCCCTACGCTGCCTCTGATTGGTTAGTAATCATTGGTTTGGTTAGGTTTAGGATAATAATATCAGGGTAAGACAATCAAAGGCAGAGTAGGGTTAGGGTTAGGGGTTAGGGGTTAAGGTTAACCCCAACCCTACAGGAAGAGTGTGCATTTTTGGAGCGATGGGTATTTCAGGAAAACTGGTAGTCGAAACCAGAATGTTGGGGTTTCAGAATAATGGGCCGTCAGAACAATAGCATGTCACCTTGAGCGTTAGCACCTCTTTAGGTATATTGGTGGTTTAATTATAGTGAACATATGTCAAAATTTCCCTTGATAGAATGCCGTTAATAGTTGCTATTTTAACGCAAAGCCCTGCTTGGAAGGTGAACCCAACTAAAACTTTGAGAAATATATGACAAAATCAGTCAAATTTGGAGCATTCATAGACTAACACCTAGTTCTATTCTATTTTGACATACTTAAATGAGTCAGATTCATCATCTGCATTATTACCGAGCAAACAAGCTGGCAGCTGGCAGGTAGTAATGTCAGTCCGTATGGTGCCTTCTTTGTTTTTAACGCCATGGCGTATCCTGTGTTTAAATTTTCCACTTTGTGTACCACACTGCAGCACAGACCTGAGCTTGTCTGATCCTGCCTGTTTGGAAGGCCGTGGCAGCAGCAGTGTATGTGTCCATGTGGCTGTGTGTGTGCCAGCCGGACACACAGAGAAAATGACAGTCTGCCATATGGACCACCTGCAGTGGTCTCACACAGCAAGTCAACCTGGTCACTTTATAAATCTGTTCCATCCCGACTGGTCCAACCGGCCCGCTGGGATCCCTCCCTGTCCTCCTGATTAGCCGGTCCACGCTGCATGAGGAGCCTCGCAGTGTCCATCAGGCTGATCAACCTCAACACTCGTCTTTGCTTGGATTACAGTGCTGTGCCGGTGGGCTGCATCCAACCACAGCCGCTCGGTGTGTAAATAAAAGTCAAACTGAAAATTTGCTGGTAAATAGGCTGCGCTGAGATATAAAGTGAACACAATGCCTTGCATCTATTTATTGCCTCTACTCAGCAGTTTGTTTGGGCTAATTGGCACGGATGATTAATTATTATATAACCCATGACAGGCCATGGTAAATTGGAATTAAATGACTGGCTGACATTGCATGTCCCAGTTCAGTTGTGTAATAAGCTAAGAAGGATTCATTTGCCTACTGTGCTACACTGCCTGCTGCATTCATCTTCCCACTGCACTCATTCAGTGCTCAGCACCATGACTAGGAAGTGAAGTACACATGTTTGGAGGTAAACACTGAGGTATGTCTCACAGTTAAAGGGACTCAAGGTGTCAGGATGCACACAAAGATGCCAAATATCCAAGTCTGTCAGTAAACCATCTGTCAGAGAAAACGGCAAACCTCTCAGCAGCTGTTCTGTGCTGAAAAATAGTCCCTCTTTCAGACAATGACTGACTGTCAAATGTTAATGCAGGGACAGGTGACTTTTTTTCTCCTTTATCTTACAAAAAAATCTTTTATTTTTTATAATCAGTGACACCTCATTTGTCAAAATGTTCTTGGAAATGAAATGTGGCAGCATATGGCAGAAGCTTGGAAATGAATGCTATGGAATTACTGAATTTTAATTTTAATTAAATTAACTCTTTTGTGAAAAACTAATAGAAATAAAGTTTTTTTCATCACACTTTGCAAGTCACATACTGGAACAGGAATGGCTGCCGTGCTAGTTGTGATGTCACAAAATCCTGCTCACAAAGACACACCTTAGACTGAGATTTAAGTTGAGCACGGAGGAAAAACCTTCACAAAGTAATTTAAAAATAGCCTTGTCGTGTCAGATTTTTACATTTTATCTAATACTTGTACTAGGAATGTCAGTTTCGCCTACTTTTGCTTAATGGCCCGACACCCTTTAACTAATAACTAACCGCTTAAAATCTTACAAAAAAAGTTTTTAGTCCGGTGCTCTATTTACTCAGAGAGCTTTAGCGCTGCATTTTAATCTTTTTAATCCACGATCTCTGCTGCTACTGCTGTTTCACATGAATCAGCAAGCTTTCAGAGAACATGCACAGCTATAGATGAAACGAGCACAGACTACGAACAGAATGCTCTGTCTTCATATCAAACATTGGATAAATGAGTCCTTACTAGTGGTAATCGCCAAATGAGCAGCATGGCTAACTAGCTCCCACCAGACCCAGGTGGTGCATAGTACAGTAAATTGAAGAGTAGCAAAATTGAATGAGAGACCAACCTGTGTAACTCGTCAAAAATATTCTTGGTGGTTAAACTATTGACAATTAGTCGTTGACATTCCTAATTTGTAGGTTGCCAAGTGAAAATTAGGGCACATTCAAAGGAGTTCTCAAAAAAATTTAGTGTTTAGCACACATACTAAGTTGAAGGACTTCTTAGAAAAGCACAAGAGACTGAGACAGCATGTCCTTAGCAACCAAAAAACCCTACATTTCCCATAGTGCAACTAGCTTAAATCTTTTATGAGACCACCCAAGCCTTAAAGCCACTAATTTCTTTAACTCTCCACACCCCCACTTTGTAAAACAAGCTCTCTGTTCAAATAAATTTGAGCCAGCCTAATGGTGTCATGAGGGTCACATTTGTAGACTTCTTAGAGCTGCAAAAGCCCAACTAAAAGAAAAGAGCTAAATGTGCTGGTATGTTGAGATTAGACTATTTTCTTCTTTTTTTTTTTAAATTAAAATCCAAATTAAGGTGGATACCAAATGAAATAAAATCTTTGCAACCACTCAAATCTATTAGTTAACTGTACGCATCTGTCAAGCGTCTAAATTTACCTCCTATCCAGACCCTCCCACTGTCGATAACAACACGGTTTAGTGCGCCTCTCTGCCCAATTCAATTTCTACACTCTCCGAAGTCACTGCAAAGGGCTGGAGGAAGACATATGCACTGTCAGTATGAAATCTAATCAAGTCTGGGGCTCGGTAGCTGTTATGGTTGCTGGTATTCAAAATGGCCGTAATGGTGCTGTTTGCGTGTCAGTGTTGAGTCTCCTAATGTATGTGATATGCACTCTATCTGAGACAAGTTTTTTTCACGCCGCGGATGGTGAATAAGTTAAGCATGGATCAACCCTCCACCGCCTCTTCATTTTCCGTGTAATGATGTCAATCTGTCTGGCTCATTCTCTCGTTCCTGCCATGATGGCCATCTATTCTGCTCCTCAGGATTCAGGAGAAACATGTAATCATCGACAAATGTACATCCTAAGTCCACTCCTGCTTGTCTGCTTCCCTCTATGCCTCTTTCTCTCCCACCCTCCCCTCTCCATCTCTAAATAATTACTTAAATTAATCTATTACCGGCCTGGCCTCGGCACAGCATTAACTGAAATGCCAGTCTCTATGGGAAAGTGATGCATTCCACTGCAGGTTTAATGCTCGAGGGGGAAGTAGAAAAGGATTTTTTAAAAGGATTTCTTTGGTCTAAAGCAAAGACACTAGATCCTCCCTGAAATAAGCACTGTGGTGAAGCTACATGATTGTACACTTAAGAGATTTTTATGTTTTTATGGTAAATAACAAATTGCGCACTTCTAAGCACTGCCTTCAAAAGTGCACTGAGGAGTGCTTTCAAAAGTGCACTGGCCCAAAATGAAGCGCCGTGATCACTGTCAAAGAGATTGATTGAAATTGGTGGAGCAGCATCAAAGTTTTCTGCTATTAAATCTCAAACCTTTGATCCAATGGATGTAGAGACTGACTGCTGCTGAGTGCTTGCTTTGTTCACGTCCCTATGTGGCTTCTTGATCTCTTTTTCGACTAACAGTGATGCACACACAGATTTCTTTATTGCTTTAGTATCAGTCGCAGAAGCATCCGCAGCCTGCAACTACAAAAAGACAGGCAGCTTTGGACTTTATTTTACCTTTTAGCTCTAAGAGGTCTTACAGAGTGCCTAAATGACAGTTTTTGTCTATTCACCAGAACTATTCACCTGTGAAAGTCAAATACGGAATGGCTGAAATTTTGCTTTGTAACTTCATAATTGTACAAAAAAAAACTGCAAAATGCATCTGGAAGCAGATCTGTACTTTCTCACTTACCGAGAAATTCTTCATCTGGCCTCTGCTCTGCCCAACAATGCTTCTTGCGGCAGGTTTTGCTTTTACTTCCACTTTTACTTTCTGCTTTCTCCACTGCTGCTCGCACTAGGTCGATTGGTGAAGGAGTAGCATGCTTCAAGACAGCTAGCTGTAGCCATATATATTTGCGCCTAAGTCAGACCCTGATCCAGATGAAGAGTCTGTTGTGCACCAAACCACATTCTCACTCCGACCTTGACACAGATATGTGTGCAAGGTACCCTGGGTGCGTTGGTTGTTAACGTTCTGGGACGCCATGTCAATTTCAGCCTGTTACATGCATTGTCTGTTTTCAAGATGCACTTCTGTTTTCACAGAAATTTGTACAGTTTGCATACAGTCTCTTTCAAAATAAACGTTGGAATTTCTTTTATAGGTTGGGTTAGGCAACAAAGGCTTGTGGTTGGGTTAAGGAAAAACAGAATAGGGTTTGGCTTTACAATCTTATGGGGAGCAAACCCGGCCTCCCAGATAAAAGTCAATGGTTATTAGACCCATCCACCACCGCTCCCGCCTGACCTTCTCAGACTGCCGCCACCTTAACGTTCATTGTTGTCCCACCGTGTTTCTCCCTGATGCTGCAAGGCACTATTTAACAATAATGGGGACAGGTTGCGCCTTTTTTCGTCAGTGTCTGATGACGGGAATCACTGACCAAGTGCTGGTTTTTCGACAACTTTGGCGTGAGACCAGGTTGCCAAAACATCAACTAGAAGAAACTAGAAGTTCTACAATCCCTTTTATAACTAGTAAGAATTTAATTTTAAATATCAATAAAGGAATTACCACTCGTCAAATACCATTGCGTACATTTTCAATGACGTCCGTACATATCCAATGTGCTAATTTGGGCTACATATCTGAAATGTGCCTATTTAAAAGTTGATCAATGGCTTTGTTGCACTTTGACAATATGAGGCCCACTTATCCAAAATGTTTATCATAGAATGTTGGACATAACATAAACACAATTGTTGACAGCTGAAAGTGGAAAATGTATTTCCAGTTGTCACAATCCTTTTTCAACATTTGGAAATTCTATTGTAGATAAATGTAATTGTTATTCTTATTAGTGAAAATGGAATAATTGAGCTCAAAAAGTAAATTATAGATATCTGTAAATCAGTTTTGACATGACAAAATGTAATTTCTATGTGCGAAGATATATTTGTAACATCAGATTGTATCTGAAATTAACATTTTAACCAGTCGAAATGACATTTAGACATTGGAAGTGTCATTTCCACCAGTGAACTCAATTGCTACTTGTCAGCACGAGTGATTAAATGTTGAAAAGGGCTCTCCATAATGTTTTCTGTGTTGTGGTAAAGATAGTCCAGATGATCTTTCAATATTTTTCTGCTAGCAGCTACACATTTTCTTTCTGTTGTGGGCAATAATGCTTCTGACAGCTTTGTTGTTAACATCATAGCCTAATATACGAAGGCTAAATATTACACTGATGGTAGTGTTTGTTGTCATAGAGCTGCATTTAATATTTATTTCCATTATCCATTGTATGTATGAATTATTTAGCCTACAATATAAACAATTAAACAAAAGTTGCCCTTTACAATTTTCCAAAGTCCAAGGTGACATAGTCATAGTCTCTTTTGTCCACCTAAAAGTTGAAACCACCCCAGATATTTTGTTTACTACATCATATATGAGCTAATTTTCAGATTGGATTAACATAACAGAAATTAATCGAGTCTACATTTGAAAAAACGGGTCCTTCAAGCACCTCCCAAAACAACCTTCAAGACCATTGAAAGAAAAAAAAAAAAAGAGCTTTGGATTTGGTTCAGTTTAGCTAACCAAGTTTTGCAAAAGTTTGCCCTCATTCCCCGCCATATCTCAACTGTACATTATCTAATTAAGGGAAAAACTGCCTATCAAAAAAACACTTCAAAGATATTTTAGGTCATTATTAAACGTCTGGAAAAAGAACGCATTAAGTTAAATCCCAGCTAAGTAATACAATGGCCCGATTTACCTTCTTTAACAGTCACAGCAGTTTAAGCATACTAACTAGACACTAAAAATGTTTCAGATGCTTGGGTACATTTACTTGAGAAGGTGTTCTTTCAGACTGTTTTCATCTCCCCACACAAACCAAAGAAGTAGACATTTCATTTCAGAGTTTGAATAATGTACTTGGTGGAAAAAGCACTGATAGTCTCAACCTAATTATACTTTCAAATAGGACCGAAAGCTAGTAGCTCCTACTCTATTGTATAAGTTGGATGTGTACGAGCTATTGCAGCACTTTCATCCTTTGATTGGGTCAACAAAGCCCGGAGTGTTATATTCCAGTAATTTTACACACAAACACACTTGTCGCCACTCGGCTTGAGGGACTTTGGAGGAAAGAAGAAAGACACATGCATACACACTGGATCTGCAGTCGTCATCCCATTTTTCAGAGACACTTTAAACAATCAATGCCGTCTCCAGAGTAATCCATATTCTCCATATCCGTGTTTGCAAGACATAAAACATCAATTATTGTGTCAAATTTTATCCAGAAGTCAAGAATGACAAGTAGGGCATACAAATGAGGCCTGGATACACACATGCACACGCACAGGGTCATGCACAGACTGCACTTCAAACACACACGAGCTCTCTCACACTCTCCCTCCCCCTCTCATTGCCTGGAACACACAAACACACCATCCTACGCACACACGCGCAAATTCGCATTCACCCCCAAAAGCAATCCTTTTTTGAAAGGGAAAGCGGGGGGCTGAGAGGGGCGTGGAGCGCAACTCGCTAGCTAACGTACATAATGAAAAGTGCAAGCTCTGTCATTTTCTGCAGATAAAAGTGTTCTGATGAGAGCCGGAGACAATAGCAGCGCATTAATCTCCTTGACGTGCCGAGCTTTGGCTTTAAAACACTCACTTCCCCCATTCCGAGGACCTCTATCTATCTAAAGCTATACTCTCCACATTAGGAGTTCCCATGCACACACACATTATTAAATGCACCTGTGCAAACACTTCACACAAAAAACAGGAGTAGTAAATGTGCAGTGCACACATATTCACACAGAAATACAAACACAAGGTTTCCGTACACACACAAACCCCAACCCCTAACCCTAAAAAGGAGGGTATTTGTCTTTACAGTTCCCATTAAAGGACTGAAATGCTTAACAGCGCTGCTTTTCCATTGTCCAATTAGATGATTTGAGAGGCGGGCCTTCTGTGGTGGTCATGACAACACAGTTACAGTTGGTAAACAATGGAGTAAAAACTGGTGGTAGCATTTGCTGGATACCCACAGCTATACGGCCCGACGATAGCCATCATCGAGGTGAAGCTTCTGGACCAGCTGGTGGTACTCCCCATGATCGCCTGTTTTTATTAGGGTCTCATGTTTGTGCCCAACAAACTATTTGCTAACAGCCTCTTATCCTCAACCAGAGCTAGAGCAAGTACCTTTTGCAAAAACAAAACAAAACCCCATTCATCCCTATAAAAGTTGCTCAGTAGTGCATGAAGCCAAACAGCTTGATTTCAGTAGTATGAAATGACCCAGATCTTCCACATTGTAGGTCCCAGACAGCAGGCGCACTACAGACGTACAGCGGCCGATTGGTGGCATTCCGATGACCTAGCGGCTAACTTTCCGTCTTTTTTGGCCCAGTGTTAAATAACCTCATTACTTGACAACACAAAAACAAAAAAGTGTACACATTCAATCAACACAATCATAAACATGAATCAATACCCTGTTATTCATGAATTATCAATTAAAAGGGGAGTATTTAGCATTGAAGAAGTTGGAGGTACAACTCAAAAGCTAAGCGCTCCCCCTGCTGAAGCTTTCAGGTCACAACTCTCACCACACACATTACATTATGTGCACTGTATTGACATTACTGAGTCTAGTTTAGGATGACTTTTATTTACTGTAAGGAATTATTATAAGTATTCACACACATATTCATCAATAAATATGTGGGTGGTATAACATTCAGGACATTTGTGTGCAAAATTCAGTTAGGAGAAAAACACATTCAGAATGTGCACACACACACACACACACACAGAGGTTTGTCTTTCTCATGGCTTATGTTTCTGATGTTATGAAACTATCATACACCTATTGCATATACTGATAAAACAATTTTAAGATGATCCGAAGCCATCGACCGTTGTTTTCGTTTTTGGTTTTGACCTTCACAGCCGGCTGTTGCTACAAGCTCAATAAGATGAGTCTGCAAGTGCCCTTTATATTTCTGTGTATTTCTTTCTAATATGTTGAGCAGGGCAGATTCATCTCAATATAGCAGCATGGCATACGCAGTGAGTGTGATTGCGTGACTCATTTTCTCACACAGTCACATGATCAAATATCAAGGTATATGGTTACTGTTTTCTCTCTCCATTTCTTTTTAATCTGCGGTTGCCAAGTGATGTATAGCTCTCGGTGGGCAAATAACGTTTTGAAGGACAGGTTGAATTATTTCATGCACACTTTAGGCTTCTCTGGTTTCACCCTGCATAATGATGACAGCTCAGAATGGCTGAGCTTTATAGATAGGTGATGTTTGTGCTGATGCTTTCTCATTGTGAGCGATGTGATCTGAGGTTCTGACAAGCACACAGAGTTCATGATCAGATCTTGATATAATATCCCTTCAGCAGGTTTCTTTTCTTCTCGGCTTCCTCTGAAGTTTAACACTGCTTTGCAAAGTCTGGTCATTTTGCTGCTGTTTCAGCAGAACACTGATTTGCATTCATAGCTTACAGCAGCGGTACAGTCCTCCCGCGCAGCTGAGCGCACATTGCCTTGCTCAAGGGCATCTTAGTGGTTGTTGTTCAAAGAGTTACACATTCCCTCCTTTTACAGTATTAAGAGAGATTGCATTATGGATTAAAAGCTGACATTATAGTAGCAGCAGACTGTGCAGTCTAAATTAACGCCCAGCGAAAGAAAAATATCAATAAAAGTTGCCTTCGGTGGATAAATCAATAAGGCACACCCACCTCACGGGCAGGTAACCTTTTTCAGAGAGTCACATTTTCAATCCTCGCTGATACATAGCCGTTATTTTTGCCTGTTAAACTTTACTCCTAATGACTTGCCACTTTGCAGTGTAAAGAAAAGAAATGGCTCCGGACCAGGTAAGCTGCTGATTGGTCACTTTTGTCTGTTTAAACTCTAAACTCACTTGTCGTGTCATTACTGCAATTGAATCTATACAGGATATAGTATAATGCCCTTATAAAGAAATGCAAATGTTTCATATGCATTGCTCAACGAGTCATCTCAGCTTCTTGGTAGGGGTCCTTGACCTTCATTCACATATTTCTTTGATAAGAAGAAGCACCACCGACCCCTCGCTGTGTCTCTTTGTGACTGGCGAGGCGAAGGGGAGTTCATAGGAAACTCCTAATGTGGCCTCTGACAAGTACCTCCAACCCTGCTAACGATGACAGAGGAACTTCCCACACAATCAGCCACTACATCAGTCTCCCGAGGAGAGACAGAGGAGGGGGGGAGGTGTGTGTGTGTGTGTGTATGTATGTGTGTGTGTGTATGTGCAGGCTGGAGGGGTGAGTAAAGGCAGTTGATATTTGTTTGGCAAAGCATCCACACTAAGTAATATGACTTGGCTGAAGTGAGTGAAATGTGAAGTTTGTATTTCTGGGTATTTCAAATAAATAAATACTTATATGAATAATTTCCATTTTTCATAGTGTGGCATTTTTTATAGTGTCTGCCAGGGTGCCTATAGCTTAAAGATATACTATGCAGGATTCGCCTAAAAAGCAACTGATACAGAAGTAATGCCTCTCAATCAACACTGGAAGTGTGTGGCGGCGTATTTTTCTGCCCTCTGACTGTATTTTCCCCACAGCACTCAGGTGAGGTCAGGGGTATATAAAATGATAGTTATAAAGTCATAAAGCACCAGAAAAATGCAAATATAGTGAGGCGAAACGCCAAACAAGAGGGACTCTAGGGTTGGCAAGCGTGTTTGCAAACAGACACCAATAATTTAAGACTTTTTTAATGTATCTTGGACTGAAATATAAGACCAAAACTGAAGGAAAATAAAATCAGGAACTGATAAATAATGCAAGGTTAGGAAAAATTTGGCCAAAATGTTTATTGTAACATACTTTTTCCTCACGTGGTGGAGACGAATGTGCAACAGAACTTGGAAATACCTGGCGTTTGTTGACGAATTTTCTTAGGGATTTGGTGTTTCACACAGCATGTGAGATTCACTTCCTTGATTCTGACTGTCCTGAGTCTAAAATCAATTTTGCATAAAATACTGAGCCTCAGATGCATTACTGGTTTAGCCATGCCACAAAATCTTGGTTAAATAGCCAACTTTTGTTGAATTTGCACTTCCTCAAGCTGTCCAGGGTACAGTACAGCTAGCTAGCAGACAGTGGATTCTTAGTTTGGAAAAACCCAGCCAGAAACTAATTATGAGTGTTGTTGCATAACCTGCATGCCATTAATGCAGGGAGCACTCAGTTAAGTATTTCAGAACAACAAATATTACCAATTGTTTTCAATTTTATGATGCAAATCAGAAAAAAAGATTCATAAAATTCTTTGCACAGATTGACAGAATATATCTCAATACCAACTGAGGCCTTTCTTGGATTAAAACTTTTGAAGATACCAATATAAGTTAAGGCAGGAATTCTCAGTTTTTCCTTGTTCATTTTTCTCTGCTTGCATGGGACATCAACATGACATCAGAAAGACATTGGATTCTTGCGGCAGACAGACATAACATTTCTTTTGGAATGAACGACGAATGAACGTCTAAGAAAGTTAGGATTTCCATGAACTTTGAGTCATTTCTTAGGTACATCCTCACCATATTTCTTTTCCTAACCCTAACTATAGTAGCTTTACCTGCCTCAACTTAACCTCCATAATGTTATGTTAATTAAGTTAGCACACGTTAATGATGTGACCTCACTAATTCGTAGGATATCATGTTGGCATGAGGTGTTTGGAAGATGTTTGATTTTGGTTACGTAACAACACGACTTAAAACCAACAAAGTATAAACGCCATCTGTTGTCATTATCCGATGTCAAATTGACGTGGCATTAGCTAATGTCCTGACATTGAATTTTGGTCCCCTGACGTCACAACCTACGTTCAACCAAATATCAACATCTAATGACGTCAGTGGCCAGCTGGGTTCTTTCTATAAGGCCATAAGCAACAGTTTAGTTACACACACAGACATGTCGAGCTCAGTGCAAGTGTGAGTAATCACCCTAAACTTTGTGAATTCAGTGGAATTCTTCTCCTGGCTGGCAGCATACTGAAGGATTTCCAGAGGATATAAAGCCATGAGTTGAGCCCATTCCTCTCTTTGTTTTGCTTTAGGCCTCCTGCAGACTGAGATTTTAGCAATCTTACAAGTTTAATTCAGCTACACTGTGCGACATGGATCTAATAAACCTGGGTACAACATCAAATGTGATGTAGGCAGACTGTATGATGACAGCAGCTACTGAATTGTAGGCTATAAGATAGGATACCTTCCCATACTGAGTGTGCAAGGATGCTGCAAGGGTTATTATTTCCCTACTTCAATGCTTCGTCCTTCTGTATGTGATCATGTTAAGAGCTGGAGGACATATCATACAAGCAAGGCATCTGCTGCCACAACTGCACAAGGTCTTCCTCTTTGCTAGAATCCCACACACTTCTTTTGTTTGGATTTAGCGCCACTGAGTCATTTCATGCTCATGTCTATCAGTTGGTTAGTAGAGATAGGTCGTAAGAGCAGTCACACAGTTTTATCCCAGACTGTCTTTGATTGCAAGACCGTGACAATGGGTCATGGACAGCCCAAAATAGCACAGTGTATACTAGGCAAGAGTTCAGGCATGATGTCTACAGGTATCAGGGACCCTTTGCACAAAATACCCTAAGTTTTCTTCTTAAGTATGACACTAAGGCATAATTTCTCCTCAGATGAGGAACTTGCACAGTTTTACGGAATCCCTTAAAAGGTTTGCTTAGTTAAGGAAAAGCTTTTATTCATTTTTATGGTGGTAAAGGTTTCCATGGAGATTGTTTGTTTGCTGGGACTCGCACTTGTGATGCCTGTTATCATCTCGCAAAATTGGCTTATAGTTAGATAGTGAAAAAAACAGCAGAATAAAAGAAGACAAGAAAATCGTCTTAGTCAGAGGAGGAGAAGATTAAACTTCTGGAGGAATACAATCTTAAAAAGCATAAACTACAGAGTAAATTTGATCCTCAAATACCAGAAAACAGAAAACGACTGTAGGAAGAAATTCTAAACTCAGTCATGCTGCAGTTAAGATCAAGTCAGAGGTACCTTTTTTTTTTTTTAAACCTTGTTTTGGTTGCCAAGGTCTTTCGTGCAATGGTCTAGGGATTCCTTAAGTACAAGACCAAGACAAGGAGAAAACCATAGTGAACATTTTAAGGAAACCTTAAAGAGAAACTTAAGGGTGTTTTGTGCAACCAATTTTATTTTGAGGAAACCCTATCTAGCAATAAAGGAAAATCTTCACTTAAGGTGTTTTGTGCAACCAGCCCAAAACACTTAATTTTTAAATACACTTAAGACTGACTTTTGGACAAATCTTCTTTTCAGTAAAGCATTGCAGGTCAGTATAAAAGTATGTATATGGTCCTGTGCCGAGGTAAGTTTTCTGTAGAAATATGGTTGTTCGAGTGAGTTAGGTTCAACTACATTTTTTTAACAGGTAAGTGCAAGTATAAAGGGAAAAGACAGTGTTAGATTCAATGGTAAATTTAAAGATTTACACCAGAACACCAGAAATGTGGACCTTCACACCACACAGGTTGACTCATTTTGACAAAGGAAATAAAAAGATTAATAAAGGTAAATTTGATCAAATATTTGTGGCAAGACCTCAGAAATTCAAATTTAAGACTTTTAAGGCTTAGTATTTATTAAATTGAATTTAAGACTCACCCTGGTTTCAGGTCTTTGTTTCAGGCATGTTCAGTTTTCAAAGCTATGTCATAAAATTTGTGAAAATTGATAGACACTATATATTCATACTAGATTTCTGGGAATCTATTGGGGATTCATTACCACTTTTAATTACTAAGAGTTTTTTACCGTCAAAGCTGGTATTTCATGTTGACGTTGCAGGAATCTAAGAGAAAGTGAAACTCTGCAGTCTTCCACAACAACTCTGCTATATTCACTGTATTTCCAACATTACTCCCACTAAACAAAGCAACATATTGCATCCTATCGTAATTTTTGAGCACCCTTTTCTCTATAAAAATAAAGAGCCAATGTATAAAAAAGTACACATATTTTTATTACATTTTATTTAGACAAATCCTGTGGGAGCCAGAATCACTGTTACAACTTGCATCACATGACAGTGAATAATATGCCTGCGAGCCTCTGACGACTGTTGGCAGCAAAACCAGAAAGTTTGTTTTCACTCGTCTTCAGCTGTCAGCTCACATTTATAAATCAATCTGAGAAGCCAGTCGGTATGCAGCCTATTGCTGTTTCATAACAGCCTCGTCTTGCTTAGTCAGACTCCTTCTTTTCCCCTCTCAGCCTCCCTCTGTTCCTCTCTCCTCTCTCCCTCTTCTCTGTTTCACTGCTCTCCTTACGCTCCTTCTCATGTTGTCTGTCTTTCCTTTCCACTTTCCCCCTTCTGATTTCTCTCATTCCGTCACTCTCCTCTCATCCCGTGTAACAAGAATCTCTTGTGTTTTGATCCGACCATGAGCGATGATGTCAGCGAGCTATATATGATATGTGCATGTGGTGTAAATACGTCTTGACTCGAGTGCTGCTGGCAGAGCGGGTGCAGCTCGTTTGCGTTATCTGTGATGTCGTAAGTGATGTTAATAAGAAACCTAAAAAAATACAAGGGAAAATAATTAATCATTCGTCAGCTTCACTATGAGGCAGGATCTGTGTGACTAACACACACACCGACACACACACACATGCTCCGACAGCGGCAGTGATATTTAGATACAGCAGGGTGCAGTCGTTCTGTTCTCGGAGCCTTGGAAGATTGCGATTGGTGGTGCAGCAGACTTCAAGGCAGTGGATGTGTCCCTGGGGATAGAGTCATGCGACAGTGTATATGTGTGTGTGTGTGAGAGAGAGAAAGCAGGGGCATGTGAGGGAATGTGTGTATTTATCTCCACGGAAACCTGCTACAAATGTCAAATGTGAATTCTGGCCTTCCGGTCAGTTGACACACAATGTTCCCAGCTTGCTTGTCAGTCTATCATCAGAGAGGAATCAGCATGAGGCTGTTTGTCAAAACTCTTAATATTCTAACTCTTACTCTACAGTGCACAGTTTTTTCTCCAATTAATTCAATTAAACAGTCTTTTTCTGACTGATAGTTTAGGTCTAGGCAAAAAAAAGAGCGAATGCTGAGAGGGGGGAGATGCATTAGCATAACTGTCACGGCTAATCTCAAAGCATCGCCAAGCAAGTCCGAACCCAGTGCCAAATTAACAATGAAAGTTAAATTGGCCAGTGAGATGTAAACGTGTAGTCAGAGGTAGCAAAAAATATATATCTAAGGGAGGAGAGCTCTAAAAGCTGTGTTGTTTGCAATAGTTATGATAAAAAGCCGACAATGATACGTTCCTGTTCAGTTGGCAGAACTATAGAGTTGGCAGGAACCGAGCCTCTCGGTCTGAATGTGGAAACACACTGACATAGGACATTTGTTTCCTGCCAAAATAATCAACTTGATTCTTCCCCCGGTGTCACGGATTCTGCACTTGAATCATACAGCACTGACTTGACTAAAATCCAACAACTGATTCTGTGATTTACAAAATGTAAATCAGGGACAATTTTATTTATTTATTTTTCCTGTAGTCACAGAGCACAGAAAGTCGCAAAGTATTAGTAGAGAGTCAGAACAAAGGTTGTGCCCTCCTCGATGAAAAACTGACTCATTAAGGGGAGGTTTGGATGAACTTGAGCTCAAAGGATGAGGCTGGCGCTTTTCTACAATTCTTTGTCAACAACAATAGATCCTGCTAACAAGTATTGCCTGTGTGGCAAAAGCCCACTGTATCTTGCTCCTCTGTGCCATAGAGCTCCATTGTTGTGCAGCAACTATTAGAAACATAAATGAGCCGCAGTGTTGCACTGGATGACATGCTCCTTCATTACCATGCAGCCACTGTAGTTTATAAACACCATCCTGATGCCTTAAATCAGGAGTCTGCAACCTTTACTATCAAAATGAGCCATGTTTGACCAAAAACAATAAATAAAATACATTTACCTTCATTTAATGAAGGTAAAACAGCATATTTGATTAGCCAATACTAATAGTCTGAATGAGCATCAATTCATGTTTTACCACAAGATGGCTACTCTGCAGGGCACTACTTATGATTATTTGGTACTTTAACTTTACAGAGATAGCAGTGAAAGCAAACAAATCTGTCCGTGTACTATGAAATTCTCTATTTTATTCCAAGACTTTAACTTTTTTGGATTTGGCTTCCATGGATAACCTGCTAGGAAGACTCAAGATGAGCCACTGCTATTGCGTTTTGGCAAAATTTAAGGAACGTTTCAGTTGTTGAAATGTTATTTTGTATGAAGGGTTCACATTTTTACAATGACAGAATGTCAGAATTTCTACAACAACAACAACAAAAAATTGATGTTGGAAAAAAAAAAACATTATAAATTTCCTTTTTTTTTTTTTTGGCGAAGCCACATGGAGCCTTAAAGTAGTCCCCAACAAATGAACCATTTACAAAGTTTGAGCAATGTTTGCTGGTGTTTAGCAGTTTTAGAATATTATCCGGCCCTTTTGTTAACATGACAAACTAATACAGACAGACATGTCGGCTTGAGTCACACGCCTTGGACTTGAGTCAGACTCTAGTCACAAATTTGATGACTTTAGACTTGACTTGACAAAATCAAGGAAAGACTTTGACTTTGAAACCAATTACTTATGACTTTGCTTGGACTTGGGCCTTGAAAATTAGCATTCAGAAACTACATGGTGGTCAACAAAAAAGGAACTGCAGTATGCTAAACATGCAGCTCCGAAATAACAGATGGAGATGTGAGAATTTCCAACAAACCTTATTTAACAAGTAAATACAAATTTTAAAAAGCATTAATAGTTGTATGGTTTTATCGATATTTGCTGATATTAGCCTTAAAATCAGAATCAGCCTACATGCTGATAATATCGGTACATCATCAGCCAATAATGAACTGAATCAGAATCAGCAAACTCTCCATCTGCTGGTGGGCCATCATGATAAGAGTAGGTATGCATAATATGATGTTAACTCCACTACAGAAGAGACTTGATCACTAGAATTAGGTAGGGAAAAAGTGGATATATCGATATCTGTATTGGTTATCGGCCAGATAAGTTATATGCTGGCATGTCGGATATTGGCACAAAACCCAATACTGTGCATCCCTATTTAATACGATTTGGTTCGAAAGACATTACAGTATGACTTGTTTAGGACTCGAATCTCAAGTTTAGGACTTGGGACGTGAGTGCAAAGACTTGAAACCTACTTGTGGCTTGCATATTAATGTCCTCTGTAAGCAGAGTTGGACATGGATTCTTTATGCGAGTCAAAGTACCATGGTTCAACCGTCTGCAGGGAAACATCAAGTCTCGCAAACATTCCTCTCTAACAGCTATGACAAATTCCAGACAGCGAGCAGCTTTGCAATGACAGTGTTTCCACTGTGGCTCACCATGGCAACCACCGGAACCACAGGCAAAATAAAGCAGGAGCTAATTGTACAGGTATGTGAGTTCTTTGAGTTGCAGAAAACATCAGGCCTCAGAGTCTGGTCTGGGTGATAAACAGGTCTTATAATACAAGTTAGTTAAACATTTAACCTCATACTAATCATGCATGGCACTAAGTATTTCCCCAATTTAAAAAGAGGATGAGAGGAGCCTGAAGGCGTAGTAGGATGGGATGTAGTTGGTAGCCATGGCAGCAGAGTTGCGCCCTGACAGCACCTTAATTGACATATAAAGACAACGCTTGATTTCATTAATTAATTGACTAAATTCACAGTCAAATTACAGACCAAATGAAGCTGTTAATTGTACTGTTGGAACACAATAGTGTGTTCTGTTCATTAAATATGTGAGCTGATAATTCCATATCATTACTTCGTCTTTACTCTTCATTTTCTTTCTCGCAATACGGCTCCCCTATGCCTGCACATTCCAGACAGTTCTCTTATTAAGACGACATGCAGGAAGTGTAGCGGGCAAAAATAACATAAAGTTCAACCATCACTGAAGTAGCCTAACAGGAGCTCTCAGTCATAACCTTACACACTCAATAGGTTGTGAAAAGCTGTTAAAGCTAGCAGGCTGGAGACACTCTGTATATGCCAACTGTGAAATATCTACACATGAGACATGCAATAATGTAAATCCTGCCATTCAGCCTGTCTTTCTATTATATCTCTCAATGCTTATTATATCTTATAATATCACTGCCCAATCACCACTCAGGTGCAATATCACTACATGCTAAACTGTGCAATATCTATACTCCCATCAGTCAATAATGTGAGATCAGCCATGCTTCCTCTTGCTGCTTACTTATCATATTGCTTTGTGTGTTTTTATACTCTTTGCTTATTATTATTGCTCTTTTTACTTATTACACCAATCTGTGTTTCCTTTTACTGATTTGTACTTTTATATTGCATTGTGTTTTTTCCATTGATGCTTCCTGCTTGCACTATTCCTTTGCTGCTGTAGAGTTGCAAATTTCCCCGCTGTGGGATAAACAATGGATTATCTCATCTTGTCTTATCATATCTTATCTTACGTTCTCTTTACTCCAGTATGATGGAGCAGCAGGGGGCTAACCAACAGAAAGAGTCTCGATTCAGGCAATCGGTTTGCATGCTGTACTAAATAGTGTTTTGTTCGTAGTTGGTTCATTGTTACGTAAAGTTCTGGAGTGTAGCCATTGCTTTCCGCTAGCCTGGTGAGCTAATGGATGTTAAGAGATGAAATTAAGGAAAAAGATTGATCAAAGATCAAGTCAGGTCTCGAATTTGATAATACAAGTCAAGTTCATGTGGGTATAAGCTGGACTGAGGTCTTAGTTTTAAGCGTGCCCACAATCATTCTTGAGTTATCACAATCATTAAGGTCAGCTATGATAAACTGCTCTGGAGAGAATGTCCTGAGATCCTCAAGCAGGGGTCTCCTTGTTGTACTCAGTGCTGGCAGTAACGCGTTACTAATTTGTTACAGTAATAATATTACTTTTGCGCTGTGCAGGCACATCACAAAGCAGCAAGCTAACTACGAAGATGGAAACGCTCACCTTAGCGGCTGATTTTGTCAGGAGGAAAGAGGACAAGGACACTGTTCCTGCAGGTAGTTGTACTAAAACTCTTTCCGCCGCAATAAATGCGTCTTCAAACCTCTAGTCTGAAACACCTCGGCTAGTACGACTGACAGTACAACAATGCAAAGCTCCAGGAAATACACCCCACCAAAGGTGAGTAATGTATCATATTACTGTTGGCAGGGAGTTAAGAGTAACACAACATTTTTAGAGTCCCAAGCCCAACACTGGTTGTACCAACGATCCACTTTGTTTACTGAGGTGATCAGAGCTTTTTGGTCCATGACCCTATGCTTTGGAACTCCATGCCTAGAGTATCCCAGTCTGTCTAACTCTGCAGCATCTCTTAAATCCCTTCTTATAACTCACTTTTATGAGAAGGTCTTAGTTAAAAATGTAAATATGTTTTTTTTTTTTGTTTTTTTAATGAAAATCAGTCTAAAGTTAACGGATTTTACGGTTCATGCCATTTTATGGCTAAATACTGTAATTTTGTGAACACATGTGCTATGTAAATGGTTATTGTTCGTCTAAACTGTAATTACTCAAGTTGTAACAAACCCTTAATAGGGCTTCAAATGGGGTCAGTGTTCCCGACAGTTGTGATATTACATTTTTTAAAAAGTGCAGAGCCAGCTACTTTTGCAGAGTATAAACTGATTTATGGTAGGGCATTAGACACTTTTTATGAGTGTTGCTTGACACTTCCCCTTCATGTAGCGCACCTGAGGAATGTTGTTATGTCCTGGACACCATCATATTTTGTTACGCTATGTTATCTTGCAGTTATATTACATCCCTTATTTACCCTGTAGCTCCTTTGTTTGGTTCAATGGAGACACCGGCCACCTCCTTTTCTTGTGCTCTTGTTTTCTTCTCAAAAAAGGTAGCCCAAATGTAGATAAAAAACGAACAGCAGCTGAAAGGATACAAACATTGATCGAGATGATATAATGCAACTAAGTAAGTCAGCTGGAGGATAGTGTCTGGTTACTATGGAGACAACTAAAACTTATCACATAGGCATAAATTGAAAAAAATCACGGGGGTCTTCTAATTTCTCCAATTTCTGTTGAGAAGAACTTATCAAAAGTGTTGAACACCCCACCAGAAATTAGGTTAAAGCATGGAGGGATTTAGCCTATCAGTTAGTTTAATAATATTGGCACTCTAGAGCCTCCATATCAGTGAGGGGGGTTGGATAAGAACATCCTAAAAAGTCTGAAAATATCTTCTCAGTAGAGCTATCAATCATTGCGCTAAGTTAAAAATAATCACAGAAAACATCAGAGAGGTGGTGATCATGAAGTCTCAGGGAGTTTGTAAGGTTCTCATGGGTCTTTGGTCTTTTATCAGCATGGGCCCTGGGGTATCTACAATACAAGCCTGTGCATCATTCTGTTCATGGAAGATATTGCCTCTTGCCTCTGTTTTATATTTCTCCATCAACGTTTCCCAAGTGTCATTTGTACTGTTTCAATGAAGAGAAAACGCTTGAGGGAGCCTGGACTGCCCACTGTCCTATAAAGAATGAAATAGTTAGCTTCACTGAATAACAGCATTTATTGAAGAAAATTGACTTTTTGCCTTATTGAGCACAAGGGGCATAAATGTAAATGTTACAACACATTCACACACCCAAACATACACACACACACACGTACATACACAAGGCAAGTGCTTGGAGTGCAAGAAGTGGACAAAATTAAGGGAATGCCACATGAAAGAGGGATTTTAAGCTTTGAAGTAAGTAAATCACTATTACAAATGCGCAGGAGAGTCATTAATTTGAATGGCAGTCTGTAGTTGATTAAAAGAGGCTTGACAATAACTTCTTTAATGTCACTTTTCAAAGCAACATGAGTCAGCAAGAGTTTCAAAAAGACCACCACATGCCTGGTTTATACACTGCTCAACAAAATTAAGGGACCACTTAAACCACACATAAGATCTTAATGAACAAATATTTCAATGTACAAATGATAGGCATTGTATAATTTGTTGAGAACAAAATGAAAGTGGGCTTGATTCAAGATCACGTATGCACTTCTGACAACATCTGGGCATGCTCCTGATGAGTTGGAGGATGGTGTCCTGGGGGATCTCCCCACAGACCTGGATCAAAGCATCGGTGAGCGCCTGGACAGCTTGCGGTGGTACTTGGCAGCGTCAGATGCACCAATACGTAACGTGTAATGTGCTCAATTGGATTTAGGTCAGGGGAACGAGAGGGCCAGTCAATGGCATCAATGTTTTCATCATCCAAGAACCTAGCCTACTCTGGCCACATGAGGCCGGGC